>OY730481.1:46753338-47966160 GCA_963422695.1 Xylophagus ater | reverse complement strand
TTCTGTAGTTTGTCTTCATTACCTTTCAATTCTATTTGAATGATTTTCCGCCTGTGTGTGTGGCTATATGCCGTTTTAAGCAGCTTTTCCGTGAAAATCTTCTTTCACGTTGGCCGCATTTGAATCCTGTAAAATCCTATATTGAAAAGGGACTCTCGTAATTACCGAATCTATAGTTCAATGAATTAACTCTGAGAAAAAATCACAAAAAAACAACCTAGAAATGACCGCAAGCACTAAAGCAATGAGAGGCAGAACTGGAAGGTCTTTGAAAGAAATTATCTCTATAAAAACCTTCATAATTTAGCTGAACATTGTGATCGTGTGTGTGACCTCTAAATACGGACTTGAAAAATTTTTATTGACTTCAGCGTCAAAGCGGTGAGAGATGGAATTATATGATCTGTGACAGAAAACCTCTACAACTTTGCTGAACATTCTAATCGCGTGTCATCTCTATATAAAAAGTTCAAAAGTTTGTATTGACTCCAGCGCCAAAGTGGTAAGAGACAGAACTATTTGATCTTCAACCGAAAACCTCAACAACTTTGCTCAACATTGTTATCGCGTGTGGCCCCTATATAGTAATTTCGTGAATTTATAATGCCTCCAGCGCCAAAGCGGTGGTAGATGGAAGTTTTTCGTGTGCGTCGCAATGTCCGTCATAAAAATCTCAATAACATTGTCTCATATTGGAAATATTCTCCAGAAGAATTTCTTAGTTTAGTTCTTGTAAGTAGTTCTGGACAGGTTGAACAACATGTGGTGTGGCATTGTCATGTTGGGGACTAGCCTTATCATATCTATTCTTCAATTCTAGTTGATTGTCAGTCAAACGCATTATTTCTAGTCAATATCGTTTGGCAGTTATAGTTTCAGACGGTTGCAGCAGCTCAGAGTACCCAACACCCTTCTGGTGCCACCAGATACATAGCGTAACTTTCATTTTGATGTTGATGGATCTCCTTTATTTGGCTTTACTCATGCTGGTTTGCGTTTAGGATTTTCGTAGTGAATCGTGAATCCACTTTTCATCACCAGTCTATATACCTTTCTTTTTTGTCGTTGAAGCAACAATTCGCAATATTCGCGTACGAGTATGATTAGTTTAGGGTATGGTAAGCTCTTTAAATTAGCATAATGATATGTGAACGAAATATTAGTTTTTCAAATGGTTCAATATAGGTCGTAATATATTATACCCTATTAAAAGTATTGATTAAGGTCTGTCAACAGTATTACGGATATCAACTAATAAGAAGTGACAAGTATATATGCAACAAGTTAATTACGGGATGATTTGATTAATGATATAATTTTGTCTCAACTTTGGCATTAATTAAAATTTCAAGGTAAGCTAATCAGTTTTGATGTTAATCAATTTCTGTGACATTTTAGTCACAAATTTATGCTAAAGTAGAAAATTTTCAGTTATCCAGTTTTTTGAAAATCTATTCTTTTAGAAATGAATTTTCCATATTTATGCTCTTATGTTGCTAAAGTCGGCTTATGTTTAAACCACCATAAAGATAACACATGTTTTATTTAAATCTTTAATGATGCGAAACACAAGAAAGACGAGAAAATAATGTGTGAAAATTAACTTCGCTACTTATTTAACTGCTTATTTTTTGTGTGGACGCGAATCGCGAAAAGTTTGACACAGGCTTAAGCGAAAACCAAAAATATTTTCATTCACTTAAACAAATAAAAAATTAGGACAGTAGAAATTCCCTACCATATTTATCTACGAGTAATCTGCTTTAGTTCAAAGTATTTAGTATCTACATACAGACCTTCTATAACACGATGAAGACGTTCTAGGTTACATAGAAATCATGTCAAGAAAAACCTAGGAGAATTGGGGAAATGCGTTCCGTATTAAACAAGTTCCACAAAGAATTTATTCCAACTAGGGCATGGTTTGAACTAATAATTAATTCCGCAAACAAAATTAATCCAAATTTTGAATATTCAACGCCAAAAAAATTAATTCTTTTATTTAAGAGAAGAATAAAGTTGAAAAGGGACAACTAGACGCGATCTTCCCAATGTTTTGTTTGAAAATGACAGAAACAAAAAATTCCGCTCAAAATAAGGAAAGAAAATTACAAATTTTTCATTAGAAAGAATGAAGTAACCTATAAATCAAATATACTCTATTTTACCGCGTCCTTCCTATAAGATAATAGTAGTAAGCGGGAGCATTAATAGTTTTATGGATTTTGGACTAAAGAAAGAATGAAACAAAAAAATTTCTTTTAACTTAATATTTGTATAAATATTGTATTCTCCCAACACGTTTTCAAGCATTGGAGCGTGTACGAATAATAATTAGAAGATAAATTCTGTTAATATTTTAAGTGTTAGTTCCTGTATGAATAGTGATTCTTATTTTTTACATAAGTGTTAGAATTGTTTAATAAAGATAAATCTATTTCTATCTCTGTTTTACTAACATAATGTAATCTGAAAAAAATGATAGAAAGCTAGAGAGAATCATATGCATTTTTAGGAGAATATTTCTTATTTTCTTTTTTTTTTATTTTTCTTCAATATAATAAGTTTTTTCTCTTGGAAATTGGTCACTTTTGCTTAAAAAGTTTTTTTTACATAAGAAGGAATTAATTACCTTAAGGGCTCAATTACTCACTTGTTCACAAACCTCGAAAAGTAATTAATCTCGCCATGCCCTAATTCCAACTGATCAGTGATTTTATTTGGAAGTTTTACATCGTTTGATGGGGCTAGTATTTGTTGAGTTCGATCAGAATATCGTCAATTCGACAGCTAATATTTTTGTTATTTTTGTAAAGCTAAACTTACTTCATAAGAAATTGTTTGAGCTACTGCCCGCAATCCCCATAAAGCATAATTACAATTTGAAGATCAACCTGTAATTATTACAGTATAGACACCTAAACTTGTACAACATGAAAAAAAGCAATTTTGGATTAATTTCCATAATAAAGTTATTCGTTATCGGGAATTATACAAAAGTTTTCTCAGTTCAATCTTACTGAAATAAAAGTCAAAAACTTTTGCATTCGTATTTACCACACGCAGAATTCGGGAGGCTGGTTCATTCTTCCCGAAATCTGTCCGTTGGAAACTGATTTTAAACAAGACCATAGATCTCACCGAACGAATGTTGGAATTAAGATACATTTTGCTTAAAATATTAGAAGCATCAATGGCTCCATTTTAAAATTTGATGAATGAAAGTTACATCTGCCACTTCTCGCCGCTTTACCAGAGAATGCAAACAACTTGAGTCTATCATTGTAAGGTGGCAACAGTGAAGGATCATTTCATGGTAGGTTAACGCAAAGAAAAACGTTCCATAAGTAATGGTGTATAGAAACCGTGTTCTAAGAAATACCATGGTTTAGGACGGTAGTTGCAATTTTTTATGAGGTCTTTTATGAAAATCGTGTTTGCAGAAAACCGTGTGAGATTCATATGTATAGTATATGCAATTGCACAGAGCCTAAATTATTTCCTAATAGAAAAACGTTATAATATTTTAGTTTATCTCATTAGTTTTTTTTTTTTGCTTTATTAAAATTTGCTAATAAAAGAAACTCAGTTGTAGAAAAGTAGTTAAATATTACTACTACTAAAAAAAAAATAGTAAAACTAGTTTCTTAAACACCATATGGTCGTAATCGTGTCTTTCTTATACTTCTAATATTTGCTACAACAATCTTTTTTTTTTTCTAAAATGATCTTACAATCGCGAAAAAACTAATTTAGGGTAAAATCTCATGAGTACGGACAGAATTCTATTTGTTAAACAGATTGTTGTACTTTAAATCGAAAAATAAAGAGTAATAAAATTAGTTACTCACAAGAAGGAGTACTCTTTTAATAACGCTTTTTCTGTCATTAAAGGTCTGTTTTATTTGCCACTTGCTCTGGGGTGGAGCAAATTTCTACATTGAAAACAAAAACAACAAAAGAGCAAATCCTACACTACTTTCAGAGCAGGTGTAAACTATTGCACCCGAATTAGTTCAGTTTTCTACCATAAAAAGTGTATTAGCTAAAAGTTTCTCATTTAATTACAATATGGTTGCTAAGCAGCGCTACAAACATTTGAATTAAAGCTTTCTCCTACTCCTGCTCGTTTTATTTGCCACTTACCCTGCTCTAGGGTAGGGTATGGTAAATAAAACAGACCTACTGTCAATAAATTCCATACCTGTTTCGTACATTTTAAATGCATTTTATTAAACTAAATCTGTGTCATTTTAATCGGTAATTTTTTGCCATTTTTTTTAAAAAACCATTATTCCATCACTGTAGAATTTCTGGGATTTCTCAGCGAAAAACTGAACCAAGTGATTTTCACAGCCCTATTTTGAAGTCAGATTTACACAATTAAGGGAATTCTGCAGAGATTGAAACAAATGCTAATCGGACGGAGCAAAGTCCGGACTATACGGTGGCTGGATCAAAACTTCCCAGCCAAGCTCTCTCAATTTTTGCCTAGTCAGTAAAGATGTGTCGTGTCGTGCATTGTTGTGATGCAAGACGACGCCCTTCCTATTGATCAATTGTGGCGGCTTTATCTCAATTGCGTGCTTTAATGGCATTAGTTGTTGACAGTCCATTAAATTTTTCACTGTTAATTCATGTGGAACCCAATTATCAAGCTTCTTTTTATATCCAGCCTGTTTTTTGATCAATCTTTAGTTCCTCAGCAATGTCATATGATGAAATCTGACTAGCATTATAAAGGACTAGTAATATCTCTCGTGCTTAGAAGATCAAAATCTGCAAACAGGGTTTACTAAAATTAGTCATCCTTCTTTCTAATATTAGAGACTCAAAGTTTCAGATCAAAAAACTTTCAGAAAATTTTATATTTCCATAAATTTGCTTAAAATTGCATATTTTCAGGCGTATTAGATGTCTATTTATACTACGAAATTATAAACTAAGTTTGAATATAAAATTTGAGAATACCATATCGTCGTCTATGCCGGTTGGTTGTGCTAATAACAAAGTTTAGCAACAAAAGCTTTTACCCTATTATACATGATTTCGTTTATTTTTTCTTATGTTGCATTTGTTATAGAATAAATCAAAATTCAAGGCACAGCCACCTTCGGTTATTTATTTTAACAACATTAAAAATTTTCAGTTAAATAAGAAATTGTTTTGTATTTTTGATTATTATAGAAATTTAAGTTTAATTTATTTTTGGGCCATGAAATTAAGGTGTTTTTATTTTCTTCTATAAACATTTTATTAGTTTCATTTTTTTTTTTAAAGAAATAGATGGAAAAACCTACATAAACATTTTAGAAGAATCTCTTTTTTATATTTGGAAGATTTATTTCTTTTGTGTTCAATTAAAAATGCGATACTTTTTAGTTTAGTTTAGAAAAATGCATTCAACTGAAACCTTTTAAAAGAAACCTTCTTCCAATAATAAGATGCATTAATTTGGAAAATATCTTCACGACATAAAATGTATTATGTAGTTATGCTTAAAGCAAGCAATAGAATTGCCAAGACTTAATATAATCCTCATTTAGAGGCATGCAAAGAAAAAGGTATGGGCGGAGGATGGTTAGTAGTAAGTAGGACATGATTTGATTGATTGATTAATTGAGTAATCAAAATTTGTTCAATATTTTGATTATTCAACCGAAAACTGATTAATTGTTTCATTTAAGAGAAACAAAACAAAATAAATTTGGAGAGAGAAATCCTATGAAAGTATGAATAAATTTTGAATAACTTTTAAATTAAAGGTGAAATATTAAAAGAATGTTTCCTCTTTTGTTTTTATTACGCTTTCTTCTTTTCTTTTATATAAAAACTTACTTTTCTTTCTAAATTGTTATTTTTACAGCAACAATTTTGGCGCTTAGCTATTGTAATAGAATTAATCAATTAATCAGTCTAAAACCAACAACTAATCCATTAACCATTTACCTCAGAAACCAATTAATCAACCACTGTCGCAAATTCGGAGCTGCCCCATAAAACTTCATTATATGTTTTATGTTTACATGTTACCTTGGGAGACCTACGCAAGAGGATACTCGGACATCTTTTATGGCTCTGTCAGATACCCGGAATCTGAACGTGGAATCCATTCTCGGCTACCTGAAAAAACAGGACTGTGTACAGAAATATAATTGCCTGACATTCAATCTTAGGCTTCCGACAGGATTGGTCGAACTCTACCCGTATAATTTTCATGACACTCCGTATCCAGCCTCCTCGAGAGAGTGTAATGAGCCGTAAGGTCTAAGCACAGGGTCTTCTCGACCAATCTCCAACAACGAAAAAAAGCTACATTTCCTTATGAATATCTTAATGTTCAAATTTTAGAACGAATTTCACCGAATCAAGTATATTTGGGCTCATTTGATAATTATCATACTTAGCGTCTGAGTTCTACACGCCCACATATATTATCGTAGCTTCATTAGGTTTCGAGATATTTCATCTTAAATGAAAGAAAAGATATGGCAATACATACATACATACATTTTTAAATGGGCCAAATTATTCGATAATTCCTAATATCCTGAGTATTTTAAGGCCGCGATCATCATTATTGTAGCTTCATTATATCTCAAGACATTTAAATTTGAAAAGGGTGAACAGATTACGTCAGGAGTTCCACTCTAGTTTAGTATAGAGCTGTTTACTTGCTTGTTCTAAAACAAAATATATAGCCCGTACATACAGCTCTAAGGTTTATATTACTTGTCCGTTTTTGTACCAATACAAGTGGAAGAAGGTTTCCATTCATTTCAATATCGATAATTAGGCTTCCGCGAATCAGTTCTCCTGCAAAAATGTATTTCAAGTTTATATCGTCCCATAATATAAATAAAGAAATTATCTATATGCAATTTTTGGTCGGTCTGATCATAATACGGAACTCAAAATTATCAACCTAATTATCAATCCATTCTTTTAAGACGCGACTTAAATTGACACGGCTTTTCACAAATGTGGTGCTTTTGTTTTCTTTGGTTCCAAACAGTTTTCAAAATTCACACAATATCCTAGTCGCGGCTGTTCTTTTAAGCCCAATTAGAGTTTTTTGATTAGTTGAAATGCGTTCTAGCCGCGGCTTTTAAGAATTGACTGAAAATCCAGCGCTCTAAAGTCGCACTATATACTGGCCGCAGCTGTTCTAAGTTTACTGTCAATCAATCAGAGTGTTTTGATTGGTTGAAATTCGTTCTATATAGTTGAAGCCGCACTCTAAAAGAATGGACCGACATTTCAGTACAATAAAAATTCAACTTTCTAATAGCTTAATCCTACTAAAATTAAAAATTTTTATTTATTCTTCCAAATCGATTTCGTCCCCCTCAAAATAATCTGCCCCCGCTACAATACACTTATGCTAACGTTTTTTCCAATCTTTGAAGCATGCTAAAAAGTCGTCCTCAAGCATAGCCTGCAATGCGCGTAGCGATTCACGTTTGATCTCTTCAATCGACTCAAAACGATTTCCCCGGAGTGGTCTCTTGAGCTTTTGGGAACAGCCAGAAGTCACACGGTGCTAAAGCAAGCAGGCGAATACGGTGGTTGTGGAGCGACATGAATGGAGTTTTTGGCGAAAAACTCACGCTCTTTATCGAAAAAATCGAGAAATTTTGGCACCAAACGCGATTTGACTCTTCTGAGGCACAAATGATCCTTCAATTGCTTGCACTGATCCAATTGATATTGCAAGCATGTCTCGAATTGTTAATCGACGATTTTCGAGCACCAATTCTTTGATTTTCTTGATGTGTTGCTCATCAATTGACGTCGATGGTCGTCTAGAGCGTCCCAAGTCATCAACACGTTCTCTGCCTTCTTTGAAGACTTTGTACCACTTGTAAACATTTTTCTGTGACATGGTCTCCGAAGGCCTTTTATAACATTCGATACGTTTCAGCGGCGGCGTTTCTTTGCTCAACAAATTTCGACATCGTAAAAATCGCCAAATTCAGTTTTCTTTGTTCAGAAAACGAAGCGTAAACTAAAAACTAATGATGATATTGGCATGTAATATGTCACACATGTCACTAACAGTCCTACCAACTTGAAAAAAAATTTATTTGTCCAATTCGGTTAACGCGTGAAGTTTAAATTAAAAATTCACCTTACTTTTTGAACACAGTAGTATATTATTGGGCGTTTTCTTTTTCAATGATTAAGAAGCTCTAGTTTGAAGCTCTTCTAAAGTTTGTCTTGGAAAATAGATGTCGTAAGAATTTCCAAATTTTGATTTACTACCAAAAACTATTTTAATATTATTTCATATTTAATTTATTTCCCATTTCTTTTTTCGAATGATCAAAATTGGCATGTTTAAGCTGACACTATGAATTAATGTTATGCTAAAAAAAATTAATTAATTAATATGCAAAATTGATTTTAGATTAAAATAATTACATATATATCGATGAAAAGTTGTCCGGACCGGTTTCATAATATTGGCGCTTAAAACAAACGTTTATGTTTTTTTTCTTCTTCTTCTTTTAATTCTAATCAATATTGTTTTAGATTAAAGTCAACAGATTTCTAATTTTTAAGATGTATTTATTAGGTATATAAAAAAGTTCTGGGCTGCAAAAACAATATATTTTCCCGCTAATCTGACACTTCGTAAATTTGACATCTATCTATAATAAATTTCAGTTAAGCTTTGTTAAGACTTCATTAAGATATGTGAATGACATAAGTTTCAATCGTTTATAAGCAATATTTACACCACAAAAAATGCTTCTGAAACCTAATGAAATCGTTACCGCCGAACCTTATCCAAGTCAACTAATTAAAGTAAGGAACGAAGTGGAACATAAAAGTTCTTTGTACAAGTAGGCCAAGAAATGTGACAGGCGATTTTACTTCACGACAACAGGTGTGTTTTTTTGGCCAAAATAAGGACTGTTACCATACATTTTATGCCCGCATATTTAAATAATGAAATAGGTGTTAAATGCCTCTTTTGAAGTCGAAAATGGCTCCATTTCGTTTCGTTTTAGCAGATGAAAATTCGGTCCATTCAATTTTTCACTGTTAATTCATGTGGAACCCAAATATCGAGCTTCTTTTTGTATTTAGCATTACGTAAATGCTTCAAAACTGTTTTTTGATCAATCTTCAGTTCCTCAGCGATGTCATAAGATGAAATGTGCCGGTCTTCCTCAGTTATTTATAGAATTTCATCGATTTTTACAATGATTGGTCTACCAGAGCGCGGCGCATCTTTAACATCGAATTTTCCGGAGCGGAAACGAGCAAACCATTTACGTGCTGCTGGTTTTGATAGAGCATTTTCACCAATAAATACTAACAATTTTTTCCCAAGCCTGCGAAGCTTTATCGCCTTGGTCGAAGTGATTTTGTAAAATATAGCGAATTTTCTCAGAATTTTGCCTCATTTTCAAAACCCAATTATCGCAATTACTTCTGACTGAATTTCACTATTTTCTTTTTAAATATTCTATGAAATATCACCTTTCAAGTGCGCTATAATATAACTTAAAAGTGTTAGAACTACTAAAGACTCTAAAGCCATCTATTGGAAAAAAACGAACTTTTTCCTTGGACTCATTATATAGATTATACAAAACCGTTTTTTGGAAAATAATAGTCGATAAAAATCCACCAAAAAACACATTATGCTACATTGAATAAATCAACAGCTGATGTCCAGGTTGAGCTAAAAGTTTCTTCATCTGTGGGTTATGACTCTTTTAGATTATGACTTGCTCAAATCTATACGGAGCCAATTATGATAGAGTAGGAGAGCGATTTTTTATAGTTTTAAGACATTTAAAATGGCTCGATTTGGTCGCATAACCCGAAGTTTCTATCGAAATAGAATTCACAAATTATCAGACAAAACATAGGACAGGATCAAAGATTAGAATTTTTTTGAAATTAATTTTGAAATGCACTTGAATTCCGCCAAAAGAGGCCAAGAACTTTCTTATACACCTAATATAAATTGGTGAAAATTTTGCATCTAGTTTTATTACTGATTTTTCTATAATAATAATATATTTGATTTTTTATCGGTCATTGACTTTTAACTTTAAAGAGTTATGTTGACATGTCATCTGAAATTAAGATCTTCGAAAATAAAAATGAAGATAAATGTGAATTTTATTTTAAAGAAATTTACAACATAGAAAAGAATGCAAATAAGATTCGGAAAGGAATTCGCTACACCTTGTTTGAACAATCAAAATATATATGTTTGATTTGAAATTTCGTTTAAGCAGGGCTGTAGGGTCGGTAAAAAAAAAAGTTCAATCTTAATTTTGACTTCAACTCTGATTCGAACTCCTACTCCGACTCTAGTTTCAATTGCGGTACGGTATTATGAATTGCCTGAGGAAGAACAAAGTTCAAATGTTTGAACTTAAATTTTCCGGAGTTGAAGTCGTCAAGAATTGTTTCAACTTTGATTCCAGCCAAAAACAAGCAACTTTGCGAGTTTGGCGTCACAGCCCTGCATTTAAATATGCACAAGATGTGTTACCCAAACATTTGGTCCAATAGTAGAATCCGAAATGTTATAATGGTGAGCGATATATGGCAATGCTCTAGAATTACGAAAAATCCTGACATCTGCCATTTGTCATTGCTGGGACTAGGACTCATTGAAATCTACATGAAAAAATGACACTATTATTGATAATTTTCAAATTGCACAAAATTTGATTCGTGCATTTTTACTGGAGGACTCTTTATTTAATTCGTATTTAAATTATCCGTCGAATAAACTATGGGCCATATATCTCCAGGACTCAGAATACCCGCGAGATATAAACATATACATCAATTTCCACGTAAAATGAAATTCGACGCTCGTATTCGGACATGAATTTATATTAAAATCGGTGGTAATTGGTACATTTACTTTAGTGCCATAAAACGAAATGGAAATTGGCCATTAAATTATGTCTAGAAAATATGTTAAACATATGTTTTAACAAATTATATAAAGTAGGTCGAATCTTTATGATCCTATCTAACCATAAGTAGGTAGATCTTTCAATATGAACTTTACTATGTCAAAAATTTCTCTTAACAGAATGTTATTGCCATAATTATTTTCAAGATGTTGGACCACACACACGACTAGAAGACAAATAAAAGAAATTGTTTTCTTTTTGATGTTGTTCAGAACTCTGATTTTATAGTAATTCAAATACGGTAAGATCTTATTTAACGCTGATTCGATATAACACAGTCTGTGCGAAGCTGAAAATTCACCATGACTTAAATTATCGTGGCATTTCATTGATTCGTATATAATACGTTTACTTCCGTACACGAATCAATCAGCAAAACGTCCAGCAATTTCATGGATTTGATAAACATGTGAAAGAAGTGAAACATCTTTAGCGATCTTATAAAAGAGAGAGAGAGAGAGAGAGAGAGAGGGATAGAATATTCTAAAAGGAATATAGTGTGTAAAACGTTTATATAGGGTGTCACAATAAAAGCGCAAGATTTAATTTGCGTAACTTGAAGTATGTATTCTGCATCCTACAGATACGACTCATACCTCATTTTAATAACGAATTAGATGCCATTCTACGTTTTCAAAAATATTCCTTTTTAGGACAGGAAATACAAATATTCTCTAGTATGAGGGTATATACGTATATCTCAGGTATTCTGGGTCCTACAGGCATGATTCATACCTTATTCGAATTGGGCGATATAATGTTCATAAAAGCCTCCACAACTTTGCTGAACATTGTAATCGTGTATGATCCCTATATAAAAAGTTAAAAAATTGTTATCGAATACAGCACCAACGCGATGAGAGATAAAACTACTTGCTCTTCGACGGAAATAATCCTCATTAAAACCTTTACAATATTGCCGAACGTTCTAATCGTTTCTGACGATTGTTATAATAAAATTTTTGCAAAGCAACGTTTCATGACATGAAAATGTTGCATAAAAAAGTGACAGCCTTGAAAAATCACTTTAATGCGGTCAAAGAAGTTCCACTTCAAAAACTTATAGAAATTTCCATCAAGAAATTCTAAATTGTCTATTTAAAGGCGTGGATTTTATTTCGCCTGCTCTATGCCAGTTCATTTTATAGTGCCATAATGCCATAATTGGCAAACACATAGTAACGACCTAAAATTAAGTTATATATGAATATTTTTAATTCAATATTTATATGTGGGTGCAAAATTCAATTATAGTATAACTAAATAATTAATTTTGAGTCATTGACTTTCGAGTATTTATCTTTGACACACCTTTTTAGTCAGTATGAAGAAACCGCGTGCAGGTTTAATACTATTTTTCTTGTCTTTAATTCTATCTCAATTATTTTCCATCTTGAAAATAAAAAGAAAAAAATTTAAATAAAATTTTAATTAATCAAACAAAGTAAAAAAAAAAGAAACCAAAAAAAGATATTCTTCGAATTTGCAAAACATTCAATTTCTGAAAACTAAAAAAAAAAAACATATTTGGACGAAAATATCTGATAAGCCACTCAACTTTCTTAGACGAAATATTTCGGTCAATATTTCGATTCATCAGATCTGATTGTAACCAAAACGTATACCAAGTATGTAGACTGTTATTTATTTTTCAGGATTGGGCAACCCTAGTGCTACCGTATGGCAACTGACGTGTCTATCGTAAAGTTTAACATTTTTCACAGTATACGTACTCGGAACGTTTTGACGTACGAGCGCTATTTGTGTTTTTTACAGTAACTTGAAAAATTCATTTCGAGTAAATAATGGAATTAAATCGTGAAAATTGTGTGGTATTCAACGCGAATAAATCTTTTAAACGGCCAAATGCCCATGTAATATTGAATGTATGCTCGTCATACTAATGCACAAAGATACCTTAATCTCACGATATGTCACATGGCAAACTTGCACTATCAGTTCAAGCACAGCATCAATGTTTTCTGGTACAACAACCGATTTTGGACAACCTTGAAATTCTTGAAATTCGTCTGTGATTACGATTGAATTCGGTAAACCATCGATAAACACTAGTCCTTGATGGTGCTTTATAGTCAAAAAACGAATTAAGTTCATCGATGCAGTGTTGTTGAGTTAATATACGTCGAAAGTTGTAAAAAGTAATAGCACGAAAATTTCTATGACTTAATTCCATTTTTTGGCCGAGATGAATTTTTCAAGTTACTGTAAATGACACAAATAATGCTCGTACGTCAAAACGTTCCGAGTACGTGTAATGTCAAAAATGTCAAATTTTACGATAGAGATGTCAATTGCCACATGGCAGCACTAGAGTTACCCAGTCCCGATTTGACTTTTTATATCTTTTTTTATAAAATCATGAACTTCCTCAAATTGCTCCCTTCTAAACTGCAAGTATTTAAAAAACTCGCGATCGGGATAAGTCAGTCAAAAGAGTATGAAATTCGCCATATTTCATACGTTCTATCAAAAATGGTGAAAACCAAACGCTTGTTTTCCCTTTCCTTTGAACAAAACTTAATAAAATGTCTTGTTCAAATTCCTCTTCAGACAAACCTGATTCCGGAAACTAGGTCTAGTAATAATTCATCGTTACTGTACTCGCAAATTTTATCTTTCTGATGGCTCAAAAATATCGTCGTGTAACTTCGTTCAAGTGTGCAACGGGGTGAACGAGCCCAGCTAAGCCATGTAACTACAGTAAGTCTCGTCCGTATAGCTTAGTTCAAGTGTGCGGCGGGCCTTACCTTGCCCATATGAATTGGACATTTAAATATCTATGCTTATACTTTATTAAGGTTTAAGAAAGTAAAACTGTTATGTATTTGATAAGAAAATGATTTATGCTAATTGGTTGACATTTTCATAAATTTTCTTGTAAATTGTTTCAAAGTAATATCTCCAAATGATTCACTCGTCCCTTTACTCTTCTTAACTTCTTAAGACAAGATAATTTTCAAAAAAAAAAGGTCATAGGTGAGTTATTTATTTACCAGAAAAAGAAAATGCCCCAAAAAAAAAGTCAGTTATTTTCCGGTCATAGGTTTATCACATTTTTAGTTGACTTCCGTGAGTGTCTAACAACGAAAAACAGATAACAGATATTTATTATGAATTGTTTCTTTTAGTGACTCGAGGAAGAATTCTATTCTATTAAAGAATATGAGCACATAACTTTTAAGATAATTGAAAATAATATCTAATTAAGATTTTTTAGAGACATCTGAAGTAAATATTTGTACAAGAAGCTCTGTACGCGGGGTATGACTGGAATTTCACCTCTACTCAGGCAGCAATTTTTGATACTCTTTAAGTTATCCGAATGAAATTTGGTAATTAAGAAACATTGGAACACTTTTCCGACTTAAACATTTGTCTTTATTCATTTAAAAAAACAAATTAAATATTTTACATTTAAATATTTTACAATATTTGTGATTTAGATATATGCTTTCTATGATTTCATAATCCAACTGTTATCCAAAATATTATCCAAAAGATTTTTTTCTTCTAAGATTATTTCTTTCTCCACTATCCTTGAACCGATTTTATTGAAATTTAACATGGTATCGTTTATTTACGTATTTAACCAACATAATTAATTTAAACTAAATTACTTCAAAAATTCTCCAATTAAATTCGAAAAACCATATTAAAAAAACCACAAAACTTTCTGGTCACCCTGGTTTTTGTTTAATAACTTCGCTCTACCTTTTTCGATTTTCCTGAAATGCAATACCAAATACAGTTAAGGAATAACCAATTCACATTTTAAATTTCAACAAAATCGGATAACGGGTTTTTGAGTTGTCTTGTATAAGGACGGACGGACAGACAGACGAAGGGACGGAAGTACGAACAAATCGACGGACATGCATGCATAAATCGATAGAACTTTTGCACAACCATACCATTGAAGCCTCTATTATTTCGATGTGTTACAGACAAACTTAGCAAGTATTTTATATATTCGAAATGATGATGTATACAGTATACCAAGGCTGTCCAACCCGCGGCCCCTGGGCCGCATGCGTCCCAAGGCAAGTATCAATGCGGCCTGAAAATATTTAAAGTTACTGAAGCATGTCCATTTTTCTGAGGAATGATTTGTGTGTTGTGTGCGCTCTCGTGCTAAAGCTGCTAAGTAACAAACAACAGAAAAGTTATCAGAACAGAAAGCTCTTTCGTAAATTCTCTTTCTGTTTGCGTTGCTCGCTGTTCTGTTTTTTGTCACCTGGCGGCTCAACTAAAGAATTAAACATACTAGGTGTAAAATTAGAACCAACATGTTGGATAAACACCCTGAGAACTGCCTGAGAATTGCAACCGCGTCAATCGAACCAAATATTGACGTTTTGGTTTCTCAACTTTAATGCCAAGTATCACATTAATTATATGATATGGATTTATAGTATACTTGTGGCCCAAAACACCATGTCTTCTTTCAATGTGGCCCAGAGAAACAAAAAGGTTGGACACCCTTGTAGTATACCATAAGTTGAGATTCAAACCAATCTTTGATTTATATCTTCCGGAAGTTAATAATTTGCTTTGCATCTCTGCACTTAATGATTTTTGTTAAATATTTTTTTGATTATAATTAAATGGCTTCAATTATATATTTTACGAAGACCAAAAATTGTGTCATAATAACATTTTTTTTTGTAATAATTTCCGGTTGTTCTTTTACAATGGAAATTTTAGTGGGAAATTTTCCTATATTTTATAATTTTTAACTTCTATCAATCAAATCTCCACGTTTTATAAGATTCTTAATAGTTTGTAATCATTTTTATCCAAAGTCTGTCTGTCGGTCTGTCGGCCGTGTACAAGATTGCGGCCGTATTTTTGAAGCAATTTCCATGAAAATTAGTAAGAGCGGTTTTTTCCTCATGAGAATCATTCAATCAGAAGTTGGGTTTGATCGGACTAAAACTTCGGGTAGCCGCCGAACAAAAGTTCGGATTTTTGTGTTTTTACATTACAGGGTATTGTAATGTGTTATTTATGGATCGATTTCAATGAAATTTGGCATGACACTTTTTTTCAATGAAAGAATAATTGTGTCCAAAAATCAATTGAATCCGATTACAACTTTGGGTAGCTGCTGAACAAAATTTGGATTTTTTTCTATGAAATTTGAAGCATAACTTTGGGTGCTCGGACAAAACTTCGAAATTTTTGTACAAAATAAATCATAAATTGTGGTATGAAATAATTTGATCGATATGTATAGAAGTTCCAATAGTGGTTTGCGCACTATAGTTTGTTTTTTCCGTAAAAATAATGTTTTTAACATAATTTCAACTATACTTAGAGATTCAACTAAATTGGAAATAATTGAAGATACATAAATTGTTTAAATTGGAAATTTATTTACTATTCGTTGTAAATCAGGGTGTATTTGGTGTATTTCTATTAAATGAGTAACATTGGTGCTATCTGTATAATATATTGGCGAGGAAACTGAATTGCTTGACTATGTAGTAAAGATAATGGCTCAAACAATTGCTCAGACAATCATGCGACTATCAGAACTCTCAACTCTCATGTACCGTTTCATCACGGTTAGTGGAAGAACATGTCTGTGCGCTGAACAAGTTGGGTAGAAAAAATAGACTAACAGCTTCGTGGGTACCTGGTTACTCAAGTATTCCGGGCAATGAACATGTTGACTCACTCGTGAGAGGGGATCAGAGACGCTGTTTTACGATCCTCAATTTTCGGTAAGGTGGCCCAATTCTCAAATAGGATCTAAGTAGGCAACTAAACCACCGCCGCTAACGGAGATGGTAAGGGCTAAATCAGTCTAGGCAAGCTAAGATGATACTGATTGGGCCGGACTGCTGAAGGACAAGAATATTGATGGGACTCGAGCGTAAAACTCTTGGAACCATTGTGGATATTGTGGCCAGGACATTGCTGTTTCCTGTCTGGAAGAAAAAGAGTCAACAGAACATTTTTTGTGTGATTGCCCGGCCTTTTCTAGAACGAGACTTGCTACATTGATGTCATAGTAAAGTACTTAATTGACTATGTGGTTTGTTAAAATATTTTGGTATTTATTGAATTTACTATCAGCTCCTGTTGATTTAATAATGTGTCAGCATGAAAATCTGCTATGGCGAAATCATTTTAGTTACTATTTCACTATTGGATTAAAATCAGTAGTCAAAATAGTTGATTCAAACACAAAAATATTGTATTTTAGTGTACTACAATCCATTGTGTTCAAAAAGTAAAGTGAATTTTGTTTAAAAATTTAAAATTTTTATTTATTCTTCCAAATCGATTTCGCCCCCCTCAAAATAATCCCCCCCAGCTACAATACACTTATGCCAACGTTTTTTCCAATCTTTGAAGCATGCTAAAAAGTCGTCCTCAGGTATAGCCTTCAATGCGCGTGGCGATTCACGTTTGATCTCTTCAATCGACTCAAAACGATTTCCCCGGAGTGGTCTCTTGAGCTTTCCAAACAGCCAGAAGTCACACGGTGCTAAATCAGGCGAATACGGTGGTTGCGGAGCGACATGAGTGGAGTTTTTGGCGAAAAACTCACGAAGAAATTCGAAAAAATTGAGAAATTTTGGCACTAAACGCGATTTGACTCTTCTGAGGCACAAATGATCCTTCAAAATTGCTTGCACTGATCCAATTGATATTGCAAGCATGTCGGCAAGGTCTCGAATTGTTAATCGACGATTTTCGAGCACCAATTCTTTAATTTACTTGATGTGTTGCTCATCATCAATTGACGTCGATGGTCGTCCAGAGCGTTTCAAGTCGTCAACACGTTCTCTTCCTTCTTTGAAGTCTTTGTACCACTTGTAAACATTTTTCTGTCGCATAGTCTCGACACCGAAGGCCTTTTGTAACATTCGATACGTTTCAGCGGCGGAAATTTCATTCCGCAAGCAAAATTTAATAGCACTTCTTTGCTCAACAAAATTCGACATCGTAAAAATCGCCAAATTCACTTTTCTTTGTTCACAAAACCAAGCGTAAACTAAAAACTAATGATGATATTGACATGTAATTTGTCACAGATGTCACTAACAGTCCTACCAACTTTATTTGTCCGATTCGGTTAACGCGGGAAGTTTAAATTAAAAATTCACCTTACATTTTGAACAAAGTATAAGTATATATCAGCTTAAATTGTAATAAAACTTTTTTGGTATTACATAAAATGTACAATTAACCAAATCAAATTGGTATTTAGGTTATTTGATAAAATACTAAGTCTTACTAAATATGCATTTTCAAATACCAACCATTTTATTATCATTTCTATGAAACCCGATAATAGCGTAACTAACTAACATTTCCGGATATTTTATTTTTCTTTGTAATTTTTTACATACTTCATGAAAATTACACATTCTTGTTGATGAACTTTGGGAAAAAGAAAATGATGCAAAGTTTTTATCAAAATTTGTTATGCAAATTTCTTTTTCCTGTCGAAAGGCCGCCAATTCACCAGTCCAAAACATTAAATCAGCTGCTCATCGAAATGGTTTCACAACATCTCCATTGTTTCACGCGTTGTATGGCTAGTAGCGCGCACCATCTTGTTAAAACCAGATATCACTGATATTACAGGCTTGAATTTCAGGTAGCAAATATTTCCTTATCATGTAGCGATAGCGGGTGCCATTGACAGTTACGTTACGTCCATCCTAATTTTTGAATAAGTTTGTATCGACGATTCCGCCAGCCCATAAACTACACCAAACCGAACATTTCTCTGGATGTAACAGTAGCAATTCGGGTTGTTCATCAGCCCAAATATAGCAATTTTACATATTGACATATCCATTTAACCAGAAATGGGCGTCATCGCTAAACAAGATCATCATTAAGTTTTTCTTTCCATGATGAAGCTCATAATAAATTAGGTATTTTTAAAGCTTTTCTCCGTGCCTAGACGTGTACTTTTGTAGGTATTAACCTCCTCTGCGTTTTTAGGTGATTTAAACTATCACATCCACTGGCGTTTTTTTCGTGATCATCCATTATTCAGGTTATCTCATAGTCCTGCGATGATTGTCGATCATAAATAAGCTAACGCTTCTTAGAGAGTTCGCATATTAACTTTTAATTATATACGTTCGAGAAGGCTCAAAGAGTCAATGGTATCAACAAAAATTGAAGACTATATCAGCTACCTGACGGTGTTTTTGCAATATATGAATTAGTGAATTAGTTTAAGACGATTGCAGTAAGAAGGGAGACTGATAGAATTGTTCCAAGATAGATTTTTATGAACAAAACGAACAAATCTACTACGCTGAACAATTCTAACAATGTGTACATTATGGTACAGATAGCAAATTTGGCTAATGTAGAGGATTTACTATAGATGATGTAGAAAGATTTTCGAAAATTGGAACGTAACCTGAACCAGAAAAAACTTGAAGAGCAAAACTGTAAACCGAAATGATATGTTTTCCTTTTGTATCGTCTAGCTCTAAAGAAGCGGTAAGATTTCAAAAATTCATTGATTTATAGAATTCGACCAAAGAAAGTTGCCAATACTGAATTACCTATAAATTATGTTCGCCAGCCATTCAACAGTTCAACAACCTACGAAATATCAAAATAAGAAGAACTCTTGAACTTAATTTATACTTTTTTTGCTTAGCTTTGTGAAAATACTTTTACAAGTTTTTAATTTTAATGAATTTTGCAATGTTAATTACGACGCACAAATAAAATTTCACGAATTATCAGCGATTTTTGTTTGTTATGCCCTATGGTATAGGTACTACCACACGGTATATTAGTTTTGTCACTCCATTTGTAACAATAATCGTCGTAGAAAGGTTTCAAGGGTGTGGTTGTGTAGGGAATCAATAGATATATCGATTTATGCATGTCTATCCTTCCGTCCGTATACAAGATAACTCAAAAACGCGTTATCCAATTTTGATGAAATTTACAATGTGAATTACTTCTTCCTTAACTTGGCATTGGTATTGCATTTCAACAAAATCGATTCAGGGGGAGCAAAGTTATAAAGGAAAAACCAGGATGACCGGAAAGTTTTGTTATTTTTTTTTATATAGCTTTTCGGATAGGGCATGGCGTGATTAATTACTTTTCGAGGTTTGTGAACAAGTGAGTAATTGAGGCCTTAAGGTAATTAATTCCTTCTTATGTAAAAAAAGAACTTTTTAAGCAAAATTGACCAATTTCCAAGAGAAAAAACTTATTATACGGAAGAATAAGAAATAAAAAGAAAATAAGAAATATTCTCTTAAAAATGCATATGATTCTCTCTAGCTTTCTATCATTTTTTTCAGATTACATTATGTTAGTAAAACAGAGATAGAAATAGATTTATCTTTATTAAACAATTCTAACACTTATGTAAAAAATAAGAATCACTATTCATACAGGAACTAACACTTAAAATATTAACAGAATTTATCTTCTAATTATTATTCGTACACGCTCCAATGCTTGAAAACGTGTTGGGAGAATACAATATTTATACAAATATTAAGTTAAAAGAAATTTTTTTGTTTCATTCTTTCTTTAGTCCAAAATCCACAAGACTATTAATGCTCCCGCTTACTACTATTATCTTATAGGAAGGACGCGGTAAAATAGAGTATATTTGATTTATAGGTTACTTCATTCTTTCTAATGAAAAATTTGTAATTTTCTTTCCTTATTTTGTGCGGAATTTTTTGTTTCTGTCATTTTCAAACAAAGCATTGGGAAGATCGCGTCTAGTAGTCCCTTTTCAACTTTATTCTTCTCTTAAATAAAAGAATTAATTTTTTTGGCGTTGAATATTCAAAATTTGGATTCATTTTGTTTGCGGAATTAATTACTTGTTCAAACTATGCCCTATTTTCGGATTTAATTCGAAAATTTGTGAAGCAATTTTATTTAAATTAATTATATTGGTTAACTTCTATAAATAGACGATATCATGCTAAATTTCAGTAAAATCGGTCCAAGGATAGTGGAGAAATAAATAATCCTAAAAATCTTTAGAAACTAATCCACCGATTTGAATAAAATTTGCAGATTAGATTTATGCTGTTACATTCTAAGTTATCTGCAAATTAGAGGCAATTTTGAAAAGAGGAAACAAAGTTATGACGAAGAAACCTAGAGTTTTGACAGTTTTTCTGTTCAATTTCTATCATCAAAAACTCGGCTATAGGCCGATTTTCAGTTACTGTATGTTTTTTTTGTTTCATACTTAATTAAATCCGTTCAATTGAATTGAATTATTTAAATTCGTGGTCAATTTAAGGTATTATATGGGCTATAAAATTAAAATAGCGGTAAACTAAATGATGATCTTCGTGAAAATAATTCGAAGATTAAGAAAATATTATATTACAACGATTTTTGAGAATTTGTTTTGCCAAATATTCGTCGTAAGTAAAAAAGTTCAGTTAAATGCGATTAAGTTGTTTTTCTTCATCTTCATCTTCTTCTTCTTCTTTAGAAAGTGTTTAGTTTTATTTTGTATTATTTGAATCTATCAAAATTTACATATCACACGGAAATGATAGATCATGAGACGTATTCAACCAAAAAAAAATCAAAAAAATGCGATGCTCTACATTCCTACAGAGTATCAATCATAACTTAAGTTAGTTTATCTCTAAAACGCCAAATTTCATGAAAATCCGCTCATTATCAAATAAATTACGGACGATTTTACGGTGGTTGTGGAGCGACATGAGTGGAGTTTTTGGCGAAAAACTCACGCTCTTTTTCGAAAAAATTGAGAAATTTTGGCACCAAACGCGATTTGACTCTTCTGAGGGACAAATGATCCTTCAAAATTGCTTGCACTGATCCAATTGATATTGCAAGCATGTCGGCAAGGTCTCGAATTGTTAATCGACGATTTTCGAGCACCAATTCTTTGATTTACTTGATGGTGTTGCTCATCAATTGACGTCGATGGTCGTCCAGAGCGTTTTAAGTCATCAACACGTTCTCTGCCTTCTTTGAAGTCTTTGTACCACTTGTAAACATTTTTCTGTGACATAGTCTCGTCACCGAAGGCCTTTTGTAACATTCGATACGTTTCAGCGGCGGCGTTTCTTTGCTCAACAAATTTCGACATCGTAAAAATCGCCAAATTCACTTTTCTTTGTTCACAAAACCAAGCGTAAACTAAAAACTAATGATGATATTGACATGTAATTTGTCACAGATGTCACTAACAGTCCTACCAACTTGAAAAAAAAAAATTCATTTGTCCGATTCGATTAACGCGGGAAGTTTAAATTAAAAATAGACCTTACTTTTTGTTCATAGTGGTATGTATCTTTAAAAATAAAGAACGTCCCTAATTCGGACAATAGTGAGCAGATTTTCATGAATACTTGGAATGTACATTCCGTCAAAAAAGTATCCGGAATTTGATAATAAAACAATATCTTCAATTAATTATCAAAATGTATTTTGTCTCCTTTAAAATAGTCCCAGTTGATGCGGTAAACATATGCCAACCAGCCGTCGAAACACTACTTATAGGCATCTTCCGGTATAGCCTCCAGCACCTTCGGCGAATTTTGTTTTATGGCTTCAATGAACTCAAAACGTATTCCACGAAGTCCTAATTTTAACCGGGGAAGCAGGAAAAAGTCACAGGGAGCCATATCTTGGCGAAAACGGTGCTTGATCGATGATATTCATTGAGGTGCGAAATTTCATTCGGATAACTTAAAAAAAAAGGTATCAAAAACCCAACATAAGTAGAGGGTCGAAATCCCAAGTTATAAAGGGCACAGAGCTTCTTGTTCACATTAATCCACTTTAATAAATCATTTTACTATAATCAACCTGTTTAAATAACTTCTAATGAATTAATTAAGATTTACTTCAAAACTTATCTCATAGTAGACTTGTTTATCTGTTTTTTTTTTTAAATCTGTAAACCGCGATCATTTGACTGGAATTATCGATCAAAAAGTTGATCCATTTTTCTCTTCTACAATAATTAGATTTTATCAATTTAAATTCATTTTTTTTAAAAGAAACAGTATTTTTTTCCTAAAGATATATCAGGTAAACAAGAAAGTTCTTGCCGTTTCTAGGTTTTGTCATTTTCATATCGTACATGCGTACAATACATTCTTTCAATTAATATAGAAGCTGAGGAAGTGGATTTCTCACTCAGAAAAATTATCAAGTCATTACGTGGTTGTGACAATTGAATTTTAGTTGTAATGACAGACACTTCTATAGCCACAGTTATTGTCGAAACTAGTCACCCTGTTCTGAGATACGGCGTTAGGCGAGTGAACGTAACGCATATGATTCAATTCGCAACACGATCAGTGTTCTCTAAAACGGCGAATTGACTGCGTTCGTCGGTTAAAGAAACGGCAAGCATCGCATGTTAAAAATCAATTGGTTGTGTTTATTTCTTCACTAGCGGCCCGTCCCGGCTTCGCACGGGTGGAGATTTATTTTTTAAACATTAGAAGGGTCTTTGTGCATGAAGTTAGACTACAGAGAATATTAGACGCGACAGACATAACTGTGAGGATCATTAGATACAGATGTATGCGGAACAAATCTTTCCTCTTTATAATATTTCTATGGATTATATTATTTAAGTTTAAGTAGGGATCCCTAGTTTTTTCTAGTAATGAATATAGCCTATGTTACTCAGGGATAATGTAGCATTCTAATGGTGAAAGAATTTTTGAAATCGGTCCAGTAGTTTTTGAGTTTAATCGTGTCAAACATACAAACCTTTCCTCTTTATAATATTAGTATGATTAGCAATTTTGTTGTAAGTTATTGGATCAATATAATGGACTTAACGCTTCCAATTTACTTGCTAATGAGACGGAAGGAGATGAATTCATGAGCAAAGAATTCTTTTGAAAGATTCTTCCATTGGTATTCGTGTGTAACCCTTAGCCAAGTCAGGATGCTCTTTCATTGTGTCGATTAGTATGTGTTGAATTGGGCAGTATTTGTAGAATTTTTATTTCCGCTCCTAATTTAAAGATTACACTTCGTTATTTTATATTTAAAAATACATTTCCCAAAACTATTTACCAACATTTTTAACCATCAGGCTTTATGACACTTGCACCAGACGCAACGAAACTAAAGATTATATTCCGACGAATCACATAATAACAAATATCGAATAAAATCGAATGCGCTGGTACGTGTTGTTCCCGGTTGAACTCAAATGAAACGTTACGTATTCAAGAATAACGAAAATAGAGTATTGAGTAAATATGGAATAAATTAATATAAAGCCGTATCTGAGAACTTGACAATTTCTCAATTGAGTCGGATCACACAGACACACAGCAAGAACAATCGGAACCATGGAATATGCGAGTCAGGTATGGTCTCTGCACCACAGAGTTCACATCAACAGGCTGGAATCCGTGTAACGAAGCTTTTTACGTTTCGCTTTTCGTAACCTACCATGGAATTAACTTTCATTGTTGCCACCTTACAAGGATAGGCTGAAGTTGTTAAGTTTGCATTCTCTGGAAAAGCGGCAAGAAGTGGCAAATTTAATTTTCTTTTATCAAAAGTTTAATAGGGCATTGATGGTTCTAATATTTTAAACAAAATGCATCTTAATTCCAAAATTTGTTCGCTGAGATTCGTGATCTTGTTTAAAATCAGTTTCCACCGGACAGACTACGGGAAGAATGAACCAGTCACCCGAATATTGCGTGGTGGTAAATGCCAATGCAAAAGTTTTTGACTTTTGCTTGAGTAAGATTGAACTGAGAAGGCTTTTATATAATTCCTGATAACAAATGACGTTATTATGGAAATTAATCCACATTTAGGCTCGATTTGAGCTGTTATTTTTAAATTAAATTAAATTAAATCGAAGAAATGCTTGTCATTATGCAATCCTCCTCCATATTCCTCAAAACATTACTTCTTCAGCTTATATATTTTTTCTTTGCATTTACTTTGTGGATCATTTAACCACACGACTCCATTGGACTTATTTCAAGACATAATTTCAGTCGGACTGAAAAAAAGTCTAATGGAGACTCTAAAAATTGGACAAATTTTCAGTCCGACTGAAAAAAAAGTCTAAAGTACGATCCAAACGCTCAGTCTTTTTGCACAGTCGTAGTTGGTGTAGTTTTTCTGTGGGAAAGCCTGCGCAAATTTTGTGTCCACACGATACCGTCTTTTCCATATTTTTACACAGTTTTCTTTGGAACTACTTAATGTCAAGATATTGTGCTTAGAACTTTTAATAATGAATAGTTTAAGCTTAACTCCTCTAAAAAGTCTCTTGAAGACATTTTCGTGCCTTTCACCTTTCGCAATTGCATGAAAACTGTGTAAAATAATGAGTTTTCGTCCACACGCTACGATTTGCATGCACGTACCACAGTTTTTTTTCAGACACGATCTGAAATCGCACAAGCCGCACTTTTGCCTGCGCAAACGAACTGTGACTTGTCCAGACGCTCAGTTTTGCATGCGCAAATCTGATTTGCGCAGGCGCAAAACTGAGTAAAAGACTGTGCGTTTAGACGTCTCTTAATGGAGACTCGAAAATTTGGACTTTTTTGTCAGTCTGATTGAAATTATGTCCTGAAATAAGTCCAATGGAGTCGTAGGGTAACACGATTGATTAGAACGGCACGAACTTTCTTGTTCACCTAATAAAATCGATGATGAGAAGGATATCATCTTCTTTAATATCATCTTTTCTAAAACGATTGTCTTCTACAAAAGACACAATAAACTATTTTTTCTTATTCTTTAATCAATTGTATGTATGCGTATCTAACATAAAACAACAAGACACGATACTTATCCATAAATCAACATAATAAACAGTCCTGTTTGACATACAATGCTTGAAATATGTTAAAGCGAAGCACGGAATCGAAGAAAAAATATAGTAAAGAAAATTTTTTAAGACGAAAAGAAAAATCCTTTGTATTAGTTGGAGAGAAAAAAAAAACCCAGGTCCAAGATTTTAAACGTGATTTTTTTTTTAGGTTTTAAAAACTCTTTAAAAAATAAACAAAAGCCAGAAAAAAAAAATACAAAATTTAAGGAAAAAAGCACGTCTTTCAGGCTATTTTCTCAATAAAATCCATGAAGACGTTTCACATTACACATTTACACAAAAAAAAAAAAAAAATAAAAACATCATTTTTTGTTCAGACCAAACGCTTGCATCCAATAAGTTTATAGTGCATCCTATGGTATGGTATACGTAATAGTGAATTCATTTGAATTTCTGTCTAATCATCCTTGCACCGAATTGTTCTTTCCGTTTTTCTGTGATGTGAAGTTTTCTGCTAATATTACAAAAGTAGTTAATCTTTCATGTGTCATTGCGTACCGTCAGTTGAGAGTCGCTAGTGTAAATCCAGGCTGAACAATTAAAAATTTCGAATTGTCAAATTCGCATAACCTTTTAAACCTCCTGCTATGCCGATAACATATCGGAAAACATAGTAAGTTTCATAAAACCACAAAGACTCAGATCGGTCGGCGATATATCACGATATCACGATGCCAGATAAAATTTGTATAGCAGACAAAGTGGTAGGTGTGAGATATACGGGGAATACCATAAAAGAAATGACTAAGCGGTATGGAAGAAGACAGTAGAACAAGGCTGTCCAACCCGCGGGAAGTATCAATGCGGCTCGAAAATATTTAAAGTTACTGAACTCTGTTCATTTTTCTGAGAAATGATTTGTGAGTTGTGTGCTCTCTAGTGCTAAAGCTGCCAAGTGACAAACAAAACAACAGAAACAAGAACAGACAGAAATCTCTTTCGTTCTGTAGTAAATGTTCTTTCTGTTTGCGTTGCTCGCTCAGCTACACTGTTCTGTTGTTTGTCACCTGGCGACGTAAGTGATATTTTTCTTTCCCCTCCTTAAACATGAAAACTGTATATTTTACATTTTTTTTTTTTGCTCGTCAGCTATAGTAATATACTTGTGGCCCAAAACACCATGTCACTTCTAATGTGGCCCAGGGAAATAACAAGGTTGGACACCCTTGAAGTAGAATATTGGAAGTAAGGAATTGGAAGACGTTGCTCAAAAGCGAGTATAATATAGGGAAAAAGTCAAGCCAAGAAGAAGTAGAAGAAGAAGTAGAAAACATAATTCAAAACAACGAACACGTTCGACCCAATTTCTTATAATAAAAACGTTTCGAACCAAACCTCAATCAGCTTCTTTATTTACTAGGTGAAGTTCCTCCTCTGTTTATACTAGATTTTAAATTTTCAAATCGATTTGAAATTGTTTGCGTTTACATTAAAAATTTCAAGTCTCACATCAGACTAAAGTCGATTTCAAGTCAATCTTGGTTTATATGCACAATGATTTTTGGATTTAACTCGACTTCACAAGTTAGATAATGTAAACGAAGTAATAGATTTATATTTTTGGCTATAGACTAATTTTAGTTTTCGTGTAATATCGAAAATTTCTATACAAATGCCCGCTGTGTGAAGGGCAGGGTCTTTTGTATTGAATTCAAATGAAAGAAATACACTCAGGCGCACAGATAGATTAAATCTTTATAGTTGTTGTGTTGTGTGGTAGTTTCGTTTTCCTTTCTCATTTTGAAAAGACTTTTATTATTGTGATACGCGCGACCTTAACTTTCAAATGTAAAATATAATATAATCAAGTCCGGATTCACAAAATTGAATATCAACCAATTTAAGAAATTCAGAAATTTCAAATTGGCCTATAGCCAACTTGTTATTTTGTTTCCTTTCCGAAACCGAAACCGTTGTTCGCTGATTATTTGTACACCCATACCTCGTTTTACGGCTTAGATACGTTCCGGAAAAGTTGGCCATAAAGCGAAGAGCCGTATAATGAATCAATTATTTTTTATAGTAGTGCTGCCTAAAGCGAGAAGCTGAAACTTAACAAAAGGTCGCTAACAGCATGTACAGCCATTTTTTTGGCCATATAACGAAAAATTGGGGACCGTAAATCGAAAAACTGCCATAATTAAAAAGGGCCGTTATAGCGAAATGCCGTATAAAGGGCGGCCATATAGCGAGGTATAGAAATGTGGTTAGAAATGTGAAGAGTTCCCTAAAATTCATGCAAGAACTAATTTTGATAGAAAACACAGTTTTATAATTAAAAATTGTAAATTTTTTATTGAATCATAAAGTATACAGTATAGGCTTATGTATGGAATAGCATATCGACTTTGCTGGTACATACGTACTCTTTTTTTGAAATTTTCCATGATCGTTTTACATAAATGTGGCTGAATACGTTGATACAGCGCTCAATTTCCTCCTTCAAGGCGTGAGTGATCGTGAGCTTGTTGTCATAAACCTTAGACTTCAAAAAATCCCAAAGCAAAATGTTCAACGGCATTAAATCACATGATCTGTGCGGCCAATTTTGATCACCAAAAAGGGAAATTACACGACCAGCAAATGATTCATTCTTTTAAAAATATTGCTGCTCAATTATGAAAACGGGTTTTTTTCGCATGTAGCGCTCGATTTTTAATAACTCTGAATTGTCAGTTGTCACGCTGTCTTTTTTTTTCGTTGGCAACACTTTACCGGATAAATTGTGCAAAATTCAAATCTTACGTGAATTTTAGGACACTGTAAGGCAAAGAAAAGTAGAGAAAAAGTGAAGAACCGAGACCAAGTTTCGAACCCGGATCTCGTCAGTCTCATGAGGCGAGGTCTTAATCGACTAGATCATTCTACACTATATCTACTATAGGAAAGGGCAAATGAACAGCCTGTATTATCAAATCATTACAACTGTTTTTGTCAAACCTCTCAATTGTTTTACCAAATTCAGTTGTATCCTATTTTTAACTCTTACAACACCCTTTGGTGATCAACAAACTGTTATACTATTTAGTAGTATCATCTACCATAGGGGTCATGCAAATATCGGAAATTTTATAAAAGCATTCATTGATTATGCAATTTTTGGTTTTGTTTACCCCAATCGACCTTTCTCAAGGCTGATGGACATTTTATATAATTTATGGGAGACGGTTTTTTTTTTGCCAAAAAAAAAGATCTTAAATTATCTTATCATAAAGCGCAAAATTTCAAGAAAACATATAATCTTAAAGGAAGCACAAAAATATATATATGAAAATTATAGACTGGAAATTAATTTATATGAAATTTAATTTTAGGGTTAAGATTTTATTAAATCCAAATGAATTCACATGAAGAATTTTTCTCAAGATTTTTAATTGGAAGTTTGATTTTTAATTTCTTACTTTTATATAACGAATCGCGCCGCCAATCTTTAATTTTCATAGCAAAATCCAATTGAAACATACAACTTTGGAACTCTAACATGAGTTAAAAACCAGACTATTTCTATGGTCTAATAAAAAAAAAAACAGTTTTATTCTGTCACTGTCACGTCACTTTAATCGATAAGTGACGTGATTCTCGAAATAAAATTAAAATTTTCTTCTTGCTAGTCGTTTTTGGTGAGGGAGATTGTTGTGTGTCAATGTGGAAACGCACTTACAATACATTTTAAGCGATGAAAACCGAATGTATAAATATAGTAATGCATAAAGTAAGCGATCGGAAAGTGTACAGAAAAACCAAGGCATAGAGTTTTCGAGCACTCAATTTAGTTCATGTTTATGTAATGTGGAGTAATCCAGGTATATTCCAGTTTGAAATATTATACTTACCAAACCGCTGATTCGTAAGGTCCTATCCTTTACTTCCCGTATTACAGAATCGATTATCTATTGAAATGTCCAAAAAATAAGCGATTACTTATTTTATCCATGAAAATAGGCCCACCTGTGTTAGTATCTGTGTTGTGGATTTTCAGGTTTAGAGTCATAATCCCAGTCACTCGTTTTTTTTGATCGGTGTCGCACTTGGAATATATTTTAACGACGCCGACTCTAAGAAATTTGTTGAAAAATTATAGCATACTGTACCGCAATTGGTGCCGGAGTCGAAACTAGATTTTGAAAATTTCAGGAGTCAGAGTTGGAGTCGTAATTTTTTGTAAGGACTTCACAGCCCTAGTTAGTACAACGGGAAATATTCAAAATTAGCATTTTATATGTAAGAAAAGAATATTTTGCGCGTAACTAGTCTCGATCCCAAATTCTTTTCCAGTCAACATAATCTGTAGCTTTCTTTGTGGGTTGTTCTAAATATAGTTAAGGAGCTATGTCGATGGAACTTCGAACAAATCTTCATAGAATATTTATTGTTATAAATGAGCTGCTGTATCATTTTCGTAAAATTACGAGAGAATCTCATCCTGTATATATAAATGATGTCAAAAACGAATTCAAAAATTGAGTAATATATAAAATAATAATTTTCAATTGAGTCATTACCTTATGCATTACTACACATTACCTTTCTGTTTATTCAACATTGGCTCATTTGATGGAAATAGGGCAAATAAGAAAGAAATAAGCATTACAATGAATTATTACTTATTGCCATTACTATACCTTACTATTGGAAGTAGTTAGTATTTCATTTTTTTTTCTTAGCGCTGAAAAAAGTTTCGAAATACAGGATCACAATAATCACTCTGTGCTATACGTAAATATTTCTTTTACAGTTTTTAATGCCTTCTTGCTTGTTCAAAGTTCTGGTCTCTACTAATTCCTGTTTTTCAATTTTGAACAGACTTTATATATTTTTCTTTTAGATTAAAAAAAAGGATTCACACAGACAAAAAAAAGCCATCTGAATCTCAATAAATCGGTGGGATTGGACCATTATGGCACATGTTCAACCATAAACTAATCCACCTGCTCTGATCTTTTATTTTATTTCCCCTTTTTCAACAAAACACATTGTTTGAAGCGTGCCTTCTCGATTATGTAAGAAATTACATCAGTAATTACGTTTCTGTGTGTTTTTGTGAAAAGATAATAATCGTATTAAGACGATTCCATTTTATAATAAATGCGGCTTGGCTATTTTATTGTAAACTGGAAGCTCCTATGCCAGTACAGTTGGTAATATTTATGAACTTAATGAACAGATTGTTTGCCTATAGTTGAATTTTAATCCATATACTCTGCAGCAGTCAACGGTCTTAACTAGTTGAACTATATAGCTTGTTTTATGTTTAGTCATCGTTCACTTAACCTGGCAACTCCATTAGACTTTTTTCAAGACTTATTTTCAGTCGGACTAAAAAAAGTCTTGTGGAGACTAAAAATCGGGCTTTTTTGAAAATAAGTCTTGAAGTAAGTCCAATGGAGTCGTGGCGTAACATAAGATGATCGTCATTATGTAAGCATCTTTTTCACAGGGTAGTTCAAGTGTTAATTCCATTCTTTGGCCGAGATGAATTCTTCAAGTTATTGTAAACGACACAATTAGCGCTCTTACGTCAAAACATTCTGAGTACGTCAAAAATGTCAAACTTTATGATAGAGGCGTCAGTATCTACATGGTAGCACTAGCGTTGCCTAATCCCAAAGTATAAATAGCACTCTACGTAGTTTTATATATCATACGGAAACATTTTTATACCTTTTGAGAAATGTCACGAATTTCAAGATGCGATTGTTTTGTCGCATTATTTTCATGAACATTTCTTAATTTTTCTTTTCCAGAAATATCATAGAATTTTTTAACTTATATGACAGACATACATATAGTATTCATACTATGGTATCGATACTACAATATAGCTGATATCACTTCAATATCGTATTTCTACTTCATTCTTGAAATGGTATAAATTGACACACACGTCGTATACTACATGGTATTCTTAAATCATCATATCTATACAAAACGTTTATCTCTAGTATTATTTGTATTTCGGGAATGTTCTAGATTGTCTTTGCAAAAGACGATAATTGAAACATTCCCGAGTTATAGTGCAATATATTCTGATTACATCGATGTTTGTCTAATTTAATATAGATAACAGTGTAGTCTCACAAGAAATCATATTTAACATGGAACATAAAAAGAAATTGATGGTTAGTTCATCGTTCATCCGGCTTTCGGTCATCTGCCTTGGAAATTGTACAACTTAAAAAAAAAAAAGCAAAATTAAATAACATCACGCCATATATAGGGTGATTCATCTCTTGAGGTTTAGCAAAATATTTTGAAATAAAACACAAAAAACTGAATCTGATGGTGAAAAATTTATTAAGGAACGAAAGGACAATCGATACCATTTATTTTTTGAAGATTATTTCATTCAAATGTTGGCCATAGCTAAGCTTTAGGTGGTCCATTCTATAGGCCCAATTTTGAACTATTTGTTCGAGCATTACGACTGCAATCTGACCAATAGCACCAGTTATGTTTGCTTCCAAGGCATTAATCGTAGCTGGCTTATCCGCCTAGACTGTAGACTTCACGTAACCCTAAAGAAAATAATCCAGAGTCGTGATATCACACAATCTTAGCCGCCAATTCACCAGTCCAAAATATAAAGTCATCGAAAAGGTTTCATAACATCTCCATTGTTTCAGGCGTTATATGGCTAGTAGCGCGCACCATCGTGTTAAAACCAGATATATCACTGACATTACGGGCTTGAATTTCAGGTAGCAAATATTTCCTTATCATGTGGCGATAGCGGGTGCCATTGACAGTTACGTTACGTCCATCCTCATTTTTTAATAAATTTAGACGATGATTCCGCCAGCCCATAAACCACACCAAACCGTGGATTTCTCTGGATGTAATGCTAGCTCTTGATACTGTTAGTCCAAATACGGCTTATTAACGTATCCATTTAGTCAGAAATAAGCTTTATCGTTAAACAAAATTCTGCGATAAAACAGCGGATCATCATTAAGCTGTTACCCATTCACTGAAAACACGACACGAATTAAGGTCTTCTGATGAAATGGTATTCACTACTGAGTCAAACTGCAATGACAGCTTCACACTATTCACGCGTGATGTTTAAAAAAATCTGCATTGATGAATCCCCCTGTATTATAATTCTGGTGAATTTCGAATGAGCGAATGAATCGTGAATTTCTGCAATGCACAGCATCCATGACAGAAGCATATTAGTTTTTTTTTTTTTTTTTTTTTTTAACTACCACACCTTTATTTCCTTATATCTTTTCGATTTTCTTTTGTTAAAAGCAGGCAGCCAGGTTGAATTTTACCTTACCTGATTTTACTCTGTGTGTGTAAGCGGATTTTTATGCCCTATGGTAGGTACTACCAGAGGGTATATTAGTTTTGTCACTAAGTGTGTAACGCATAAAAATAATCATCGCAGAAAAATTTCAAGGGTATGGTTGTGCAGGGAATCAAAAGTTATATCGATTTATGCATGTCCGTCCGTCCGTCCGTCTGTGGACAAGATAACTCAAAAACGCGTTATCCGATTTTGTTGAAATTTAGAATATAAGTTGGTTATTCCTTAACTGCGTTTGGTATTGCATTTCAGCAAAATCGACCGAAGGGGAAGGAAGTTATTAAGCAAAAACCAGGGTAACCAGAAACTTTCGTCGATTTTTTTATATGGTTTTTCGGATTTAACTGGAAAATTGGGGATCAATTTTGTTTAAATTAATTATATTGGTTAAATACATAAATGGACGATACCATATTAAATTTCAGCAAAATCGGTTCAAGGATAGTGGAGAAAGAAATAATCTTAGGAGAAAATAAGTTTGTCCATAAAGTTTTTTTTGATGTACTTTGAAAACTAATATACCGATTTGAATAAAATTTGCGGCTATAGGCCGATTTTAAGTTAATATATGTTATACGATGCAGTTTCTTTTTTACACGATTTTAAGCAGATTGAGCATTTTTTTTTAGCATCCAAATGTCACATTGCAGAAACACTCAAATTAATGGGATTTTCCTTTTTTTTTTTTTTTTTTTATTCTTAAGACATTTTACTTATTTCTTTTTTAATTCTTTTGCATGCGTTCATCAATCTATAAAAACATGGCACCCAATCGCATTTTTTTCCTGAATAATATGTAATTCTGAAATTCGGCACGAATTCTTAGAATTTAATAGCAAATTTTTTCACCAACAACAAAAAAAAAAAGTAATAAAATGTGTTCAAAAAGTTTGTGATTTTTGAAATTTCTTAAATGGATTTTGAAATTCTCGCACTTGATTGAATTATTATACAAAATATTGCAAAAAATATGTATATAAGTTGTAGTCACTCGTGGTTGTAAGTGCCGTGATGGACTGGCTTAAGGAAGCTCTAAGAATTCATTTACTATTTGGGCCTAATTACCGAAGTAACGAAATGTTGGTGGGCATACAGGTTCTTTGGACCATTGTGAACCTCGAACAAATAGATGTTGAGAAAAGGGGTGAGTGAGAGTACAATGTGCTGTGCACTTTCTGTGTTAACGCCTGTCCTTTTACAGTACGAGACTTGTTACACTCAATGTGTGCACTTTAAATAAGGAGAAGTACGCTAATTCGCAACTAGTCACGGTGCAATCATTCATTACGAAGACTATTATTTAGAGCTGAGTATATTATGCCAAAAAGCCTTACGTTTTAAAATTCGTAGCTGTGCGGATCCTCACAATACAATACAATAAAATACATAATTGTAAGCTGTACAGATTTCATTTTTGTACAACGTTACACGTTAGTAATGCCCTAAACCATGGGTGGCCAACCCTTTCAGCAGGCGGGCCAAATTTCAGAAATAATAGTTCCTGTCGGGCCACGCACCTAACTTTTTTTTTTTTTTTTAATTAAAGTATACAAGCAAGCGTGCTACAGCTTCGACCACATCGTCGCTTCCCAGTAGGTGAGATCGTGGTCAACCGCTTGTTAGCGCTTCCTACCGGCGGGCTGCATGCGGCCCGCGATGGCAACCCATGCCTTAAACCTTTTTGTTACGGTGAAAAGATATAACGTATTTCTCTTATCTGAAATTTTATACAATATTATAAACGAAAATCAGCTGATTTTGACATAAACTTCAGTGTCGCTATAATTACAAAAGAATGCACGTTCACTTTTTGATGTATAGTAAAAAGATGCAATTCTACAACAATTCAGGACCAAGTGCTACTAAGAGTGAATATAACCCTATTCTAAAAAGTTGACTTCAATTTATAAGAATTTATTTTCTTTTTATGCCTTATGGTAGGTACTACCAATAAGTTGTTATCCAATTTTGTTGAAATTTAGAATGTAAGTTAGTTACTCCTTAACTGGATTTGGTATTGAATTTCAGCAAAATCGACTGAGGGGGAGTGAAGTTATTAAGCAAAAACCAGGGTTATCGGAAAGTTTTGTCGTTTTTTTCATATGGTTTTTCGGATTTAATTGGAAAATTTGAAAAGCAATTTTGTTTAAATTAATTATATTAGTTCCTTACATAAATGGGCCAACGGGACAACGTGGTAAATATCAGTAAAATCGGTCCATGGATAGTCGAGAAAGAAATAATCCTAGGAGAGAATAATCCCGTTCATAAAGTTTTCTTGATGTACTTTAAAAACTAATACACCGATTTAAATAAAATTTGCAGATTAGGTATATGTATGCTATCGGGGTCTGGGTTGCCAGGAAACAAAATTATGAAGAAAAAACTTTGAAATATTGTCAGTTTTGATAGTTTCTCTCTTCTATTTCTACCATAAGGCCTATAGGCCGATTTTCAGCTATTTTATGTTCATTTTTTTGTATCCCCTCTTCTTTAGTTCAGTAGTTAGGTTAACATCCCATTCTAGAGCACATCCTCCAGGCCTATGTCTCTCAGGAATTTTACTATCCGGAGTAGGTCAAGAGATTGTATCTCAATTTGAGAGAAGCAGTGTGCTCCCAAGTGTTTCTTCCTCCTGTGGAGTAGTGCTTCACAGTCGGAGAGAATATCATTGGAATATCTTCGTCCCCTCGCAGAATCTACTGGTGCTATCTAGTTCAAACCCTAGTTTTTTAAGGTGTCTTTGATTCTGCAGTGTCCGGTTGGTATTCCTCTTATTTTTGTTAGTGCTTATAAAGCCTTTGAATCTCTTGAAGTTGTATTCCCCGAGGAGATTTTTAGTCTGCCTTAGTCCTGGTTATATTTCCGTGTGTTTGCTTCTTTCTGCCGCCTCTTATTTCGTTAAAATTTCTCGGATTATGTGTGGTCCGATTCCACAGAACGGTTTTGGACCCATGAAGGGTGTTCCCGTCCCTTCCCTGGCCAGTTTGCCGGCTTCTTAGTTGCCCTCAATACATGGGTAGAAGCCTTGGTATTCAGTACAGGATAACTTTGTTATTTCTGCCTAATTTTTTTAATTCGGTATTATTACAAGTAACTGTTGTATTGTTTGAATAGAATGACAAATGCATAAACTAATTATCCTGTCAGATTGGCCGAGTGGTTTTATATTGTCATTATTAACTGTTGAGAGCTTTGTTCAATTATATCCTAAATTCGTGCTATATACGCAGAGATATCGTTATCTGCTCCATTCTCTCTGTTCCAGGTTAGCCTGTATACCGACTAGTTGCCTTCGATTCCACAATGAGCTCAATACTGCCATGATCAACGTAGAGTGTCTCGATAGCCTTTTACTATTTCTGAATTAACAGCTACCGAACAAATCATTTTCATAACTGCTTTGGCATATGAATAGATAGAAATATCTCTAACAGATATCCTCTCCAAAGACTTAATAGGTCTGTTTTATTTGCCATACCCTACCCCGGGGCAGGGTAAGTGTCAAGTAAAACGAGCAGGAATAGGAGAAAGCTTTAATTCAAATGTTTGTAGCGTTGTTTAGCAACCATATTGTAATTAAATAAGAAACTTTTAGCTAATACACTTTTTATGGTAGAAAACTGAACTAATTCGGGTGCAATAATTTACACCTACTCTGAAAGTAGTGTAGGATATGTTCTTTTGTTGTTTTTGTTTTCAATATAAAAATTTGCTCTACCCCAGAGCAAGTGGCAAATAAAGCAGACCTAATATCTCTGTAACTTTTCGAATTGTTCAATAGTCTACCGGAAAACTTATTGCTTCTACAATGAAAGTTCTTCAGATTTATTAATCAATTAATTTGTTCTCAAATTTGTTCAACAACTCTGATATACTACCGTATGGTATTAATATCACTTTTAAAGGTGCTCTTGGTGATATTATTTAATCCAGATTAACTTCAGAAATGAATTGATCCATTGATTTGTTATTTTAATTTTTTTTGATTTTGTCAATTAAGTAATTTTGTAGACTTTATGGCGACATTCAAAAATATTCTCTTATCAACAATTTATCTTGATATGACGGATGTACATATATAAAGGGTGTCCCAATAAGAAGTGCAAAATTTAATTTTCGTAACGAAGTTTTTGTATATCTCGGGTATTCTGCATCCTATAGATACGACCTATACCTCATTCGACGATCAATTTATTAAGGAATTAAATACCATTCTCCGTTTTCAAAAATCTTCCTTTTTAGGGCAGGAAATACAAAAATTCTCTAACATGAAAGTGTACATATATCTCAGGTATTCTGGGTCCTACAGGTATGAATTATACCTCATTCGATAAGGAATTTAATAATTAATTAAATAAAGAATGATCCGAAAGAAACGCACAATTTGAATTTTGTGGAATCGTCATTTTCACCAGAGTAGGCGCTCGAAACTCGAATAATAATGTCGTTCCTTCCTGCAAAGTTCCATGACTATTAATAGCAACAATGGCAGATGATAGATGTCAAGATTTTATTACTGTAAACAGAATGAAACGAAAATAGCGCGAAATTTAAAATTGCACCTATTATGGAGACACCCTATATTTCGCTAACTTTTATTTACTTATCTCATTTTGGGAGTGCCACCAATTGGCTGGTTTTTTACTTCAATATGAAAAGAGGTGCAAATTGAAAGGTTTTCTTTCTTTTTTTTTTTTGATTTTTCTATTAATCATTTTTATTTTTTGGCGCGCAAAATGTTTGTTTTTTAGTAAGTGACCTTCACACATACGAAGGTAATGCGTTTCTTTATTTCCCAATCTTATCTTTATTAAACAACGTGATTATCAAATCGATATATTTTTGTTTACGTGACATAATAAATTGACAATATTTTGAGAATTCATTAAGTTTTATACATTATTAGCCGAACTGAACCAGAAAAACCAATTCTTTTGAGCATCTAAAGGTGCGTTTCCACCAAGCGAACAAACAGCGCGCGAATGCGGCGCGGAAAAAAAAACACGAGAGCAAACTTCGAAGCAAAAATTTCCGGTTTCCACCAAGCGCGCAGCTTCGCGTACAGCTCGCAAATCTCGTTTTGCTTCCACGCGCAACCTTTCTTCGGTGTGGACGGCGAGGCGAATATGTTCACCTTTAAAATGTACACGCACAAAATTTGCGCGTCCAGAAAATGTGCATTGCTTTTTTGGTGGAAACGAGCGGCGCGAACAGAACTTGCCGCAGCCGCGTGCTGCGCGTTTGGTGGAAACGCACCTTAACTCGTACTGCTAATGCCCATTAGCTATATATATATATCGTCTATAGTCCATATTATTGTAAATGAAATTCAACAAGAAACAGTCAGAAGATATTTGATATGAACGAAAGAGAAGAGTTTATAATGTTGTGTGTAGGAATATTAATGCACAAAAGTAATCAGTTTAATGCACAGTCGTTGGAAATCTTTATTATGGTTAAATGGTAAGACGTTATTTACATTACTAATAATAAAGGGTGATTTTTTTAGAGGTTTGTTTTTCGAATTGGCCAGACTTTTTCCAGGGGTATTCAATTTGACAGCTGATAGATAATTTATGCTCAGGTTTATTTTTGGCTCAATGGGTTTATTAATACACAAAATTGTCATTTCTGGAGTAGGACCAACCTAGAAGAGACTCTATAGATCCCAATACATCCAAAAAATGTGGTTTACATGCTGGGGGCATCATTAGTCCTTATTTATTTAAGAATTAGGCAGGAACTCTTTTTGCGGTCAATCAGAGTGTTACCGGACCATGATGAATGAATATTAATTCGAAAATATGGATGACATTGGCAGTGCTGAGATGTGGTTTTAACAGGAAGGTGCTACGTGCCATACAGCGACAGAAACTATCGATTTATTGAAATCGCGATTTAGCGATAAGGTGATTTTGAGAAATATGCCTATAAATTGGCCTTCAAGGTGATGTGATCTGCCATCTCTTGAACATTTTCTATGGGTTTACGTGTGGTCACTGGTTTGGGCTGATAAACTAGCAACAATTGGCCAACATTATTTGTGTTATTCGTGCCATATGGCCGCCATTGATCGAAAATACAACCCAGAATTGAACTGACAGTATACGCTTTGTCAAGATTCAGTTGTAAATAGTTATGACTGTCTTAGGTATTGGTTTCACCATAGAGTTATATGCTGAAACATTCAGTCTCTCTAATAGAGTATCGCGTTGTCCTCTTTGGAGCATAAAAAAGAAATTCTCGGTCGATAGGATACGAGTCCGAGTCGAGTCGAATCGAGTTCAGACACCCTAAAAAGAAATTAATTTTTGAAGTGTAAACTTTGCCTACTTACTCGATTGAAACAATCTTGGCTAATTCGTTGGCTTTGGTGTTTTCTTCGAGTCTTATGTGTATCCTGAGTACAACTTTTTTATTTTGAGATAATTCATTGAGGAAGTTGAGACAATCTAGAACAATACAAGATGCAGTTAAAAAATTTTTGTCAAAGACTTGAGCTCAGTTTAACTGTCCGAGAAGATTTTGATATAGGTAGTTTCTTGTAGCCTCAGTTGAGGTTTACGTTGTTAGAATGAAATATATTTCACCTTGGAAAAATGAGCAATATTAGCCCAAAGTAACAGAGATAGTCTTTAACTACAAATACGTACTGAAAGTATAATGTGTCGGATCGTAGGACTTGGTCAGATCAGATTAAATCTTGGTATGTTTTTAAATATCTAGTGACCAACATCAAATTTAAAGAGCAGATTTGTTTCAATCAAAATACATGGACAAATCTAAATTCTAAATCTCGTCCACAACGAAACTTTAATTACTTTAATAGTAAAGTTTGATTTGAGTTAGAGAAAGTTTAAATCAAGATATTTAAATAAAAGTTTGTTAAACAAGAATAGAATTAGAAAAGAATTCAATTGAAGGAAGGTCGAACAGAATTTTTTTTTTTGGTTTGTTTAAATCGCGGCCTTCTGCATAGAGAAGGCATTACCATATATGTACGAACAAATCTATTTAAACATATTGAAACTTTCAACATACTTAAGTTTTTTTTTTTCTTTCTTAATAATAACAATCTCATAAGAACCACTTTTACTTAAATCATGATTTGTATATCATCCTCCTCATTACTGTTGTTGTTTTTTTTTTTAAAGATAAGTATTTGCTTGGAATGTGTTTAAATTTGAAGGCAACAACTTTAAATTAAAGCATTCTTATAATGGATGACTTCGACTTACTTTTTGACAAACAGCAAGCAGATGTCTTGTATCGAATTTAGAACTTTAAATCGCGTCAGTGCAGAGCGCCAGTTAATGTTTTTTTTTTTTTTTGTTGTTCTACATTAATTGCGTGCGTACGTGCCACATATGAAATGTAAAAAATTTTCTGGATTTTTTCTTTTGAATACTATTATATATGATCAGCTTTGTTAATCTTTTATTTTCCATTTTTATTCTTATTCTTGAAGAAGTTATGTTACCAATTATGTTTTGTAATTATTCATGTTGTATTCAACTTGTGGCTTTATTTAAGCCATTTATAGGTTGAAGACCTATTTTCAATATACACATCGATATCGGGAACTCAACTTTGTTATGATTTAATCTGGTGAAACAATCATCAATAATCTCTTAGGCTTTTTTCAAGCAAAATGATATTTTAGTCAAAAATAGTATGTATGAGACAGTAAAATTCCTTGACTGTTGCTATAAAAATCTATCTATCTATCTATTATATAAAAAAGTTTTTTCCGCACATCATTTATAAATTTTGTAGTAGAAAAAGCTTAATAAATAATTTATAACTAAAAAAATTTTCGGCTCGGACGAGGATTCGATCTCAAGCACTTGGTCTTACTAAGCCAATCTCTTGCTAACTATACCACCGACTTCAATTACTAAAGTGAGTCAGATTCGTTAATATAAAATCAGAACTGAATGATTAATCTATCTACACGGAGTCTTTTTTTACAAATATTATTAAAAATGAGGAGAAATGATCACATGTGCTATTATTTATATTATTTATACTATACGTATACACATTTTATATTTCCTGGAATGATTGGGAGAAAATATAAAATGTCACATGGTCAACTGTATGTCTTTCTATGTAGAAGCAGAGGAGGTATAAAAATAGAGTGCAAGCTAGAACAGAAGATCATAAAAAACATTGTATTTGAAGAAGCTGTGAAATACATCACAAAAACAGTTACATACTTTTTTTGCTTCTTACTCTATTATGCTTTATTTTTTACCATTACATTGCACGAAAACTAAAATCTACTCGAATTACACTCCGGGGCTCGGGGTTGGCAAGCGAAGCGAGCAGGGGCGGAGCCCCCTAGTTAACCAAAAAAATGTATTTCTAGACAGTTTTTTAAGCCGGTAGTTGACAGAGGTTTACAATGGGACAAGTTAATTGTGAGGAATACATAAGACATGTTTCTTACATTGATTTGTCGTCACTCAATAATCATACTTGTATTTCCGTACAATAATTATTCAAATTAGAGAATTTCAATAATTTTTGATTATGTCGATAATTGGGACATGTACCCTTCTATTCTGAGCTCAGTCATAACAAGTTCTGACTGTCATAACATGACGTCATTATCATAACTTTTTTTAAAGACTATTTGGTATTCTGACTGTCATAAGAAAATATCACAAATTCTGACCGAAAATACTTTACATCATAACTGAATTTTATATGTGTTTTCTGAGTGATTCAATTGATAAATATGGAATAATTTCCACCATTTTTTGAAACACACAAATAATTTTACACCTATAGAAAAATTTCAAACCTAAACGAACATTTTCCAAAGTACATCTCAAATAACCATGACAACTCGCTCGAATTATAACAGTTTAAACTGTTATAAATTCATACTTTAAACATAATTATGACCATTTCGCTAGAATACGAATTTTCGCAGCAGTCATAATTTCGGTTAAAAATTTGGCACAATTTAAACTAATGCTATACACTACTTGTTCGGAAATTTCAAACGCCCCTTTTTAGCTCATATTTTCATCATCAGTTCATGTAAAACGAAAAATTCACATAACTTGTTTTTCTGGATTGACTTCCTTCTCCAAAAGGATCATCTTACTGGTTCGGTGTTTGTTCAAGTGATAGACTGCTTGAAACTTCGAGTGAGCTGGAGCCTTGTTCTTTGTCTCTTACTCTTAATTCACCCGCCCCCTCACCAAGCGCAGTACTATCTTAATCATAGAAAAACTTAGGAACCTAACTCGCATGTCCTGAAACAAACTAGATATCTCAATTATTTAATTTTTCCTGGGGGAGTTATTGAAAACTGTATATAAACAATTTGTGCCAAACTCTTAAACGTTTCTGAAGTAATATATTGCTTGGCAAAACCCTGTAATAGAAAATTAGAAGAAAAAAACATATACTAGCTTAAAATCGGACTATAGCCGATTTTTGATGACCTATGGGAGAAATGGGACGAAGAAACTGTCCAAACTAACAATATTTCAAGGTTTTTTCTTCCTAACTTTGTTTCCTCCTTTCAAAATTTTCTCTAATTTGCAGGTAACCCAGACCCTGATAGCATAAGCCCAAACTGCAAATTTTATTCAAATCGGTGCAGTAGTTTTTAAAGTACATCAAAAGAACTTTATGAACGGGTTTATTTTCTCCTAGGATTATTTCTTTCTCCTTTGACCAATTTTACTGAAATTTAACATGCTATTGTCTTTTTATGTAGTTAACTAATATAATTAATTTAAACAAAATTGCTTCATAAATTTTCCAATTAAATACTTAAAACCATATAAAAAAAAACACAAAACTTTTTGGTCACTCTACTTTTTGATTAATAATTTCGCTCCCTATCGGTCGATTTTTCTGAAATGCAATACCAAATCCAGTTAAGGAATAACCAACTTTCATTCTAAATTTCAACAAAATCGGATAACGTGTTTTTGAGTTATCTAGTATACGAACGAACGGACGGACATGCATAAATGGATATAACTTGCGATTCCCTACATAATCAGACCCTTCAGACTTTTCTACGATGATTATTTCGATGTGTTACGCACTTAGTGAACAGACCTAACTACGCTCTGTTAGTACCTACCATAGGGCAAAAAAAACATTTAAATTATTTACGCGAATGCATATTTATTACAAATAAAGTTAATTAATTACTTTTATAAATACATAAATAAATTCATAATCATTAATTTTTCAATGTTTTATTTTTGCATTTAGACGAGGCCATTTGTTTATCATTAATATTTTGTTATAAAGATGATGTTTGTGCAAAAAAATGTATTCCTATATGATATCATGACCATATAGTGCCAAGTTTTCTTACAGAGAACACTTAAGCTGGTGAATGAAGTTATAGAACAAAGAATCAGCGTATCTGAAATTTATATTTGCGTTAAGCGATACACGCCTATGCCTTATCTTTGTGAACGGCACTACTGAAATAACATTAAAATGCTTCGAAACATTATTTCTAAATAATTGCTAAATCACAGCACGATAATAGCGTTGTCTGTCATAGCAACGGCAGTCCTGTCAAAATCGTTTTAATCATTTCAGTAAGATTTAGAAAATGATTTATACTAAAGACATATTAGCAGCGATAATCTCGATCATCTCACGATTCTCAGTTAAAATTCGATAACGGACCAGATTTTCTCAATTATTGAGGATATTTAACGTAGAATTTTGATCTCAGTTATTGAATAATTGAGAACCTTTTGTTCTCTGAGTATGAAAAGCTTTAAAGCTTTCGCTTTTAAATCTGGTAATACCGCTCATATTTATAGATATAAACCGGGAAAAAGCGCAAATAAGAAGAAGACACATTATAAAATCACAGATTTGAATTTGGCGGTTCTAATTTTTTGTATTTTGAAGGAAATGATTCTTTTTTTTTTTTTTTTAAAATATCATATTATTAAATTTTTTCTTGAAAATTTTAAATGTTTGCATATTCATAAATATTTTTTTTTTACTTCCAAAGTTTCCTAACCAAAAAATGATTTTATAGAAAGCTTTGAGAAATGTCAAAGAATAATTGAGAATGAATATTAATCCAGAAAAGCAGAATGTGTCGCATGATCTGGATTAAAAATAATCGACTGCGTTAAATCGTGTAGTATGTCTAGGGCATTAAGCTTTTGATTAAGTTTAACATAACTAAGAAACCTTAACTATTAGGTACCCCTGTAAAACTTCGGAACTAATGCATTTTCTTAAGAATAACTTTATTTATCTATTATTTATGTAAGATTTATTTTAACAGCTTTTTTTCACATTCGAATGTCATATTTATGTAGGAAAAAATTTTTACTAGGTGTAACAAAAAGTTTTCGGCTTAAAATGAAATGACTGGAGAATATGGGAGATAGTTAACTAATTCGTAACGTAATCCATGTAAATTCGCCATTGGCTGTGAATATATCCTACGGTTTGTAATCGATTACAAGCAAACGAAACACTAATCTTGTGAATAGTTTTTAAACCTATAAATGTTAATGTTAAGTTGTTCAAAATATATTCATATAAGATGACCACAATGTCAACTATCTAATGCAATTTCACTTTTTGATCTCATTACACACAATATCATGGACTTTTTCGATAATTTCTGCAGTGGTCACTTCAATTGATCGACTTTAAAGTTTTTCATAATAAACGTTTGTGCTATCATACTTTTAAATTTATTAAATCAATATCTAAAGTTTGTCATCGAAGGTATAGGGTCCCCTTGGACAGCATATAATTTTTCTTTAACTTCTTCACACATCTACCCATCTAAAAGAAGGAATCTATAATCATTGATAAAAAGTAAAAGTTGTTCTTGTTAAATGTCTGCTGTTAAGACTACTGCGTCCGACAATTGAAGTGTCTGGATTTAAAAACACTGCAATTTTTTTGTTTATTTGTCAGTTTTATTAAAATTGGTGGAATTGATTCGAATGGTATGTAACCGCCTTTTGCCTTAACTACCAGCTTCAATCTCTTTTTAAACGACGCACACGATGCTCGGACGATTTCTTGGCTATTGGATAAATTAATTGACAGATCGATATGAAATTTGATCTGTGTTCATTTAATTTAATTTTATTTAATTATAACAGCTCAAATCGAGCCTAAATGTGGATTAATTTCCATAATAAAGTCATTCGTTATTAGGAATTATTTAAAAGTTTTCTCAAGTCAAACCAGCAAAAATCAAAAACTTGTGCATTGGAATTTACCACACTCAGCATTCGGGAGGCTGATTCATTCTTCCTGTCTGGTGGAAACCTGATTTTAAATAAGACTATGGATCTCAGCGAACAAATGTTGGAATTAAGGTGCATTTTGTTTAAAATATTAGAAGCATCAATGGCACCATTAAAAATATGATGAACGAAAGTTACATTTGCCACTTCTCGCCACTTTTCCAGAGAATGCAAACTTAACAACTTGAGCCTATCATTGTAAGGTGGCAACAGTGCAAGATCATTTCATAGTTGATTACGCAAAGCAAAACGTACTTTGGATGTATTCCAGCCTGTTGCTATGAACCCTGTGGTGCGGAGAACCGACTTGCATATTCCATAATTGGTCTTAATAAAGCGATAGAAAGTGATTTAGTGACATATGGCTCAGAACACTCCGGAGCACCGCTTAATATAGCCCAGAGTCGAATTGGCTTTATGAACCAAGGAATCAAAGTAAAGTCTCAAGTTAACTTCACTGTCACAAGTAACTCCCAAGTCAGTAATACAACTAACTTTATGTAGAGGAACGTTGTCAATAAAATAATTGCGGTAAGAGTTATCACGTTTACGAGAAAAGGTGATAATCCTATACTTGTCCGTGTATCATATGATAGGAGTACCATGATATTAATACCGTGTGATTCAAACCTTACTTTTTTTTCAATAGGGTTTTTTTGACAGATCACGCGTGACTAGTGTCATTCTGATTTGTCATTTTTGTTCAGTATTGTATGGCAATTCATCGACTGACTTTCGTTTTCGTCGTTTGTTTACTGAATGGGCGCTTGATCGCATCGAAGAAAATCCGGAATTTTCAAGCCAAATTTTGTTCAGTGATTAGGCTCATTTCTGGCTTAATGGCTACGTTAATAAGCAAAATTGCCGTATTTGGGATGATGAGCATCCACAAGAGTTTCAAGAGCTACCATTGAATCCATTGAAAACAACAGTTTGGTGTGGTTTATGGGCGGGGGGCATCATCGGTTCGTATTTCTTCAAAAATGCGGCCGGCGGCCACTTTACCGTCAATGGTGAGCGCTATCGTGCCACGATAACGGACTTTTTGGTATCTGAAATTGAAGCCCGTGGTCTCGACAATATTTGGTTTCAACAAGAGGGTGCTACGAGCCATACAGCCCGTGTTACAATGGATTTATTGCAAAATCATTTCGGTGAGCAATTAATTTCACATTTTGGCCCAGTGAATTGGCCACCAAAATCGTGCGATATCACACCTTTGGACTTTTTTCTTTGGGGCTATGTAAAGTCAAAAGTCTTTGCCGATAAACCAGTGACAATTGAAGTATTGGAAGCGAATATTACACGTGTCATTCATGAGATTCCGGTCGAAATGCTTGAGAGAGTGATCGAAAATTGGACCGCCAGACTAGCCGAGCTGAAACGTAGTGCCGGCCAACATTTGAAGGAAATTATTTTCAAACATTAATTGCCATACTATGTTCTTAAAATTGATAATAAAGATTTGATATTTGCATTCAATTCTAAGTGTTTTATTTTTATTTTTCACGCTATACAACCGATAACCTTTTTGATGCACCTAGTATATTTATTCTATGTCAATTTTGTTCAAATAAGTAGTTTTTGTGGTTTTTAAAGACAAAGTATAAATTACTTATAATAAAATAATATTATAGGATGGAATTTTTAATGTCATCGCAATGATATTATTATTCTAACTTTCCTTTCCATTTATTTAATGCATGATTTCTTTTCGTAAACATTTTATTTTATTTTCCATTAAGCCTTTTAAATAGTTAAGCAATTAAATAAAAATTAAGATCAAATCTTATTTCCCATTTTCCATTTGCATATGTATTTGGCTTAACCAAACTCTAACTAATTGCATTTTGATCGTAATTTTCTAAAAGTTATGTTCCCAAACCGGCAAAATTGTTCGGCTTTCACTGAGCCATATTTTAGCTTTTATAAAACTATTTTCATAATCTGATAAAATGGTGTTCCAAAAGTAACTATTTCTATTTGCTTTCTGAATAATTTCCAAAATAAATTGAAATAAATGAAATTTTTGGAAAGGTTAAATATTACTCGTAGTTGTTTCAATTCATTTTACATTTGCTGCGAAATGGTACTTAAGGTAGATGAGAAAAAAACCGAAATTATTTTAATTTTTCATGCTAAATATATGTTCTGTAGTTGTCCAAACAAAATTAGTAAAATTAATTTAGATACACCCGGTTTTACTGATATGGGAGATAACTCAAAAATAATACATCATGCAGATGGACCTGAATATGGATGTATTAAGGTGTAACAACTGTCAAATAGACACGACTTTTAACGTAACCCGACAAAAATAAATCCAACGGCGTTAAGTCGCATGATCTTGGCGGTCAGTGGATGCCACTAAAAACTGGAATTAATGCGGCCTGGGAACTTTCTCACGGAAAACATCCAACATGGCACCCGATGTGTGGAAATTTGCGTCGTCTTGTCGGAACCACATGTCTTCCAAATCAATATCATCGATTTCGTACCAGAAATAATCGGTTATCATGCACCTATATCGGTCATCATTGACTGTTATTGTCTGACCCTGATCTTTTTCAAAAAAGTAAGGCCCAATGTGCCGCTTGACCACAATGCGCATTAAACAGTCGCTTTTTGATCAAGTAATGGTGTCTTGTGAATTTCATGAGGATTTTCATCTCCCCATATACGGTGCGTATTAACGTACCGAGAGAAGTGGAAATGTGACTTTTCAGAGAAAAATCAGCATCAACTTCCTGCTACTGTAACATCCAATCTGTGTAAATTGTTCGCTGTCAATGATATCTGGTCTTCAATTCTTGTGTTCTGAGTTTTATACGTGTGTTGATGCAAGTCCTGGTGCAAAATGTGCTAAAGGGTGAGTCATAAGAAAAGCCCAAAAGCTGCGAATGCTGACAATTGCGGGTCTTCGACCACACTTTCGCTTACAGAAACAATATTTTGGGGCTAAACGCACGCCTTACCTTATCCCCAATGCTTGCAGTATTTTCAAATTTTTTCACGTCATTAGAAATCGTTTGCTCAGTAGGACGATTAAATTGATCATAATCATATGCCATAAATTTCGATACAAAGTTCGTACAGAATTGTTACTTCTGTAGAACAATTGAACATTTTTAATGCGTTGAGCGGTGGTTAAGCGATCCATTTCGTACATGTGTTGTTGCACACTTACATTTGACACTTTGAAAACAAGTGCTTATCGACAACTGCTTGATTTACAGTGCTGCCAACATAAGAAACTCAAATTGGATCACCCTGAATTTAACTTTTGGCTTCTAATTATTATTTTTGCACCACCCTGTTTTCATGAGGATGCCGGATTTAAATTTCGACGTAAATAATAATCATGAAATTTTATCCATATTTCAAATTTTCCAAAACTGTTTTGTTTTTAACAAAATTCACGAACATAAATTTTGTTGATTCAGCTTTAAAGCATAAAAATCTTGAAAAATTAAATTGAATCAAATTTCACTGAGCGCGAAACTTGAACTTCTTTTATTACGAAAACAACAACAATTCCGCGGGAAGTTTTTTAATTTATTTCTTAATTTCTAGAAGGCGCGAGAAAATATTCTATGTTATAGTAGAGGCAGACATAGGGTATTCATACCTTAGTATCGATACTACAGTATAGCCTTGTACCATGGTATAAAAAGGGGTTGGCACACATCAAACATAGTATTTGTCTGACATTTGAAATTCTGCCATTTCAGCGAGAATATGGGAATTTCTTTTCGCTCCACTTAAATCCTCTATATGATTCCTCCAAATATCTATAAATTTTGAGGTTTCATTCACCGATAAAATTTTGGGTTTTTTCTTTACTTTTTCCATTTTTTTAAAATAAAATTTTCAAAAAAAAAAGTGTAAACATGTGTCAATTGCTCAGCTTACCTACAAAATTACATTCGCTATTTTCCGCTTCAATAAAAAGGCGCCACAATCACTAAAGAATAGATTACAGTGGCCGAAAAAATTAAGTAAAAAAGGGAATACCACGTACTTTTTCGAATTTAAATACCAGATTTATGCTACGTAGTTGAAATGGTATTCAGCTAGTATTCGACGACACACATATGGTATACGACATGGTATCCTTAAACTATCGTATGAATACCCTATGTGTGCCTCTAGTATTATGAACATTATTTTAACATATTTAGTAGTCGATTGATACATAACTTTGACCTTACTAATTTCAGTTTCTTGTTAATGACTAATTATGCCATCTTTAGATGCTCGAATAACAAATCTTGGAGTTCTTTTAACTTTACATTGACGTTTTACGGCAACCGAAAAAAAAAACAAGTGGCTCCGCCCTAATGCGTATTATCAGAGTTATCCTAACCATATGTAATACATTCCAACAAGTTTGTCAAACTTGAAGCCATCCCTTTAAAATTTTTTTATCTTTTTCCAATCAAACTGCTGGCCCATAGACGATCCAACTATAGTAACTATAGTAACATCACTAGTTTGACAAACTTGTTGAGCGGCTATTGTTAGCTATGACAAACGTCTATGGTAGATGTCTGAAACTTCTTCACAACGGAAATATAACCACGTAGTTTGTACAACCAATATTTCAAAGTAAAGGGTCATCATCTGCCCAAACATTCTTGGTCTTTAATGTTAAAATCATTAGCTCCGAACTTATCAAGCCTCTTGCACATAGTTCTTTCAGCTTTGTAAACAGCAGATATCTTTTTTGCTTCTTGAGAATTGTTTTTGCCGGTAAAAAAGCATGAAATGTCTAAAATGCATTTAGTTATCTTGCATCTTCAGAAGCGCACAGAAGATGACAGAATAAAATGTCATCTTCCAAAAATGTACACAAATGATATGTTTTCAATCATTTTGATATATTCTGCTATGTTCCAATGCCATCCTACTTTAAATCGGTACAAATATATCGACCAGTGTAATATTTTTTTAAAACCGAATTAACTGTTCCAATTTTTCCTTATCTAATTTGTACTAAATTTGTTTTTATATTTTTATATTATAATATACGTATAGGGTAAATTCTCCTTAAACCGGACACCTCCCGAAAACGTTTTTTTTTATTAAAAGATCCAACATTCAACTAGTGCAGCCCAAATCCCCCTCGATAAGATGTCTCATCCATCTTTACACGATCAACCCCGAACGAGTCGTCAGCTGTTAAATGAACTTCTTTGAAACCCTGTAAATTCTGAACGAATGATTGTACTTGTATATAAATCCGAATAGTTGTTTTGGAAAGTATTCTCTTTCGATTTGACGATTTGGAAGCAAACATTGTTCGTATTATTCGTAACATAGGGTCCACATCGCTCGGAAAACTGACCCGAAATTGGACTGACACGATGTGTTGCGTCAAGAACTATCTGTCGCTGTGGCCATATGTCTGAATTCATTTTTTTTAATACTAATAACAAGATTTTTGATCAAAAGCTTAGTTTTAGTATTATTTGTTTCAATTTTAATTTCTCTTTTTTAATTTCAATTTAATTTCATAATAGGTCTGTTTTATTTGCCATATCCTACACCGGAGCAGGCAAATAAAACGAGCAGGAGTAGAAAAAACCTTTAATTCAAATGTTTGTAGCGCTGCTTAGCAACCATATTGTAATTAAATGGAAAATTTTTAGCTAATACACTTTTTATGGTAGAAAACTGAACTAATTCGGGTGTAATAGTTACACCTGGTCTGAAAGTAGTGTAGGATTTGCTCTTTTGTTGTTTTTGTTTTCAATGTAAAAATTTGCTCTACCCCAGAGCAAGTGGCAAATAAAACATACCTAATAGCAGCTCAAATTGAGCTTAAATGTAGATTAATTTCCATAATAAAGTCAGTCGTTATTAGGAATTATATAAAAGTTTCCTCAGTTCGAACTTACTGAGGCAAAAGTTAAAAACTTGTGCATTAGAATTTATCACACGCAGCATTCGGGAGACTGGTTCATTCTTCCTGTAGTCTCTCCGGTGGAAATTGATTTTAAACAAGATCACGGATCTCAGCGAACAAATGTTGTAATTAAGATGAATTTTGTTTAAAATATTAGAAGCATCAATGGCACCATTAAAAATATGATGAACGAAAATTACATCTGCCACTTCCCGCCGCTTTTCCAGAGAATGCAAACTTAACAACTTCAGCCTATCATTGTAAAGTGGCAATAGTGAAGGATCATTCCAAGGTAGGTTACGCAAAGCAAAACGTAAAAGCCTACGTTGGATGGATTCCAGCCTGTTGATATGAATCCTGTGGTGCTGAGACCACACCTGACTCGCATATTTCATAATTGGTCTTACGAAAGCGATATAAAGTGATTTAGTGATATACGGGTGAGAAAACTCCTTTGACCACCTCTTAATATAGCCCAGAATCGAATTGGCTTTATGAACCAAGGAGTCAAATTAGGCTCACTGTCGCAAGTTACTCCCTCAAGTAACTCCTGTTGTACAATTATTTGTACAAAAATTCTTTAGAGGCCCGGAAACTTGGGCTTTTACCCTACTCAAACATTTATATTTCTTATCAAACGCTTAATCAATTGAAGAGTTCTAACAATTTGTATAACACTAAATAAATAATATTTAAATAAAATTTTTAAAATATTTATTTAATAAAAACAAATAAAAAAAAAAGAAATATTGCTGCCGGAAGTTTGCCAAATTAAAATCGCGCTTTTTAATCGCATCTAAAAAATAATTAAAATAAATCAAAGCCGGTATTAAAGTCAATGTCAAAGTTTTGAACTGATTTCGTTAATTTTAATTTCTTTTTATTATCTTTAATTGAAAAATAAAAACAATCTAAAAATTAAAAAAAAAAAAAACAAATAAATTATTATATTTGAATTTATTACTAGTGGCGTAAACAACGGAAAATAATTCCTCCTTCGAAATGTAAGGTGTAGTAATGCGTAAAGGAATGACTTCTTCGATTATCCTATGTTTGTGTGTTCATTTGTTTAGATATTTTCCATCGTATTTTGTCAAATGAATTGATTGTATATTTTTAACTTGGTAGTAATGTATGGTAATGCAGAGGGTGGGTAATGACTCAATTGAGTATTAATTTCGTTTATAATTCACGATTCAAATTAGATCTCATTTATAATTACTCCTAAACCTAATCAATGAAATCAGCGATGAACTTTTATCGATGAAGTAAGTACTAGAATGATCGATAATTTCGGACGTTTGTATAGAAAGTTGATCGATTCTGTAATACGGATATTAAGATGCCTTCAGACTATCTGTTTCGTCAAATGTTTTGTTATAAGTTTTGTTAAAAATCGTCAGTCAGATAGTGTGTAAACTCATAGGGAACTCTCTAATTAAACGTAACTTTTAAGTCTTCATCTTTGAGAAACATGTATTTAATGTTTTAGGAAAAATGTCTGATATTGCTGGGACAGAGACTTTGAAATTATACAATAAGGCTCTGTACGTATGTCCCTAAGCCCTTAATGTTAGAAATCTACAAAATATGAATAATTCATTAAAAGAGAAAAATGTATAAATATATTTTTTGCAATCTCGTCGACGGTGGATGGATGGATCCCCCCATAAGACTGTATTCTCTTTTCTAATTAACGGCTTCACTTTAGTTAATAATTTGAAGAATGTTTTCTTCTTCATTCTTATGTAATTTTGAAAGAAATTTAAGTCCTCAAATTCAAGTTCCTTTATTACAAGTTGAGTAATATCACACGTCCTGAATGTCCTCTTAAGGTACGGTTTCGCTGGGAGCTGTTGACGGCGGCGGTTGAACAATGTCGTTAGCAGTTTGAATATATATTACAAATTCTAAAAGAAGATCAATTAAAAACATTTCAAATGCTGTAAAAAACCCGATTAAAAATCTATTCACTTCTAGAGAGATTCAAACGAACAGCTTCGTTAGCGCTGCTAAACTATACCTTTTTAGTTTCAAAATGAGAATAGTAAACTTCAAAGTGGAATAGTAAACTTCAAAAAGAGAATAAGTAAACTAGTTCAAAAGCAGTCGAACCGCAGCAGATAGCTGTTGACAGCCGCCGAACACGTGAAGGAAACCGCTCATCGGTTCTGCCATAAGAAGAATCATTTTCGACAGCTGACGGCCAGTGGCCACTGTCAACAGCTCCCAGCGAAACCATACCTTTAGAAGCCACTTCCCACTCAATAATGCTTTTTTTTCTTCTTCTTTCGTTATTTAATAATTGCTGCTAAATAAATATAACACCTGAACGTGTAATTTTTTGTTTAATAAAGTCCAGTTTAAGTTTGCCACTTCGTGTTTAACCTAAAACTTTGCAATTTCACTCAAACGGTTTGTCAGACACCATAGATGTGAACAAAAGAATCAAGAATACTCTAAATTGTTTAGAACATATTACAACTAAAAACCAAAAAGCAGATACGAAAACATATGACAAAACAGATAGTCTGAAGTCACCTTTAGCATTCGGTTATTATATGCAAAATATTCATATCGTATAATAACAAAAAAAAAAAAAGGTTAGCTAAAACGTGAAGATATCAATGTGTAAAGCCATGCAGTCTGTCACGTAAAAGTATTTTGCACTTTAGTCTTCGCGTAAATCTTATTTGTTTATTTAAGAATACAAAAATAAGTAAAAAGCGAAGAGTCTTAAGAAAAATAAATAAAATAAGACGACAAACAAATATAGCGTAAAATAACATGACTTTTCGTTGATCTACAAATTCGATATAGATAAGAATGTGACTGTGATTGTGACTGTGACTGTGACTGTGACTGTGACTGCCCCGTAGTTACTATTTCTGTTATACAACTTGGCACGTCGTAAGCAAAAATCAGTGTGCCCGTATTAAGAAGAAAAAAAAAGAAATATCCGTGACAAGAACAAATAAAACCTGCATCAATGCACTTTTTTTTTTTTTTGAAGAAAATGTATTTCAATCGGTGAAAATGTCCAGAGGAAGATTTTCAAACACAAAAACGATCAACGTGAATGCATATTAATAATAATATTATTATTATTATTATTAAAACGTAAGAAAAAGATTAAGAAAAAGAAGAAAAAAAAAGAACAAGCTCAAAGAAAATATCATCACGGAGGTGGTCCTCTCCTCCTTCTATAATAAAATATGAGTTTGAAAACACTTTTTTTTTTGGCTTCTAAAATAAGCATTAAATTCTGATCAGAATATTTTCTTGTTCCTTCGTTTTGTTAAGATCAATTTCTTCTTCACGGGATTTTTCAAATACATACGGACCTCATATAACAACGTTTATTTTATTTTTTTTAAGTGAAATACTTCTGGCTACTAGAGACTAGCAAAAATTATGTCACTATTTTCTGTGACGAAACGTTACATTACAAAATATCTTATCTTATCTTAGACGATTACATTACAATGTTCGGTAATATTGTGAAGGTTGTAATGAGGAATATTTCCATCGAGAACTAAATAGTTCTATCTGTCACCGTATTAGCGCTGTAGTCGATACAAATTTTTGAACTTTTTATATAGAGGTCGGACACGATTGAAATGTTCGGTAATATTGTGAAGGTTATAATGAGGATTATTTCCGTCGGGAGAGCCAATAGTTCTATTTCCCACCACTTCGGTGCTGTATTAAAAAAAAAAGCTTCTGTTTCACTTTTACAGTGTGGTCAAAAGCACATTTCCGGTTTTTTTTTCTAAGATTGCTTAATACAAGCAAGAATCATTGTATAGGAGGCCTTTCAAATGTCTTGCTGAAGATAAAATCGAACAGCTCAGCGTTATCATTAGTCGACCTCAGAATTCGAGGAAATCGGTTCGTTTCTACCGTTTCTACCGTTTTATGGGGACTAATTTTGAATATTTCCAAGGACCTTAAGGACCGTGTATTAATATTAAGATGCATTTTGTACAACAAAAAGGGGAAGTCAATAGCACCACCATTCAGAATTTGAACCATGAAAACCACATATCCGCTTTTCTAAGTACTGTATCATCTATCAAATTTTATGTATCCAATAGTAAGGGATTATTCCACGAAAGGTTACGTAATGCAAATCGTACAAACGTTGAGCAGACTCCTACCTGTTAATTTGTGCTTTTTACTAGGGAGACCATACCTGACTGGCATATTCAACTATTTGGTCTTATCAGAGTAATAAAAAGGGCTTTAATGATAAAGGGGATCTGAAACTTGCTTAGACCAACGTTTAATGAAGCCTATATGTAGAATTGACTCTATGGACTAATGAATTAATATGTAACTTGAAATCAAGTTGATTGTCGCAAATTACACACAAATTAGTTGTATTATTCACTCTTCGGAGGAGCACGTTATTTATGGAATATGTAGAAAGAGAATTATCACGTTTTCTTGAGAACGAATCTATAGTGTGTCGGAATATTAGTACACAAGTAGAATCAGTCATTGGAAATCTTTATTATTAACCTATGCTTCAATAAAACACACACAATCCGAGAATAAGAATTAAATTGAATGTTTTCGAATCATTACCCGTGCGTGTAGACCAGTTTACCAATTTGCCAATGGATCTATTGACATATACAATATCCTTCACAATTCTGTAACCGTTTGAAGTAGATTTAGTTATGCTACCTATTCTTCATATCTGGATGCTTTTGCTTTTCACGGTAATATCATTACTTTTAAAACGTCGAAACAATTCTCTGCATATTGGTTGAAATAAAGAATGTAGATCATAAGCTTCCACAACATACGAATGATGACTTTTAGCAGCAGTTTTCTTTATATTGAAGAAAAAAGAGTAACTCTTTCTGCGAATGTTGTTTTACTGACACAAAAGGTGACAAAAAAAAAATATCGACCAATAACAGCAAAGTAACAACAATTATATTGAGCCATTAAGCACGTGGAAATTATGTTATCACTTTTATGGTTTCTTGTGTTTCAGTATTGAAATCGAAATAGAAATTAAAGCGACTTGGTTAGGACTTTTGTTTATTTTTAGCATGGAAACGCTGTATTAATCTTTTAAGTTTTTTGTTAACATGGTTTCCGTGTTATAGAAGGTCTGTATGTATTAATATGAAATATTTATATCTAACTCGTCGATACGATATGGAGGTGTGCATTTCATATGATAATATTTTATGTCTATTAAAAATAAAACATAAAAATTGATAAAAAAAAAAAAAATATAGAATCATCTTTAAATCTCTAAAAATGACATTCTGTATTAATACTACTTACTGTGGAGATGTGTGTAACTTGTCTGTCCTATTCTTCACCTAAAAATAGCAATCATAATGTTGACAGTAATGTTGAGTTGCACATAATCGACTCTAAACTGTTCAGAAATCTAAATTATGGTATCATCATTTTTTCTCTACTTTCTCTATATATGCATTTCGTAAAAAAAGTATTCGTAATTTGTCGATAAAACACAATAGGTCTGTTTTATTTGCCATAACCTACCCTGGAGCAGGGTAAGTGGCAAATAAAATGAGTAGGAGTAGGAGAAAGTTTTAATTCAAATGTTTGTAGCGCTGTTTAGCAACCATATTCTAATGAAATGAGAAACTTTTAGCTAATACATTTTTTATGGTAAAAAACTGAACTAATTCGGGTGCAATAGTTTACACCTGGTCTGAAAATAGTGTCGGATTTGCTGTTTTGTTGTTTTTGTTTTCAATGTAAAAATTTGCTCTACCTCAGAGCAAGTGGCAAATAAAATAGACCTAATATGTGCATTTAATCATTAAAATTTATTTTGTCTCATTGAAAATAGTCCCAATTGATGCGATACACATATGCCAACGATTAATTTAGTCATCGAAGCAGTTCTTAAAGGCATTTACCGGTATAGTCTCCAGCACCTTTGGATTATTTTCTTTTATAGCTTCAATTGATTCCCACGAAGTGGTAATTTTAACCGGCTTGTTGGATGCGATTTGAGTTGTAAATAACAATCGTATGATGTATGTCAGTCGATGAAGTTGATTAATTGTATGATTCAATATGTTGACAATTGATATTATGTTTAATTGGAAACTTTTAAGTGTCCCGCGATTTTGTTTTACGTCTTCAAGTTTCTAGGTTTTCAACTAATCTGTACATTTAGGTATAGAGAATATGATTACATTTGTCACGAACGCTGTTTTCTATTTGGAGACTTTATTTATTCAAAAATGGAAATTTTAATGATTTTGTAAAAATCACGTGCACTATTTTATTATTATTATTTTTTTTTTTTTTTGAATATGAAATTAATAATTGTGTACATAAAGCTATTTATCATATTTCTTGGTACTTAAATGTTCATCATTTGATTTTAGTTTTTCACTTTAAGGCCATATTTACATTTGACATTTATTCGCCGAATTTCTGTCTGATAATAAAGTGTAAACGTTTATGTGATTTCTTCATAAAGAGTGCGACATCTTTTGCTCCGTTTTTGAACTAGCTGTTATTTCGCCGTTCATAATTTTTATGTCATCTGTCAAGTGACAGAAATTCTGTATTATATTCCCGGTGAACGAAATGAGTCGATATACCTTCGATCAATGTTGGGAAATATTGAAAACTTAAGCATTAATCATTTTTACCAAAAATTCATCTTTTCCGACGAAACTCATTTTCACCTCGGTGGCTATGTGAGTAAGCAAAATTGCCATATTTGAGTCATTGAAAATCCACACGTGACAATTGAGAAAGCAATGCACCCAAAACTCCAAATGAATCATAGGGCTATTTTTCTTTGAAAATTAGCAAGGAGCCACACTAACAATCAATGGCGACCGTGTTATCGTGCCATGTTATTTGACTTTTTATTCCCTATGATTTAAGAGGAAGACTTTGCCGATATTTTGTTTCAAAGGAAGGGCGCAACTGCTCACATAGCCAACGCTACAATCGACGTTTTGCGCCCTATCTTCGAAAATCACATTATCAGCCGAAATGACGATGTCAACTGGCCGTCTAGGAGTTGTGATTTGATTCCGTTGGATTATTATTTGTGGGAAGCCATCAAGGACAGATGTTATGCTAATTATCCAGAGACAATTGAGACTTTGGAAGACGCAATTCTGCTGCAAATCCAGGCAATCATTCCAATAGAATAGTATTCCATTCTTAAGCAGAAAGTGTACTCTCGAAAATAAAGTACGAATCATTTGAAAATATTTGTTGCATTTTTATTTAAAGCGAATTAAAAGTTGCCGCAAAGTTGTAGAAAGAGCTCGGAAGGCATATCAGGAGAATAATGCTGGAAAGAATGAATTTCATTTTGAACATTTTAAAAAACCATGTAAAAATACATTGCAATGTCTGTTAATCGAACCGAAAAAGTTAAATATCATTTGATGGTGAAGTTGAAGTAATAATCGTCTAGTTTCTACTTTTGATTCAAATTTTTTAACTTTATTATATTGTGTTTACTGTGCTGTTACTGTTGTTCGCAAGCCAATAGTGGCTTAATACTAAAATATCCTTTAAGAAATCTAAATTCATCGTTTAAAAACGTTATTCTTTACTTTTCTATGCCAATAATAACCAATTTGTGACCAATATTAGTTGTTCTACTCAAGGATTAACGTCAATTTTCCCACGAAATTTTTCTCAAGTGTCGGTAGACCAATGTTAGATGTAAAGATGGCCTTAAAATCTCTTCTTTTTTTTCTCCTAAAGGCGTGTATCTAATGTCAATACGAGAGTAAAATAGAAATCTCGTATTTGTTGTGTGTTGAAGAAATGTCGCATCTCTAAAGTGAACTTAGTTTATCAGTAATTTAGATAACGTTTAGATAAATATTTATTTCTAAAGCAGTTTTTTTTTGGAGAAAATTTTCTTCAACTTCATTTTTTTTGTGTGTACGAATTTTTATTACTTTCAAAGTTTTTGGGAATATTTCTTTCTCAACGAAATTTATTACCGACGAAATATTTTGAAATGAAATTTTAAAACAAGAATCATTCAAGGAAGACAATTTTGACTGGAATCTTGTTTAATCTTGATAATCCTTTTTAATACCTTTTTCAATGCTTACACATGGAAACTATAAATTTAATTTTAAAACATATAAAGTGTCTTTTAATAGGGACATAACAATTTTGTATCTTTATATGAACGCACCCTTAAACATTAATAATGACCTGTCAATGTCAAAACGTAGATTAAAGTCAACATTTTCATCATGGTAAAGTACGCGAACAAGAAACGCTTGGAAATTTTTAAAAATTACTACCGAAATTCCGAGTCGGTGGTCGCAACTTTAATAATCCGTAATAATCGTTCCACCCGACAAGCTGTGCGTGCTATAGTGGATAAATTCGAATCAACATTTTTACCATTGGATGTTCCAGTGCCAACGAGACGTCGTACCGCTCGCAGCAATGAAAATATCGCAGCCGTAAGTGAATAAATTCAAAATGAGCCAAATCAGTCCATTTCACGTCGTTCTCAAGAATTGGGCATTTCTCAACGTCATTGTGGCGTATTTTGCGAAAAGATCTTGGCTTACATCCTTGCAAGATCAAATTGACTCAAGAACTGAAGCCACTTGACCATTTGAAGCGCCGAAACTTCTCCGTTTGGGCTCTGGCAAAGATGGAAGAAAATCCAGAATTTCATCAAAAAATCATCTTCAGCGATGAAGCTCATTTCTGGCTGAATGGCTTCGTCAACAAACAAAATATGCGTTATTGGACAGCAACAAACCCACATGTGCTTCAAGAGACACAATTGCATCCACAAAAATCACTGTATGGTGCGGTTTACATGTCGAAGGCGTGATTGGGTCGTATTTTTTCATTGATACGAACGATCACCATGTTACCGTCAATGAAGAGCGCTACCGTGCCATATTGGAGGATTATTTTTGGTCAGAATTAGATGAAATTGATATCGGCGATAATGTGGTTTCAACAAGACGGCGCTACATGCCACACAGCACACGTTACTATCGATTTATTATTTATTGTTGTGTTCTTAATGAGTCCTTAATGTGTCCTTAATGTCCTTAATAAAAGACCCTATAGTTACTGATGATGGATGCCCTATGGCGGAAATGGGACGTAAAAACCGTCCAAACTAACAATATTCGAAGGTTTTTTCGTCATAAGTTTCTTCTTTTCAAAATTTCCTCTAATTTGCAGGTAACCGAGACCCTAGTAGCGCAAATTTAATCCAGTCGATTTTCAGTTATTATATGTTTTTTCCAGCAAAAATTTTGACGCTTGGCTATTATAATGGAAACCAATTAATCAGTTTAAAATCAACAATTAGGCAATTAACCACTTACCTCGGAAACCAATTAATCAACCATACCCTAAATAGAATCTATAGGTCTGTTTTATTTGCAACTTGCTCTAGGGTAGAGCAAATTTTTACATTGAAAACAAAAACAACAAAAGAGCAAATCCTACACTACTTTTAGAGCATGTGTAAAACGAATTAGTTCAGTTTTCTACCATAAAAATTGTATTAGCTAAAAGTTTCTCATTTAATTACAATATGGTTGCTAAGCAGCGCTACAAACATTTGAATTAAAGCTTTCTGCTACTCCTGCTCGTTTTATTTGTCACTTACCCTGCTCCGCGGTAAGGTATTGCAAATAAAACAGACCTTATGTATTTGTCGCTTTCTTCAATGGCTTTCATTAAATTTTGTAGTTGCAAAATTGTTATTTATCCAGAAATTTTTGAGACAGTTTGCGTCTGTCTCTACTTACTCCCACATGCCTAAAAACTATGTATTCCTATATTTTATCTAGAAATTAAACAGGAAGCAGATTACATTTGTTTTAGTTCTTCTCATTAAATTTGCTGAATCAATTAGAAAACTTTTCAAAATAGTTTATTTAAAAGATTTTAATTAAAATAAAAGAAATAATATTTTTTATCATTCAATGACTGCTGTTTATTTTTTTTCTTATTGTAGATAAGATTAGCGTAATTAATACACCATTAAACTTTTTGTTACACAATCAAACATATATGTGGAAGTAGTACTATAACTTAAAATCAGGCTATAGCCGATTTTTTGATGCCCTATGTTATGTGTAAGAGAGGGACCCGTAGTTAATATAGTTAACAAGTTCAATAAATAAACTTTAAGAATTCTTTGCAGCGAAGTCAGGTATAGTATGTCATGCAAGCAAAAATCGTCACAATCCGCTAATCGTGCCCTCCGAAACAGGGATGGGGAAACAAATCACAAATTCAAACTAAGAACAGGTGAAAATTGCTTTTCGTAGTTTCAACCCAGCTGCGATTCGAACCTGTCAGTTATATTACAATCGGTGTTGGTGTTATGATAAAAAGTATATTTCTTTGACCAAACATTGTGATCCTTTCCATATAAGTGACAGGTGTTATATGTAATGGCACTACAGCTAAAAGTAACCAAAAAACGGTACAACTAGCTTCTTTGCTCTATTTAGTTTGTCGGAATCATCAACGGACAACGAAAAGGAAGGCGGATTCATGAAGGCTCTGATCGATGCTTATATTGTATTTTACAACCGATATGCCTCTCCCTAGAGAGTCAGTAATTTAACAAATTTGGGTGTGACTTTCGACAATCAACTTCATTTCAAGCTACTGATTGGTCCATAGAGCCAATTCAATATTAGGCTATATGGAATCTTTTCAACGCAAATTTGTTATGCCTTAATGAACCTTTCTTAGAACAACCTCTTTCTATTGCCTCCATATCAGAACAGATTTGAAATTTATTGAATTATATTCTCCATAAATAGCCAAGTCAATGGAGCGTAAAAATGGCTCCAACTTGCAAATGGTATCGGGAACTTTATATTTGGTACGATTGTTCCGAGTTTTCGACCTTGGGAGGGGGGAGGAGTGGTTACTGGTTGAGAAGGTTAGAAAATCGCTTTAACGCAGTATCCCCCAGCAGGAATAATCCACGAAGCTTTTATCATGTTGTTGAAGATAATTAATGATTTGATTTTTGCAAGCTTCTTGTATTCATTGATGAACTCTGTTGTTCTGGATCAATTAATGTTGAAGAATATTGTCCATCAGAGATTATGACCTCTCCTTGAGAATTTTCCTCTTGTTCTTCAGGATCATCACCATCATCATCTGGCATTTGTAAAGTCAAAAATTGATTGATTTCAGGTGGTTCATCCTTTTCACCGTCGCAATCGGATAGTATTTCCGGGATACCATTACACAAAATTCCTGTGCAAGTGGGACATATAATTGCCTAATTTTAGGCCTACCTTTCTTCAACAGCATGTTGTCCCACATACTTTTTTTTGCATTTACGTGAAATGGCTTTTAATAGAACTTCAGGTGCAGGATCGTTCATCATAAGGCCAAATTTTCTATTCAAATATATATGTATATTAATATTTCACATTTAATTTAAAAGTTATTCAAAATTTATTAATACTTTCATAGGATTTCTCTCTCCAAATTTATTTTGTTTTGTTTCTCTTAAATGAAACAATTAATCAGTTTTAGGTTGAATAATCGAAATATTGAACAAATTTTGATTAATCAATTAATCAAACCATGCCCTAATTTGAATTATAACTGATGCTTTCTTAATATAACAATTGGAAAAGGTGTAGTTGAAAGAGTTTACGTTGCAAGAATCGTGTTATCACTATTTTTTGTTTTCACTTTTTCCAGTATTTAGTAACATCTTATATTCGTCTAATCTCGTTTCTTATCAAATTACTTCCAATCAAGTGACAACAAAATGAAATATCAAACTAGTTCTTATTTTTTTTTTCTTTCTTTGGGCTTTCTTTAAGTGTAGAAATGATAAATTGACAATTTTTTTTTTTTTTTAATTTGATAAGAAGTAAATTCAGTTTATAACGATTTTTCTACGAAAATACAACAATTTGAAGTGTGTTAAATTTTTTTAAAAATTAAGAAATTCATTAAAAATGAAATAAAAGCACAACGAACACAATTTCGAATGTAAAATAATAATAAAAAGAAGAGTTTTTCTTTAATTTTAATTGTAGAAAATTTTCATTTCTTCCAGAATGGAGACATCAATAAAACTGTTAAAATTGAGTCTTCTTATATCAATCAGTTTAATCGTGTCATCTGCTGGAGCTCGAAAGGAAGCATCCGTTGATGTTATCGAATATGACTTCCGATATATTTCTTTTGAAGGTAAGTTTTCTTTCAGGTTTTTTTTTTTTCTTAAAAGTATAAGCTAATTAAAGAAGAAGAAGAAAAAAAAAAGATTGTTGATCTGTAATATGTTTGTTTCACATGAATCGGAACGTTTAAATATGCCGAAATTTAATAATTCCAAAAAGTGAATCTTCTTGTTTTCATGAACATGGTATTTTATAGTAAAATGTGGAACATATTTGGTACTTATTTATTTTGTTTTAATAACATTTTAAAGTGTTTCATTTAATTATTATTGTTTATAAATTCCAAATGCGTATACGTATCAAAATAAGGACCGATTTCAAAGTTGTGGCTTCAGCCTAGTTTGTTTCTTAAGTAATACTTAAGTGCATTTCACAGTGCGTATTACTCAGAGCTTAACTAAAGCTTAAGCTACAAATATCGAGAGCTTAAGCTCTATTTTTCTGAATCTGACCGAATACATAAACCTCAAAACGAAAAATTTTATTTTTATTTCTTAAAAAAATTGACTAAGTTAAGCCTTAGTTATGTTAACGGAACGAAAAAAACAAATACATGAACTTGTATGTCCGTTGTTATATACACGAAACGTTCGAAAAAATTTGATTCAAATCAATTTGAGTACGTTTCGTCTTTTGGCATTTATATTTATCGAAATGATTGTACTTTTTTTTTCAAATAACTCAAAAATTTTATAAAAATGGATGGCGGGAAGTTTGTTGTTTTTTTAATTCAATAATTAAAAGTAAAACCATGACATAGAACTCGTAATCGATTTTTTATTATTTTTCCCATGCGTTTTTATTTACAATCAAACACAAAATTGATTGCCAATGAATCTGACAAATGTCAAAAATTGAAGCGACGCTTTCGTCAATATAACTGCATCGTTTTCCATTTCCGTCGCCGTCCTGTCTCCGTTTCGTTAACACAACTAAGGCTTTACATTCTGTAATATTTTTTTTCGTTTAAGAGGAGTGTTATTTCTTTGGTCGAGAAATTAGCACTTCTTTTATTTCTTTCTTCCATTTTATGTATTTGAATTTTTAACTTATCATTTCAATTCTATAGAAATTTATTTTATTTAAATTCAAAATTTTTACCGCCAAAAAAATGTTGACTTTTCAAATATATTAGAAATCAATCACGCTTGCAAGTTACGAAGAAATATTCACAATAGCACTCACTTGTCAAAATCATTTAACACTGTACTGTGCAATGTAAAAATAAAAAGCTGAGCTTAAGTCTAGAATCTTGCTGTGAATATATTCTGTTATCTACAAGATGGCGGTAGTAATATTATTTCCATATAGTTTATTTTTTTTATTTTTTTTTTATTTTATTTTCTTTAGCTTAATGCAAGCGACAGTTACGTATCTATAACGAATGTAATATGTAAAGGTTTTATCACGAATACATAGATTTCTTGAGGTACGCTTTACTTTGGCCGAAATCGAAATTATTGGCGTTAATGTTTATCTTCCGCAACATTCGGGAAACCATAGTCAGTTATATGATACATTATTTTAAATATATCTACGGACCTACCTAAGGTAGTCCGAGTTGACATTTAGATGCATCTTTTCTAAAGCTAAAAGAGCATCTATAAACCCATTAATAGTTTGGTGGGCAAAAACCAGGCCAGCTACCTGCTGCCTCCTTTCCAGTGGGTGTAGCCCAATGAATTTCAATCTGTTCTCTTCCTATGTTGACCAGATTTCAGCCTAGCAATTTGAATCTTGTAATAGGGAGACTACACTTGTCTAGCATATTACAGTAAAGATCTAACCAGGATAATGAAAAGGGATTCAATAATGTGAGGGTCATAAAACTCCTTTGACCAACGTTATAAAACCAAGAGTCGTATTGTCCCTATGAATCAGTGAGCCTATATGTTGGTAGAAACTTGTCCCATTTTGATCTTTTAAGGCCCAGTACAGATCTAATTAAATTTTCAATGAAACTTTATGTAAAAACATTTGTCTATGCAAAGTCTGTAGTCAGATTTCGAGGTTATTTTTCCAGTTTATACATTCCAACTTATCTAAAACCGGTTGGAGTTTTCATCAGACTTTGACTATGGCAATACTTTTTTTTTTGTATGCTTTATGGAAGCGAAACTACTAGACCGAATTCGACGAAGGTCAGGCGCTTGAAACATTTGGACTTAAAGACAGATCTGGTTAAATTTTGAACCCAATTCCGAGTAAGACGGGATTAAACTGAATGACGGGAGCGAAATGGAACGAGGGCGGATTAAGACATGAGAAGGGTGGACGGAGTAGAACAAAACGAATGATGCACATGAGCAAAGTGGAGCGGAGCCACAGGAGAGCTGAGCTGGTTTTGAAACGAAAGCTCAGTATGGTATTCAATCGGGAAAGTTCAATAGCGGTTAAGCCGGAACAGAGTAAAGAGTAAACTCACTGTTATGGTGTGCTTTGCTCATTATTTTTTTAGTTTTTGATAATTTAAATAACCATTTATTCTTTTCTTTTTACTTTCCCGATAAACGAATGTTTATTGGAAAGTACTATAATCGTGCGAAAACCTAACTTTTGTTCTAGAAGGGCTAGGAAAATGAAATAAAGTGCAAAATCCGTTTCATCAAACATAATTAGCTCCATGTCCGTCCGTCCGTCCGCTTCTTTAAATCGTTAATAAAATCTAAACGGTAGTTCCGACTTCCATGAAATTTTCACCATTTTGGTGTTGCGTCAAATGCAATGGTGTTAGATTCTGGGCGAAATTAATATATGGCAACACTATTTGGTAACACTTTTTTTTGTCTAAAATCGACAAAATTTTGTGTCCACGGTGTAGACTAAACTGCTGGGCCGATTTCGACAAAATTTATGCGGTTCATGTATTGGATCGTAACTTAGAACCGATTAGTTTTTAGCCCATGTTTGACTATGGCAACACTGTCTAAGAATACGTTTTGTCCAAATATAGCCTATTTTTGCACTAGTTGTAAAACCGAAACTGCGTATCCAATTTGGATGAAATTTGCACAGTTTCTATACTAAGGTCGAAATCAGAAGGTATTAACTTCAAGAATTCACTCAATAATGGGCGGATTTTCTTAGAACTTGGTAAGTGCATTCTGGATAGGCCAACTGAAAAGACAGAATGCGGCTCCACTTGATGGGGTTGAGGGAGCCAAGGTAGAAAAACTTTAATAATTCGGTCAATGGTAGTCACATTTTCATGAAACCTGGAATGTACATTTAGAATAGGCGAACTGAAATGAATATTTTATGACATTATAGGGAAAGTTCCATAGTGGCCCGGCCGATATAGAGAAAATTTAAATTCATTGCTATGGTTTGCTTTGCTCATTTTTTTTGTTGCACTGAAAAAAAAAAATTCCCTCTTCTGATTTCAATCAAGTTTTTCATTTTCTTATATCAGAAACGGTATGTTTTTTAATGAAGCAATTTTAAAGAAAACCAAATTTACGACAATAATTGCTTTTGACAATATCAATTAAAAAAAAAATAAAATGCTTATAAATTGCTGTCAGACATATTTTATTTCAGTTAATTAAAGTCCATCTCATATCAATTATAAAATTTCGTAAATGAAATGACATATTCAAAAAGAATGATTAATGTGTGGAAGTAAAGTACGAAATGCACTTTCAGTGTCAGATTGAAGTCCATTTTTAAAATTTTAATTTTAATTATTTAAACTCTTTTTTTTTCTGAAATTAATATTTTAATTTTTTTTTGGGTTTTATTGACTTTCGCACTGATATGAACTAAATATAACCTAACCTCACCTAAAATCATATTTGATAAGATAAAAAATGCGTAAACACGATCTTATCAATCTGAAAAACGTATTTTCTTACTATTTTAATAAATTTTATTTATTTATTGATTAAAACTGACCAGTTTTATAAACAGTTTCATTGAAGTTCTCATGAATTTTTTAGCATGTTATACTATGAAGTTATTGACAGAGTTTCGAACCGAAATGTATATCTAATTCTTTTCGGTTATTTTCTTAAATTATTTCCGTTTCAGTTTTAGTTCCGAATCAAAAATAATATCAATTAAATAGCCACCTCTGAACCTACGGCAGCAGCCGATCCTTTCGAAGTAATTTTCGATGACTTTTTCATAAATTTCGGGCGATATCTCGACAATAACTTAACGGATGTTGTTTTCTACGTGCTCCAACGTTTCGGGTTTGTTAGCGTAGACATGACTTTTAACGAAATCCCACAAAAAGTAATCCAACGGCGTTAAGCAGGATGATCTTGGCGGCCAGTTGACGCCACCAAAACATGAAATAACGTTGCACCCGCTGTGTGGCATGTTGCGCCGTCTTGTTGGAACCACATGTCTTCCACATCAATATCTTCGATTTCGTACCAGAAATAATCGGTTATCATTCTCCTATATCGCTCACCATTGACTGCTACAGTCTGACCCTGATCGTTTTCAAAAAAGTAAGGCATATTGACGTCGCCTGACCACAATGGGCACCAAACAGTCACTTTTTGGCCATGTAATGGTTTTTCGGGGTTAATCTCATGAGGATTTTCATCTCCCCATATGCAATGATTTTGCTTATTAACACACCGCCGAGAGAGGTTGAAATATGTTTCATTAGAGAAGAGGATTTTGTTTGAAAAATCAGCATCAACTTCCTGCTGCTGTTTAACGCGTTGAGTTGTGATTAAGCGATTCATTTCCTAAATGTGTTGTTGCAAACATTTCACACTTTAAAAACAAGTGCTTATCGACAACTGCTTGATTTATAGTGCTGCCAACATAGGTAATTCTTCTAGATTATTTGAGAAGTGTCTGGACTGCCAATAGTGGTTTATTATTGGTGAAAAATTGTTGGAAAACTCTTTAAAATTTTCTATATTTTTTAAATAATCGAATTTTCTCAGTTTTTCTTGAAGATTTCGTCTAAATCTTTTAAATTTTCTGCAATATTATGAATTGATTATTTGTATCGGAAAAAGTTAATTTCATTCCCAAAACACGAAAAAGTGTTAAATATGATATTTTAACGTTAAAAGTAATATTTAATATTTTAGCCATGACCGACCACAACCGCAACGATTCAATGTCAAAACGAATCAATTTAATTCAATATGAAATAATTAATACTTGATACTTGATAAAAATGTCGTTCTTAAAGGTTTCTTATTAGTGCTTCAAAAATTTATAAGAGACGTTGAATAGGGATCGTAAGATTTTATATAATAATTGATGTAATTCCATATTATTCAGGAGAAAAGAATAACCATATAAAGAAAACATATTTGAAATGATTGAAGTTAAACAATATTCTATATCAGAGCTTTGCAACCTTTTCTCTAACATTACTTAATACAAGCTTCATAATTATATAAAACTAGCAGAATACCCGACGTTGTTCGGGCTTTCTTCAGGACTTTGTTGAGCATGCGTTGAGGTTGAGTAATTCAACATTTTCTGATTACTATGCAAACGTTGCTCCGTCATTAAATTTGCATAAGCCTCCCCGACAATTCGTACATATCGAGTATTTCTACCTATGTTTCCTCCTCTCAAACGTCTCGACATCTATTTTTTCTATTAACAAAAATGAGGAAAATTGAAATTTCTTGAACGCAGCGACAGCTACCGGAAAAAAACTTAAAACAAACCTAGCTTCGCCAGGACAGTTTGAGTTTAACCGCAACGCCCCCTATCGGGATACAACATAACATAAACCTAGCTTGGCCCGAAACCAACATATGGTCCGAATATGGTGACAATACGCCTAGCCATTGTTGAGTTAGACTGCAGCGCCACCTACCGGAATTAAACCTAATATAAACCTAGCTCGGCCCCGAATCAACATATGTTCCAAAGATGATGTCAATACGTTTAGCTATTCTTGAGTTTGACCGCAGCGCCACCTATCGGGATACAACATAATATAAACCTAGCTTGGCCCGAAACCAACATATGGTCCCAATATGGTGACAATACGCCTAGCTGTTGTTGAGTTAGACTGCAGCGCCACCTACCGGAATTAAACTTAATATAAACCTAGCTCGGCCCCGAACCAACATATGGTCCAAATATGGTGTCAATACGTCTAGCCGTTCTGGAGTTTGACCGCAGAGCCACCTACCGGAATCAAACTTAGAACAAACCCAAAAATCAAAGCAGCCAGCGCGCTGGAACAAAGAATCGGTGGAGATATGTTTCATCAAAATCGGTCCAGCCGTTTAGGAGCCAACTCGGTACATACAGACAAAATTCCACAAATATTATATAAGAAGATGTCTTTTAAATGCTCAAGCAAATATCGAAAGACCTGGCCTCTCAAGCAACTTTTTTTAGGAGGAGGTACAATGGGCCAGTAAGGCCTATGTTCTAAGGGTCACAATTCGTTGGCGTTCCCAATACAGTACAATACAATACAATCGAAATACCGCCGGATTCGAGAAACCAGTTCGTTTCTACCCGTATTCAATTTTATGATGCATAATTTTAAAAAATTCCACACGGATCTTAGGGAATCTGTATTAATGTTAAGATGCATTTTGTCTAGCAGGAAGGATAAGTCAATAGCACTATTCAAAATTTAGATATCGAAAATCACATTAGCCACTAGACGCCGTTTTTCTAGGGAAAAGTCTTCTTTGGTATGGGCTGTAAGAAAATGGTCATTCCATAGAATGAGTAAAAATATTAAGTAATACTTCGGTGAATTTTAATTTCAGCATTCCATCATTCCTCAATTTGAGAAATTTCTTTTGAATCGAGATGGAAAGTTGCCTTGTGGAATTTTTGTCGTATCCTCCAAAAGGAATTCGGGTTCAATTGTATTCCTCCGAATTAATTGTGTAAAGTATTGGTCAAATTTCTATTATTATTGTATATATTGTATATTGTATATATATTGGCGACCTAAATTTAATATGCTCTGCTTGTTTGCGATAGTTGCTAACTTCGTTTTTCAAACGTCGAATTTTCATTTGAAACCGTTGAATTTTCGACTTCGAGTTCAATTTCCGGTAGTCAAATAGGTCAGCCATGTATGCAAGTTTGACAAGTCAATGATTATCTTCGAAGAGCAGGTATTGTTCGTGCATAATTAAAGATGCTGATCTCAAGGCGATGCTCATATGACTTAGTACAGCTTTGTTTGATTCAAATCTCAGTGGTAAGTAATTGTATCTTTTGAATTAACATATTTAAATCATATTCACGAGCCCACCCTTAAACCCTCTTGGATCGTGGCACACTGATTGTGAAACTCTGTTTTATATGATAATCAGCAACATGTAATATTATGTAGCAGCAGCATCACAATAAACCCGTTCGAATCTTCTTTCTCTATACAACAGGGTCATTGCCATTCTGCTTCCAACTTTCAACCATCTCAGCATCTTCTTTTGTGTACATGATGCGAATATCAATTGCGATTATAAGAAATTCAGATTGTTTTAGTTCTTATGCGGTATACAAACAATATAAACGCGGACATATATATCGCGAAGTTGCTACTGTTATATTTTACTGCGAATTCGCGTATTTATAATAGAACTGCATTTTCATATACATAGTTTTTTTTTGTTTTTTTTCATTCGTAACGACATAAAACCAACCATTTTTGTATGATGAAGAAGATTGAAAAAAACATACCATAACATACCAGTTTATCGCATTTATTAGGTATAGAAGGAAATTCTAGGCTTCCTTTTCTTTTTTCGCGGATCCCATCGAAACAGAAACTTGCTGGTTTCAAGTCGAAATAGGTATCAACCCATTTTCGGATATTTTTAACTTTGGGAAAACCCCTCATCTGTCAGTTAGTTCTGCATTAATTGTAATAGGGGAAATACCTGGAAAATAAGTCCCAGCCGGTAAAAATCAGCACGTTGAGTTTCATGACTTCTAACAGAGTCCTATGTTCCATCCCGTCTCTTACTTTATTTAGTTTATTTGGATAAGGTTCTGCCATAACAGTTTCATTAGAAGTTTGTAATAGAAGCTTCCTTCCATATGACAAACACAGAGCAGTATTTTATGATCATGATCATCGCCGTGTTTGTCCGGGACCAACCCTAACTGTTTAGATCTAGCTTTTGCAAACTTTGAAAACCTTCGTCTCACACTTTTCGTTCAAGTCTGAATCATATTCGGGTCTAAAATTTCCGTTACGAAATCTAGCAAACCACTTTTAGCAGAATGAATAACTTACAGAGTTAATGCCTTGGGTAAGGAAAATCATTTCTGTAGGTTTAGCAGCGTAAATTTTGTTGCTCGGACTTCTTCATTTCGTTAAAGTTTTATGCATACCCAAACAGCTGTACAGTTGGAGCTATAGTTATAGTCACGGAGTCACTTATTACAGATTGAGTCGTAGTTCAAATAATTTTGAATGACATTGACTCCGACAAATTGAAGTTAAACATTTAGAGGTTTGTTAAAAAAAATCTCTTCTTTTTTGGTATTGCAATTGAAGGCCGAGTAGGATTGGAGTCGGAGTCACAGTCGAGGGCCGACTTCACAGCCGTCATGTCATTCCGATATCAATGTCAGAGTTTCAAACTTCCAAATTGGTAGAAAATAAATTGTTTGTAAATATGATTTTTTTAACTTTGGAATTTTAGAGCCAAGAACTTTTTTATAGACCTACTAAAAAAAATACTAGTCGAATAGTTTTCAGTGGTTGATAATGGTGATGATGTTCCATTCGGCATATTCTTTTTTTAGTATACCATAAAAACATATAGTAGCTGAAGATTGGTCTATAGCCGATTTTTTGATGCCCTATGACGGAAATGGAATAGAAAAACTATCAAAATTAACAATATTTTAAGGGTTTTTCTTTATAACTTTGTTTCCTCTTTTTAAAATTTCCTATAATTTGCAAGTAACCTAGGCCCTAATAGCATAAATCTAATCCCCAAATTTTATTCAAATCGGTGTATTAGGTTTTACAGTACATCCAAAACACTTTATGAACAAGCTTATTTCTTTCGCCACTATTCTTGGACCGATTTTATTGAAATTTAACATGGTATCGTCTATTTATGTATTTAACCAATATATGTATTTTAAACAAAATTGCTACATAAAATTTTCCAATTAAATCCGAAAAACTATATAAAAAAACCCCAAAACTTTCTGGTCACCCTGGTTTTTGGTTAATAACTTCACTCTCCTCGATCGATTTTGATGAAATGCAATATAATCCACGTCCACGGGCGGACAGACAGACGGACATCCATAAATCGATATATTTTTCGATTCTCTACACAACAATACCCTTGAAATCTTTCTACGATGATTATTTCCATGTGTTACACACTTAGTAACTAAAAAATAATATGCCCTCTGGTAGTACCTACCATAGGGCATAACAAAATATAAGATTTTTAAAGTCTTATGCGCTCATCTCAAAGTCAAAGATTGATGCTTGATTGATAGTATAAGTAGCGTAACAAGAGAGTCGGCTTATACCTATGTACTATTGTCACATAAATACCATTCATGTTTGTTTCTTTCGCTTTTACTTATCCGACATTGTTTTCGTTTGTTTTAAAATTAAAGAATTATTCACTTAACTTCATTATATTGATTTGTATATAATGTGCGGAGATCTTAAGTATATTTATATTGTACTAACTGAAACATCGCTTATCAATCTCTTTCTCTAATGAATTACGTCGCAATTTTCATGACATCTTAATTAGACTCTTCAAATAGTAGTTACATAGCGTCTGTAAATTTACATTTCACATCGATTTCTGTTCGATACTCGTTCGATGAAAAATGAATCTACCAATTTTGATTTTGTCATAAAAATCTTAATAATTCAAATTAACATATTATAAAATCTCTGTAGAGTAAAGGTTAAATTACTATCACTGTCGTTTTGGTAGTGCAGCAGACGTCTGATGATTTTACATCAAGTGCCATTTATACCAATCGAAGAATCTCTCAAAAGAATTCTTTGTTCACGTAGCGAATTTATCTCCTCCCGTTTAATTAGTGTACGACCACATAGGTTCTGCGCTTTCTACGCGGAGTGAGCAAAATATTAACGCGATGAGAGGAACGAAAACGGTTCGGATATCACTCTTGTCGTTGAACACATTCACATTTTCTCTAGTTTGTCAGTTAATTCACAAATAAAAATGCAAATCTTCTTTACATTTGAAAGAGGCGAAGAGAATTGAATTTCAATTCTTCTCTTTTTTTCTATGTTATCCTAATTCTAACGAACTCGGCTATATGGCCACTTCCACGTAGTTTCACACGTATATTTATTGTTGTTCTTATCTTCGAAATCGGGCGCAGTAAGCGTACAGCCTATGTGGCCGCACACTTAGCAAGTAAATTGGAAGCGTTAACTCCATTTTATTGATCCAATAGCTTACAACAAAATCACAAATGAAGAAACAAACATAATCAGCTGATTTTTAACATGCGATACTTGCTGTTTCTTTAACCGGCGAATATAGCAAATTCGCCGTTTTTGAGAACATTGATCGCGTTGCGAATCGAATTGAATGCGTTACGATTACTCGCCTAATGCCGTATCTCAGAACAGGAGTGATTCTCTTTAATATAACTACAGAGTATATAATAGTAAATAGAGTTCTCAATGTGACTTAATTTTTGGTCATATCTCCAGTCAGCAAAGCTATGTCTCCTCATTAATAGTATTAAGTAAAAAATACTTGTAAATATATGCATTTTTATATCACAAACAGTCTTTTTTTACAAATGACTATTAAAGATGTGGCATGGTTTGAAGACTGCAAATGTTATCAAATCAGAATCAAAATTGAGAACTCTATTTATTGTATGCCTTTCGGTATAGCTAATAATGGAATATACCCAAATCATTCAACTCAAACGATACCGCCACCAAACTTCAAGTTTGTTAATGATCATTCCAACTGCAATCGCAGAATCTTTCTTCTGTAACATACTGTACGTAAAATTGATTCAATAAAAGGTTTCAAAAAAGCCTGATATATTGTTCCTTGATATTATCAAGGAATCCAATTTAAATAGAAGTAGAAAATTAAAATACAATAATTTGTCTCTTTGATATTTCCATATTGCTTGTAGAAATTCGTTTGTAACAAAAACAACTCAAATTCTTTTCATACAATTCATAGGCGAACTTTTGAAAATAATCCTGGAAGAAAAATCTTCCTTAACTACAAGTGCACTTGAATCCAGGCAAAAATGAAATCATGAAAATTAGCTTCATCCATTTTTTATTGTTTCATTGTAAAAACAAAAAAAGGGTTCATACTTATCCAAAGTTTATCATAGCGGCAATAAAATACTACTCCAGGCATGAACCTCATTTTTTAATTATGAGTTCATATATAACAACATATAGTACCATAAAATCGGACTGTAACCGATTTTTTGATGCCTTATCATGGAAATCGGACTCATTAGGTCTGTTTTATTTGCCACTTGCTCTAAGGTAGAGCAAATTTTTACATTGAAAACAAAAATAACAAAAGAGCAAATCCTACACTACTTTTAGAGCAGGTGTAAACTATTGCACCCGAATTAGTTCAGTTTTCTACCATAAAAAGTGTATTAGCTAAAAGTTTCTCATTTAATTACAATATGATTGCTAAGCAGCGCTACAAACATTTGAATTAAAGCTTTCTCCTACTCCTGCTCGTTTTATTTGCCACTTACCCTGCTCCAGGGTAGGGTATGACAAATAAAACAGGCCTATAGTTAACAAATCTATAGTTCAATGAATTAACTCTGAGAAAGAAACATCAAAACTACTAATATTTCAAAGTTTTTATCTCCATAACTTTGTTTAGTCTTTTTCAAATTCGCTCAAATTTACAGATAGTCTGGGGCCTGATAGCATAAGCACATTTTGTAAATTTTATTGAAATCGGTGTATAAGTTTTTAAAATACATCAGAAAAACTTTATGAACAGGCTTATTTTCCTCTACGACTATTTCTTTCTCCACTATTCTTGGATCGATTTCGCTGAAATTTTCCATAGTATCGTCTATTTATGTAGTCAACCCATGTAAATAATTTAAACAAAATTACTACACAAATTTTCAAATTAAATCCAAAAAGCCCTAAAGAAAAACCGGCAGGACTATCTAGTCACACTGGTATTTGCTGAATAACTTCGCTCCCCGTCTGTCACTTATGCTGAAATGCAATACCAAATCCAGTTAAGGAACAATCAACTAACATTCTAAATTTCAACAAAATCGGATAACGCGTTTTTGAGTTATCCTGTATACGGACGGACGGTCAGACAGGCATGCATAAATTGATATAACTTTTGATTCCCTACACAACTATACCATTAAAACTTTTCTACGACGATTATTTCGATGTGTTACAAATGTAATGACAAAACTAATATGCCCTCTGGTAGTATCTACTATAGGGCATAAAAAACATGTACTGGAGAAATCCTCTTGAAGAGCTTCAGTTCCTGTGTGCTGCACATAAAGTTAATGTACCAATTACCGACCTAAAAGGTTTTTCAATAATTGTAATTTAATTATCTTATATAAATTAGAGTTGATATGAACAAATTCTCCTAAATTAGGGCTCGAATACAAAATAAGGGGTTTTTTTTGTATACCTTAATTAGAACATCTGATAGCTATTTTTGATATTTATGTTCAGTATAGTCTATCACAAATAATCATAAACAGATTCACGGTCGAAGAACGATCAAGAATTATCTAAATTTACTTTGATAATCGGTTGTAGAGGTTTCATTGTTTGGTCGAGATGAATTTTTCAAGTTGCTGTAAACAACGCAAATAGCGCTCGCTCAACAAAACGTTCTGAGTACGTATACCGCGAAAAATGTCAAACTTTACGATATAGACGTTAGTTGCCACATGGGTTGCCCAACTAGGATTGCCCAATCCCGAAATATAAATACTAGTCTACGTATAGCAATATTTAAAAAACGACTTTTCCTATATCGTAGAAACCACAATTCGTTCATTTTTTTTACATACTGATACTGAATTTCTTCCGTATTTGAATGGCGATCAAAACTGAATTAATTGCGAGATCGACGTGGAACTTTACATGTGTTCATATGATAGTAGTAACATATTTAAAAAAGGAAAATCGTAAGAATAACAGCGCCATCTATTATCTACTCGACAACTTTATGATATATCTAATATTTTTACACTGGAACCTTTTTTGTATATATAAAAATTCTTCGCCCAAGGGCAAAAAACATGAAGAAAGAACTACGCGCACAGCGACATCATCTTTTTGTTGTTGTTTCGTTAATACGCAGAAAAATGAGTGACACCAACAAAAAAAAAAGTAGTCAGTCTACATAACCCAGCCAAATTTGGTAAGGACGCGTTTCAAGGCATTTTCATTGGCGACCTATTTTAGGTTATGTCTGGTTTTACAGTTCATTTTGATAAATGATTGGAAATTGAAAAATACTTTTATGTTGATTGTTTCTTCGTTTTTTTTTTGTTGCATTTAAACATAATATTTATGCTCTTCACTTCTTTCATGATAAGATGTAGTATTCCATTTAATTGTTATTAAACGAGAGAAATCGATGGAATCTTCATTTTCCAAGATGGATTAAATAAAAAGATAAAAGTAAAGTGTCAATATTTTAAGAGAAAATTTATTGGGAAATTATTGGTACGCGGGTATTAAAATATTTCATAGTCTCTTGAGTAGGAGGAGGATTGCCTAGATTTTTGTTGTTAAGAAAAAAGCTTTCTTTTCAAAATCAATAGAAATTTTTTCTTCATATGTCCATATTTGGTGTATAAAATTAATTGTGAATTAAAAAAAAAAAAAAATTGGAATGCTTTTCTTAAGAAAAATACCAGGCCACATAACATTTTACTGTTCCCAAAAGAATCAGAAAATGATACATGGATTGCTGCAAAAGTTTTAGAAATCGAAATCGTATTAAATGATGTAAAGAAATGCCGAAAAAAATCCTCCTCCAATCTCCAATCTACAACATCGTCATTAGGTTTTCTGGACTCGATTCGACTCTACTCGGACTCGTCGAGTTTTCAAAATTTGGGACTCGTACTCGTCGAGTCCTAAAAACCCGAGTTTTCAGAAACCCTAATCGTCACAGATCGGGGAAACTTGGATTTATTCATACCGGCAATTGAGGTGTGGATTTAAAATCGGTGTAATTATTTTGTTTATTGGTCGGTTTTATTAAAATATATGGAAATAGTTTAAAGTACATAGTTAATTTTACAATTATTCGAATGGTATGTAACCGTCTTTTGCCTTTTGTCACCAGCTTCAATCTCTTTTTAAACAATGCACACGATGCTCGCAGGATGTCTTGGCTTAAACCAAGGGTCTCCAACATATTTGTTTCCCTGGGCCGCATTGGAACAAGACATAGTGTTTTGGGCCACAAGTATATTACTACCATATGTCCATCCATATCATAAAATGAAACGAAAGAGCTTTCTGTTCTGGTCCTGTTTCTGTTGTTTGTCACTTGACAGTTTTAACATGAGAGCGCAGGCACACAAATCATTTCTCAGAAAAATTGACATGCTTCGGTAATTTTGAATATTTTCGGGCCGCATTGATACTTGCCTTGGGCCGCATGCGGCCTGCGGGCTGCGGATTGGACAGCCTTGGCTTAAACGGTTCCATTGACGAGTCAAATCTTTTTCACCTTTCTTGTGACTCTCAAATGCTCAGAATTATTACCGAAACGTCTCTTTAACCAAACACGATCGTTTTGTTTGTTGAGAAATTGTACAGAATGTTTTCTCATCCGAAAATACCAAATTTGGAGAATCACCACGAACGAGCGTATGAAGTAATTCTTTTGATTGTCCAAAAAATAAGAACGCGTCTTTTCATCAACAAATAATTGTTACTACTGACAGACAATATGTCTCAAACAATATTTTCATGTGAAATTTTAGTATTGCAAGATGTGCGGTTTACATTTGACAGCGATTTGAATTATTTATTAAGCTATTTCCCAGGTTTTCTTTTATGCTCCTAAAATAGTTTAATATTATAGCTGAACAGATTTTTTCTTTAAGGCACTTGAAATAATCTAATTTTAGCGAAATCTTCAGAAATTTATTAACTTCTTAAGAGGCTATCAACTGAATATCTTTTAAATTAATTATTTTTTTTTTTACTCCTCAGATTTATTGCCATCATCAAATCGATTTACTGATGAAAATGTCACATCATTTTCACGGCTTCTATTTGATGTTGCACGAGATCAAGTAATTGTTGGTGCAAGGTAAGTTGCCTATGGCATTTATTTATTTATTCTATTTTCATTAATTAGTTTTTCCAATTTATTAATCTTTAAGTAAATTCTTAAGGGATAATTTCACTTTGATCTTAGAAATTCTAAAAGATATTCTATAATATAGAACATACAAGTATATTTGTATACAATATTTAGAAACATTTTTTGGTCCCCCACAAGCCTCCACCGATGGATGTTATATTCTATCTTTCTAGCGAGCATATCTAGAACGTTTTACGATCCAAATTTCATGAAAATCTATTTATATCTTGGTCTAGTTGGTTAAGACCTCGACCTCGCCTCTTGAGACTGATGAGACCCGGGTTCAAATCCAGGTCTCGATTCTTCACTTTTTCTCTACTTTTCTTTGCCTTACAAAATATACTTATTTTATTTTGTGAATAACAAATGTTATGTATTTCATTAATTATGAAAAACTAATATCATTTAAATGGTCGCGCTTCTCGACCTCCTGCAGCAGCCGATCCTTTCGAGGTAGTTTTCGATAACGCTTTCGTAAATTTCGGGCGGTATCTCGGCAATAACTTGGCGGATGTTGTTTCATAGGTGCTCTTATGTTTCGCGTTTGTTGGCGTAGACACGATTTTTAACGTAACCCCACAAAAAGCGTTAAGTCGCATAATCTTGTTGGCCAGTTTACTCCACCAAAACGTGAAAAAACGCGACCTGGGAACTTTTCACGCAAAACATCTAACGTTGTAACCACTCTGTGGCAAGTTGCGTTGTCTTGTTGGAACCACATCTCCTCCACATCAATATCTTCGATTTCGTACCAGAAATAATTAGTTATCATGCGCCTATATCGCGGACCAATGACTGTATTACAGTCTGATCAGCGAAGAGAATTTTCTTTGACAAGTCAGCTTCAACTTCCTGCCACATCTTAACGCGTAGAGCGGTGGTTAAACGATCCATTTCGTAAATGTTTTGTTGCAAACTGACATTTGACACTTTAAAAACAAGTGCTTATCGACAGCTGCTTGATTTACAGTGCTGCCAATAAAGGAAACTCAAATTGGATCACTTTAAATAAGATTATAACTATGGAAATTTTAGTTGCATTCTATTTATTATTCAAAGGAAGGGCAAATACTTATATATTTAGGCCTCGTAACTCATTATAACTTATCTCACAGTATTAATTAAATGGTTTGTGTGCGGGCGAAAATAATGAAATATGGTAATTCCATAGACGTGCTTTAAAACTATACAACCTCATATTGAAACATATCGATTTGCATTTGATCTAGTTCACGATCATGATCAGACTATTTGTTGTTTGTACATATCGTATAATCATTTCTTTTCAACTAAAAATTGATCCATGATCAATATTTTCTTGATCTTGATTTTGATTAAGAACCATTTTGGAAAATTTAATTATAAATTTATGTAGTCACTGACTATGCGGATTAGTTTAAGTGGAGCTCTCTCCTATATTAGGATCTTATGACACAATTAGTTTTTCTTTTAAAACTACATGATTTGAATATCAGTTAATCGATTTATGTTTTGAAAAAAATAATTGTGTCTAATTGAAGTTCAAATTTTCTCTTGGCTTTTTTTCGATTTAAATAAAATCTAGATTTCGATAATTCAGAGAAAAAGTTTTTCTTTTCTTTTTTTTTTATAATTTTAAAAGATTGAAAAAACTGATTTCCTAAATCACGACATTTATTTATTACAGTTGAGCCCCCTATATTGTGGTAGAAACGTTCCGTGTTATATGAATCAGTGTTGTACGAGGCACTTAGATTATAGAAATACCACTGTGTTTAAAAACTAAGGTGAATTTTGTTGTAAAGTTAACAATTTTTTTTTATTCTTCCAAATCGATTTCGTCCCCCTCAAAATAATCCCCCCGTTTTTTCCAATCTTTGAAGCATGCTAAAAAGTTGTCCTCAGGTATAGCCTTCAATGCGCGTAGCGATTCACGTTTGATCTCTTCAATCGACTCAAAACGATTTCCCCGGAGTGGTCTCTTGAGCTTTGGGAACAGCCAGAAGTCACACGGTTCCAAATCAAGTGAATACGGTGGTTGTGGAGCGGCATGAGTTGAGTTTTTAGCGAAAAACTCACGCTCTTTTTCGAAAAAATCGAGAAATTTTGGCACTAAACGCGATTTGACTCTTCTGAGGCCCAAATGATCCTTCAAAATTGCTTGCACTGATCCAATTGATATTGCAAGCATGTCGACAAGGTCTCGAATTGTTAATCGACGATTTTCGAGCACTAATTCTTTGATTTTCTTGATGTGTTGCTCATCAATTGACGTCGATGGTCGCCCAGAGCGTTCCAAGTCATCAACACGTTCTCTGCCTTCTTTGAAGTCTTTGTACCACTTGCAAGCATTTTTCTGTGACATAGTCTCGTCACCGAAGGCCTTTTCTAACATTCGATACGTTTCAGCGGCGGCGTTTCTTTGCTCAACAAAATTCGACATCGTAAAAATCGCCAAATTCACCTTTCTTTGTTCACAAAACCAAGCGTAAACTAAAAACTAATGATGATATTGACATGTAATTTGTTACAGATGTCACTAACAGTCCTACCAACTTGAACAAAAATTCATTTGTCCGATTCGGTTAACGCGTGAAGTTTAAATTAAAAATTCACTTTACTTTTTGAACACATTAGTACATGAGCCGTTCACAGCCCAAAGCGATTATTTATTATAACTTTCTTTAATAATTAGGCTTAAGACACAACATGGCCGTTGAATAATAAATGTTTTTTTTCACAAGAAATTTGTACAAATTTATCAATATTTTCTACATTTTCTGGGATTTCAAAGTATCAGAAGCACAATGACGTTTAGTGTTACCAGCCAAAACTTATATAAATTATTGGAGCTAAAACGTAATAAAATCGCAAAATCTGTCTCATTTTTTTACCGTGTTATACGAGCCTCTTTTAGCGTGTTATATGAACACGATCGCAATTTTTCCGCCGTGTTATACGAATCTGTCTTATATGAACCCGTGTTATAGGGGGGTTAACTGTATTTGTTATTATTTTGGCTTCGCCTATACAGTTTTTTTCCATACAAACAGTGAAATCGACTAATTGGATCACTTGTTAAAGCTGAGTTTTATACACGTTACGCTAAATATTCAAATGGAAGCAAAATTTAGTGATGAGACTTACTAACAAGACTGTACAATAAGGTGGTCTTGTTCGTGTCTTAAACACGAGTAGAAAATTCAGGTGTGGCAAAGACTGAATCAGTGTAGTTATAATGCCGAAGAACGGAAATGCTCCTGACATTCGATCGTAAAAACCTTAGGACCATTTTATTAGAAAGTACAAATTGTGGAAGGGAGCTAATATCTTGAACCTACCAAGTAGAAGGTACGGTAGGGTAATGTAGGGTTACGTGCTAAGGTCTACATATCTGTATGGGTCTCTCCGCAAACACTACAAGACAATACAATGGAACAAAACTAATCGAAGAAAAACACGATCAAAAAGTTTGTCTAACAATTTGTATATTTCTCTTTTAAAAAGAGCTTTGAAGTCCTCAAGTACGTACATGATAGAATTTTCATTGGATTGGATATGTTCAACCAAACACAATAAAGCATTATTAGATATTCTGAGCTATTGTGCTCAGGAATATTTCTTCTAATTTGTTCTGTATGAATGCTCGGACTTTTCTAGGATAAGAGTTACTACACTGACTGAGTGCCTGTATACTGAGTAAGAAGGGGTTAGCTAATTTGGACTACTGGGATTCATTAGAATTAGCAACTGGTTCGGGGAAGAGACTTAGTCTCTTAACCAGAGAAAAATGGGCCAGTAAGGTATACTTTACGATTAAGATTAAGTTTTAGCGTGTTCTTGTACTGCGACTTTTAAGATCTTTTGTACTCCCTCTTCTTTAGTTCAGTAGTTAGTTTAACTTCCCATTCTAGGGTCGTCAAGAGATTGTATCTAAATTGGAGAGAAGCAATATGCCTCAAGTACTTCCTCCTCCTGCGGAGTAGTGCTTTACAATCGGAGAGGATATGCATTGGGGTTTCTTCATACCCACCCCCTCGCAGAATCTTGAGTTACTACCTAGTTCGAGTCCTAGTTTTTAAAGATGTGCTTTGAGTTTGCAGTGTCCTGTTAGTATTCCTGTCAGTACTCTTATATTTTCTTATTAGTACTGATAAAGGCTTTAAATGTCTTGGAATTGTATTCCCCGAAGGGAACTTTGGCCTGCCTTAGTCCTGGTTGTATTTCCCAGTGTTTGGTTCTTTTTGCCGCCTATTGTTTCGTTAAAGTTTCTTGGATTATATGTGGTACTAATCCACAGAAGAGTTCTGGTCCTATGAAGGATGTTCCTGCCCCTAAGTTATACATACAATACAATACAATTCAGAGATATCTGTATTCCATCCATCATTGGTTCTAGTACATGGCTTCCCAAACCGGGGGCCGCGACCCTAAGTTGGGTCGGCTAGATTTAAAATTGGGTCGCGTAAAATCTGTTAAAGTTTCAAAAACGTGTAGTAATTTTAAGAAGATTTTTTAAACGCAACGAAATATAATGAATAAAGAAACAAAAATGGAATAAAAAGAATAAATTCTAGTCTTTCTATTCCGATTCTAGAATAAATAAAGAAACACAGCCGACATTTTATGCATATTCTCTTGACAGGCTCTATGAAATTTTTTTGGAAAATGGTCGCGTTGTTAAAAGTCTGGGAAGCCCTGTTCTAGTATATCTACGGTCTATTAAATGAAGCAGATTTTTCGGTAGTTTTGTTTAGGTTTCACTGTATTTAATGTTTTTTTTTATCCAATTGTACAAGATCTCAACTTTCTCTCTCACCTGAAGATAAACATTTCTTATTATTTGTTTTCAAAAAAAATAATTTAATAATGATTGAATTTTTCCGATTATGAATCCGGGAGGAGAAAAAAAAACAACAACGACAACATATAAAGAAATGTGATTGAAAAGTTTCGATAAGAATTTTATTGAAATTACTTAAAATATGTGCCACATGCATCACGTATTGATTCCCAATAAAGATTAAACATAATATTGCATTTAATTGGAAAATGTGCATATGGAAAATTGAAAATAGAATAAATCATAAAAATGCAAATGCAATATTTTTATGCTAGGAAAAAAAGTTATGAATACATTTTTTATGATTATTATTTCAAAATACACTTCCTTCTATTGGGCCAACAAAAAAGTTCGTGGCGTTTTTTTTTCACCAACATTCAAACACATTTTTATCTATCTATTATAATAAAAAAGTTTTTTCCGCACATCATTTATAAATTTTGTAGTAGAAAAAGCTTAATAAATAATTTATAAGTAAAAAAATTTTCGGCACCGACGGGGATTCGATCTCACGCAGTTGGTCTTACTAAGCGAATCTCTTGCTAACCATGCCATCGACTTCAATTCTTAAAGTAAGTCAGATTCGTTAATATCAAATCAGAACGGAATAAATAATTTTATAACTGGAAAAAAAAATTATGCGCCATCGACGGGGTTTGAACTCACACAACTTACGCACAGTAGTTTTACTAAATCCTGCGCTTACCAGCCGCACCACCGAGATAAATGCTTCAGCCAATTCAGATTCGTTAATATCAAATCAGAACTGAATAAATAATCTATCTATTATTACATGTTATCATTTCTATTCACATATGGTCAACTGTATGTCGCTCTATCATGATGTAAAAGCAGAGGAGGTATAAAAATAGAGTGCAAGCTAACATAGAACAAAAGCTCATAAAAAACATTGTATTTGAAGAAGCCGTGAAATAAATCACAAAAGCAGTTACATATTTTTTTTGGTTCTTATTCTATTATGCTTACCATTACATTACACGAAAACTAAAATCTACTCGAAGTCCACTCCGGGACCCGGGGTTGACGAGCGAAGCGAGCAGGGGCGGAGCCCCCTAGTTACATTTTAAATTAATTTTATTAAACCAAAATTTGTGTCATTTTGATCGGTAATTTTTTTGCCATTTTTCTGGTAAAACCATTATACTATCAGTCGTAGAATTTCTGGGATTTCTGGGCGAAAAACTGAACCAAGTGATTTTCACAGGCCTCTTTTGTAGTCCGATTTACACAATTAAAGAAATTCTGCAGAGACCAAAACAAATGGTAGTCGGACGGAGCAGGGTCCGAAATATACGGTGGATGCATCAAAACTTTACAGCCAAACTTTCTTAATTTTTGCCTAGTCATTAAAGTTCTGTGAGTGTTGTCTGGTATTGTCGTGATGGAAGACGACGCCTTTCCTATTAATCAATTGCAACCCCTTTACCTCAATTGCATTAGTTGTTGACAGAAGAGTGTGAAATTAGTCGTTTTGCCAGGTTGGAACAGTTCATGATGTATAATTCCCTTCCAATCCCACCAAACAATAAGCATTTTTCAGAACTTTGGGTCATTTTCAAAACCCGAATTACCGTAATTACTTCTGACTGAATTTCACAATTTTTTTTAAATGCTCTACGAAATGTCGCCTTTAAGGCGGGCCATAAAATAACTTGATAGGGTTAGAACTACTAAAGTTATGCAACTCTAAAGTTATATGTTGGAAAATAACTCCACGAACTTTTTCCTTGACCCAATATGTATGGAATATTTTTTTTGTAGTACTATAATTAGAATCGTTTTTTAAATGAAACATTCTAAAAGAATAGGACAAAATTTGCTAATACGTATCGACTTATAATAAACTAAACTTCAAATCTTTAGAGTATATAAACTGCTGATATTTTTTGTTGGAAATCTTTTGGATAACAGATGGAGTATAAAATCGTAGGAAGCATATATCTAAATCGCAAATACTGTATGCCAAAGAAAGTAGACCAACGGTGTAGAATCGCATGATCTTGGAATCCATGACATTTTTGAAATGTCTTTTTTACTAAAAACTCGTTACTAATAAAAGTCAAAACTAACTTTTGGACACTTCAATTGCCGGATCCGATATGTTATAAAACTAATTCATGTTCTTAAACAGAAAAAGACTGAAGATCAATGCACATTGAGATCTCTCTACGAAATCGATTCACGGGAAATTGAATTAAACAAGCAATATACTTGGTGTATCAAAAAGTTCATTACAATCTTCTGCAAGCTTGAAACACATTTCTAACTTCTTATCCCTTTCAGATAATATGATTTATCTAACTTCTCACAAAATAGACATTTATATCGTCGATAACTTCCGAATTCGATACAAATTCCCGAGTCATTTCTTCAAGTTTGGAAACAGGTAATAATCACACGGAGATTAATTTAGAGAAGACGCGTCGAGATGGTTGACTAATTCCTAGCATTCGTTGCCATTACTTTGAAGAAGTACGATTTCATTTTTTATCGATTACGAGCAAATACTGGATCCATCTATAAATATTAATGTAAGATTTTCCAAATACATTCATATAAGATGTCAAAAATGTCAGCTATCGAATGCACATTCCTTTTTTTGCTTATCTAACACATATCATGGAGTTTTTCGACAAATTCTTCAGCGGTCACTTTAATTGTTCGACTTAAACGTTCTTTATCATAAACGCTTGTACACGACTACGTTTAAATTAAATAAATCTAATAGTAGTCATCAAAGATGGAGTATCTCCATAAACAGTGTTTTTGTTTTGGTTCCTTATCTAGAAACATTTTATAAAAAGCAAAAGTTGCTCATTTTGAATGGCTTTTAAAACCAAACTAAATTGATTGATCCGCATTAAATTTTACACGTAGTAGTATCATATTTTGAAAAAAAAAGCTAGCAACGACATCTATTATCAGATCGTAAACTTTTTCATATACCTAGTATTTACGTACCTACTTAGTTGCCTACAAACCTTTCGAGATATCAAAAACCGCAACCATAATAACATTTTTCATACTTTATATGGAATCCCATAGTTGACATATACGGTGACAGTAACGAATTCATGTACATATGTGTACAATATGTGTACAAGGGTATATCATGTCACCGCCAAATCTTATAACCAAACCAAACTAAACAAATATAAAAATAAGGAATAAGAAATAAACTATTGAATCCCATCGAACCAGAAATGTGTACTCAAGATGAACAAAACCAAATATAGAAAGGAGTTCTTTGATGTGTAAAGTAAGAAGAAGAAAAAAAAACGACTCTTCTGGATATGGAATAACTTTGTGGTTGGGCTTACAGACAGTATGCATAAAAATCATGAGAAATTTATTATATTAAAAATTGCATTTCTTAAAACATAAAATTTAGATTTTATAATTAATTTATTTAAATGCGGACATACTAGGTATATAAAAGATTTCCGGGCTCTAAATAGATAGATAGATAGATAGATAGATAATGTTGGGAGTAATGCCTATTATGGGCTCCCGGCACTTAGACCACGAATTGGGTCCATTGTGCACACTCTAGAATGAGTCCTTAGATTGTGGGATTAGCCAGCCTCCTGGAGCCTACAATGAAGCTGGATATCCGACTGGCGTAGATCTCATTGATGGGTTCCGGGCTCTAAAATTCGAAAGGTTTGAAAATCATATTTATGGTAATAACAATTTGATTTCCCGTAAATTGGTAGTTCGTAGCATTGATATTGATGTTTGTGGTAAATAACAATTTCAGTCGTTTATCAGGACTTATACGATGTGTATAAAAGTATAGGGTGATCTAACTTGAGTTTCCTACTTTCGCAGCACTGTAGATCAAACAGTTGTTGATAAGCACTTGTTTTCGAAGTGTCAAATGTCTGTTTGCAACAACACATTTACGAAATGGATCGCTTAACCACCGCTCAACGCTTTAAAATTGTTCAATTGTTCTACATAAATAATAATTCTGTACGCACTCTGTATCGTAATTTACGGGAAGATTATGGTCAATTTAATCGTCCTACTTAGCGAACGATTCGCAACGTCGTGAAAAAATTTGAAGATACTAGAAACATTGGAGATACATTTAGACCTGTGCGTTCAGCCGAAAATATTGCTGTTGGGTAAGTGAAAGTGTGGCCGAAGACATGCAATTGTAGATTCTTCGACGTTCGCAGCTTTTGGGCTTTTCTTATGGGTCCCTTTGGCGGATTATGCACTAGGCCTTAAAATAATAGCCCAAAAATGTCCAAATATTGTATTTTTTTTTCCTAAATTAAATCTAAGTTCATAAGTTGATTGTTTACAAGCTGTTTTCTTTTAAATATAGAAATATTAAATATTTACTTTTCACGTTGGCCTAAATTCGATATTTGTTCAATTATTCCAGTGATCGAAACTTTTATTAAACATTTTTGGTAACTGAGAGAACTTTATGTGTTTTTTTACAGAACTTTTGTTTTAGATACTTATACCATAAATATTTCTTTTAAATCGATTATTTTATTAGTGACATGCTCCATCCCTTCAGATTCTAACTACTATGTTAAGAATTACCAATTACCCCAAACAATCATCATAGAAACTCCAACTATCCCGACAACCACCTAAGTACCCCTAAGAGAACAACATTAACCACCACCGACCGATCACATAAAAGTTTTCCTGAAAAAAATTAACTAGTGTGATGAACCATTCCACTTACAGACTCCAACTAGTCTCAAAAACTCTAAACTATGTCTCAAACAACGAACCTAAAGACTCCAGCTATCTCGACAATAACCCAAATAACCCCAAGAGAATATCAACCACCGACCAAACATCAACTAACACATGACGCAATAATCTTCAATATCCTTCAAAGCCATTAGTTATTGTGATTGTTGAGTTTGCACTGAAGTTTATTTAAAATAATTACAGTACTTATACAAATTTTAACACTTGAAACTAAAGGTCTTGATTAAGTGAAGAATATAAATATAAAAAGATAGGTATTTAAATTGCATAACTTATACTTGTACTTATACTTATGTACTTAGGTGCCTTACCGTGAATATGCCACTTTTTTGCCTCTTTTTTTGTAGCTGCGATAGGGTGTAACTGGTGGCTGAATTCACAAACTTAGAAGAGGAGATAAAATGAAATATGAATCCGTAATTATAGACTTCGTAATGCGTTATCCGTTGAGCCATTGGCACGCAGCACTATCCTGTTGAAACCATATTTCACCAGTATCAATATCATCAAATATTCAATGACCATGGTCCGGTAACGATTTCCATTGGATTAGCCGTAGCGTGAGTTCTTGCCTCATTTTTAAAGAAATAAGTACCAATTATTCCACCAGCTTTTAAATCGTACCAAACGGTGCATTTTTCTGCAAGAAATGAGGTTTCTAGAATCTCAGAAGCGGCAATGTTATTTATTAACAAACCTATTAAGCCGAAAAAAAACCTCGTCACTGAATACAATTTTGGGATAAAATAAGTCTATAATTCTCGGGAATCGACGACCGATTTTCGAAGTAAATTTGGACAATTCTTAACCGCTACTCAAGGATGAGGCTTTATTTGCCAGAGTATACTACATACTATATGTATATACCATATTTGAGCTGTTCTGATTGACTGTTATTCCTATCGGAAGTTCTATTTAAACTAAAAAAAAAAAACACCCTTTAAAATCTTATCATTGTAAAGTTTCCACGAAGCTTTAATTGTGAAGACTTTTTAAAAAGAAGGAACTTATTGAAAAAGTTTAAAAAAAAGTTTCGATCCCTGAGTTACTCTTATTATATTTATTTTACGTACAATATTTTGTTTTTTTTTTCTTTCCTAATCTCAGAAATAACGAATTGAATTTCTAATTGGATTCGATAACAGATCTTTGTTGAATATACTCAATTAATATGGAAAAAAAAGTGCATCTACTTGAATGCATTCATATGTTGCTTCTGTTGTACACATTAAAAAATCTCAACGTTTTTACTCAGGTATGCCGTATATGCCGGCTATATTTCATGTTATTATAGAGATGATATATACTTCGTCTCTATAGAGTCGTATCTAATTCTTATTCTTAACCAGGTTATACCCTTCTATATTTGATTGCCTTTGCGTTTGAGATCTGAGATGACGGTTCAACAACCGACTGAATATACAATGTTATTCTTTATTACTTCTTTATATTAGGTAACCAAGAAATTTCGTACCGTTTTGAGGTTTCACAAACTGTACATGATCATAATCTATTAATTGATAGTGTGGTTATATTTACTAACAAAAAAGTCTAGCCAATGGACAAGGATGAGGTGTCTGAAACTTCGATGATCCTAGGAAATTTTATAATTCTTTCGCCTGTAATATTAACACTACCGGTTTTCAGATTTTTAGCTTTTTATCCGTCTTCGCAACCGAACATATTACTAGTTCTTAATAATGCTAGACAAAAGTTCTTCCGGTTCATATAAAATTGACGCTACGTCACTAATATACAGGTAGAGTCGAAAGATTGAGTAATTGAGATTGGATCGAAATTTTAACGCACGTATATGGATACAATTAAAATATCGAATCCATATTGAGCCCCAATTTGCGTAATTTGATGTATGTGTATATCTCGGGTATTCCGCATCGTATAGATACAACCCATGAATGAAAGAATATACAGATTACGCCATGCGCATGTCGGCCATTTTAAATATTTATTTTGATACTTTTTTGACATCACATGTGATTTCCTTTCGAATAAATAATCGTAATTCTTCACATAAACAATGTATTTCAAGTCCCCTGTGACGTAGGTGCGCAGAAAAAACCAATTTGAAATATGGGAAGACGTAATCTGTATATTCTTTCATTCATGGATACACCCCATACCTCATTCGGCGAACAATTTAATAACGAAGTAAATGCCATTTGACGTTTTCAAAAATATTCCTTTTTAGGAGAGGAAATCTAAAAATTCTCTAGTATGAAGGTATACGTATATCTCAGATATTCTGGGTCCTACAGGTATGATCCATCCATCCTCATTCGACGGGGAATTTAATAATTAATGAAATAAAGAATGTTTCGACAGAAACGCACAATTTGAATTTTGTAGAATTTTCTTTTTGACCACAGTAGGCGCTCGAAACTTGACAAACTGTCAATAATAATGGAGTTCCTTCGTGCAGAGTTCCATGACTATTAATAGCAACAATGACAGATGACAGATGTCAAGATTTTAGTACTGCCAACTTAATGAAACGAAAATAGTGCGAAATTTAAATCTTGCGCCGATATATTCAACAACATAAAAAACTTACATTTTTTTACTAAACATATGAAAACAGTAGCACGACCATCATAATGAAATATATTCAATCAATCCAATTTGAATCTATCAACTCAGTTTCGACCTAGTTTGGAATCTCCATGTATACGTATTGTAATAATTACGAGGAACTTTGACCTTAACAGCACACCTAGCCACTTTGCTGGTCGACTTATTTACACTTTATCTCACATTTATCTGTATTGATTAAAAACGGCGCGAACTATCTTGGTTACCTAAAATTATTCTTTTTAATCTCAGTATTCCTTTTTAATAGAGTCTATACCAAGGCTGTCCAACCCGCGGCCCGTGGGCCGCATGCGGCCCAAAGCAAGTATAAATGCGGCCCGAAAATATTCAAAGTTTCTGAGACATGTCCATTTTTCTGAGGAATGATTTGTGTGTTTGCTGCCAAGTGACAAACAACAGAAACGGGAACAGCACAGAAAGCTCTTTCGTTATGTAGTAAATTCTCTTTCTGTTTGCGTTGCCCGCTCAGCTACACTGTTCTGTTGTTTGTCACCTGGTGGCTTAAGTGAAGAATGAATCATGCTAAGTGTAAAATTAGAACCAACATGTTGGATGAACACCTTAAGAACTGCCTGAGAATTGCAACCACATGAATCGAACCAGATATTGACGCTTTAGTTCCTCAACTTCAATGCCAAGTATCACATTAATTTTATGATATGGATTTATACATAGTAATATGATTGTGGCGCAAAACACCATGTCTTCTTCCACTGTGGCCCAAAGAAACAAAAAGGTTGGACACCCTTGGTCTATACTCTTATTAATTTTTTCTATGCCTTTAAGAAGAAGGCGAAGACCAAAAAAAAACCTACTTTATGGAAATCGATTACATGTACATTGCGTATACTTGAAGAACAAGTCATGCGGTTTTGTAGCTTTTTTGTACCTTTCTCTGACGATGGTGGAAGTTTTTTATTCTTATTATTTTAGTCTTTTTAAATTGTATTGTAGCAAAAAGAACTTCCCATGTTAATGTTGAAGTAAATAGATTTCATTCAATTTCTATCGGATTTATTAAATTATGAAGTATAGATTCTTAAACAGAAAGAACGGTACTATATAGTTCTTGTTCTTTTATACATCTGTATTTAAAGGTGGATGTACTCGATAACTATTTGATAGGAGATTTGCAAGAGAAACCTGGGTATACAACGACTCGATAAGTTTCTGCGCATGTCTCCAGAAACCACTTTTCGACAGAAGATAAAATTCCAGTATATACACATCTTCTGTCTTAGGTTTCTTGGCGTCTATTTCAAGAACGAATGGTCTCTTCAAAAAATATTCAACATATTGAATAAAAATTTCCTTTTTACTATCTTAATATATAAAAACGATGAGTGCTCCTACTCACCAGTATAGAACTTGAAAACGGCCCAACCGATTTCAATAAAATTTGGTACATACGTAAATACGGATGTAACTTAGAAAATGCGGTACTTCTTGAAAGAATTCGTTAAGCTGTTTTGAAGTTAGTCGGGGGCATTTTTCATGACCTCTCTGCGTACATTTTGCATTTACCATATTGAGAATTTGAATCACTCAGTCGTGTGGTTTTTCATGGACAATCGTAATTTTGTGTCGCTTCTTACATTTTTGTGTATGGGATTGAAGTAGTAATACTGAAAACTTGCACCCTAAAAGAAAGAAATCTGCAGAGGAAGCAACACGAGAGTCTTTTTTAGAGACCTAAAAAATGAGTCTTCCGACTGAAAAAAGTCTGTAATTGTGTTTTTCACTTTAGGAGTGTTTTCAAAGGCTAAAGTAACTGTTCGTGTACCTTAAAAATTCAATACAATATGATGATAATGACAATGACAATGTTTTCTTGTTAAGTATCATCCATACGGAACCACCTTCAAATACGCGCTGGATTTCATGGTCTTTTTTTGGTTACTTTCAATTTATCAAAACAGAAAACTTCAAACCTTTTTGACATGTTCTTTTCACTCCTTTTGTTGTTTTGGAATTGTTAACGTTGTTGTTTGGTACACTAGTATATATGTATTTGGGTTGCGTGCACAGTTAAATTAATATAGCCATACATTTATAAGAAATTACAGTGAAAATTATTTAACTAGTTGGGCATCTACTTGATATCTATGTTGTAATAGTGGCTTTCCATTTAAACCCTTTTATTACATGTGAATACTTGAATATTTGCTATTTAAATACTTGAACGTACGTAAAATAGAGCCTCTATTAGGGGCTTCCCATTTTTATCCAGCGTTTTTGTTTATCGGATAACCAATTCAATCGATCTGGACGCGGCATTTTTGGGTCAGTGATTACGAATGTGAGATAGGTTTGAATGAGCGGTCCATAGCTCATGGTCCGGTAAAAATTTCGATCAGAACGAAGTCGAGACGAGAGGGAACCGGGACGGGTGCGAAATGGTTCAGTGACTGAACTGAACGGCGGGATGGACCATAACGAGGACAAAGTAGCGGGCTGAGAATGGATCAGTTTGAAGCGGTGCATTCGATGCTTTGTCCCCTAGCTTGTTATATATTCACACGACTCAAATTTCATTAGTAACTAGAGGGCTACTCGCCCTAGAACGGGATAGTACAAGTATTTTATTCTGTTCAAAATTTATTCGAACGTAACATATTAACCTGTCGTATGAAAATAGGTTAATCGTAACACTCCATCACCTTCACCCCTTGATATACGATAACTAGGCAAAGCCGGAATGGTCAGGAGCATTCTGTTTTTACCTAGCAACATCTAAGTTTGAACAACCAGAAATATCAGATGAGATTATCGAATATTCCAATGAAATGATTTTACTGTACAACTATTAAAGGTTTGTTACAGTAGGGCGGTACTTATCATATATACAGAGTGATCCAACATCAGTTTCTGGACAAAATAAATCTCACAAATTTAAAGAAATATACTTATTTTAATTTGTTGAATCACAAATGTTATGTATTTCATTAATTATGAGAAATAATATCAATTAAATGGCCGCCTCTGGACCTTCTGCAGCAGCCGATCCATTCGAGGTACTTTTCGATGATTTTTTCGTAAACTTCAGGAGGTGGTATCTTGGCAATAACTTGGCGGATGTTGTTTTTTAGGTACTCGAACGTTACGGATTTGTTGGCGTAGACACGATTTTTAACGTAACCCCACAAAAAGAAATCCAACGGCATTAAGTCGAATAATCTTGTTGGCCAGTTGACGCCACCAAAACGTGAAATAATGCGATCTGGGAATTTTTCACTCAAAACATCCAACGTTGTACCCGCTGTGTTGCAAGTTGCGCCGTCTTGTTGGAATCACATGTCTTCCACATCAATATCTTCGATTTCGTGACAGAAATAATCAGTTATCATGCGCCTATATAACTCACCATTGACTGGTTCACTCTGACCGTGATAGTATTCGAAAAAATAAGGCCGAATGACGCCGCCTGGTCACAATGCGCACCAAACAGTCACTTTTTGGCCATGTATTGATGCCTCGTGAATCTCATGAGGATTTTTATCTCCCCATATGCCGCAATTTTGCTTATTAACATACCCAGAGAGGTGGAAATGTGCCTCATTTGAGAAGAGGATTTTCTTTAAAAAATCAGCATTAACTTCCTACCGCGTCTTTACACGTTGGGCGGTGGTTAAGCGATCCATTTCATAAATGTGTTGTTGCAAATTGACATTTCACATTTTTGAAAACAACTGCTTATCAACAGCTACTTGATTTACAGTGTTGCCAACATAGGAAACTCAAATTGGATTACCCTATAGTACTAAGTGCTCGTGTCGCATACAAATACATATTTTATTATGAAATAATAAATGGAGAAAAATGACCAAAACATTTATTATTATGATTTTCAAGAAAACTAAGAAATCCCAATGGAAATCAAGATTTTGTTTTCTTTAACCACAAATAAAGATAAACTCTTTTTAACGAGTTTAAGAAATATATAAATACAAAGATCGTATCGTGTTGTTTTTAGTTCAAAAAAAAAAAAAGAAAAAAGAAATACCTGAGACCATCTGTTTAGTCTACGTTCAATTTGTAAGCAATTATGAATTCAAAATGCTTCAGATTTTATACTTTTTGATAGATAAAACTTTAATTAGACGATGAAATAAATTCAAATAAAATTCCATCAGACCGGCCGGTGTCATTAGGCATCAATGAAATGGATATGTTGTGTGTGGTGCCCTTTCTTAAAATAATCTTGAAATATTAAACTCCATATATAATAATAATTATATTATGAATTCCGTCAAATAAGTACCGGGAATTGTTTATTTAAAAACCCCGCGTAAAAAATATGAAAAATTACAGTTAAGTTGGTACAAATGTACCGTGATCTGTCAATCAATTTCTTAACAATTGTTGGTTTTATTAGTTGAGTTCAAGTGTGCTCTGCGATTTTTCTTAAATTTTCTTGTAAAAAAAAATTTGCTAGAGACATGCTTCAGCAAGCCGATTTGTACCCTACATTCATGAAACGTATCATAACGGGTGTGAGCCATGGTTTTATCAGTTTGACATGCAAACTAGCCAACAAGCTAGCGAAAACCGAAAAAAAACACATCACCGTCACTCACAAATCATCATGTTGATTGTCTTCTTTCACTGCTATGGTGTCTTCCACGCAAAATTCCTCCCAGAGGGACAAACAATTAACAAACAATATTATATGTGCATTATGAAGCCTTTTAGAGAGAATGTTTGCAGAAAAAGGCCAGATTCGTGCATGATTCGATTTTGCACCGATAGTGCACACATTGATGATTGTACGCAAATTTTTGACCCAACAAATGTCATGGATTAAGCACTGTTTTTGCCAGATATGGCTCCCTGGGACTTTTTCCTGTTCCCCCGGTTAAAATTACCATTTCGTGGAACATGTTTTGAATCCATTGAGGCCATAAAACAAAATTCGCAGAATGTGCTGGAGGCTATATCGGAAGAAATGTTTCGACGAGACTGGATTAATTATTAGCATATGTGTATCGAATCAACTCGGACTTATTTCAAGGAGACAATATAATTTTTGATGATTAAATGAAGATATTGTGTTTTATTGACAAATTCCGGATACTTTCTTGACTGAATGTACATTCATATTGTTATTTCTTATATTTACTTGGATTATTATATAAGAGAGACTTGGGTAATATCATAATATTATTAATTTTTTTTACACTTATGTAAGAGTTAAAAATAGGATACAACTGAATTTGGTAAACAATTGAGAGGTTTAAGGCAAAACAGTTGTAATGATTTGATAATATTAGTAGAGGAAAAGGCAAATGAACAGACTAGTAGAGGCTGTGTAGAATGGTCTAGTTGGGTAAGACCTCGACCTCGCCTCTTGAGACTGATGAGACCCGGGTTCAAATCCAGGTCTTGGTTTATTCACTTTTCTCTACTTTTCTTTGCCTTACACTTACTAAATAATTACTTTAAATTCAAGTTTTAATGTAATTTCTTACTAATAATTAAACCATGTCTTACGTAGTCCCTAAACTAAACTTTGGAGGTACTACAAGAGGGTATATTAGTTTTGTCACTACATTTGTAACACATCGAAATAATCATCCTAGTAAAGTTTCAAGGGTATGGTTGTGTAGAGCAGTGGTTCTTAACCTTTGTGTACTCGCGGCCCACTGAAGCAAATTTTGCATAATTTGGCGGACCCCGGGTAAACTTCTCACGGACCCCCAGGGGGCCGCGGTCCACTGGTTAAGAATCACTGGTGTAGAGAATCAAAAGTTATATCGATTTCTGCATGTCCGTCGACCCGTTTGTCCATCCGACCGTATACAAGATAACTCAAAAACGCGTTATTTGATTTTGATCAAATTTACAATGTGATTTGGTTCTTCCTTAATTTGGTTTGCTATTACATTTCAGCAAAATCAATCGAATGGGAGCGAAGTTTTTTATATGGTTTTTAGGATTTAAATCGACAATTTGTAAAGAAATTTTGTTTAAATTTAGTCTGTTAGTTAATTACAGAAATAGACGATACCATGTTAAATTTCAAGAAAATCGGTCCAAGGATAGTGAAGAAAGAAATAATCCTAAGACAAAATAAGCCTGCTCATAAAGTTATTTTGATGTACTTTGAAAACCGGCTATCGGCTATAGACCGATTTTCAGTTACTCTGTTTTTTTAGCGGAATCATACTATCAAGTCTCTCCTATTTGAATATTTATGTTCTCATACAAATGAAATTAGTTCGTGAAACATTAAAATGACACACGTAGTAGAATTGTTAGTACGCTTTTATTTCTTTTTTGAATAAAGTGTTTTGATGTTATTCACTTCTGTTAATCGCGTTTTTTTTTGCGCGCGCGGATTATAACTTTAAGTATTTAACTTATTTGAAACTCGATTTAGTTATAAAATTCCTTATGTACATATAATCTTCGAATAAATGCGGTTAACGGATGCAATTTAAATGAATTGAAGATGATCCGAGTGATGTTTGAGCATATAAGAAAACATAGCCTATGTTGGATGCAATTCGGTTTTAGTCGATTTAATGGCAGGAAAAATAAAGTTAAATTTAATTTGTGGTTAAATTTCAATTGAAAATATGGTAGTAAACCAAAAAGTCATGAACTTCGATTAATACTGAAACTTTTTCGGTAGTCATTTTATATGTAAACAGAAGGCGCTCTAATGTTTCAGGTTTGTTGGCGTAGACACGACTTTTAACGTAACCCCATAAAAAGAAATCCAACCCCGTTAAGTCGTCACATGATCTTGTCGTCCAGTTGACGCCACTAAAACGTGAAATAATGCGTCCTGGGAACTTTTCACGCAAAACATCTAAAGTTGCATCCACTGTATTGCAAGTTGCGCCATCTTGTTGGAACCACATGTCTTCAGCATCAATATCTTTAATTTCGTGTATTTCAGGAATCTTATGAAGACTTTCCTCTCTCCATATGCGTAAATTTTGCTTATTAACACACCCAGAGAGGTTGGAATGTGCCTCATCAACTTCCTACTGCTGTAATCTGTAATCTGCGTAAATTCTTCGCTGTTCATGGCCTCTGGGCTTCAGTTCTTGTGATAGCTTTTATACGGGTGTATATGTAAGTTCTGGTGCAAAATACGCCATAAGAAAACCATAAGAAAAACCCAAAAATTGCGAACGCCATGACAATGCACAGACCTTATGCCTGGTTTATAAGTATGGTAAGAAAGTAAAAACGTAAGAAAGTAAGAAGCTAAAATATATGAAATCCATAGAAGTGATTTATAGGTTTCGGTAAGAAAAAGAAAGTAATTTTAACTTTCTACCGAAATCCTTACTTTTCTTCCCATACTTATAAATCAAGGGTTACCCTATCTCCAATGCTTCCAGTATCTTAAAATTTTTTCACGTCGTTGCATATCGTTCGCTCAGTAGGAACGATTAAATTTACCATAATCTTCCCATAAATTTCGATACACAGTTCGTACAGAATTATTATTTCTGAACAATTGAGCAATTTTAACCACGTTGAGCGGTGATTAAGTGAACCATTTCGTAAATATGTTGTTGCAAACTGACATTTGACATTTTGAAACCAAGTGCTTATTGACAACTGCTTGATTTACAGTGCTGCCAATATAGGAAACTTAAATTAGATCACCCTATATTTTGATAAAATCTATTTCAAATAATTTTCCAGATTTTCTATTTTCAGTGAAAATCCTTAAGTATTGAAACATAAATACTTGACTTGAATTTCCTCAATTTTATTTAAATTGTATAATTTTCAACAAAACAAAAAAAAACATGTCTGAAGTACAACAAAACTCATGCAATTAAAAAGCATAGTACTTGAAAATAATGTAAAAAAGTTACTTATTCAATGGCGCCATGTCTGAAAAAAAATCTATACATCTTACCTTTCGAAAAAAAAATACATGTATTATAATAGCCTTCAATAAAAATCTGGTCAAAATAAATTATAACCAATTTTTCGCTTCAGGGCCTGGCTGTAACGCAAACAATTTTTCTCAAGTAATTAAAAAAAAAAAAAAAGAAAGAAAAAATATTAAATTAAATAAAAGTAATATCAATAAAAATGAATTGAAATCAATCAATTGATTATTATTATTATTAAGAAACGATGATGTTTTTTATTTTTCTATTTAAATACTATTTAAAAATATTCGAAATATTTAGTAAACACATAATAGGGTAAATGTACCAAAATGTATCTGTATAATAAAGTTTCAGAACTTCTCAAATATCCCTGCCATTTTAAGCCTTAAGGCAAATCTCCACACAGCCATCATCCTATTCTGAGGAGAAAAATCAGAAAAGTAGAAAGAGATGGACTTTTGCAATTTACACTAGGATTGATCGAATAAAAACATCAGGGTCTCTCCCCACACAATTTATAATATTATGGGAAAATTAAGAACATTCCCTTCCATTTTACAGGAAAGTATAGTACCAAATTGTGTTTTCAGACTTTATCATAAGGTTTAAATTCCTATCACATCTAAAAACAAGCTATAGTACAAAACGACGAGACTTCTATACGTATGTTCAAATCGCGTTACCTTCCGAAAGCCTTTCTAAAAGAAAGTTATATGAATATGGGAATTCAGAGTGAACGTGGTCCTTAGTTATTCACAACATTTGTTGTGATATACAGACAGATAGACATTGGATAAAAATGATTGCAAGCCATTTAGAATCTTATAAAACGTGAAGATTTGCAAAACAAATTTTTTTATTTTTTATATACTTCATATAGAAGTTAAAAATTTAACTTGCGTATTTCATCACTAAACCATAAAAATCAATTCGTCATAGAAAAACTTCCTATAAGAAAATTTGGTAGTGTGCGACAATATCGTGTGTGGTTATTGTGAGAGTATGCAAATGCAGATGAAGAGCCATAAATCAGATGAACAAGTTTATCTGCGTTTGAGGGGAATCATTTGGCGGATGAAGAATCAGATGGGGAAATTAGAACTGTAGAAGACGACAAAATTCGTAGGATGATTGTTTCTCCCTTTCTGTTTAACTAAATTTTGCATAAGTGCATCCCATACTTTTATCAGAATAGGATGTCGGCTGTGTGGAGATTGGCCTTTAGTGTACGGCCACATAGGTTCTGCGCTTTCTACGCGCAGTGAGAAAAATACTAACCCAGTCAGAGGAACGGAAACGATGAGCGAAAAGTGTCTACATCGGATATAACTCTTGTCGTTGAACACATTTACATTTTCTCTAGTTTGTCAGTTAATTCACAAATACAAATATAAATCTTCTTCACAATTGAAAAAAAAAAATCATGGCATTCTTTTTCGAAAGAGGCGAAGAATTGAATTTAAATTTTTCTCTTTTTTCTATCGTGTGTTGCTTCCAACGAACTCGGCTATATGGTCACTTCTATTTAATAACACGCATATATTTATCGTTGCTCTCATCTTCGAAAGCACGTGCAGTAAGCGTAGAACCTATGTGGCCGCACACTTAAGACATTTGTGAACAAAACTTCAAAAATTTTAGCATTATCGGTTACTATTTGTCAATTTTATGATGCTTTATTTATTTATTTCTTGAAATAAAATCATGGAACAAAGAGATGCTATTAAATTTCAGACAAAACTTGACACAAGATCCACCGAAACGTACAAAACGTTACAAGAAGTGTCTGGTGCTAATTGTTTATCAAATTTCAAGCCTTTTGAAATGGCAAAAACAATTTTTATAACGTAGAGAAACGCTAGAAGTCGTCGTCAACAATAGAAATCCTTGATAAAAGGTTCAGAAAATGATAGTAAACATGTTTAAGAACTCATATTTCTAGTCTTTATTGGTGCCGAATCTATCTAAATCCATCCATATTTATTGAAAAAGAGAAAATGAGGAAAAACAAAATTTAGATGATTCTCGATGTAGCATTACAGTTAATCATGTATACCTAATGGTTGAGTATGCCTGGCTTTGCTCGGGCTTTAAGTGAATAAGAAGGTTAGTGAGGTTGCGTTTGGAGACGATAATAATAACAATGATCTTAGTAACTTAAAATGTACATTACTGAATCTGCAATCCTCCTCAGTATTGAATGCCCAGCCTTTTCTAGAACGAGACTTGTTGTACTGAGTGCGTGCACCCTGATTAAGGAGGGGTTAGCTAACTTCGACCTAACTACGGTACTGACCTTCATTAGAAGGCCTAATCGATTCGGGGAAAAGACCTAGCCGCTCAACCAACCTTTTTAGGAGTAACTACAATGAGCCAGTAAGGGCTGCGTGCTAAGGGCGCCGTTACAATACAATACAATACAATAATCATCCGCTAATTATTCCGCCTTTTTTTGTGTATTGATAAAAATTGAATATCTTTAGATTAACAAAAGATAAAGTAAATTGATGTGTGTCAAAACAAAGATTCACAAACTTCAGTACATAGGCTGGATGCGGTTCGAATTGAGAGAATTGATTTTTTCTGCAATTTGCTTAAGATGTCTGATATTGAAATGCTCCAAAATTTCGGTACAAATACGCCGCGCTCTTAATAATATATAAATAATTGTAAAAGTCGATGAAATTCTCCAAAAAATTTAGGAAGACCAGCATATTTCATCTTATGACATTGCTGAGAAGCGAAAGATTGATCAAAAAAACAGTTTTGAACTATTTGCGTATGATTAGATACAAAAAGAAGCTCAATATTTTTGGGTTCCACATGAATTAACAGTGAAAACTTTAATAGACCGAATTTCCATCTTTGAATTGCTGCTGAAACTAAACGAAATCGAGCTATTTTTGGAAAATATTGATAACGGGTGATGAAAAGTGGGTCACATACGACAATAATGTGCGAAAAAGATTATGGTGCAAGAAGAATGGAGCTGCACAAACGGGGGCAAAATCCTCACCATGTAAGGTAATGCTTTGTGCTTGGTGGGATTGGAAGGAAATCGTGTCCACAATATGGTACATTTACCCTATATTGATTAATTTCAAATATCGTAAAATCATAATATTTGATTGGTGCTGGGGGACAACAAAGTTTTAAAAAAAAATGATAATTATAAAATATGCCAATTGCAAAATGCTTTTGAACAACAAATTTGCACAATCAATATAATATATGAAATTTTCTAGAAAAACCTATCAGCAAAATTCTTCCTACACAAAAACCTTTCATATATATTAAGATATATGTGATTCGATGTCTTTCGGTGCCTGTTTTTTTTTTTTTTTTCTTATAAGATTATCAAGAAAATGTGGGATTATATAATGCAACTCTGCCATAATTATTCCACCTTTCTCGCTCTCATACTTTAGATTACAGGCGCATTATAATAAGATGTAAACCAGATATCCAAGAAATTTTTGTATTTAAAATCGATGGAGAAAAAAAAATATTAGACATTGTCGACCATATGGTCGTTCTTTTTGCTAATATCATAAAAATTATTGAATCTAAAACATATTAAAGTATTTAAAAATCATTTGAATAATAAGAAATATTTAAGATTACCAAAAAAAACAAAAAAAAAAAACGAGAACTTTACTATTTATTAAAAGCATCTTGTCCAAATGATCGTGTCTTTAATTTCTTCTCTTAATCATAATTCTAATAATACAGGGAGATCCAATTTCCGATGTTGGCACCACTGTAAATCAACCAGCTGTCAACATGCACTTGCTTTTAAAGTGTCAAATGTCAGTTTGCAACAACACATTTACGAAATGGACCGCTTAACCACCGCTCAACGCGCTAAAATTGTTCAATTATTCTACAGAAATAACAATTCTGATTTTTCAAAGAAAATCCTCTTCTCTGACGAGGCATATTTCCATCTCTCTGGGTATGTTAATAAGCAAAATTGCCGCATATGGGGAGATGGAATTCCTCATGAGATTCACGGGACACCATTACATATCCAAAAAGTGACTGTTTGGTGCGCATTGTGGTCAGGCGGCATCATTGGGTTTTACTTTTTGAAGACTGTAACAGTCAATGATGAGCGATATAGATATTGATGTGGAAGACATGTAGTTCCAATAAGACGGCGCAACTTGCCACACAGCGGATGCAACATTGGATGTATTGCGTGAAAAAGTTCCCAGGTCGCATTAATTTACGTTTTCGTGGCATCCACTGGCCACCAAGATCATGCGACTTAACGCAGTTGGATTTCCTTTTATGGGGTTACATTAAAAGTCGTGTCTACGCCAACAAAACCGAAACACGTTGGAGCACCTAAAAAGCAACATCCGCCAAGCTATTGTCGAGATACCGCTCGAAATTTGCGAAAAAGTCATGAAAAATTACCTCGAAGTGATCGGTTGCTACAGAAGGTGACCAGAAGCGGCCATTTAATTGATATTAGTTTTTCATAATTAATGAAATACATAACATTTGTGATTACCAGAATAAAATAAGTACAATATATTTTGTTATACTTGTGTGTTTTGTTGTAAAAAGTTCACAAACTGAAGTTGGGTCACCCTTTCTAACCGATTGATATATTCTTATTATTTAAATGACATCGTTTAATATATACATGTACACCTTTTCCACAAAAAACCCATAAAAACGATCGAATATGTTCAATAATGATGAAACGAAAAAAAAAAAAAAAATAATGATCGTGGGCCTTCTTCAGTATATAAAACTGTCGTCTGATAATGATCATCATATTGCACTATATTGTACTTAGAATACTTGGTGATTCATAAAATCATCAAACACTAACAATTAATTACTTTTCTGAGTTTTTCTTAATAAAAGAAAAACCCAGAAAACACGAGAATAATTTATTTATAAACAAACAGAACGATTTCCGCGAAATGTAATACCGCCATCTAATGTACAAAAGATCTATTCCAGAAAACTCCAAAATGCAATTGTTTACACAATCGATAGAATACAATAGCAATGACTCATAGCACATACAAAAGATATTTTTAGGAGGAAATAATAATAGATCATTGGCACAAACCTAAACAATGATTAGAGCTTTCTAGAACTATTGTTTGTATAGGAATACTCTAGATCTTCTTTGTGTAAACGTTGCCACCTAGTTTTAGAAAGCCAAACGAGAATATTCGAGAATATTCTAGAAATATACCAATTGGATATATAAACAGCCGTGGGGTCGAGCCTGAATGATTCTTAATCGATCAGTTGAAGTGAAAAGCTTCGTCAGAGATTATACAAAGCAGAGATTCAAACGAGATTATTTTTGTGAAAGTAATTAAAATAGTGAAGCTCTAACACTGTGATAAATAATTGTAATAATTAAATTATTGAAAGACAAATATTTTTAAGACTAATTGTTAAGCAGAAATAAGTACAAATAAAGTTTATACACTATATTCACATAAATAAAAAGTGTTATCATTCTAATAACATCGAACCGAAAGACTAACACGTTACATTGGTGTCAGAAGTGGGATTATTTATTGTGAATCAGTGCAGGAAGGACAATTTTGCTAAAATTTTCTGCAAGAAAATTCGAAATTAAACTAGAAACTTCTGTGGGGAAAATTTCGAAGAAATTCGTTATTAAGAAATTTGAGAGTATAATAATTCGACTGTGTGAGAAATTTCAGGGGCGTACAAGAAATTTTGTATGAGTTGTATAAAAATTTCGATTGTGCGAAATTTGAGGTTATACGTCGTGTATTGTGTGAAAATTTCGATTGTACGAGAAATTTCGTGGAAATTAAGATTATACTAGGAAATTTCGTAGTATTTAGATACTGTGCGAGGAGTTTCGATAGAACAGTAGAATTTCGTGAACAATTAAAAATATTTGAACGATGGAAAGTAAATCATTAGATAGTTTGAGTACATTAGAACTATCCACAGTTCTGCGTGTGTGGAAGTCAGTTTCCACGGGAACTAAACCAGAAAAGAAGAAAAGAGTAATCGCTGAATGTGCAATAAGAGGACTAGACAGTAGCACATTCGACTTTAGTGAAATTCTGAAAGAGGGAAACCAAGAAGAAAACACGAACGAGGACAATGACAAGTCCGATTTCAGTGAAGAGGGTGCAAAAACAACAGCAAGTGTTCAAGATAATTTAAAGACGCTTATGACCATGATGATCGGTCTTCAGACTAGTCTGCAAGAAGAAATGAAAACAAATGCTTCTAGTCTTCAGACTAAAATGGACTCAACTGCTTCTAGTCTGCAAGAAGAAATGAAAACAAATGCTTCCAGTTTACAAGGCGAAATGAAAACAAATGCTTCCAGTCTACAAAGCGAATTAAAATCAACTGCTTCTAATCTGCAAGGCGAAATAAAATCAAATGCTTCCAATTTACAAGGCGAATTAAAATCAACTGCTTCAAGTTTACAAAGTAAAATAGATTCGACTTCTGCAAGTCTAGAAAGTAAGATTGCAAGTGTATCTGACATGCAGAATAAGATGGAATCCAGCATGGGTGAATTAAAAACTCAGGTGGAATCCAGTGTTGCGAACCTTGAAACTAAAATTAGTACGGAAGTCTCTGCAGTTCGTACGGAAGTAAACAAAGTTGAGCAGAAATTGGAAGACAAAATAACTACAGAAGTTACAACAGTTCGCGCGGAAGTCAGCAACGTTGACCAGAAATTGGAACAAAAAGTAGCAGAAATCGAAGCAAAAATGGCTGACATCAAAGAAAATAAACCAAATATTGAGTCATCAGGTAAAAGGATGAAGCCACCAATATTTGACGGCAAAACTTCATGGCCTGTATATAAACGACAGTTTGAAGCGGCTGCTGGTGCGAACGACTGGTCCGATAAAGAAAAAGCCACAGCATTAATTCTGGCTCTACGGGGTAACGCAGCCGATTTATTGCGGACAATCTCACCAGAAAATGAGAAGAATTACAATTACATTGTAACACAATTGGACATTCGATATGGGGATAACCACATGAAGGACGTATACCGAATGGAGCTCGTCAACAGAATGCAAGAATCTGGAGAGACACTTCAGGAGTTGTCAGCAGATATTGAGCGGTTGGTATACTTGTCATACCCCGATTATCCCCTGGAGCTGCAGAATGACTTGGCTGCAGAAAGATTCACCAATGCCATTCGGGATGCAGACATTCAGTTCAAGGTCCGGATTAGTGGAAAGCGCATGTTGCACGATGTGTTGGCTGTCGCGTTGACATTGGAAGCTGCAAAGAGAGCAACAAGGGCGGTTCCAATGGTACGAGCTGCTATGGTTGATGAAGACTCAACAGAACTAACAATAGACCAACTAACCGAAAAGATAAAGGCGGATGTGCAGCAAGCTATCCAGGAATTGGAATTGAACGATACTAAAAGAAGACTGAAATGCTGGGGCTGCGGTAAAGAAGGACATTTAGAGCGGCAGTGCCCCAACCAGACAAAAGCACCGATTATGGTATCAGTCTCTCTCCTACAACAGAGTAACGACAGATTAACGACGCAAGGAGTAATTGCTGGTCATCGATGCAGGATCATCGTAGATACGGGTGCAAGTAGATCCATCGTGAACAGGAAGCTCATTAGTAGGAAACACATGAGCAGAAGCAGTAACAGTGTTCTTCAAACGGTTACAGGGGAATCATCTCCGATTCTGGGTGAAGTGATTCTAGCATTGGGGCTAGATGAGTATGTGTTTCGACATACGTTTTTGGTGGCTGATATAATGGACGATTGTATCATGGGCCTGGACTTCATGAAGCAGAATGGAGTGAGTGTGAACATTGAAGATAGGTTATTGCGATGTGGAAATATTGAGTTCCCGCTAACGTTGGAGGAAGCAGATTCCAGTGACACCAAATCAAATCTACGAGACCAACAAGTTACGTCAGATGCAAATGCTGTTGTAGAAATGAAACGGACGGACGACATTGGACTGACAACTCAAGACACGGAGTTGTCAAAAAGTAAAAATAGAAGGAAAAGAAGCAAATCCAGTGTCGTAGATGCTGAAGGGGTTTTTGAGGAAACGAGTAAGGACTGCAGGAATGTGAAAAAGGTAGTAGCTATCCGTACATTAAGGATTGGAGGCGATGACATGTCGAGCATCCGAAACGCGCAGCTAAAGGATGAAGATGTTGGACCAATCCTTAAATGGAAGAAAAGGGGTCAGCGTCCAAAATGGAGCGATATTGTAATACGCAGTGATACGACAAAAAGTTATTGGGCTCAGTGGGACTCGTTACAGATAGAAAATGGCGTTCTGAGGAGAAAATGGGATTCTCCTGATGGAAAAGCCAAACTAATGCAGTTGATTGTGCCTAAGTCCAAAGTACATGAGGTACTTGGTGAAGTACATGCTGGAACTTCAGGGGGACATTTGGGAGTCAACAGAACATTAGCGAAGGTGCGAGAACGATTCTATTGGGTACACTGGCAAGCTGATGTCAAAAGCTGGTGCAGGAATTGTGACACCTGCACAAAGATTGTAGGACATCAAAAGGAAACTGAAACTGCAGTGGGGCAATATGTTGACGCTGAACTGAAGCAAGACACGAGTGGACAGGATAGCACCAGACAGACTCCACCGGAAAGATCATCTGGGCAGCATATACGGGTTCCGGTGGACAAAGTATTTGAGGAACCTGCAAACAACAAATTAAAAGATAGTGACTGCACCAACGAGATGAACTCTTTGGACGTGGTATGGCGAAAGCGGAAATCATCAAAAGTAAAAATGAAGGTGATTCATTCAAATCAGTTAGCGAAGAATCGCGGCACGAGTCCAAAAGATTCTGTTCGGGACGAACAGATTTAAGAAGGGGGTAGTGCACTATATTGTACTTAGAATACTTGGTGATTCATAAAATCATCAAACACTAACAAATTATTACTTTTCTGAGTTTTTCTTAATAAAAGAAAAACCCAGAAAACACGAGAATAATTTATTTATAAACAAACAGAACGATTTCCGCGAAATGTAATACCGCCATCTAATGTACAAAAGATCTATTCCAGAAAACTCCAAAATGCAATTGTTTACACAATCGATAGAATACAATAGCAATGACTCATAGCACATACAAAAGATATTTTTAGGAGGAAATAATAATAGATCATTGGCACAAACCTAAACAATGATTAGAGCTTTCTAGAACTATTGTTTGTATAGGAATACTCTAGATCTTCTTTGTGTAAACGTTGCCACCTAGTTTTAGAAAGCCAAACGAGAATATTCGAGAATATTCTAGAAATATACCAATTGGATATATAAACAGCCGTGGGGTCGAGCCTGAATGATTCTTAATCGATCAGTTGAAGTGAAAAGCTTCGTCAGAGATTATACAAAGCAGAGATTCAAACGAGATTATTTTTGTGAAAGTAATTAAAATAGTGAAGCTCTAACACTGTGATAAATAATTGTAATAATTAAATTATTGAAAGACAAATATTTTTAAGACTAATTGTTAAGCAGAAATAAGTACAAATAAAGTTTATACACTATATTCACATAAATAAAAAGTGTTATCATTCTAATAACATCGAACCGAAAGACTAACACGTTACAATATGAATGTATCGAAAAGAAATATCATAAATTATTGAAATTGATCGTGGAACTGATTTCATACAAATTCGAATTGATTTGAACAATTTCCCCCAAATTCCAGTTCGAATACTGAATATTTTCCGAAGAGTCACAAAGTTCGAACACAAAATAATATACTCTGATATTTAGAAAAAGTTTTATCATATATCCTCTAAAGCTTAAGAATATAAATAACTGATATTTTCTCTTTTGGATAACAGATGGAGTATAAAATCCAAATCACAAATATCAATCGAAATTCTTTATTTTATAAAAAAAGACAATTATCCGAAATGTGTAATTCGAAAAAGTATATGTACTTCTTAATTAATAAATTTCATTTGGATAATTTAAGGAATTATCAACAATCCTATTTCAATAGAGAGTCGAAATGGCAGCTGTACTGACAGAGGGCTTCTTGTTGTATTAAGGAAGATATGTGATATTCATTCAATGATCATCTAATATAGTACATTTGAACAGAATCTTCACTTTAACAGAATAATTAAACAAGTATTTATGACGCTTGGCTATTATAATAGAAACCAATTAATCAGTTTAAAACCAAAAATTAATCAATTAATCACTTATCTCAGAAACCAATTAATCGACCATGCCCTAATTGAAACGAGTCTCTTCGACAATCCAAAATTTTCGGAACTAAACCAGGCCTTATCAGGGACTCGTTACTTAAGTTGGACCGAAATAAAGCCAGAGTGCTAGTGGGCGCCCTCACGGGACACTGCCTTAGCAAGCATCTACATACCATAGGTATCCTATCTGATCCCACCTGTCGTAAGAGCAGAACCGTTGAGGAAACAGCACTATACGTTATTTGTTTATGTGATGCCTTTACGGGCCTGCGAAAGAAGATCTTCGGAAAACCATTCTTGACTTTGTCGGATACCCGGAATCTGAAGGTGGAATCCTTAATCGATTACTTGAAGAAAACAGAACTGTTTCCAGAGCTGGGACAAGCTGCCACTGTGTAAACAGGATACAGGTAATTAGTTTTTTTTTCCCATAGGTTTTCTTGGAAAACTTAGACATATGTCAAGATTCTCCTGAGGGTACAATGGGCCGCAAGGCCTAAGTACGGAGTTCCTTGGCACCCACCTCCTAAAAAAAATGCCCTAATTGACACCACATCAATTATTACTCGTATGAATTATTTGTACGAAAATCTTGTACGATTTTTTGCTGTCAAATTTAATTAAAAATCTTAGAATCGGGCAAGCTTCTACATTGCAACGTAAGAAATTAGTACAAATTTTTATAATATTCGTTTTTAACTTTCCATAAAAACTTCTCTTCTTCTTCATAATGTTTTAATAAAATGGCGATCTTTTCATCTCTTAATTTAATCGTCGCCATTTTGAATTAACCAATTCTCGTGAATATTTCAGTTTTTGCACTTGTACGAAATAATTGCGATCATACGAGTCGTTTACACAATGCGAATACCGAGCGAATGATGTTTGCACGCTCAATTTGTACGAGTAATTTATATGGTGTTAATGCGGCCTAACGAACAGCGAAATAAGAGGAAAGAATTGCATAATAATACGACGAAAAATTACGATCTAACAAACGAAAGAGATAACCCATTGCAAGTGATTTGCATAAAATTCCTTTGCTCTTGAAATACATATGTAGATTAAGAAAAATGTTAGGTTATGCACTACTTATTCAATAGGATATAAGGACAACAGTGGTGAGCCTGGGACATTTACTTCGTTTACATGGCGGTTTCAGAATTGACTTGAGATCGACTTGAAATTCAACCCGAGTTTTTTATCTTTACCGGATTGAAAGATTGACTTGAAATCGACTTCAAATCAACGTCAATTTCATAGACGCTGCCAATCAAATTTTTTTTTTTTAGGTTATGTTTCATACTCCATTTTAAATTTTGAAGTCGATCTGGGTTTACATGCAAATTTCAAGTCGATCAGAAAAATATTTGTGATCGGATTGACTCAAGTCGATTTGAAGTCGATCTGGGTATACATGCACGATATTCGGATTGAAGTCGACTTCAATCCGGTCATGTAAACCAAGTAAGTATCCGTAGTATTTGAAAAACCATTTTCTAGAATTTATTCATAATAATAAAATTCCTGATCGCTTAATCTAAACTTGATTTAAAATAAAATTCCAAAATCTTTAAAAGCGCGCGGCAAATATGTTAACATGACTTCCGGAATTTCTTTAATAATTATGATCGTGCCAAAATTTATTTTTAATATTTGAACAATTTTTATATGTATTTGCCAAACAACAAATAATTGCTATTAACCTGAAACAAGTTAAAAACTATAAATTTTTTAAGTTTTTGCGTGGTCCTGAACGTTTGAACGCGTTCACCAACACATTTTTTGAATGAAAATATGTTAATGGACACACGGAATATGATCGTCAACAACAGCAGATCAATTGCTGTTGTTCCATATAAAAACGAAACAAACAACGAAATTTCTTTGCCAGCAACAAGTTTAAACAACTGCAACTGCAATGCAAAATACTAAAAAACCTACAACAGCATGTTCTTTCGTTTACAAATGAAATTAACATGAAAAATTCGTTCCCAGTTCTAGGAGTAGATCATCATCATCATAGTTCATTTGTTATACAAGTACATAAGTGTTTGCAGTGATCGCAGCATTATTATATTAGAAGGTAAACTATGACTTAAAGGATTTCTAGGAGATGGCGGTATTCATAAATCATGATATTTTTTTTTAAATGACAGCTATTGTGTTTGAGGGAGCTTTTGATAAGCTAAAATAATCAATAAGTCATTTGATATTCAAGTGTAAGCAACAATGATTTTTATTCAATGTCAAACAACAACATTCGCTGAAAGTTCTACTTTGTTGGTTTAACTTGAAGGAAAATGCAGTTGGAGTGCATCGGTGGTTGGAAAAAAGCTTTTAGTAAACATGCTCCACCAATTTTAACTTGTTAATTTGGGTTTAGAGTTTAAACGATTCAAAAATGGCAATTTTGATGTGGTCGATAAAGAGCATGGAAAACCGCTAAAGTCGGATTGAAGGAGTTATTTGAAGAAGATCCATGTCAAAAACAAGAACAACTCGCAAGAGCTTTAAACGTTAGTTGGGTGACAATTTCCAAACGTTTGAATGCCATGGGAAGGCTTCAAAAGCAAAGAAAGTTAGTGCATATAAACTGTAATTAAGAGACATTGGAAAGCGTTTGGCCATGTGCGAAATATTGCTTGAAAGGTTCAAACGAATTGTTACTAGTGATTACAAGTGGATTCTTTATGACAATCCCAAATGCAAAGAATCTTGCGGTGATCCCGGCCAACCATTAACATCTACTTCAAATCCGAATACCCATGGTGTGGCCTACCATGAACTTTTAAAAACGGGTGCAACAGTCTCTGCTGATCGTTACAGGCAAGAACTGATCAAATTGAATCGCATTTTGAAGGAAAAGTAACCAGACTGGCCTTGTAGACACGAGAAAGTTATTTTGAATAATGATAACGCCAGGGCAAATATTGCTAAATCGGTTCAGGAAACGTTGACTGGGAAATGTTACCCCACCCGATGTATTCACCAGATATTTCTTCCATCGATTACCATTTGTTTCGGTCGATCCAATGTGACCTTACTGATACACACATGTTCAATCTTGCAGAAGTGCGAAAATGGCTTGATGACTGGATTGTTTCGAAGAACGAACAATTCTTCTAGCGCAGAATCCGTATCCTACCTGAAAGATGGACAAAAGTCATAACTAATGATGGAAAATATTTTGAGTAAAATAAAATACAGTATTCATTTAAAATAAACGTTTTGTTTTTGTTGAAAAATCCTTTACCTCCTAATATATACATTTTTGATCGTGTTTTTTGTTGTTGTAAAACTGACAACTGATACATACACCGGAGGCGCCATTCAATAGCCCACCACTGTCATATGATCATCGTCACAATCATTTTTAAAATATCATAGTCAAGAAAAGTATATATTTAGAAAAAAGTGGTCACCATAGGATATTATCATCCTATATAGACTTTGGAGTATGCATTTTTTTTATAGATACATAGATCTGGTGGTGGTCACACAGAGGAAATATCAAAAATATGTACTTTAGAATGTACGCGTGCGCGCTGTGTTTTAGTTGTTTGTGCGATGAAATAATATATCTTTTGTCTGAAAGGAACCTTTCGAAAAACAGGTTCATGTCTCCAATCAAGTTGATTGGTAATTTTTGTGTAGGCATACGCAACTAGCCTGTTGTCGCCAATCTGACATAATTGCACTGGAAAAGAGAAGTGTGAGGCGTCGATTTATGATTTATATTTAAAGATTTTTCGTTTTTCTTTTTTTTTTATATAATAATTCAAAGATTTCGAATTGTATTAAATGGAGTTGAAAGAAATAGGGTAAAACATTAATAGCTGGTTAGCCATCAGTTAAATTTGCTTACAAAATCAATTATTTTGATGGGTTATTGAACTGATTTTGAAACTATGTCTATCTAATAGTAGAGGCAGGCATAGAGTATTCATACCTTAGTATCGATACTACAGTATAGCCTTGTACCATGGTATAAAAAGGGGTTGGCACACATCAAACATAGTATTTGCCTGACATTTGAAATTCTACCATTTCAGCGAGAATATGGGAATTTCTTTTCGCTCCTCTTAAATCCTCTATATGATTCCTACAAACATCTATAAATTTTGAGGTTTCATCCACCGATAAAATTTTGCGTTTTTTCTTTACTTTTTCCATTTTTTTAAAAAAAAATTTTCAAAAAAAAAACGTAAACATGTGTCAATTGCTCAGCTTACCTACAAAATTCCATTCGCTATTTTCCGCTTCAATAAAAAGGCGCGACAATCACTAAAGAATAGATTACAGTGGCCGAAAAAATTAAGTAAAAAAGGGAATACCACGTACTTTTTCGAATTTAAATACCAGATTTATGCTACGTAGTTGAAATGGTATTCAGCTAGTATTCGACGACACACATATGGTATACCACATGGTATCCTTAAACTATGGTATGAATACCCTATGTGTGCCTCTAGTATAAGGAAAGAAGAAGAAGAAGAGTTATTTATGTTTACATTTGACAGCTTAACATACAATTTAGGAAAAGGGACACTAAGGCGCATCATTGAAGAAAAAAAAACGTATGTCTTTCAAAGATTTGTCAAGACGCATAAGCATAAACGTTTGATTGAAGCTTGTGATATGTTTAATATTGAACGTTTATTCATATTTTTAGTATGATCGACAATTTTATAATCCCGACTAGAAAGAGAATGTATCTTTAGCAGAAGAATTAATTGGGATTGAAAAATTTTGGACAATCGAAGTTATCAATTTTACTATAAAGGGACTTGAAATAAAGATTTAGACATAAAAGAGTGCTTACAGAAAAGTTTGCTGCTTTTCATAATTTCATACGACGAAAGTACAACATTTTTTGAATGAATTTTGCTACTGTTCATTATTCAAGATCAACGTTAAAAAGGTATAAGATGAACAATATCATCTTGAATGAAAAACTATTAATCCAGCTAATATTCTATAAGTTCAGCTCATTGAAAGATTTTGAGCTTTAGTAAGAAATTTCTTAACGAAAAGTAGAATAGGCAGCGAAATCATTATCAAAATTTTCGCGATTATAGACGTCGGTGGCACAAAACTAACGAGATCTATGCAGAAAAGCCCGAATATTTAGTCAGGAAACAATTAAAAAAAGAAAATTAATCTAATCATGTTTTATTTTATTTTATTTTACTTACTGCTTAATATAAGCGAAAAAATAAATCTTTGTGGACGTGGAGCAAATACATTATTAGAGTTCCACAGCAGCGATTAGTGCACATATAGGACGTACATCGGAGTTAAGGTGAATTAATCATGGAAACGATATCAAATAACGTCTTTTTTAATTCAGCTTTGCTAGTGCAAAAATCAAAAATAGGAGAGTTGGCATTAACTCCACGTAGCATACGAGAAATTGGCTCATAACATCCACAGTTGGTACGATGAAAATTAATTTTAAAAAGTTCTACAGAATGTAAAGACCGTGAGCGGATGTGTAGAGGCAACTCTGCAAGAACGCGGAGAACATCAATATTTGCGACAAAAATTTGTCATGAACAAAAATTAAATCAGCCACCTTGCGGCGTTTTTCGAAAGAGTTCAGACCAATTAAGTTCAACCAGTCCTGATAAGGTGGTAATTGTACTGGATCAATCCAGGGCAAGTTTCGTACCTCGAAGCGTACAAATTTACGTTGGATGGATTCAACTCTATTAATATGTATCGTATGATAGGGTGACCACACCTAACAGGCGTTTTCTAATAGTGGTCTGACAAGCGTAGTGTAAAGAGCTTTAGTTACGTATAGTCGGTAAATTCTTGCGACCACCGTTTGATAAAGCCTAGGGTTGAATTTGCACGATGAACCGCATCGAGTCAATATGTAACCTGAAGTTTAAGATGAGTTAAACTATATAACACCTAAATCTTTAATCTTGTTTACTCTATGAAGGCTAGCCCCTTCGATACGGTATTCGCAATAATAATTAATTTAAGTTTGCGCGAAAAGATGATGCAGTTACACTTATTGGATATTCAGTAGTAAGTTGTTTTTGGTGCATCAAGTGGTAAAATAATTCAAGTCTTGCTGAAGATACGTGGTATCGCTAATACGAGATATTTCTCTATAAATTTTCAACTTAAGCTTAACAATCAAAGAAGAAAAGAAAATTTAACTAATTAATTATTTGTAGCCATTTGAAATGAGTCCAGAATATAGTCCAGACACTACTTTTATGATTTTGAAATATAATATTTTTCTGAAACATTATTCAAAACGATTGCTTGTAGCTAAAAGAAGGCCTATGTCTGATGCTTTACCCTATACTACTCGTATATTTGCATATTATTTTATTCCCTCTTCTAGTAGAAAATTTACATAAAGTTTGATTGTGCATAAAGATAAGAGACAATTCAATTGGTATGCGTTTTTGTAGGTGCCTATTCCATGTTCTCTGGTAGATAACATTTCTACTTGAACCTTACTTACATGCTTAAGCATACAATTATTTAAATAGGAACTAGATTAATAGCATTAGAGAAGAGATCCTTGAATGCATTTTCTGAGAGAACATGTTTTACTGCTATATATCTAAAGTAAAATGTTTATCTTGTGTAATTAGAGATCACATTATTTACAAAATTTGCAGTGCTGTAAAGATATCTTTATGATAGATATAAAATTATGACGTGATCAACAAGTTTCAATTTGTGAGGGTATTATTTTACCCCCTTATTCTGAACGCAGTCATAACAAGTTCTGACTGTCATAAAATGACGTCATTATCATAACTTCTTTTTAATACTATTTGGTATTCTGACACGCTCATAACTAACAACTGTCATAAAAAAAACATCATAAGTTCTGACCGACATCATAACGGAATTTTATGGGTTCTTATGGTTCTTATGGGTTCTCTGAGTGCTTCCATTGATAAATATTGAATAGGTTTCACCATTTTTTTAAACACACAAATAATTTTACACGTATAGAAAAATTTCAAACCCATACAAACACTTTCGAGAGTATTTCTCAAATAACCACGAAAGCTCGCACGAATTATACCAGTTTAAACTGGTATAAATTCATACTTTGGACATAATTATGATCCGTTCGCCAGAATACGAATTTTCGCAGCAGTCATAATTACAGTCAGAATATTATTGTAATAAATATTTATGACAGTAAAACTATCACAGTGCCAGAACAGAGGGATTACTTACATGAAGATGGTGCAAGAATATGTGACCAAATTAGACACAAATAACAAAGTTACCCTGTACTGGATGATACCAGGGCACATGGTTATTGAGGGCAACGAAGAACCCGACAAACTGGCCACGCAAAGGGCTGTAAAGATACTATAATAATTTTAAAAGAAAAGTAAATCGTTATATAAAAGAAAAAGAGAAAGCGTAATAAAAACAAAAGAGGAAATATTCTTTTAGAAATATAGAATTTATTCTGTTTTGTTTCTCTTAAATGAAACAATTAATCAGTTTTCGGTTGAATAATCATAATATCGAACAAATTTTGATTAATCAATTAATCAAACCTCTTATTTGGGGACTCTGTAATATTAGGTCTGTTTTATTTGCCACTTGCTCTGGGGTAGAGCAAATTTTTATATTTAAAACAAAAACAACAAAAGTGCAAATCTTACACTACTTTCAGAGCAGGTGTAACTATTACACCCGAATTAGTTCAGTTTTCTACCATAAAAAGTGTATTAGCTAAAAGCTTCTCATATCATTACAATAAGGTTGCTAAGCAGCCGCTACAAACATTCGAATTAAAGCTTTCTCTTACTCCTGCTGATTTTATTTGCCACTTACCCTGCTCCAGGGTAGGGTATGGCAAATAAAACAGACCTATTGTATTCTTCTGCTGTGATATGCCTACTTATTCTATTATATGTGTTTGAAATAAACGATAAAAGACAAAAAAAAAACATATAGTTTTATGTAAATTAAAAACATTAAACAAAATAGGAAAAAGATGGTTTTGTGGGTGGTATTTGGGATAGATCACTTCAATATAATATTTATGTTCCATAAAGTATAAAAGTAGTCACAATGATTATGTGGTAAACAGACGCACCTTGGAATAATGCTTGTTTTATACAAAACGTATTTATTATTATTATTATTTTGTTTTGGATCAAGTAATTTTCTTAGAAAAATTAATACCTTTTTTTCTGAGGTTTTATTTTTTAAGGTTTTGGTGGGCGACAAAAAACTATACATAAGTAACTGAAACAAGCCAAGTTTCAATATGTAGCAACGATTATTTTCTCCTAAAAATTTTGATGATATGTGATTAATGACATTTTTCAAATTTTATTAAAGAAAACTTATTCGAAATTATGAAATTTTTATCTTCGAAAATGTTATTCTCTCTCGTTCGAAAGAAATAGAATATATCATAAACGAACAATTAAAATACCACTGTGTTCAAAACGTAAGGTGAATTTTGTTTTAAAATAAAAAATTTTTATTTATTCTTCCAAATCGATTTCATCTCCCTCAAAATAATCCCCCCCCCCCAGCTACAATACACTTAAGCCAACGTTTTTTCCAATCTTTGAAGCATGCTAAAAAGTCGTCTTCAGGTATAGCCTTCAATGCGCGTAGCGATACACGTTTGATCTCTTCAATCGACTCAAAACGATTTCCCCGGAGTGGTCTCTTGAGCTTTGGGAACAGCCAGAAGTCACACGGTGCTAAGTCAGGCGAATACGGTGGTTGTGGAGCGCTCTTTTTCGAAAAAATTGAGAAATTTTGGCATCAAACGCAATTTGACTCTTCTGGGGCACAAATGATCCTTCAAAATTGCTTGCACTGATCCAATTGATATTGCAAGCATGTCGGCAAGGTCTCGAATTGTTAATCGACGATTTTCGAGCAACAATTCTTTGATTTTCTTGATGTGTTGCTCATCAATTGACGTCGATGGTCGTCCAGAGCGTTCCAAGTCATCAACACGTTCTCTGCCTTCTTTGAAGTCTTTGTACCACTTGTAAAGATTTTTCTGTGACATAGTGTCGTCACCGAAGGCCTTTTGTAACATTCGATACGTTTCAGCGGCGGCGTTTCTTTGTTCAACAAAATTCGACATCGTAAAAATCGCCAAATTCGCTTTTCTTTGTTCACAAAACCAAGCGTAAACTAAAAACTAATGATGATATTGACATGTAATTTGTCACAGATGTCACTAACAGTCCTACCAACTTGAAAAAAAATTCATTTGTCCGATTCGATTAACGCGTGAAGTTTAAATTAAAAATTCACCTTACTTTTTGAACACTGTAGTATAGGTTAGAAGTACCAGTCGCCGGACAGAATGATAAAACATTCTCTACCAAATGGTATATTAGTTTTGTTATTATATTTGTATGAAGATTTCAAGACATATCCAGTATATGTGAATCAAAAGCTATATCGATTTATGCATGTACGTCCATCTCTACACGATAACTCGAAAGCGTGTTGTTCGATTTTGTTGAAATTTAGAATATAGATTGGTTATTATTATTGTCTGGATTTGATATTGTATTTCAGCAAAATCGACCGAGAGGCAGCGAAGTTATTAAGCACAAAACAGGGTGACCAGAAAGTTTTGTCGTTTTTTAAAGTTGTTTTTCGTATTTAATTGGATAATTTGTGAAGTAATTTTGATTAAACTAATTCTATTAGTTAACTACATAGACGATAGCCTGTTAAATTTCAATAAAATCGGTCGAATGATAGTAAAAAAAGAAATAATCCTAGGAGAAAAAAAGTCTGTTCATAAAGTTTTTTGTGATGTACTCTAAAACTAATACGCCGATTTGAATAAAATGCGCAGATTAGATTTATGCTAGCTAGTAAGGTTTAGGTTATCTGCAAATTGGAAGAAATTTTGATAAGAAGGAACAAAGTTATGACGAAAAAACCTTGAAATATTGTAAGTTTTGACAGTTTTTCTGTCTCATTTCTACCATCGGTCATCAAAAAATCGGGTATAGGCCGATTTTAAGTTACTATATATTTTTTTAATTATTTTGATAGCTCGATGAAATTTGATTTTGAAATACGATGAACGCGTTCTAATAAAATTCTTCTCTATAAACAAAAAAATGTCGGGTTTTTACCACCCGCTATGTTATTAAACATAATCAAAATAATATTTTTTAATTAAATTTTGGCGATTTTTTTTTGTTTTGAAAATGAAGTTTCAACTTCAATATTTGAGGTTTGATTTCAAATCACGCGAACGTTATTAACAATTGCTTTTTAAATCTTCTTTAATATTAAATTTGGTACTTTTTTCTTGAAATAATAAATTGCTTATATCAGAGAAATGATTTTCAATACTAATTGAAGCAAAGAATCAATGGTGTTACAATAAAGTTCCGAGACTTCTCTAACATCTCTTCAACTAGAGCCAGAGTGGAAGAAGTTATTTGTGAACAAACCCTCAAAATTTTAGCGTTATTGGATAGTATGCCTCACGAAGGCATACGCGAAGAGTTGGTCAGTTTCGGGGAGCAATAGATACACGATTTTTGGACGGCACAGTAAAGGCCCCTATAAACGATAAAATTTGTTTGACAATTTTGTTGGACAAACTTCACATTTTCATCAAACAATAGCTCAAATGATCAAACCCAAAGATCAAACAAATTTGTCAAACTTGCCCCGTGGTTTCGGTTTTCTCCTTGCCGTAACATGAGGTTCGTGTGTTACGACTTATCGTGGAAAGTCCATGCAATGAGTAATATAGATAAATCATTTTTGTCAAACACGCCGTCAATCAAGATTTTCATCAAACACATGAAACGTTCGTTTGACAAACGCGTCAACAAAACTTGCATACTAGCAAATAATTTGAAAAACAATTTGATCGTTTACAGAGGCCTTTAAGCTAGAAGTTCCGACAAAAATCAAGATAATGTTAGCAAAAGCATGTCATCCAGAAAGAATTCGTTTCAACTGATCATACTTAAAAGTTTTACAACGTTTGATGGCAAGAATTCAAAGTCGAGTTTGAGCAGAATACCGTGTGACTTAGACAGCTGAAATGTATTAAGTCACAATTCGTTGATTAGTCTGTTTGTTTTGAATCATTCACTGTATTCACCTGATTTAGCACCATATAACTTTTCACTATTCCATAAAATTAAAATCATCTTTCGATGCTATTGAGACCATTGAAAAAGTTGCTAAACATGCCTTTGGGAGGCAATATCACAAAATGCGCTTGAACACGCATTTGAATCACTTTTAAAACATTTGTAAAAAAAAATTGGATTACTTTGAATAAAGAAGCAGAAAAACGCTGAAAAATATTGTAGCGAATATTCACGAAACTTTATTGTCAACCCTACTATGAAGACTTATGAAAGTTCTGCACTCGATTTTACATAATAGAATTGTTGATTTCAAAATCAGTTTGACTTAATCCTAAAGAAATAAGGAATATATAGGGTGATCCAATTTGAGCCTTCTATGTTGGCAGCACTGTAAATCAAGCAGCTGTCGATAAGCATTTGTTTTCGAAGTGTCAAATGTCAGTTTGCAATAACACATTTACGAAATGGATCGCTTAACTATCGCTTAACGCGTGTTACAGCAGCAGGGACTTCATGCTGATATTTCAAAGCAAATCGTCTTCTTTGATGAGGCACATTTCCATTTCCCTGGATGTGGTAATAAGCAAAATTGCAGCGTATGAGGAGATGAAAATCGTCATGAGATTGTGGAGACTTCATTACATGGCCAAAAGTGACTGTTTGGGGCGCATTGTGGTCAGGCGGTGTCATTAGGCCTTATTTTTTTGAAAGCGATCAGGGTCAGACTGTAACAGTCAATGTTTGGCGATATAGGCGCATAATAACCGATTATTTCTGCAACGAAATCGAAGATATTGATGTGGAAGACATGTGGTTCCAACACGACGGCGCAACTTGCCATCATACAACGGTTGCAACGTTGGGTGCTTTGCGTGAAAAGTTCCCAAGTCGCATTATTTCACGTTTTGGTGATGTCAACTGGCCGCCAAGATCATACGACTTAACCCCGTTGGACTTTTTTTTATTAGATTACGTTAAAAGTCGTGTCTACGCCAACAAACCTGAAACGTTGAAGTACCTAAAAGACAACATCCGCCAAGTTATTGTCGAGATACCTCCCGAAATTTACGAAAAAGTTTTCGAAAATTACCTCGAAAGGATCGACTGCTGCAGAAGGTCCAGAGGCGGCCATTTAATTGAAAATATTTTCCATAATTAATGAAATACATAACATTTGTGATTAACAAAAAAAATAAGTATATTTCGTCAAATTTGTGTGTTTTAATTTGTTGTAAAGTTCGGAAACTGAAGTTAGAGTGATCCAACTTCATAGAAATCATAGAAATTGAATAAAAGTTGGATTCTCTATGGGCCAGTTTGTCTGAACAAATCTCATAAATTGGAGGAGATGTTGCTTCAAATCTTATATCTATGACTAGATTAGGGCTGTATCAATCTTTTAGTATTTTTAAAAGTATCTAGACGACTGCCCTACCTAATTTTTTAGGCTTTTATTATGAACTTTTATTCTGTTTCTTTTATGACAAACGTTAAAAATAATACCTTAAGGCTATTGTTTCTTTTAAAATTTGCTTTTGAACTCTACAATTATCTCTAACCAAACAAAATACCATAAAAACTATAATTTTTAATTCTTTTTATATCAAAAGTATTATAATTAAATAATCCTTATTTGGTTCGCTTTTCAATATTGTATCGAATTCTTTACACAACCAAAAACCCGAAACACTAAATCAAGGCTGTCCAACCCGCGGCCCGCGGGCCGTATACGGCCCAAGGCAAGTATCAATGCGGCCCGAAAATATTCAAAGTTACTGAAGCCTGTCCATTTATCTGAGGCATGATTTGTGTGTTGTATGCGCTCTCGTGCTAAAGCTGCCAAGTGACAAACAACAGAAACAGAACCAGAACAGAAAGCTCTTTCTTTATGTAGTAAATTCTCTTTCTGTTTGCGTGGCTCGCTCAGCTACACTGTTCTGTTGTTTGTCACCTGGTGGCTTATGTGAAGATTGAAACATACTAAGTGTAAAATTAGAACCAATATGTTGGATGAACACCTTGAGAACTGCCTGAGAATTGCAACCACGTCAATCTAACCAGATATTGACGGTTTAGTTTCTCAACTTCAATGCCAAGTTTCACAGTCATTTTATGATATGGATTTATACATAGTAATATACTTGTGGCCGAAAACACCATGTCTTCTTCCAATGCGGCCCAGGGAAACAAAAAGGTTGGACACCCTTGCACTAAATGAACGTGTTCTCTTTTAATTCACCATAAAACTTCTCAGTCTGTGTATATAATAACCCATTATCTGCCCTTTTAGCGAAAATGATTAGAATATTGTTATTCATTTTGTTTTATTTTTGATCCAATGAACTTTTTGGAATATGGTTGCATAAATTATACAACTTCTATACAACTCTAATCAGACACCTACGTGCAGTGAATTTTTCTTTTACCTCCCAATTTTTATGCTTCATCCATGGTTAGTGCAAAATTTTTGCATCTTTTTAATGCATTCAGAAAAAACAAATAAATAAGTCTACCAAAACAAAAGATAAACTTTATATAAGATAAGCCTCCCAATTATCGTAAGTAGTATATTCACCGGCAAATTCCAGATTTGTGAAGAGGCAATTCATGAATTTTGCACCACGATAATGAGTCATGTCCCATACATCGATCGTTGTACGTGAATTTTTTATCTAAAACTTTACAAATGTCATCGACCAATCATCATATTCGCTAGATATGCTTCTGTGTGGCTTTTTCCTGTTTCCCCAGCCGAAATTATCACTTCGTGAAACCCGTTTCGAGTCTATTGAAATCATACAACAAAATTCGCAGAAGGTGCTGAAGGCTGTACCGGAAAGTACCTATGAAAAGTGTTTCGACGTCTGGATTAATCGTTGGCATATGTGTATCGTGTATCGCATCAAATAGGGACTATTTTGAAGACGACAATATTAATTTGAGCGATTAAATCAGTATTTTATATTTTGTTTAACAATTCTTGAATATAGATATTAAGTTACTCGTAACATTACTATTTATGCTAACGCCAGAATCCAAAGAATTTACTTCCATTGGCCATTTTTAGTCGAAATTATGTAATTTTTGGTCCTTTTTTATGATATATCCACCAAAATAATTCAGCTCCAACAGCATATTATTTAAGTTGTATGGAATCAATGTTTTAAATTGTATTACAATCGATTTCATAAATAACCAGTTCAGTTCAATACCAAAAACAATACGAAGTTATTTCTCTAGTTTGCCAAATTTCAATTACAATAAATCAGCTTAGACTTCTGCCAAACAAATTTTTATATAACAGTTGGCATCAACTGTGTTCTTTGGATCCTCCAAAGTAGCAACATGACCATTAAAACCACTTCGAGAACGAACTACTTTTATTACTTTCATCTCATTTACATGGATCCAAACAGTCAATAGACGTTTACTTTCAGGCCTCTTCGAATGATCCAAGTTTCCTCATCGATGTTGTAGAGACGTAGAGATACATTAACTAGAGATTTCATTTCCATCGTTTTCATATAAAATTATGTCGGAGAAATGGTCACTATTTTATCTTCTCGCTCGCTTGCAACAAACAATTCAAGCCCAAGTTTTTCAAATTTCAGAGATAACGACTAAAGGCCAATCTCCACACAGTCAACATCCTATTCTGATAAAAGTATGGGATGCACTTATGCAAAATTTGGTTAAACAGAAAGGGAGAAACAATCATCCTACTAATTTTGACGGCTTCTGCATTTCTCATTTCCCCATCTGATTCTTCATCTGCCAGATGATTCCCCTCAAACGCAGAAGAACATGTTCATCTGATTTAATGGAACTTCATCTGCATTTGCATACTCTCACAATAACCATACACGATATCGTCGCACACTACCAATTTTTCTAAATTGTGTGGGGAGATTCTGATGTTTTTATTCGATCAATCCTAGCGAAAATTGCAAAAGTCCATCTCTTTCTAGTTTTCTGATTTTTTTTTTGGCTGTGTGGAGATTGGCCTTTACCCGCTCAACCAATACGATATAATAATTTAAATTGGTTTCCCCTCTGTTAGCATTTAAAATTTGAGTTGTTTTTATTTAACATACAAATAAGCCCAAGTTTTATATTCCCCTCTGTCGGCTACAGAAGACAGAAAATAATTATCTCTAATTAATATAACTATGGTCGGAGATCTAACAAACATATATTCCAATGTTCCAGCAATATCGTATATATTGATATAGAAGTGTCCAATTTCTGAATCTTTTGCAACTATGAATTAATATTAAAGTTTTCTTATAGCTGTCAATAATTGGGACACTTACCTTATAAACGCTGAAAGAGTATAACGAACCAAACAAACCAAGGTTTCTTAAGATTTTCGTCTTTTCATGGTTTTGTCAACCACACTTTGGCCCAAGGTTTTCTTGTATTTCTTGTATTCGTACTGCAACGTTTATTTTACTATATCGAATGTGCTAGTAGAAATTTAATTTTTTCGATCTTGACATTGTCGCCTGCAGACTCTTGAGATTTTTCTTCAATTTCTTTTCTTTTCTTTTATTTTTTCTCGAGACTTTTATTATGTCTGTTTGGTGAACATAGAAAATATCAATTCGAATATTGTTCTGATAACAAAAAAAAAAAAAAAACCATGGAAACCATGGAAACCATTTAGGTTGATTGCATTGTTATTTGAATTTGAATAGTAATTCTGTTCTGGTATTATATTTTAATGAAGTTTATATGAGAAAAGAAATGATCCTATTATATATGATAGATTATTACTAAAAATCATTATTTAGTAGAAGAGATAAGTTTTATCCTAAGATGAGTTTAAATTGCTTTGTTTTGCGATTATCTTTTATGTTATTCGGAATCGTTATAGAACATGTTACAAAATTCATAATTTAAGAAGTACTAGTAACTCTCATTGTAATGTCAGCATCACAGAAACCCTGTTCTAAACACATATATGTATCTGCTTCGGTATTTTTCGTTATATAAGGTCTGTTTTATTTGCCATACCCTACCCTGGAGCAGGGTAAGTGGCAAATAAAACGAGCAGGAGTAGAAGAAAGTTTTAATTCAAATGTTTGTAGCGCTGCTTAGCAATCATATTGTAATGAAATGAGAAAGTTTTAGCTAACTTTTTATGGTAGAAAACTGAACTAATTCGGGTGTAATAGTTACCCCTGGCCTGAAAGTAGTGTGGGATTTGCTCTTTTGCTGTTTTTGTTTTCAATGTAAAAATTTGCCCTACCCCAGAGCAAGTGGCAAATAAAATGGACCTATAAATTCAGTTCTGACAACTAAAAATACTTATACTTTATTTTTTAGTATAATCACAGATGACTTATTAACTCCTGTTCTCAGATATGGCGTTACGTTAGTTTATTCGATATCTACTCGACCGGTATTCGATACTCCATTTTCGCTGTTCTGGAATACGCAACGTTTCATTTAAGTTCAACCGGAAACAACACGTACCAGCGCATTCGATTCTATTCCATATTTGTTATTATGTGATTTGTCGGAATCTAATTTTTAAAGTTAAACTACTCACTTTAGTTTCATTGCGTTTGGTGCAAGTGTCATAAAACCTGATGGTTGAAAATGTTGATAAAGAGTTTGGGTATATGTACCCTGACTTGGCTAAAGGTTACACATGAATACCAATGGAAGAATCCGTCAAAAGAATTTATTGTTCAAGTAGCAAATTTATCTCCTCCCGTCGCATTAGCAACTAAATTGGAAGCATTAAATCCATTTTATTGTTCGAATAGTTTACAAAAAAATAGCTAATGAACAAATAAACACAACCAGCTGATTTTTGATCTGCGATGCTTACCGTTTCTTTAACCGGTGAACGCAGCCAATTCGCGTTGCGAATCGAATCGAATGCGTTACGTTTACTCGCCTAACGCCGTATCTCAGAACAGGGGTAATTATTTGTTGAAGAAACAAATATTATCTTCAGCCGAATTCAATAGCCTGGAAAAAAAAGATAATTTGTCGCAAACGGAAGACTGATTGACCTCACTGAAATACTTCATCTAAAAAACTTAGTCGTCACAACGGGAAAAATTTAAGAACCCCTAAAATATAGTAAAGCATTTACGCGTTAGAACTTGATTATTGATCTATGTTTTCGATTGACGTCTTGCAATTGTAAATATCGGACCGTAACCGTCGATTGACGCGACGGTTTTATCGCGCATATCGATGTCACCAATGACGTCAAAAAAAAAACATGAAATAGGGACAGGACATGCTCACAAGCTAATCTTGGTTTTCTACATTATGTTTTTCTAAATTTACATCTCAGATGTCCAAATATTAAAACCCTCGATTTACTTACTTATATAATATTTACTTAAGGGGTTATATCTATCTAGAAAAAAAAAATGAAATGAATTTTTATATTTTTGTACTTTCTTAAAGTTTTAAGTTCGAAGAAGATTTCCTGAAAATTTCACATCTCGATTTGTAGAATTGATGAAGTTATAGAATTCTGAGCAAAGCAAGTTCAAGAATCATTCTTAAAACTGCAAAGTGTTAAATGTGTTTATAACGTCGGTGGACATCATAGTTAGAAAACCTCTTGATAGATCATTTTTAAAATGTTCAGTAGCCTAGATCATACCTCCGAAATTGTTTGATCTTAACGACGTACCTATGTACTTGTTTGCCTTCTGCATAATTTCATAAGTTCACAAATATACATAAATAAATATATTTTATTCATATTCAAGTGTCAAGTGTCAAGTGTCCACCATCAACTCTGTACATTTTCTTCTCTTGGAAGTATTTGTTAGGGGTAGAACAAACAAAACCAATTTACAGAATTAGAATTGTATCAGTTGCCAAATATTTAGAATTTTCAAGTTGAGATGTTTCCTGCACGATGGTTTAAATTTGGACTGTCCTGAGAGAGGTGTATGAGATTAACACGTCACTTCAAGTTTATTATAGATGAGTGATATCATCATGCTTTTATAACCAGTTGCTTGATGTAACCTATTGATGTGTGTGTGTGCATGAGATCATCGTTCCTCTAACCCAGTTGCTTGTGTCCTATAGATATGTGCGTGCGCAGTGATTCTCGAACCAATGTGTTCATCAATATGTTCAATAGTATTGGACAACTGCACATTTAGGGACACACCAATTGTAGATTGTCTAGGTAGATATAGCCCCTTAAAAAATAATAAAATGTTTATCAAAATGGAATTATTTCCACATAAACAAATATAAAACAAACTCCTACCCATTTATAAAAAGTAAAAGGAAAGACATAAAAAGCATAGAGCACCATGTATGCACGTTATAAGACTTGCTTATATAAAACATATTATTCTTTTTTAGGCTTAACTTTTGTAATTTACCTTTTTTTTTTTTTGTGTAATTTAATGTCAGACCCTACGCATGACACTGAAATCTGATATGATATCACTTCAAAATTAACCAAAAATTCATTCAACCTCAACAAATTAAACTGTGTCAGTTAATTAGAGATTGTAATTTATTGAAACTGAAGTCGTCCACCATGTATGTGGTATTCAAATTTGAGATGGTAGCACTTTTTGACCAAACAAAACTGAAAATTGATTGATACTATTATTAACTTTTTTTTTTTTGTCGGAATTTTTAAATTACATATTTCGAAGATTATGTTCGAAAGAAAAGATTTCAACGAAAATGCGGAGGTGCCGCGTCGACCATATAAATTTTTACTTCACAATACCCATTAATTATGAAGAAAAATGTTTCCTAAACATGTTCTTTTTTTTTCGGTGCATCCAATTTGTTTTAGTTGATTGCGTTTTCGTTTTCATGTTTGGGTGCAATTAATTGATTGGAAAAAAAATGGGTATTTTATGGCACGTGTAGTGTAACTTAAGACTCGACAGGTGGTAGGCTTTTTTTGTTTTTTCTTATTGAAATTCGGTTGATTGGTTAATTTAATGAAGATGCCCGGGTTATAAAGTAAAATACTACCTTGATCAAAAACAAAACGGAATAACCACCGTGTGGCGCTCCCATCGTTCCGATTTGAGTTCTGTTTTTTTTGTTAAATTGGTACATCTATTATTGATATTCCCTCTAAATCTTAGTATCATAGCTTGACATTTGCAAAAGTTACGTAGCCCAGAGTTCATCTATCTCTGTGTGTGTTGTCAGTAGTAAAAATTAGTTGTTGGTGAAAAGACGCGTTCTTATTTTTTGTACAATGAACCTTAAACGAAATTCAATTGTTGTCCTTCATTTGATTGGAAAGCCAAACATCGAAATTCGAAGAGACTTAAATCACATGAAATTTGACTGAAAAGTTTGTGTATCGTACAATTAAACGATTCGATGAGATTGGGAGCATAAAAAATTGCGGAGGCTGATGATGCACTGCAACTGCTCGAGAAAACGTAAACAAAGTGGGTAATCGGTTGTATCGTAATCCGGAGCGGAGTTCAGCAACAAGAGCAAATGAATTGAACATAAGCGATAGAAATGTTCGGTGCATCATAAAAAATAAGCTAAAGTTAAAGCCTTTGATAAAACAAAAGTGTCAAGAACTAACTGATGCTCAAAAAAAAGTTCGATTCGAAAGATCAAAAGGATTACTTCGTATGCTCGGTCGTGATGATTTACTAAATTTGATATTTTCGCATGAGACAACTTTTTTCATTGAACAATTTCCGGACACGGTATATACCAGGTGTGTGATTTAGTTTCTTTTCTTTTTCTAATTAAAAATAAAACTAGTTTTTATATAGAAAAATAGAAAATATTTTATTCAAAGTAGTCTCCACCGCTTTCTACACATTTTGACCACCTTTCAGGCAATTTGTGGATACCACTCCAAAAAAGATCTTCTTCTTTTCATTCAGAGACCCAATTTTCCAGTTTTTCAGATGTTTTGAAGTGCTACTCCTTAAGTGCGTGTCCCATCGATGAAAACAAATGTTAATCAGAAGGAGCCAAGTCTGGTGAGTACAGCGGGTGGGATAGCATTTCCTAGTAAAGCGCTTCTCACGTTTCCTGATGTAGTAACATATCACCTAGCGTTTACATGCTGCAAAATCACTTTATCGTAACTACGGACCCATTCTGGTCGCTTTTTCTTCAAAGAGCGATTCAATTCGATCAGTTGTTGTCTCTAACGACCAGTGCTGATTGATTCACCCATTTTGAGAAGTTCATAATAGACCACATCCATCTGGTCATACAAAATGCAGAGTAAGATCTTCTGGTCATTCCCTGGATCATTGAAACCATCTTTTGCATGTTGCTAATGATGGACCATGATAACCATAAACTTCTTCAATCAAAAAGCAGCAGTAATGATGTCCGCGAATGCTCTTAAATTGGTACAAAACTTTCCATTTTTAATGAAATAAAAAAATATATTGTTGTTTGAAAGCCTTTCTTCTGGCAACTAATCTTTGTAGAGGAACGTCAAATCTGTCGAACAAAAAAAAAATTAGCCATTTTTATTCATTTTTTTTGTGTGTACCGCCATCTTTGTGTGAAAACCAGACACTAAATCACACACCTGGTACATCAAATGTGTGCTTTTCATATGTCCACTGCTTACATAACATAGAACCAATTATTTTCTAACTATTTTCGTAAATGAAGAAATTTTTTCAATACTTCTATTTTAAGTATGTATAAGAAAGTCAATCAAAAAATAATTTCATACTTGCAAAATGAACATTTGAAATAATTTAGTACAAAATGTTAAATCTAAAGCAGTACATTGTATCTAATTATGTATTTCGTAGCATGTTAAGATGATAATAAATCATTTAATAAAAAAAAAATGTAATAAAAAAATAATTATACCTAAGTGCTTTCTCAATTACTTTCAATTACACGCTTATTTAACTTTACACAGCTCCACGATAAGAAACAAAGTAATGCAAATTAATAGTATTTAATTAATTTCAAATTATTATAATTTTTAATAAGTAAATTTCATCTTACTGGAAGCCACTGTTCCAGGGCAACTAGTAATATTTCCAAATGCTTTGAAAGAATCATCCAGGTTCATAAAAAAGGTTCTTAACCGTATATATTATCAGTTATAGGAGCTACATAACGTAGTCAAATACAAAGAAGACTGAAGCCAGTTGTTTCACATGTGAACGCTACATTATTACGCATCATTAGAAAGCTTCAAATGTCCTCTGTCAACCTGCAAAAACCAAAAAAAAAAATAAAAATATTATGAAATGACAAAGTTATGACAGTAAAAAGAACCATGGAACAAAGAATCGTTATTAAATTCCTCGTTAAGAGTGATAAAATTGCCACCGAAACGTACAAAATGTTAAAAATAAAGTTTATGGCAATGATTGTCTATCAAGAGTAATAAACAATTTAACGAAGGTCGGAAAATAGCAGAAGACTAACCACGCGCTGAACAATTTCTAACGGCTCGCACACCTGAAATAATCCAAAAAATTCTTGAATTTATTGCCGTAGATCAAAATGCGTGAGTCGATATGATAGCAGACAACTTAATAACATCGGACGGTCATTCTAGAGACTTCATTACCCCAGCAGAAAGACATCCCAATTTCCTTAAATCGATTGTGACTGGTTACGAGACAAGATGCTTCCAATACGACCCAGAATCAAAACATCAAAATGCCGAATGGCTGTCGAAAAGGAGAGGCCAGATCCAGGAAAAAAAAGTGCTCTGTAACGAGTGGTTTGAAAAACAGTTGAGAAGCTTGAACACTCATTCCAATCATTCTTAGATCATTGTCAACGTTAATTAGACTCATAAGGGGACTACTTTGAATAAACAAAATAATATTTGGAAAAAGTTAGTTTACTTAGGGGCTTGATTGCATATTGTATAGCGAAGTTATTATGCACTTTTACAATTCCTTTTAATTTCTTTACCGCCACTAATATTGTATTTCTCTAACCCAGCACGAATGGAACTCCTACCACAAGTCTAATGATATTAGCATATATTTTAGACTCATCGTTTATTCGTTGATTATGAATGATATCTTGTATTACTTGTAATACGTATATCATCTGATTTTGAGCCAATCTCACGTGTCGTTAAATTCCGATTGAATCGATACCTTTATTTTGTCCCATACCAATATATGAAAACATAATCGCAAATCTACATTACCTCGTTATTTAGTTAAATAAACTAAATGGAAAATTTTATGATTTTATTATTATAAAAGGTGATCCAACTTTAGTTTCGAACTTTTTACAACAAAATAAAGCACACAAATTTAACGAAATATACTTATTTTATTTTGTTGAATCACAAATGTTATGTATTTCATTAATTATGAGAAATAATAGCAATTAAATGGCCACCTCTGGATCTTCTGCTGCAGCCGATCCTTTCGAGATAAGTTTCGATGACTTTTTCGTATATTTCGGGCGGTATCTTGGCAATAATTTGGCGGATGTTGTTTTAGGTACTTCAACGTTTCAGATTTATTGGCGTAGACACGACTTTTAATGTAACCCAATAAAAAGAAATCCAACGGTGTTAAGTCACATGATCTTGGCCGCCAGTTGACACCACCAAAACGTTAAGTAATGTGACCTGGGAACTTTTCACGCAACAAAACATCTAACGTTGCAACCGCTGTATAGCAAGTTGAGCCGTCTTGCTGGAACCACATGTCTTCCACATCAATATCTTCGATTTCATCTCAGAAATAATCAGTTATCATGCGGCTATATCGCTCACCATTAACTGTTACAGTCTGATCCCGATCGTTTTCAAAAAAATAAGGCGCAATGACGGCGCCTGACCACAATGCGCACTAAACCGTCACTTTTTGGCCATGTAATGATGTCTCGTGAATTTCATGAGGCTTTTAATCTCTTTATATGCGGCAATTTTGCTTATTAACACACCCAGAGGGAAGAGGATTTTCTCTGAAACTTCCTGAAACTTTTGAAAACAACTTCTTATCGACAGCTGCTTGATTTATAGTGCTGCCAACATAGCAAACTCAAATTGAATCACCCTATATTTCCATGTTGTGTGTTTGTGTTATATGAAGGAAGAATTGCATTAATTGAATTCTGTGATTCTCATTAATTACTTTAGGATTTCTAATTGTCTGCCACGTATGTTATAATAAAAAGTATGACGTGGAACATAAATATATACTATTCGTATATATTTTCGAATTCATAAATTGTATATAATTGAAAATTAGCCAGTAGAGAATAGTAGTTAGTAACATTAGTGAGCATCATGTTGGTGGCCGGTAAAAAAATCATTGTTTTAATTTTCATTAAAATTTTACTTGTAAAATCATTAAATTGGTTAAATCTTATTGAAATTATAACAGAAGAATATAAATTGAAAAAGTTTAATACAATTTTAATATTTAAATCGGAAAATTTGACAACGAATTTCGAATTAACAGAATTCTCAAGAAATCTACAAAATGATTTATTTCTACCAGTTTTAAGTTTATCAAAAAATATAAATCATAAATATTTAAAAACAAATTTCAATACAAACATATTTGTTAGTATTTTTTTCGATACCGAAAATTTCGATAAACTTTTCGAAGATGTTAGTGAATTTCTTCAAGATGCACGTGATTCGAAAATAATTTTCATTTTTATGCAAAACTTTACAACAACCACCACAAACGTTATTGAAAAATTATTCAAATTATGTTGGTCAAAAGGAATTTTAAATGTTTTAACAATTTCGAATGAAAACTTATCAAGTTATACACCATTTCCAAAATTTCAGCTAATCGAAAACATTACAAGAAATGATAAACTAGTATTATTATTTCCGAATAAATTAAAAGATTTAAAAGGTTATAAATTGAAAACAGTTTTACAAATAGATTCATTAAGTTTTCATAAAGATTTAAATAATAATCAAAAAGAAAATGATGAATTGTTACTTGGCGGTCATAATGGAAAATTTCTTTCGACATTTTTAAAACAACATAATGGACAACTTGAAGAAATTAAAGGATATGAATCATCTAAACATCATAATATCAATGAAATTCTACAACTTTTACAAAATAAAACTATTGATATTTCAGGATATTCACATTTATTAAATGATATATCAGGAATTTCTATGACAAATTCAATGGATTTAATAAGGACATGCCTGCTAATTCCGAACGGGAAACAAGTACCAAATTATAATTATATAATATGGCCATTTCAAAAAGATGTATGGCTAATATTGATAATCGGTTTTATATATATTTTTATAATAAAATCTTTAACAAATTTTTTAATTAATAAAAACTTAAATATTGAAAAATATTTTTATACAACTTTATTACAAATTTCTTATATGAATATCGGTGAGTTACCATCGACGAATAATAATAAGAAGTCATCATGGAGGATAAATCTTATAAATTTACAAACATTTTTTCTTGGTTTTATTCTATCTAACCTTTATATAATATTTCTAACAAGTTTCTTAACAACTAAAGTCTATGAAAAAGAAATTAATACATTTCAAGATATTATTAAATCTGATCTTAAAATTTTGATACATAATTTCTATACACCATTATTAATGGAATTACATCTATTTAGTGATACTGAAATGGAAGAATTATTTATATCAGTTAATCAAAATGATTTCATTGAACTACGTGAATCTTTTAATACTAGTTATGCTTATCCAATTGGTTCAGATAAATTCACATATATTATGAAATATCAAAATCATATTAAACGTCATATATTCACATTAAATTTATGTCAAGGTTTTCATGTGTCACGTTTACAATTACAAGAAAATTCACCATTTTTAAATATTCTAAATGATTTCATTGGACTTGTTCCACAATACGGATTCTTCTCTAAATGGAGAGATGAAGCATATTATGAATATTTTAAATCAGGATATTTTAAAATGTTTAAAACACCTGATTATATCGATCATGTTACACCTTTATCAGTTTCACATCTAATCTATGTTTGGATGTTCTTAGGAATCGGTAGTGTTTTAGGACTCATTGTTTTTCTTATGGAACTTATTTATTTTTATATTATTAAAAAATATATTTTAATCTTTAAATAATCAAATATTTAAATCTTGTTATGTTAAGGGTGCGCCATCTTTTGGTTCGTTTTTAAACTAGCGGTTATTTCGCCGCTCATAGCTTTAATGTCATCTATCTGTCAAGTGACAAAAATTCAGTATTATATTCCCGTTGAACGAAATGAGTCGATCGATATACGCTTGATCAACGCTGGGAAATATTGAAAACTTATTCCCATTTTATTTTGAATATGCATTTTTAAAACCAACTTAAAGTTGCCGCACTCTATAAATGCATATGTATGTGATAATAAAATTTTCGGACTTCATAAATATCGCTTTGTCATTTGGCGCAGTCAATTCAAACGAACCAGTAAAAGTAGGAATTTATGAGCATTCGTTTATGTTCACATTAGCTTCGTTCGCTCACTTGGTTTAATAGACATGCCTTTAGACATTTGTAACCAAAACCTTAAAAAAATTTTAGGATTAGTGTTGAAATAAAATCGTAGAACTAAAAATTCTAAATTTCATGCAAAAGTGAGCAAAACAGCGATGATAATCCTTCTATTATATAAAATAGTTTTTCTCCGCAAGTGAAAGAATTAATTGTATGCATACTTTTAGGCGAATATATTCAGGGAAATAATTTTACAAATGAATATAACTCACAAATTCAAAACAAAGAATAGAAAATTTAGCATCTTGAAAAATCGAGACAGAGAGAAAAAGAAAAAGAGACTCTTATATTCTACCGCTAAAGAAAGTAAAAAGAAACAAAAAAAAAATGCTTATTGAATAGTGTCCTTGATACATTTTTTTAATTGGTTTAGTATTTTGGTTGTTGTTTATTCACACGGGGGTTGGTGAGCGAAGTGAGCAGGGGGTGGAGCCCCCTAGTTTTTAATAAAAATTGAAGAAAAAAGCGATTTTATTTCTGGTCTATTAGCTTATAAATTTGTATTCGATCGACTTCGATTCGGCTTGAGTCGATCTTGAAATTTGTATGTAAACCGAGATCGACTTCAAATCGATTTGAAAAATGAAAATGGAGTATGAACCTTAAACGAAGCATAAACTAAAAAATTATAATTAGTTTGCAAGCGTGTATGAAATTGATGTTGATTTGAAAACAATTTCAAGTCAATCTTTCACTCCGGTAAAGCTAAAAAACGCAAGTCAGTTCTGAAGTCGCCATATAAACGATGTACTATAAATGAGCACAAAAGTGAAATACTTTAGAAAAATGAAAGCACATGATACAAGATTTTGATGTGATGAAAAAAGACAAAACATATTTCTCAAGTATGTATTTCACTTTTGTGCTCTATGTAGTTCATGTTCATAGTACTTCATTGTAGGTCTTACTTAAAAATTAATGTTTGAATTTGTGCCATCTATATCTCAAATATAATTTTGAATGACTCTGTTAATAATAAACAAAATATTCGTGTGTATTTTTGCCAATAAAACACACACCTTTAGTAATTTACTTAAGAAAATGTTTTTAAATGTAATTTTAAAAAAATAATGCACAAAAATTTAAATAAAAATGAATTTAAATATAATTAGTATTTTATTATTTGTAATTATTTTAATGGGTTTCACTATGTTTTACTCTCCTGTAAAAAGAGATTACCTTGTAAGGTGGTCACGTCATCTGGTATAAATATAATTGTCCCACAACATCCTGACTGTTTCTTGTACAGTATTTCGTGGGCGAATCTGCATGGGATTTGTTCTCAAATTATAGTAAAACTTATGTCTTCATTTTTGCAATACATCTCAACTCTAGGTCCCGTTGGTCTACGATCCGTCTGTGCATCAACTCAAATCAGTACATTGAGGGAAATTGTTAAATTTTTCCACGAAAAGGATATGATTTTTCTGTGATAGAAATAAGATAGGCAGTGCAGTGACACACTATAACAGAAAGGATAGTAGATTCCTTTTGACAATTTCCCATACATGAACCTACTTCTGAGAATGTACTCGACATTGACTAATTGTCGCTACTAAAATTAAGTTCCAGTACCAGTATAAAATTACAACTTGGGAAACCCTTATACAATCGAGGTTCCATACATTTAATAGCCAAACCCATGAAACTTGGTATTTAAATCTATTAAGATTTGATCATACTTCAGATGAGTGTCCATAAAATTAATTACTCTAAAAATATGGACCTCTAGAGGTACCCAAGTTTTTTCTTTGATTGTTGAATCGATTCATTCATAGACTGCGATTTCTTCTCAGCTCATTATTTTTACGAATATTCTAATCAAATCCTCCTTTAAAATTCTTTAAGATTCCATTAATTTCTTGCAAATGTTTTAGCTGGGAATGCAGGCTGATGTCTACACTACACTACATTCCCACCTGTCCAACATACAAAACTTCATGTAAGAACTAACAAAAGTTATCATTATTGGTACATGAAGGGTGAGAAAATTTGATGTACACGCTATACTACAATAAACAAATAAACTTTATGTTTCCACTTTGTGCATAGTTCACTTAATTTTATTAGCTACATAGTTTTTTATTAAAGCTTAAATTTAAAAGGGACAGTAGTAAGTACCATCATTGTTCCATTTCAGCCGATAACACTGCTACTCCTAAATGGGAAATTAATCGATGAAGGATAATCAATTATTTTATTATTATTATTTCATATTGTATAACATGATAGAAGAATTGATTAGAGACAAGTGCAAGTGCAATAGCACATACCCTCTTTTTCTAGAAACCAAAATCCATCAACAAAATAGTAAGAAGAAAAAATGCATGCTTGCAATACTGGAAATTAGAAAGAAAAGAAATGCATTAAAAAAATGTTTTTCAAAAAGATTTGGCCTAATCAACGCTCTATTAAGGAACATCTTAACATAAGTACAGGGTCCTTAAGGTCCGTAGAAATATTGAAAATTAGTCATCATAAAACTGAGTACGATAGAGGCGAACCGGTTTCCTGAATGCTGAGATCGGTTAATGATAACGCCAATGGGTTTGATTTTTGCTTGAACAAAAGGTATTTACCTAAAAGGCCTCCTATACAATGACTGTTGCTTACAATGTTTAAAAAAACTCAGAAAAATTATTTTACTCTAACTAGGACCTGGTGTGGCAGTACTGCAGTGATAACCTGATTCTGATGAAAAAATACTCGTCAAACCGTGATTTTCGGGATGTTTTAATATTTTCCCGCGTTGACAGTAAGTTCCCCTAAGATCGGGTTGGAACACAAATATTATATCAATATTTAGAAATTTTTTTTTACCATATATCCAAACCTGAAGAAAATAAGCTGGTGTTATTTTCTTTGGGATAGCAGATGGAGTATAAAGTCGTAGAAAACATATTCTAAATCACATGAAACCACATGGCTTCGACATCAATATCCTCGATTTCATGCCAGAAATAGTTGGTTATCAGGCGCCTATATTGCGCACCATTGACTGTTACAGTGTGACCCTAAATGTTTTCAAAAAACTAATGACGCCGCTTGACCACAATGCGCACCAAACAGTGACTTTTTAGCCATATAATGGTGTCTCGTGAATATCATGAGGACTTTCATCTCCCCATATGAAACAATTTTGCTTATTAACACACCCAGCGAGGTGTAAAAGTGTCACATCAAAGAAGAGGATTTTCTTTAAAATATCAGCATCAACTTCCTGCTGCTGTAACACGAATTATGCGATGGTTAAGCGATTCATTTCGTAAATATGTTACTACAAATTGACATTTGACACTTTGAAAACAAGTGCTTATCGACAGCTGCTTGATTTGCAGTGCTGCCAACATAGGAAACTCAAATTAGATCACCCTATATAATTCGAAAAACTGGGATAAGATTTCTCAATTAACTAATTTCATTTTGATAATTTTAAAGTATCAAATATCCTACCTCAGTAAAAGGGCGAAATACTATTTAAACTGGCTTCTTGTTTTGCTAAGTTTTCAAAGACATGTGCCTTTGAAAACTTAGCAAAGGGGTGTCCCAAAAATGATTCTCAAAAATGACTTTTAAGTTACTAATTAGATCAGCAGTTACTCAGGGTTAGTAATTCTAATCTTCAACGGAAAAGTAAAGTTTATTACTAAATTATCAAACATTAACTAAACTGCCAAGCTTAATCTGGCACTACGAACAGATTCTGGCCATTTTCTTCGTTAATCATTAATCAAAATAGTACAAGATTACGTATTGCGCATTTTTTCTTGACGTATTAGGTGCCTTGTTGTTTCCAGCCCAATCTGCGTGTACTGTGTTGCGTATCGTACACGAGTAATTTCTCATCATTTGAATTTAATAACTACTGTGAAAAAATATGAAATTAAATTCTATAATTAAGTATTAATCTAAATTAGTCATATCGATGAAATTTCCGTTTTTTGTCTTTTTTGGTTCTATAAAATTCCAATTTTAATCTTCTTTAAAAATATATCGTTTTTAAGAAATTCTTTCTATAAAAGAAAAAAAAAGACCACCGCCGAATTTTTATTAATAAAATTTATTATGAATTCATGTTAATCGCGTTATTATTATAAAGCGCGACAAGAGGCACTAAGTTCTGTGACAATTTTTCTATTCTTAAATACATAGAGACATGCGGTTTTTTTCAAAATCAATAAATTATAAGATAGAAATTTCCTTGTTGCGACGTTGATCAAAAGAAATATCCAAATATGAATGCTATAAGTGTCTACTTATAGGATCTTTAGAGGAGGTTTTGAAGAAAAAATCTTGCTCGATAAAATTAGCATTCATTATTTTATCTGAAAATTGAAATCTGGGAATTTCTCGAGCTATCTACCATCACATTTCTAGCTAACTGATACAAAATTAGAATATAATCTAATACTAAAGACACGCATAAGGTATTCATACCATAGTTTAAGGATACCATGTGGTATATCATATGTGTGTCGTTGAATACTAGCTGAATACCATTTCAACTACGTAGCATATATCTGGTATTTAAATTCGAAAAAGTACGTGGTATTCCCTATTTTACTTAATTTTTTCGGCCACTGTAATCTATTCTTTAGTGATTGTCGCGCTATTTTATTGAAGCGGAAAATAGCGAATGGAATTTTGTAGGTGAGCTGAGCAATTGACACATGTTTACATTTTTTTTTTTTTTTGAAAATATTATTTTAAAAAAGTGGAAAAAGTAATTAAATACGCAAAATTGTATGAGTTAATGAAACCTGAAAATTTATAGATGTTGGTAGGAATCATACAAGTATAGAGGAATTAAGAGGAGCGGAAAGAAATTCCCGTATTCTCACTGAAATGGCAGAATTTCAAATGTCAGACAGATACTATGTTTGATGTGTGCCAACCCCTTTTTATACCATGGTATTGGCTATACTGTAGTATCGATACAAAGGTATGAATACCCTATGTGTGCCTTTAGTATAACGAGTTAAACTTAAAGTACCCCGTAAACGATCAAATTTGTTTGTCAAACAATTTGATCGTTTGCGAGTTTGTTTGAAGTGTTTGATGAAAATTTTGATTGATAAACACGCCTGTTTGACAAACAATTTGATAGTGTGCGTCGGTGTTTGTCAAACACGATCTCAGTCGTCGCTTGTATTACTCATTGTGCATGATAAATCGTATGACACGAACGTCGCCGAAAATCGAAATTACGGGAAAATTTTGACGATTTTGTTTGTCAAACAATTTGATCGTTTGCGCTGAAAACGTGAAGTTTGACAAACAAGTTAGTCAAACAAATTTGATAGTTTACGGGGGCTTTAAACCTTTACCGAGGCCGGCAAATGAAGTGTTTAAAAACGCTGTAATTTTTTTCTTTATTTGTCGGTTTTATTAAAATTTAGGGAAATGCTAGTTTATAATACATAGTTAATTTTACAATTATTCGAATCGTATATAACCGCCTTTTGCCTTAATCACCAGCTTCAATCTCTTTTTAAACGATGAAAACGATGCTCGCATATCGCTTAAACGGTTCCATTCACGAGTCAAATCTTTTTCACCTAGCTTTCTTGTGACTTTCAAATGCTCAGAACTATCATCGGAACGTCTCCTTAACCAAACACGATTGTTTTGTTTGTTGAGAAATTGTTCGCTCTGCATTCGAAAATACCAAATTTTGTAAATCACCATGAGCGAGCGTACGAAGTAATTTTTTGACCTTTCGGATCGAACTTTTTTTTGAGCATCAGTTAGTTCTTGACACTTTTGTTTTTTCAAAGGCTTTACTTTCAGCTTATTTTTTATGATCCACCGAACATTTCTATCCCTTATGTTCAATTCATTTTCACTTGTGGCTAAACTCCGAATTACGATACTACTGAGTGCAGTGCATCGTCGGCCTCCGCCATAGCATTTTTTTATGCTCCCAGTCTCGTCGAATCGTTTAATGGTACGATACACAATTTAAGGTCCATTGTACAAAAAATAAGAACGCGTCTTTTCATCAACAAATAATTTTTACTGCTGACAGACAATATGTCAAGCAACATTCATGCCAAATCTTAGTATTGCAAGATGTGTGGTTTACATTTGACAGCGAATTGAATTAGACCGTCACTTCAATTAGCTGGACCCCGTAGATACTATTCAACAAGAATATTATTGCAGTAAAAATCTAATAGTTTCATACTTTTTGAATATAGAGTGCGGCCATTTTGAACCTCTGTATTTCTGAACGTAATCGCATAATCAACTAAAAATTTTGGGCGGGGACATAATTTCAAACTAAACTCTAGTACTCGAGTACGATTACTAAACGTTGACGAGTACATAATCTGCTTAAAGAATCTAGTCTGTCAACGGAAGTGACATTAAATTGGCTTAAATAATTGTTTTCTCTTCTTAATCTGTCTGCAATTGGTTATGAAGGTGTGTCCAAACCAAGTAGTTCTCTGCGAATACTTACCGATAACCTATGGCGAGTATGGAAACATCAACGAATGCTCACTTCCTAGGATTTAAAGCGCCTTTACGTACATCATTTACACTGTTGTTTTTATAGTGCTTTTTTCATTTTCTCATCATCGAAAATAGAAAACAGATCCTATAACTAGGCACTAAGATATATTTCTAATAAATTCAAAAGAATTAAATAAAATTCATCTTAAATTCTAATCATAATAAAAATGTTTTTTTGTTTATATTTTTAGAGATACCCTGTATCGAATGTCTTTGGGACTCGAATCAAGAGAAAAATCCATTTGGGAAGCGACACAAGCGATGATGGCTATGTGTCAGGATAAGGGACAAAATGAGAAGAACTGTAAAAACTATATTATGGTGTTACAGAGCTATGGCAATCAATTGTATGCTTGTGGAACATACGCGTTCAGCCCGAATTGTTCATGGCGTCAGGTGGGTTATTCAAAGTTTACATTTAATATTTCATTTTTAAATTTTATAAAATAGGGGAAAACTGTATTGTTTTTATAAATATCATTAGGGGATTTATACAAGGTGTTTCGAAATTTTCAATTAGAATAAGCATTATCATTTGTAGATCCATTAGATATAACTGGTTAGATTCAAGCTTTGTGCTTAACTTAAAGGCAAGATTAAAAAATCGATCAATTTAGGCAAAGTAGCAGCAATTACAGTGTATTAAGCAAATTCAACTGCGTTATGACTCTTAAGCGACCTTAAGTATGTCATGCAAAAATGATTGCAGCTATTGCTATTTATTTCTCCATTTAAAATATATAGGAGTATAAATAAAGGTTTCCCTGTATCAGTTGACTTCCGAAGTTACGAGGTGTGAGTAGAGGTTTGAGATGAGAGTTAAAAACACGAGCATGTCAGCATTTTAATACAATGGATCTGTATCATTAGTTGTAGGAAAACAAAAGCTTGTTTATAAAGTTTTTTCGATGTATATACTTTAAACATTAACATACCGATTTCTATAAAATGTGCAGAATAGATTTAAGCTGTTAGGGCCAAGGCTAACTGCGAATTAGACCAAATCTGAAGAAGAAGAAACAAAGGTATCCCGAAAAAAACCTTAAAATATTAGTTTGGGTTTGGGCTACTACTACCAGAAGTATATTAGTTTTGTCACTAAAGGTCTGTTTTATTTGTCATACCCTACACCGGAGCAGGGTAAGTGGCAAAAAAAACGAGCAGGAGTAGGAAAAAGCCTTAATTCAAAAGTTTGTAACGTTGCTGAGCAACCATATTGTAATTAAATGAGAAATGTTTAGCTAATACACTTTTTATGGTAGAAAACTGAACTAATTTCGGTGTGAGAGCTACCCCTGGTCTGAAAGTAGTGTAGGATTTGCACCTTTGTTGTTTTTGTTTTCAATGTAAGAATTTGCTCTACCCCAGAGCAAGGGGCAAATAAAACAGACCTTAAGTGTGTGACACATCGAAATAATCATCGTAGAAAGGTTTCGAGGGTATGGTTGTGTAGGGAATAAAAAGTTATATCGATTTATGCATGTCCGTTCGTCCGTCCGTATACAAAATAACTCAAAAACGCGTAATTCGATTTTGTTGAAATTTAGAATGTCAGTTGGTTATTCCTTAACTGGATTTGGTATTTCATTTCAGTAAAATCGACTGAGGGGGAGCGAAGTTATTAAGCAAAAACCAGGGTGACCAGAAAGTTTTGTCGTTTGTTTTATATGGTTTTTAGGAATTAATTGGAAAATTCGTGAAGCAATTTTGTTTAAATTAATTATATTGGTTAAATGCATAAATAGACGATACCATGTTAAATTTCAGTAAAATCGGTCGAAGGATAGTATAGGAAAAAAAATCCTAGAAAAAAATAAGTCTGTTCATAAAGTTTTTTTGATGTTCTTTAAAAACTGATGCACCGATTTGAATATAATTTGCAGATTAGACTTATGCTATTAGGGTCTAGGTTACCTGTAAATTAGAGGAAATTTTAAAAAGAGGAAACAATGTTATGAAGAAAAACAGTTTTTCTATCTCATTTTTGTCATAGGTCATCAAAAATCGGCTATACACCGATTTTAATTTTTTATATGTTTTTTTTTTTTAAATTCATTTTGATTAATTTTTATTTTATTCATCAGATGGAAAATTTGACGGTAACACGATATGATAAAGGAGTCGCAAAATGCCCCTTTAATCCTCATGCTAACATAACAACACTGATGACAGAAAATGGACAAATGTTTGTTGGTTCGCCGACCGATTTTTCTGGTTCAGATCCAGCCATTTTAAGAGTTGATTTATCACCGGTAAGTTTTTTATGCACATGCATTGTGAAGGAGGGGGGAGGCAGAGTAATATATATTTTTTCACAAATGATTTAACTTTTGAGAATGTCAAATCAATTGAATTTTTTGAAAGTTGATTTTGAATACTGGACTACTTAAGTACATACATAACAAAAAAAAAATTCACATATGAATACGTTTAAGAAAACAATTGAAAATCAAACCAGATTTAACAATTTGATTAAATACGCTATTAAGAACAAACCATTATTAGTTCGCACATTGAAATTACATTTGAACAACAAAAAGTCAGGGAAATGCAATTGAAGATAAACTCTTTAGATTATGCGGCGTCTGTTAACAAGAACAAACTGTATGTCTGGCCATACTATATTATCAAGAGTACCTTATTCAATACGTATTTTACGTTCCTTGAACTTATGTATATATTAAAAAGGGTTATCCAACAAGCGTGATATAACTTTAAAATTAAAAAAAAGGAAGATCATTCAATGTGCCGGATTATACGCAGTAGAAAGTTTTGGGTAGAAAACTACCAAACCGATTAGACGAGGAATGTTTATCTATACCACAGTCTTTTATACAAGCTACACAAGGAGTGTATTAGTGTGTGTGAGTACAGCATCACTCGAACTTAAACCGTCAAACTGTTAGGATCTGCTATTTTACTATTTCCTATGTACTTTTAGATTATGATTACCTGTTGACGGTCAGTAAGCGAATGGCGCGCTTGAATTTTCAATTTTTTTCGAAACCTACACAAACAGTGACTCTTGTTTGTGTGCGTAAAAAACTCCGTTGCGCCAACATTTCGAGAGGTAGATCTTCTGCCTCACTCCCAACCCACCGATACCTATGTCTGCGGTGGAATTCTACCCAAAAAACATCGCGTGTAATCCGACACAATACCATTAATGATGTAATAGCTTCATGTAAATATGCACCATAACTATGTCGGACATGCACATGCACTCTTTGATACAAATCTGGTCCAATCCCACACGAGTTATGCTGTTTTTTTAATTCTTCAATTGTTGTTGGTTTATCAACATATCCCTACAGAAAATAATCCAACTCAGTGATATCACAAGATCTAGGCGGACAATTGGCAGGACCATTTCTGGAAATGATTGATCACAGTTGCAGTATGGCATGGGGCTCTATCCTTTTGGAACTATGTATTTTACTGAGATCAATTTCTTCTAAATTTTGGAAGAAAATAATCCTTGAACATTGATCTGTAACGTGCTCCATTGACTGTAACGTACGCTCTTTTTCCCCTTTTTGAAAAGACCCATGATACGACCAGCATAAAGCTCACACCAAATTGTTACCATCTGAGAGTCTAATGCGGACGCTGCGAAAAGACATCTGGATTCGCCTCAGGCCAAACATGACAATTTTGTTTATTAACCATTTAGTCGAAAATGAGTTTCACCACTGAAGAAGATTTTTCACAGTTATTGAGCTCAATCTACAAACCTACGACACAATAAATAGGGCTTTAATTCCTGTATTAGTTGAATATTGTAGTGATGTATGCCGAAATTTATAGGCAAAATATCCCATATTGTAACATATCATAAGCCTAAATGTTTCGAACATCGAAAAATCAATAAATTTGGCACATCCCTTACACTTTCATTTACAGACGACAATATTGGCTTCACTCTGGGCATTTTTTGTTTTACTGGTATGTTTTCACATCATGTAAAGAATAATTGTATTCATACTTTTCAAGAATTCGACGAAGAGCTAACTTATATGGACGATACAGTCAAGCATAAAAGTCCCTAAGTGCATCCTGAATTTGTCGAATTGAAAGATTTTGATAATAAGTTTTAATAACTTGTAAACGTTGTTCTAATATGAAACGCTGTTTGCTGAAATGGCAGACTATACTGAAAGGATAATAATAATAAATTCCGAATCCTATAAAAGCCCTATATGTATGCAACGAATACCATAACAATGACCACATAAAAATCAAGAAGTTTTAGGGGAAAACGCGTATTATACAATACATTCAATACATTGAAACGCATCATAACGGGTGACGTGATGTGGGTTTATGAATCTGACATGTAAACTAGCCAACAAGCTTGGGAATGGCCTTAGGATAACGAGCGGAAACCGAAAAAGACACATGAACCCCACTCGCAAATCATCATGTTGATTGTTGTTTTCCTTTACTACCGTGATATTCCCCTCGCAGAGGAGAAAACAATTTACAAACAATATTATCTGCGCGTTATGAAGTGTTTCAGAGAGAATGTTCACCGGAAAATTCCAGATTCGTGAAGAACAATTCTTGGATTTTGTACCGATAATGCGCCGTTCGACACATTGATGATTGTATGCAAATTTTTGACTCAAAACAGAACAAATGTCATCGATAAAGCACCGTTTTCGCCAGATATGGCTCCCTGTGACTTTTTTCTGTTCTCCCGGTTAAAATTACCATTTCGTGGAATACGTTTTGAGTCCATTAATTATGTTTTATTGGCAAATTCCGAATACTTTTTCGAGGGAATGTATATCTTAAAGTTGCGCGGTACTAGGATATATTATCCAGAATCTGGCATTAAGTGAAGGTAGGATCTGTGAGCAAAAGAATGACCAAAAATGAAAATAAACAAAATAAATCTGTATAGTAAACCATCATGTGCATGAAGTAAAAAAACAGTGGGATTAAAGAGCAAGGCGAACAACAGCGAGCGAAACTTCTAATCTGAAATTGGAAAAGTTATAAACGAAATCAACAGAACGATAAGATTTTGAAAACCGTGTTTGTTTTTATTATTGCCATGATTTGGTTGCACCACATGTAATTGTTTCCATATACATTTTTGGTACGATTACAGCGCTGCAAAGTTCGCCTCCTTTTTAATAGTATTTTTAAAAAAGACTATGTAAATACATGCATTTTTATATCACACAGAGACTTTTTAACAAATACTAATAATGAGATGGTGCTTGCAGACGTGTCCAAATCAGAATCCAAGTTGAAAACTCTCATTACTGTATACTTTTGATAAGATTTAATATAATTAATTTCTTTTTCATAAATTTGCAGGACGATACTAGAATGTTACGAACAAACCAATATAATTCGAAATGGTTAAATGATCCTCAATTTGTTGGAAGTTTCGAAGCTGGGGAATTTGTTTATTTCATATTTCGTGAAACAGCAGTTGAATATATTAATTGCGGCAAGGTATATAAATCTTAGCAAAAATTGTAAAATTGTTCTTTTAAAATTAATAATAATAATTGTTTTTTTACAGGTAATTTATTCACGTATTGCTCGAGTTTGTAAATCTGATTCGGGCGGTGAACATATATTAAAAGATAATTGGACATCATTCTTAAAAGCACGATTAAATTGTTCCCTCCCCGGTGAATATCCATTTTATTTCAATGAAATCCAAGGAATTACTTATTCAACTGAAGAAGATGTTCTATATGCAACGTTCACAACACCAATGTAAGTTTACTAGAAACCCCTTCTGCCAGTACGCTAGTGGTAATTAAAAAAAGAATTGGTTAGAATCTTAACATAGCAAAATCAAAGGTTGAAAACTATCAAATAAAAACGTCGAGAATTTCGAATTTCTTCAAGTCGAGCAGTCTAAACTAATGAACGAACCAACAAAATATATGTTATTTTTAGTTTTCGGTGAATAGTAAGCGAGTTCTTGTGAAACTAGGAATATATATTTCAAAGAGGCAAGGCCACAGAATAGGTAATGTCTTCAGTCGTGAGTTCACGGAAGTGGCAGTAGTCAGATGGGTCGTAGGGTCAAAAATACAAAATATACCTAATTTGGTCAATAGTGGACGGGCTGTTAAAAACTATAAATGTATATTCTGAAAAGACAGGAAAGATTATGTTTTCAGTCGATAGGTCACAGGAATCGTGGTGGTCGCGGGGTCACTAGGGTCGTGTGGGTTACAGGGGCAAAAATACAAAACACAAGCAATCCCACGATTTTACCATCAAGTAATTAATAAAATCCATTAATCATTTTCATTTAATTTCCCCCTTTCCATTTAGTAATAGCGTTCATGGATCTGCGATATGTGCATTCAATTTATCTTCAATAAATGCTGCATTCGCTGGACCATTTAAACATCAAGAAAATATTGGATCAGCATGGGATAGTGTCGATTCACCACATCGTGAACATTATGAATGTAAAGTATTACGTGGTCCACCAAGTTTACGACATAATCAACTATTAGATTCATCACGTTATCAATTAATGGATCGTGCTGTACAACCGATCACAAATCATCCATTACATTTCTCTAAATTAGAACGTTTAGCACATATAACACTTGATATAATTCCAACGAAGTTACATGAACGTGTCCATATTTTATATGTTTCCACTGAAGGGGGTATGATAAAGAAAATCTCAGTACTTCCACGTACAAAAGAAACTTGCGTTATTGAAATGTGGCAACCAGAATCAAGTCCGGAAACAAAAATACATACAATACAATATTTAAAAGAAACCGAATCACTTTATGTTGGGACCGACAAAGCTTTAATACGAATTCCAGCTCAACATTGTACACGACATGTATCGAAATCATCTTGTTTAAATGCAATGGATCCATATTGCGGTTGGAATGAATTGCAAGAATCATGTACACCACCACCAAGTGGTGATACTTTAGCACGTTATTGGATTCAAAATTCCACCGAATGTCCAATATTGACTGCACCAATTGATGGTAGTTGGTCAGCATGGTCAGATTGGATCAAATGTACACAACATAATGGGCAATCCAATGATGATTTCAATTCGAACACAGATATGTGTTTGTGTCGGACACGGCGATGTGATAATCCTTCACCGAAAAATGGTGGTCGATCTTGTACAGGTGTAAATATTGCAGTAACAAATTGTACTGTTAATGGTGGTTGGACAGAATGGAGTGCATGGTCAGCTTGTTCACAAACTTGTGGAGTAGCTGTGAAAACACGTCGAAGAACATGTGGTAATCCGAAACCGGCACATGGTGGTAGAGTTTGTGTTGGTCCAGAACGTGCAGAATTATATTGTTCACATTTACCACCTTGCCCTGTACCAAAACAACCTCCAATAGATGGCGGATGGGGACCATGGGGTTCTTGGAGTGAATGTAGTGCACAATGTGGTGCTGGATTTAAAATTCGTCGACGTAAATGTAATGATCCAGAACCACAAAATGGTGGTTTAGATTGTTCTGGATGTCATATTGAATATGATGTTTGTAATAAAAATCCATGTCCTGAAATTAAGAAAATTGGTTCATGGACACCATGGTTAATGCAAGTGAATGGATCAACAAATGATGGAGGACATTTAGAGAGAAGATTCAAGTTTTCATGTAAATCATCAAGTTCTGATCCGAGCTCTTTAAAAATTGCATTAGCTAAAGAGGAAACAAGAATTTGTAATTCGGATGGATCTTGTCAAAGGTTAGTTTCGACTTGATTATAGTAATTTTACAATGCTTTTATTGATATAAATTTTTAGGGCTGGTGAAGGTAGTGAAGATTCTGGTTGGAGTGATTGGAGTTCATGTAGTGCAACATGTGGTGGTGGACAACAGTTCCGTACACGATTATGTGAACGCGACGATTGTGATGGAAAATCAAAAATGGCAAGAGCTTGTAATACACATCCATGTGCTGAATGGAGTTGCTGGACAGAATGGTCAGCTTGTTCGGTGACATGTGGAGTAGGTACCCGTAAACGAACACGAAAATGTCTTTCGATTGAAAATGACTGTGAAGGAAAGACTATCGAAGAAGAATTATGTGAAATGCCAATTTGTGAATGTAATTTTAATATTTTAAAATTTTTTGTATTTTTATTTTAAAGTATTTTTGTTTAATAGCTTTCCATGGATGGAGTACTTGGAGTGAATGGTCAGGTTGTACAGATATTGGAGAACGTTTTCGAATTCGTAAATGTTTAACTACAGATCCTGAACCATTTGAATGTCAAGGTAGTGAGAAAGAAACAAGAGCTTGTACACCAGACATGGGAAATGGTTAGTTTTGAAGTGCGTCTAAACCAAGCAATCCAGTAAGAGCTACAAAAAACATTCTTGCCTTCCCTGCAGTAAGGTGTTCACACACCAACTGAGGATTTTGCAGAGAACATGTTTTATTCTTGCACATTTGCTTGGTTTGTGACGCAATTTCAAAAGATATGAAATTTATATATTTTTTCTATAACTATAATAACACACTTACAGAAGTAGCTTTAACTGCTGGAATAAGTTCCGGATCAATATGGGGAATCGTTGCTGGTGTATCACTTTGCTGTTCTTTTATGTCGATATTATTAACGTATATTTTTTTAAAACGAAAATTTCTTGTCACCAATAATAATCCAATACCGACATCACCATGTTATGATTCATATCCAAATCAATATTCTAGTCTGCCCACGAAAGATGTAAGTTTCTATAAGTTTATATGAGTTAATTTTTTTTTTTTAATCCAGAAAAATCTTTCTAGTATTTAGAGGCACGACCAAAAGTTAAAAGACAATCCAGTTTTAATTCCAGTAATAGCAATACCAGTAATAAGAATTTAGGAAATGGTACACTAATGAAAACCAATAATGTAACCGGTAATCATACACCGAAAGTACTATCAAAATCATTTGTTGATTGTGAAACGGCAACAATTAAACGTAATTCACATGGTTTAAATAATAGTCGACCGAATCGAACGATCGATGATGAGAAATTTTAGAGGACTGATTTTTATAGCAATTGTTTTTCTTGTTTTTATTATTATTATTATTATTATTATTATTAATATTATTATTAATTAGAAACTAAAAAAAATATGAATTGAGCCAGAATGAAACAAAAAAAATAAATTTAAACATGAATGAAAGAAAGAGAGATTAGCGTACTACGTCATCAGTGACTTGTTTACCCAGGATCAACTTTAAATCGACTTGACTTAATTCAATCACAAAAAATTTTGACTTGAAATTTTTCATGTAGACCAAGATCGCGTCTTCAAATCGAAACATAACCTAAAAAATAAAAATTTGTGTGCAAGCGTCTATGAAATTGACGTTGATTTCAAGTCGATTTCAAGTCAATCTTTCAATCTCGTAAAGCCTTAAAACGCGGCTTAAGCTTCAAGTCGATCTCAAGTCAATTCGGAAGTTGCCATGTTAACGATGTAATAAAGAGCATATCTGAACACTGGCTCCAATGGTAAGAGTGTTAATATTGAGTGGTCTGGAGTTCAAATCACGGTCGCGCATCAGTTTCACATTTGTTCAGTTTCTCATGTGAAGAATGATGATATTTAATGTGTTGTTGTAACATAGAGAAGAGATAGATGTAAAAGATAGAAAGTAGGCGCAAAAATGTGTTTTTGCAATAACTAAATCTTTAAAATTGTGATTTTCCCAGATAAATAAGGTTTGGACTGGAAGAAATTTTCGACAGCCTGACTAACTTGCCCATCAGAATTGAAGGTTTTTCCATTTAAAAAGTTTTGTAAGGAACAAAAAAGGTGATTGTCTGTCGGGCTAAGCTCTGGGGAGTAGGGTAGGTGCAGTAAAACAGACCATCCAAGCTTAAAGTAGGGGCCACACCAATCAGTTTTCCATCAGTTTTTGGGAAACTGATCGAAAACTGATTGGTGTGAACATAAAATCAAACGACTGACAGTCAACCACGAAAAATTTCATGGGCACATCAGTTTTTTAAAAAAATGATGCAAAACTGATTGGTGTGAACATGTTGTTGTCAGTCGTGTCAGTCGTATCGTGTGAGAACAGACTCCAGTCATTAAATATTTATAGTTTTGAATATTAATGTACTGATTTTGTAAAACAAATATGGACAAAAACCAATTTTTATTGGAATTTATAGTGTTATAAGTCCCATAGGGCGTTATGGGATGTCAGTAGTGTAGATTACTCCGGAAACGAAAAAAAAATTAACGGCTACATGGAATTGATTGATATCTTTAAAAAGGAGAAACCAAATGTTACACAAGAGGACGTAAAAAAGAAAATTAACACACTTCGAAGTTCTTATAGAAAAGAACTAAAAAAAATAAAAGCTTCTCAAAGTTCTGGTACGGGAGCTGATAGTCTTTATGTGCCCAAAGTATCGTGGTTCCAGAGTTTAGAGTTTCTGGAACATTTGAAAAAACCATTCTTTCATCCACATTTTTCTATTAATTTTATTTTTTGAATTTAATGCAATAATTATCCATAAACACGCTCTCTCTTTATTATCCATCATCACTATCTGAACTCTGCAATCAAAATGAATGGAAACTTCTCACAAAAAACTGTCAGTCGCAACTGATAGGTGTGAACGCTAATTAGATAAAAAAAAATGATGGAAAACTGATGGAAAACCGATCAGTTGCGACTGATGGAAAGCTGATTGGTGTGGCACCTACTTAAGAATTTTTTCTTGAGTCATTGAGCTGTATGTGGTCGCGCATTGTCGTGTAAAAGAATGACGTTTTTACAATTGACGAATGCAGGACGCTTTTCATGAAGTTTCTCTTTCACTCTTTGCAGTGATTGTGATATATTCAAAACCTTTCTTGTTGATTGACGTTGCTTTTGCTCCAATATTGCGTCATCAAGGTCGGACGTCCCGCCCTAGGTTCGTCCTTTAAAGTTGTATCTCCAGAACGGAATTTGGCACACTAATTTCTAACTGTCCGATCGGTTATTAGTCCTTCAGCATATATGCACTGCATATTTTTTCAGCTGTCGCCTTAGCACTATTGTATTGTTTAAATTTCCAAAGCATCACATGACGAATATGCACTTTTTCATTCTCCACTTTAGGGGTTAAGAACAACAGTTTAATGAAACTGGCACCACACAAACCAATTGTCAGAAGACTGACCAAACGTTTATCTATTTAGTAAAAGTAAAAACTCGTTTGTGCCAGTTACTCACAGGGAGTAGATCGATCAATACCTAGCTGCATCGGAAATTATTTATAACTTAATCCAATACATCTAACACAGGGTCTGCATTAGCCAATATGTCTGGTATACCAATTGCCTTACCAGAAAGAAAATACTACCAGTTTTTTTTACGTGGGCCAATACTGGTATACCAATTCAGTATCTGACATGCCGTTGAACCGAGAACAGAAAATAAAAATAGCCAAAATATTGGCTTTAAAGTGTCGAATTCAATTATGTAGCAATATCTTCCCATACCCTTTTTTTAAAATCGATCCTTCTATATTTTTCTTCTTTTTCTCGAAACATATTTATCAATTTGATAATTCCACTCCGGAAAACTTTAGTTTCCGCCATTTTATTAAATGCAAATGTCAAAAATTGGTATACCAGAAAAATTGGTATACCAGGAGGGTCTACACTAGCTTTTTAGCAACAAATTTTGCTGGTATACCAGAAATATTGGCTAATGTAGACCCTGTGTAAATGAAAGATCACTCAGAACATCATGGAAAATTTTCAAAATGGCTACCATATAGTACGAAATTAGGAGTAATCTTGATTTCTTTGTTTTCTTTTATTCATGTAAATTAAAGTACAAAATTTTTATCATGAAATTCATTTTCTTTTTGTACAAAATAAAAAAACAAAACAAAATCATTACATTTGAAGGAAAAACAGTGTGGGAAATTTATATACTAAATTGTAATATATAAGATATTTAGTATTAGTTTTTAATTTAAGTTTCTTTTTATTAGAAAATTACGAAAGAAATTTTTACTTTCAGAATTTTTATTTTACACAATATACTAAACAAAATAAATTATGTATTAAAATTAATTTTAAGATAATTTAAGTAATATTATAGAGAATGGTAGTATTATATATGTGGTGGACATACAAGGGTGCGCGTGCGTTTTAAAAACTTTTTCGATATATGTACAAAGTAAATTTTGTTGAAGAAATCAATAATAATAATAGTAAGAATACTTTTAGATGTAATTAAAAACTTAAAAAACTCGTCCAAATCAAGCAAGCAAGAGCAAAACATGCTAGAGCATAGTTGATTAATTGCTTTCCGTGGTAAGTGATTAATTCACTACTTGTTGGCTTTAAACTGATTAATTGGTTTCTATTATAATAGCCAGGCATTAAAATTTCTCCAGTAAAAATAGCAATTACGAAAGAGAAGGGAAATTTTTATATAAAAGAAAAAGAGAAAGGGTAATACAAACAAAAGAGGAAATATTCTCTTAAAAATATTTCACCTTTAATTTAAAAGTTATTCAAAATTTATTCATACTCTCATAGGATTTCCCTCTCCATATTTATTTTGTTTTGTTTCTCTTAAATGAAACAATTAATCAGTTTTCGGTTAAAAAAAATAAAAATATTGAACAAAATTTGATTACTGAATTAATCAATTAATCAAACCATGCCCTATTCTTGGCAAATGTTCAGTTTGTATGGACACCTTAGTGAGTATGAGCAAGAATTCTTTTATTCGCCTCCATTGTAAATGGAGAGCATCATACGAATGATCGCTCGCTAGCTTGATTTGGACAGGTTTTTGGGAACTGTATTTAAATGTATTTTTAAGAATTTTTGTATTATTAAAAACAAATCAATTGTGTGACATTATATTTCTGCCTGCGAAAACTAGAGCAGGGCTGAAAATTGATTATTGCAAGAAATCGTGCGAAAAACTTTAAAAACTTGATCTATAATATTTTAGAGTAGCAGAGAGAAAAGCTGATTTGAATGCAAAAGAAATATGATGTAATAAGCAAAGAAGCACGTGCTGACACATTATGGTTGCTTCGCAAATTTTGGGTACTTTATAATTACTCATACTTCGGTATTGGTCATGAGATCGCGTCTTATTTCTTTTCAGTCAGTTAAGATTCAAGCAGAATGACGGACTCACGACGCATTCAAATTTTAAATACTTACCTTTCAATTAGACTACACAGATCGCGACGGATCCACGACGGACTATTTTTAATACAATTTGAAAATCAAAACTGTGGAATCCATTGTAGATACGTCATTCTGTTTCCCGCATTACTTTTATTACTATCTATCTTATACAGCAAGGTTTTTCGCGCGCAGCCCTGGCTAAAGATTCTTAAAAGTAATCGATTTAAATACTTAAACAAACAAAAAAAAACAAATCACTAAAAAAAATAAAAATACAAAATTAAGAAAACAATTTAATTAATTATGTTTATAAATAAAAATTACTTTTAGAAAATTTTCTAACCAAAAATTAACGAAAGAAAAAACTTAAATTAAAAAAAATTATGCATTTTTGTGCCATTTAGAAATTCGCTGACTTATAAAAAAGAAATATTAAGAAATAATTCTTTTATAAAAATTTTCCAATTAAAAATAATTTGGAAAAAATAAACAAAAATTTCCAAATCAATTTTACTCATATTGAGTAAATTCTAATTTAATTAATAATTTCATTAATTCGGATCTATTCTATGATTTTCTATGCTAGTTTATGTTATGTTATGTTATTTTGATGTTATTTTAAAAATGCTTTACAAATTTTGTATTCTAAAAAAAATCCTTTTACGATGCCGTATTTTATGTTAAGAAAACGTAATAGAATTTCTTAAATTTCTACTACATTAAGATTCAAATTTTTAAATTGTTATTTAGTGATCTTTACACTTAAGTAGTTATTTTATATTTAACTAACTTTACTATCTGTCTTCGCTTTGGAGTGTGATTCTTATAAAGAGTCTTTCATTAAGGACATAACATAACGATTGTAACGTGTGCTGTGTGACTTGTAGCGCCGTCTTGTTGAAACCACATATCGCCGATATCAATTTCATCTAATTCTGGCCAAAAATAATCCTCCAACATGGCACGGTAGAGCTCTCCATTCACGGTAACATGGCGATCGTTCGCATCAACGAAAAAATACGGCCCAATCAGGCCTCCGGCATGTAAACCGCACCATACAGTGATTTTTTGTGGATGCAATGGTGTCTCTTGAAGCACATGTGAATTTGTTGCTGTCCAATAACGCATACTTTGCTTGTTGACAAATCCGTTTAGCCAAAAATGAGCCCATCGCTGAGGATGATTTTTCACTCTTAAAGTTGCGGCGACCGACTCGGAATTTCGGTAGTAATTTTTAATAATTTCCAAGCGTTGCTCGTTCGTGAACTTTACCATGACGAAAATGTTGACTTTAATCTACGTTTTGACATTGACAGGTCATTATTAATGTTTAAGAGTGCGTTCATATAAATATACAAAATTGTTATGTCCCTATTAAAAGACACTTTATATATCATGAAATAGGGAATTCTTTTTTGCTGGAGATTTCTATATAAATTTGAAAAGCCCTTTCTCATGGGCTCTATTTAAAATACTTTTAAGTTTACTCTATGTAACCAAAAAGCATACAATAGAGTTTCCAACTTGAATTCTAACTTGGGCACGTTTGAACACGCCATCTCTTTCGTAGTATTTGTTAAAATGATTCTGTGTAATATAAAAATGCATGTATTAACAGTTTTTTTTTTTTTTACAAATACTATTAAAAAGAAACGTCCCAAAAACTTACATGTGTTGTAACGTAAGCAAAAATAACACAACATAACATAGAATACCAATTTAATGAAAAATAATATTTTATATGAAATTTAACATAACATAACATAAAATATGAATCCAGAATAGATCGCCATTAAGTTACTTTAAAAAAATTTTTGTATTTAAAATTTATATTTCAAAAAACTAATTACTTATAAATAATTTCCTTTTTTTTCTTAAAAACTTTATAGAAAATATGTAATTTAGTTATTATCAGTTATTTTTTTTAATTATAATTTTATTTTTAAGCTTTATTAACTTTAACAACAATCAATATTGTAATTACATTATAAAAAAAAAAAAAAAAAAACAAAAAAAAACAAAAAAAAACAGAATTACTTTAATTTGAAGACTTTCTGAAAGAGCCATTTTAACTACATTTTGTCCTGAAGACGAATCGTTTTAACGTATGAATGAAAGAATATATATGTTACCGAACGACTGGCTCGCAAGCGCAAAGGATATACCAACTAACCAGTTTCTATTTCAAGGTTTTTTCTTCATAACTTTGTTTCCCCTTTTCAAAATTTCCTCTAATTTATAAGTAACCCAGGTTCTCATAGGATAAGTCTAATTTGCAAATTTTATTCAAATCGGTGTATTAGCACAGTATTAATATACAGTAAAAAAGCAGGGGAACAAGATGTGAAAACTGACGAGTGACCTCGCTTTTTTTGCTTCTTTTTTTGTATCATTATGCCCAATTTTGTTTCCGGCCCTAGTTTTAAATACAATGGATGTGTGGTTTTTCTCAGTAAAAGCCATATAAATCCAAATCGCCTTCTTTTTAGTTATCTATCATTTTTTTTTTAGATTACATTATATTAGTGCAACATAGGTGAATATGTATTTAGTTTTAACAAACAGTTCTAACATTTATGTAAATAATAATTCATACAGGCACTAACACTTAAAATATTTGAAAAATACATAAGAAAAAATTTCTTCTATTTAAAAAAAACCCATGTGCTTATCAAAAATCGTGTCCAGACTTATTCTTATAGGAACCAACACTTGAAAAAGCGTTGGGGCTATCAAAATGGAGCTTAAAACATATGATTTTTGTTTACAAAAATTGGGACTTGACAAATTAAAAAAAATTTCGATTGCTTTCTTTCTTTCATTCATTCTTTTGTCCAAAACGCATAAGACTATTATAAGACTATTATTGGTCTCCCTTCCTACAATTATCTTATAGGGAGCACGTTGTAAAATATAATATATTTGATTAATAGGTTACTTCTTTCTTTCTAATGGAAAATTTTAATTTTCTTTCCTTATTTTGTGGGGAATTTTTTATTTCTGTCATTCTCAAAGGAAGTTTTGGGAAGATCGCGTCTAATTTCTCTTTATTTCCCAGTCAAATTACTGTCTGTTTATTATACTGAGGTATTAGTTCTGAAAGTACATGAAAAAAACTTTATGAACAGGATTATTTTCTCCTAGGAGTACTTCTTTTTTCACTATCCTTGGACCGATTTTCTTGAAATTTAACAGGCTATCGTCTATTTTTGTAACAAAATTGCTTCACAAATTATCCAATTAAATACAAAAAACCACTAGCGAGCGTTTATTAAGTTACTAGTAATAAAAAACAAAACAATAACCTCCAAATATGCAGGTTTGTCGGAGAGCCCATACGCGGCATATGCAACGTAAACCTATGTATATTTACCAACATCATTAGGTATATGTCTCATTTGCCGGAAATGGTGAGTAAATGTAAGTTGAACTCACATTTACCTACCACGCTGACAAATGTGTACATTTACCGGTTAATGTATACATTTACCGTAACATATGTATAAGGTTACGCTTTCCCATATTTCAAATTGTTTTTTATCTGCGCACCTATGCGCGTTTGTCTATCGTCGAATTGTGGGAAGGTTTCAAAACAGTTATTCTTGGTATGATATGAGGACGCTGGTAAGACAAAGAAAAACTCCAGAGTGAAACCAATATTGTAGGATATGTGCCAAATTTATCGATTGCTCGACGTTTGCAACATTTGGGCTTATCATATGACACAAGATTGCGTATTTTACATAATAATTTGGGCCTACAAACCTACAAGATACAGCTAGTACAGGAGTTAAAGCGAAATGGTTATTTATTACGTCTGTTGGTTTACTTATTGCTCATTTCTAACTAAATGATTATGATTTTATGTGATGTCATCAGTTATTTCTTTCAAACAAAAGTCTAAAAACCTTTTCGGAACGAACGGATATTTTCAATTATTGGAATTAGATATCGTAAATTGTAAAAAAAAAATGTAGAATTTTGTAATATCATCGAAGAATTCGACTCTTTATCCAACAAAAACCAAAAAAAGTATGTAAGTATTGTGTTTATTAGTGTCACCTTACAGAATCCCACTGCTGAAATTGTAAAAAATTAATACCATATATATGAGCTGCAAATTCGGAACTTTTCGGACAAAACTTTGGTTACCACACGACTCCATTGGACTTATTTCAAGACATATTTTCAGTCGGACTAAAAAAAAGTCTAATGGAGACTCTAAAATTTGGACTTTTTTGTCAATCCGACTGAAAATATATTTTGAAATAAGTTCAATCGATTTGTGGGGCTAAACGATTTTTAATATGAGCTGACAGTCAACAGTTATTAGAAATGGATCGCTACACGTTTTCGTTGTTGAGCAATATATTAAAAATAATGAAGGTTTTTTGAACAAAATCATTTTCAGCGATGAGGCTCATTTTCATCTTGATGGGTTGGTTAATCGACAAAATTTTTTTTTTAAATATTATCATTTTAAAAACGGTGTAAATTCGAAATTGTTTAAAACGAAGAGCGTGTAAATCGGTGTGTAAACTACTGATATTTTCGTTTGATCTGTTGAACAACAGATGGAGTATAAAATTATAGAAAACATATAACCAAACCACAAATATTGGGTGAAGGAAAAAGTTCGTGACCTTTTTTCACCAAAATTCAAACACATTTTTATTACATTTTAAATGAATTTTATTAAACCAAATATGTGCCGTTTTGATCGATAATATTTTGCCATTTTTCTGGTAAAACCAATAGAATTTCTGGGATTTCTGGGCAAAAACTGAACTAAGTGATTTTCACACGCCTCTTTTGAAGTCAGCTTTATACCATTAGAAGAATTCTGCAAAGATCGAAAGAAATGTTAGTCGAACGGAGCAAGGTCCAGACTATACGGTGGATCTCTCAAAACTTCCCAGCCAAGCTCTCTCAATTTTTGCCTAGTCATTAAAGATGTGTGATGAGGTTAGGGCAGTTCATGACGCACAATTTCCTTCCAGTTCTACCAAACACAAAGCATTACCTTACGTGGCGTTACTCCTAGTTTTGGACTACGATCTTTTTCGCATCATATTGCCCTATGTAATCCATCACTCGTTATCAATCTTTTCAATAATGGCTCGATTTCGTTTCGTTTCAGCAACGATTCGCAGATGGAAATTCAGTTCATTAAATTTTTCACTGTTAATTCATGTGGAACCCAAATATCGAGCTTGTTTTTCTATCCAACCTTACGCAAATGGTTCAAAAAACAGTTTTATGATCAATCTTTAGTTCCTCAGCAATATCATAAGATGAAATGTGCCGGTCTTCTTCAATTATTTGGAGAATTTCATCGACTTTTACAATGATTGGTCTACCAGAGCGCGGCGCATTCACTTTCCAAGCGCGCTATAATATAATTTGTAAGGTTTATAACTACTAAAGTTATGCGACGCTAAAGCCATCTATTGGGAAAAAACGTCACGAACTTTTTCATTCACCCAATATATGGAAATATTGTATTTTGTAATTTTTTTTTGTTATTTTTCAAATAAAAATAATTCTCTCTGAAATGTTATAATTGTGCTGAAATTTCTTAATTAATAATTTCCATTCGAATAACTTTAAAAAAGGTATCAAAAATTCCCTATCGTGCAGAGTAGGAGCTGGTACGAGTTTCGTGTTAATTTTGTTACAAAAGAAAAAAAGAAAAAAAAAAACTATAATTATAATAATATCAAGATTTATTTAATTCATTGAATATATTCTCTATATCGAAATTATTCGGTATATCCTGTACAAGATCGGTAATTGAATATCGTGAAAAATCCCGTGAAAATCTTTGTTCACGTAAAATATCATCAAATGTTTCAACTTGATTTGTACATTTTGATTTTCTTCTATTAATTTTTTTTTTATCATAATTTTGATCATTTTCGGCCATCTCCGATTCAAGATTATACCAATTCTTATGACTGGTATTCATTCCTGACGTTGTCTGTAAATGTTCTTCAATCTCGTCATTCAAATCATCTTCTTGACTGTTGTTCTGTTTATTTGTTGTATTACCAAAATTAGAAGAACTCATTTCAAATGATGTAATCGATATTAATTGATTTGTTTTATTATATTTTGAATTATCGGTAAAACCCGGTTCATAGTGTTTATCTGTATTAGAAATAATATTGAAATTTCCGGTTGAATTATCGGTAATCGGTTCATAGTGTTTATCTGTATTAGAAATAATATTGAAATTTCCGGTTGACTTATCGGTAATGCCCGGTTCATGGAGTTTTTCTGTATTAGAAATAATATTGAAATTTCCGGTTGAATTATCGGTAATGCCCGGTTCATAGTGTTTATCCGGATTAGAAATCATATTAAAATTTCCGGTTGAATTACCGGTAAAGCCCGGTTCATGGAGTCTATCAATATTATTTGTGGATTTCATTTGAGTGTTGCAGTTTTCTTCAAATATTTTCGTTAATTCTGTGACAATACCTTTTTGTAGTAATAATAAATTATTATTAATATTATTAATATTATTATTATTATTATTATTATTGTTATTAATTTTAGATTGTTTCTGTTTTTGATCAGTTTCCAGTGATTGTTTTAAATTGCTTATTTTTTCAATTTTATAAATAATTTCTTCAGTATTTAATTCACTTAATATTTTCTTATTATTATTATTCAAGATTTGTAAATTTTTTCTTGCATTTTTTCGTATTTTTTTTAAAAACATTTTAATAAAATCAAATAAAACATATCCAATAAAAATGTATTGTAAAAATCGCCAACCAAATAAATCCCACATAATTATTTTGTATGTGTATGTGTGTGTGTGTGTGTGTGTATGTGGTAATTTTTAATTGAACACAAAAGAATTAACCAAAAAAAAAATACAATTATTAAAAACTTTATTATTTGATGATGATGAACAAAACCAGAGAACTGAACTGATTCAAAAATCAAATGACCGCGCGCCCGCGGTTTTGATGACTAAGAAAAATATTACAAATTGCATTTTTAAGAACAAGATTTTAAGAAATAATATAAACAAACATGATTTCAAGTACAGTTGAGAACTGTGCCCGATTTGAGTTAAGTTGAGTTGAGTTCAGAATGGAAATGTAAAACAAGAAAACAATTGTAATAATTCGGGGATGTGATCGCCTGTTCTTCAGTTTTAATTTCAGTCTACTGTCCGTGTTTCCGGGGGATACGTTATTCCGTTGGTCCGCCACAAAAGTTAGGGCAGAACTACCGTGTCCGGTAATTGAAGTGTCCGTCTAATAGTGGAAACAGAATGACGTATCCACGACGGATTCACGACGCATTAAAATTTTAAATATATACGTTTCCAATTAGACCACACAGATCGCGACTGATCCACGACGGACTATTTTTAAAATAATCTGAAAACCAAAACTGTGGAATCCGTTATAGATACGTCATTCTGTTTGCACTATAATTCAAATCGCTGTCAAATGTAAACCGCACATCTTGCAATACTAAAATTTGACATTAATGCTGTTTGACATATTGTCTGTCATCAGTAAAAATTATTTGTTGATAAAAAGACGCATTCTTATTTTTTGTTCAATAAACCTTAAACGAAATTCAATTCTTGTGCTTCATTTGATTGGAAAATCAAATATGGTAATTCACTGTATTCACCAGATCTGAATCCGTTGGATTATTCCATTTGGGGGATTTTACAAACAGTGGCTTGCAAAAAAAAACACACACAATTTTGGCCGATTTAGAAAAAGATTTGACTCGTGAATGGAATCGTTTAAGCCAAGACATCGTGCGAAGCTGGTGGCAATAGACAAAAGACGGTTACATACCATTCGAAAAATTGTAAAATTAACTATGTATTATAAACTATTATTTCAATCAATTTGAATAAATCCACTTCAATTACCGTACCCGGTACAGTGATTCTTTGGAGTGATAACATGAAAAACAATTAGCTTCTGAAAATACACGTTTATTAAATGGTTATTAGTGTGCCAGACAAATTATAAGTTAAATGAAAGATACTAAATTAAAACTATGAAGATTTGCTCATATGTCAGGAGTTGTAACACGCCGCTCATAACACCGAAATCGAAATTTTCAATTAAGTATGGATATTCGTTTATTTAGCATCTACAACACATGTAATCACAGGGTCTTCTCAACGTTGAATGAGCACTGAGAGCTTTCTGCGATCTTTCCTATCACTCCTTGTGCTACAGCTTTTCCACCCGGCATACGCCATAGTCACGTAAAAGGGAATATGTCCCCCACTAAACGAATGAAAGCCGTCAGAAACTTGATATCATACGAAGGCTTCAAACTCTTACCGAATTTCGTTACAGGAACTTTCATAGCATAAATCTCTGCTATCGGCACCTTGAATTCTAAACTTATTACGAAAATACTTTGATATAAGATCAGGTCGGGCTGTAAATACTTTTAACGAGACGTTTGGTGACATGACATACATTGTCAATGATAAACGATGACTTTATTGCAATCGAAATTCAGAAGTAGAATTCTTTCATGAAACGTTAATAACATAATTGGCCGCCAAGATTATGTGATGATCATGATGATGCTGGTATAGTTTGCTTTTGGGGCTATCGGAAATTTAAACTGTACATCAAAACTTGACATTAAAAAGCACACGACGAACTCAAAGACAAATGTGTTCGGATGTCATGTCGATTTTGGTTTATATCACAACGTCATTGCCTAATCAAAAGTGTTTAACAATTAAGGAGCCAGATCAGAGATATTTGATTTAAAACGTAAAATAAAAGAGATACTAATCAGAATTAAAGTAACTAGTAGAACTAACTAACGGTATTTATGTTCATAGAATTATGTATAAGTTAACTCTCCCCGCTTCGATACCTAAAATGGAATCGCGATAAGTTTCTTGAAATCTACAGGCAAATATGCCTGGCTACGAAGCTGTTGATTAACGATTTGTTAATGTGTACATATTATATTAATATATGTACCATGAACTCATCCCAGTAGGAAATGGGATGCTCCACTAACCCGTTCTTGTCTAAACCATTCAGTCAAATTAGTACCAGGAATTATTAAATGAAATACAAAATACTGGCTTAATCGTTCAAATTAATATTGTCGTCTTCGAAATAGGCTCTATTTGATGCGATATATATATGTATGCCAACGGTTAATTCAGTCACCGAAACACTTTTCATAGGCACTTTCCGGTATAGCCTTCAGCACCTTCTGCGAATTTGTTTGTTTTTTATAACTTCAATAGACTCAAAACATGTTCGACGAAGTGGTAATTTCAACTAGGGGAATAGGAAAACGTCACACGGAAGCATGTCTGGCAAATACGGTACTTGGGCGATGACATTTGTTAAGTTTTAGATCAAAAATTTGCGTAAAATGATCGATATGTGGGATAGCGCATAGTCGTGGTGCAAAATCCATGAATTGTTCTTCTACGAATCTGGGCTTTTCCGGCAAACATTTTCTCTCAAAGGCTTCATAATGCCCAGATAATATTGTTTGTTGACTGTTTACCCCTACAGAGGTAATATCGTGTGGATAACGACACGGTAGTCAAAGAAAACAGTCTGAGCTAACAAAACCAACATCCGATCACGTCAAATCTCTATGTGACAATTTAAGTACATTGATACTACCTTAATGGCGAAATACCTGTTTTCATACTTTCTACCGGATTTTTTTTCTGATGGAGTACACTCATTGCTTTTACCCTGGCAAAGTCCGGTTGTAATGGGTTGCAACTGACTTAACAGCGAGATCAATTCGAAAATATAAACAGGTTAATTTTTGTGTCTCTAGTTTTCTACATTACCACCGAACTAGTTATCGTTAATGTGCAGAACAGTAATGAATGAGTGCGTCTAAACTTCTAGGAGGTACCCAATTTCCTACAGGGAAATGTATATGCATGCATATACATTTTCACATACATAGATTAAGATATAGGGTGATCCAGTTTAAGTTTCATATGTTGGCAGCACTGTAAATCAAGCAGTTGTCCAAGCACTTGTTTTCAAAGTGTCAAATGTCAGTTTGCAACAACACATTTACGAAATGGATGGCTTAACCACCGCTCAACGCGTTGTTATAGCAGCAGGAAGTTGATACTGATTTTGCAAAGAAAATCCTCTTCTCCGATGAGGCACATTTCCATCTCTCAGGGTGTGTGTTGTAAGCAAAATTGACGCATATGGGGAGATGAAAATCCTGATGAGATTCACGAGACGCCATTACATGACCAAAAAATGACTGTTTGGTATGCATTGTTGTCAGTCGACGTCATTGGCCCTTACTTCCTTGAAAACGATTAGGGTCAGACTGTAACAGTTAATGGTGAACGATATACGCGCATGATAACTGATTAGTTCTGGCACGAAATCGAAGATATTAATGTGAAAGACATATTGCTCCAACAAGATGGCGGAACTTGCAACACAGCGAGTGCAACGTTGGATGTTTTGCTGCGTGAAAAGTTTCCAGGTCGCATTATTTCACTTTTTGGTGGCGTCAACTGACCGCCAAGATAATGTCACTTAACGCCGTTGGATTTCTTTTTGTTGGGTGACCTTGAATGTCGTGTCTACGCCAACAAACCCGAATCGTTGGAACTGATGTTGGGACACCCTTTATAAGTATTATATGACAAATATATGTTATCTTATCATCAAGTCAGACAATTGATCTGGAAAAACAAACAGAAACTCATAATGGAAAAGAACGGATCGCACTAAAATTAAAAAAAAAAAAGTATTAAATTGCGCACTTAAAAATAATTTATTTAAATTTTCTTTTAATTAAGGCAATTAAATAAAAAGTCACAACAAAATCATAAACCGAAAGCTTTAAAACAAGGTTGTCCAAACCGCGGCCCGCGGGCCGCATGCGGCCCAAAGTAAGTATCAATGCAGACCGAAAATATTCAAAAACATGTCCATTTTACTGACGAATGATTTATATGTTGTGTACGCTCTCGTGCTAAAGCTGCCAAGTGATAAACAACTGAAGCAGGACCAGAATAGAAAGCTCTTTCGTTATGTAGTAAATTTTCTTTCTCTTTGTGTTGCCCGCTCAGCTACACTGTTCTGTTGTTTGTCACCTGGTGGCTTAAGTGAAGAATGAAACATACTAAGTGTAAAACTAGAACCAACATGTTGGATAAACACCTTGAGAACTGCCTGAGAATTGCAAACACGTCAATCGAACCAGATATTGACGGTTTAGTTTCTCAACTTCAATGCCAAGTTTCACAGTCATTTTATGATATGGATTTATACATAGTAATATACTTGTGGCCGAAAACACCATGTCTTCTTCCAATGCGGCCCAAGGAAACAAAAAGGTTTGGGCACCCCTGCTTTAAAACAATAGTATTTGTATATCAGAGATGTGTTTGTGTTTTCTTTAGAGACGAGAGATTTTTAAAACTGGGCAATATAATGGAGTGACGGCGACAATATCGCGGAATGTGAATATATGAATCATCTACGTTATCTTCATTGTTGTAATGTTAAAGAACGATGACTAATTCTAATCTTGAAGGTGGTTTTAAGTTTATGATCAAGTATCACGAATCATAGCCGTTTAAGCGACAACTTATTTAATATAGAGTTAAGTCGATTTGTTTAGCGAAAACAATTGGCAAAAGTTGTTTTCGATTATTAGCTGTTTCAAAAATTTCTCGGCTTAAAAATATTAGGTGTAAAAGAAAGTTCTGTCGTTTTTGAATATGTGCGCTTATTTGCATTGCCGGTTGTTAGTAAGTACACTCATACCTGGCTTTAGGGCCCTAGATACGTTCCAGAAAAGTTGGCCGTAAAACGAAAAGCTGTATAACGAATCAATTATGTTTTGTACCAGCGCTAAGCAACTGAAACTAAACAGAAGGTCGGTCGCTAACAGTATGTACAGCTTTTTTTTTGCCGTATAACGAAACATTGGGGGGGTGGAAATCGAAAAAATGCCATAATTAAAAAAGGCTGTTATAAGGAAATGCCGTATAAAGAGCGGCTGTATAGCGAAGTATAGTTGTTTACTGTTTGAGTAGGTAGATTAGCATATAGATGCTAATTAGATGGAACCGTCAACATGACTGAAACAAAAGTCAGGTTAGGACACGCGATGCCGGCAGTAAAAAACTTGTGTGAAATATTTGAAGAGACCACTTTAGTAGTTAGAACATGTCAAAGATAGTTTACAAAATTTTGTTTGGGTAACTTTTCTTTGCTAGTTGAATCTAGATCAGATCCACCAAATGTCAATAATGAAGTGTTACGTACTATATTGACGACAAATCCCACATTACCTTCCGTAGAAATGGGCTTCAAGCTTGCGATTCATCAGACGACTGCTTTGGATTACATTAAAAAGCTTGGTTTTGTGTCAAAACTCTCTGTTTGAGTGCCACACAAAGTAAGGGAGAAATATTAAATGAAAGACAGAGCTATTTCTGGAACACTTTATGACTCGAGATTAAAATTTCATAGTATACAAGAACGTGATAAAAAAAAAGAGTCTATGTTTTCAGTAGAGAAATTCAGCCGTCTGTGTCAAAATCAAGTCTGCATCAAAAGAAGGTTATCCTGTATTGTTGGTGCGAATCGCAAGGGTGTCGTGTACTATAAGTTGATGGAAGAAAATGAAACGGTTAATATTGATCGTTATTGCAAAAACACCACAGAAAGTTGACGCGATTTACTTTGTTTGTGGCAGAAATGTTTGGCTTATTCCGGATAACGTAGGACTCTAATACAGCTTTGGTGCATCTTCTAGGTATGGTTCATTCACTTATGTTTCTTCCAGCTACCTAATTTGAATTTACTGCTACTTTATATGGAGCAATAGGCGAGTTTTTTGAATAAAACCGACAAGACGCCCGTCTTCGTGGTCAGTCTATTTCTGCAAATTCTTTTGATCTTTTCAAGTGTTTCTAACTCTTTCTTTTTCTTTAATAGTAGATAAACAGTCTACCGTTAAATTTGATAAGTTTCCGCAGTTTTAGTAGCAGAAATCTCACACTCAAACTTCGTTACAATGGTCGCATGGTCTTCCACATTGATTTCCTTTGTTTTCGCCATTTTGAAAGTTTTTCCAAATATTTTTTTTTAAAATGCTAAAGATTAAATATTAGAAAATAATTTTCTTCAATAATTTTATCATTACCTACAAGTAAACAAACCATACTGATCAAAACACAGAACTTCCGACACTTGTACTATGTGTAAAAATACTTATGCCCTACGCCAATAAAAGTTTATACTGACGTGTTTAAAAAACCTCCATCCCTTTTCGCCCCTTTTTTTTGCTATTGCATTTTGAATATATCATTGCTATATCTCCAAGAAAAAATGTTGTAAATTCTAATTACAGCCCAATAAAAGCGACATGCAAAGAAACGCTTTCCAAAAAATTTCAAGTGTAAAAATAATTATGCCCACCCCTGTATATGGTTTTTCGGATTTAATTGGAAAATTTGTGAACCAATTTTGTCAAAATTGATTATATACTAACTTAACTACATAAATAGGTGGTAGCATGTTAAATTTCAGTAAAATCGTTCCAAGGATAGTGGAGAAAAAAATAATCCTAAGTGTGCGGCCACATAGGCTCTACGCTTACTGCGCGCGCTTTCGAAGATGAGAGCAACGATAAATATACGAGTGTAATCAAATGGAAGTGACCATATAGCCGAGTTTGCTGGAAGCAGGATACGAGAGAGAAAAGAGAAGAATTGAAATTCAATTCTTCGCCTTTTTCAAAAAAGAAGACCATGATTTCTTTTTTCAATTGTGAAGAAGATTTGTATTTGTTTTTGTGAATTAACTGACAAACTAGAGAAAATGTAAATGTTTTGAACGACAAGAGTGATATCCGATGTGGACACTTTTCCCTCAGCGTTTTTGTTCTTCTCATCGCGTTAATATTTTTCTCACTCCGCGTAGAAAGCGCAGAACCTATGTGGCCGTACACTAAAGACTGTTCCACATTATCATCGCCGCGCATACAAGATGATTAACAAATTCGTTAATGTGTGAAGATAACAGTGTGGAAGGTAGACAATTTCGTTAATGTGTACTCATATGTGTTGGTTAACAAGTTAAATGGTAATTGGTCCGGTTCTATTTTGCTATGAGTCAATCATATGTGAATAGCTATGAAATTATTTAGTTTTGTAAAAATGAAGTTAATATTCATTATAAACATGTAATTTTTAAATACTTAATCGCTGAAAATAAGTTTTTATTATCACAGAGTGTGCAAAGGAACAAATTAGAAAATTATTTGCGCTTTATAAAGCGAAAAAATATTTTGTGATACGAAAATTATACAACAGAAAATTCAAGTTATAAAATATTTTGTATTAAAATGTTTAAAGTAATTATTCTAACATGCTTATTCTGGCATTGTGACAGTTTTATGGTCAGAAATATTTATGACAATAATATTCTGACTGCTACGAAAATTCGTATTCTGGCGAACGGATCATAATTATGTCCAAAATATGAATTTATAACACTTTAAAACTGGTATAATTTGAGCGAGCTTTCGTGGTTATTTGAGAAATAGTCTCGAAAATGTTTGTATGGGTTTGAAATTTTTCTATACGTGTAAAATTATTTGTGTGTTGAAAAGAATGATGGAAATTATTCCATATTTATCAATTGAATCACTCAGAGAACCCATATAAAATTCAGTTGTGATGTAAAATATTGTCGGTCAGAACTTATGATATTTTTTTATGACAGTTGTTAGTTATGAGCGCTCCAGAATACCAAATAGTATTAAAAAAAAAAGTTATGACAATGACGTCATTTTATGCCAGTCAGAACTTGTTATGACTGCGTTCAGAATAAGGGGGTAAATCTCCAAAATCATATTTCATAATTAATTGAAATTTATTTGCATTCATTGTATACCAAATTACTCAAAAAGATTAGAGACGGAGAAATCGTATTGAGTAAAAGTGTCGATTTTTCAGATGACTAGTCTGGACACAATCAATCAACCTTACATGAGTCTTCTTCTTCTTGCCTGTTTGCATTAACGAATTTGTTAACCATCTTGTATGCGCGGCGATGATAATGTAGAACAGTCTTAAGACAAAATAAGGATGTTCATAAAGTTTTTTGTGATGTACTTTAAAAACTACTACACCGATTTTAATAAAATTTTCAAATGAGACTTATGCTATCAGGGTCTGGGTTATCCGCAAATTAGACGAAATTTTGAAAAGAGGAAACATAGTTATGAAGGAAAAACCTTGAAATATTCTTAGTTTATACTAGAAGCACACATAGGGTATTCATACCATAGTTTAAGGATACCATGTCGTATACCATATATGTGTCGTCGAATACTAGCCGAATACCATTTCAACTACGTAGCATAAATCTGGTATTTAAATTCGAAAAAGTACGTAGTATTCCCTTTTTTACTTAATTTTTTCGGCCACTGTAATCTATTCTTTAGTGATTGTCGCGCCTTTTTACTGAAGCGGAAAATAGCGAATGGAATTTTGTAGGTGAGCTGAGCAATATTTTAAAAAAGTGGAAAAAGTAATTAAATACACAAAATTTTATGAGTTAATGAAACCTCAAAATTTATAGATATTTGTAGGAATCATATAGAGGATTTAAGAGGAGCGAAAAGAAATTCCCATATTCTCGCTGAAATGGCAGAATTTCAAATGTCAGACAAATACTATGTTTTATGTGTGCCAACCCCTTTTTATACCATGGTACAAGGCTATACTGTAGTATCGATACTAAGGTGTTAATACCCTATGTCTGCCTTTACTATTAGACAGTTTTTCTCTCCCATTTCTACCATAGGGCATCAAAAAATCAGCTATAGGCCGATTTTCAGTTTTCTTTTGCGATCGTTTAAAACTGTTTACCAGATCAATAAAAGATTTCACAAAGATTCCGATTTTTTGAAAGAAAATTAAACAAGTTTATTGATATTCTCATCAAGTACTAGTGTTTCACTTGTTCCATTATTACTGTGTGTTGATATACTACTTAAAATGGTAAATAAGATATGCCAATGACCGAATAAGAAGCCCGTCCAGACCAACGGTATTGATCAACATTCCAAATTACACTTTTCTGTTTGCTTTAGCTTGTTTTGTTTTAAAGATTTGCTGACATATGTACGTCTTTCCATATTTTTTCTTATTTAACTGCAAATATACAATATATTCTACAGGTTATCCCAAAAGATATTAAATTGTTTTATTTATACAGGGTGATCCAACTTCAGTTTCTGAACGTTCTAAAACAAATTAAAACACATAAATTTAACGAAATATATTTATTTTATTTTGTTGAATCACAAATGTTATGTATTTCATTAATTATGAAGAAGAATATCAATTAAATAGCCACCTCTGGCCACCTTCTGCAGCATCTGATCCTTTCGAAGTAATTTTCTATGACTTTTTCGTAAATTTCGGGCGGTATCTCGGCAATAACTTGGCGGATGTTGTTTTTTAGATGCTCCAACCTGTTTTGGGCTTGTTGGCGTAGATACAACTTTTAACTTAACCTCACAAAATGAAATCCAACGGTATTAGTCGTATGATGTCGGCGCCAACTTAAAGCCACCAAAACGTGTAATAATGCGACCTGGGAACTTTTCACGCAAAACATCCAACGTTACATCCGCTGTGTTGTAAGTTCCGCCGTCTTGTTGGAACTACATGTCTTCCACATCAATATCTTCGATTTCATGCCCGAAATAATAGGTTATCATGTACCTATATCATTCACTATTGACTGTTACAGTCTGACCTTGATCGCTTTCAAAAAAGTAATGCCCTTCCTGACCTCAATGCGCATCAAATAGTTACTTTTTGGCCATGTAATGTTGTCTCGTTAGTCTTATGTGTGACAATTTTGCTTATCAACACACCCAGAGAAGTGGAAATGTGCCTCATCAGAGAAGGGAGTTTTCTTTGAAAAATCTCTTTCTCTTTCTTTGATAATTTGAACGCGTTGAGCGGTGGTTAAGCGATCCATTTCATAAATATGTAATTGCAAACTGACAATTGACACTTTGAAAACAAGTGCTTATCCGACAGCTGCTTGATTTACAGTGCTGCCAACATAGGAAACTTAAATTGGATCATCCTATAGATATAGGAACACCCTGTAAAATCTATATGAAAATTGGTTATAAGAAATTTTAATGGTTTTTTTCCTTTTGAATAGGACAAATCAATGCCAAAATGCAAGTCAAGATTTCTTTTATAGCCGGAATGACCTAAATGCCCATACATCTCATTATAATAACAAAAAATATTGTAAAATATAACTTTTTAACCCTTTTTTAAGATTAAAATTGCATCAGAAATATCGAAACCAAATTAAAATGTAATTATCAAAGTACGTAGAGTAAATGTACCAAATCGAGGCCACTCTATTAAAAACGTCTTTGTACTGGTCATGATACATTCTTCCGATTCATAAAAAGTGTAGTAGGGTCGACATTTCTAATTACAGCCAATTCCAAAACTTTTCTGGATTCCAAAGTTTTTCGAATGCTTTACTTTCACTGCAAACTTTTCATATCTGAATTTCAGGATGGTTTCGTGAAAGTTAGATCTACAATCACTAGCTTAGAAGAATTAGTGTCACTTTCAACTTGTTCTTTGGAAAAGACTGTATTACGATCGGATTTAGTAAAGCTTTTGATAAGTTGTACTGAAATTGAGTGACCTCCGATTTACAGACTTCTTCACCTAATCGTAAGAAGGTACCAACTCTAATTCCATTCTGTCAAATTCATTCTCTTCATTGCTACATCTACTGTCCCTTAAGGTAGTCAACCCGTTCTGTTTATATTTAGCTATCAACGATGTAGCTTCTATAATCAAGTTTTCTAAGTTATCAAACTATGCCGATGATATAAAACTATAAAGGGTCTTTCAATAAGGACATAACATAAGAAGTTTCGGCGTTTCAAATGGTCAAATGGCTTCAGTTCTTGAGTCAATTTGATCTTGTAAGGGTGTAAGATCTTTTCGCAAAATTCGCCACATTGACGTTTGAGATATGCCCAATTCTTGAGAACGACGTGAAATGGACTGATTTGGCTCATTTTGAATTCATTCACTTACGGCTGCGATATTTTCATTGCTACGAGCCGTACGACGTCTCGTTGGCACTGGAACATCCAATAGTGAAAATGTTGATTCGAATTTATCCACTATAGCACGCACAGCTTGTCGGATGGAACGATTATTACGGATTATTAAAGTTGCGACCACGGACTCGGAATTTCGGTAGTAATTTTTAATAATTTCCAAGCGTTGCTCGTTCGTGAACTTTACCATGATGAAAATGTTGACTTTAATCAACGTTTTGATATTGACAGGTCATTATTAATATTTAAGGGTGGGTTCATATAAAGATACAAAATTGTTATGTCCCTATTGAAAGGCACTATACATTGAAGTGAAACACTCAATTGATTCTCTCCGTCTCGAGGAAGATTATAACAATTTTATTACGCGGTTTGTTTAGCAACAACCTGACGCTTAGGATAAGCAAGTGTAAAATTATCAACTTCTCTCGGAAACGTTATAACTCTTTCCACAGTTACTTTGTCGATTGCGCCCCTCTTCAAAGTAGCATTACTGACTAGTTTTTTGCAACAGTCAGCTTAACTTTAAGCTACGTTTTGACTCCTTAGTTCATAGAGCCAATTCGAACTTGGAATATATTATATAAAAGGCAATGGCCCAAACGTTAGCACCCTGAAATATATCGTTACTTCCAAAATACTCCTTTTAAAATAATAATACACACTACTAAAATATATGTTTAAATTGCGTAAATGCGTCCTTTCGCATAAACCTACAAACAGAAATCTAACAGTGTCAAATCTTGGTGGGCAATTGAAATCATCAAATCTTGAAATTAAATCCCCATTGAATTTTTAATACAGCCATTTCTGCACGAGCTATACAGCATGTCGCTCATTCATTATTTTCCGAAAGGTATAGCCGTAGCAGTAACTTTCGCGGAATGTAATCACCTCTCTTGGATCAATTCTGGATTTTTCTCACCCGAAATAAGCGAGTTTTGCTTATTATTGTATCCATTGGGGTGAAAATGTGCCTAATCACTTTCATTAATTTCCCAATGCACTGAAATAAATGAAATAAGAATTCCAAAGATAAAACGCGAATAATCGATGTACATCATATTATTCGCTTTTATAAAAAACACATGCTATCTTTCTTATAATTTATTATTATAAAATTTTGTACTACTTATAATTAACATAAACATTCTTCACCAAGTTTTTCGACTTCATCCAGAATAAATGTCAATTCATTTTCGGTGATCATTGGAAAAGAAGTAAAAACCATTCTTAAGAAATTTCCAATATTCCGATAACCGAGAGGTGAATAGCCAATCATTAATTTTCCTGTTTTCACCATTTTCTCTTTAATTTGTGGTGCAACCTGTAGAAAATCATTTTGAATTATTCTAAAAAATTAACTAAAGATGTGTTTTATTGGGAATTTTTATCCAATAATTTTGATGTTCTCAAAAAAATTAGTCTATATAGTGATAAATGTTTATTCTAAATATTGACACTACTGAGATTTGCTCGAACAATTAGCCAACGCCTATTTTACCGTGGCCTAAGGCCCGTCTGACACTTGAGCAAAGCTATGCGGGCAAGCCTCGCTGTAGTTACATAGCTTAGCTGGGTTCGCTCACCCCGTTGTACACTTGAACTAAACTACATGGTGATATTTTTGATAAATTCATGCCATCAGTTCTATTTGAGCCGTTAGAGAGATATAATGTGCGAGTACAGTATCGATGACATTCCGAATCAGGTTTGTCTGAAGAGGAATTTGAACACGACATTTTACTGTGTTTTGTTGACACATTTATGTCGATAAGATACTACCACAAAATAAACAAGACATACTACACTTTTGTAAGCATCGATTCTACACTGTATAACGCCGAAATTACGTATATGTTAGTGGCGCGTAGTTGAAGCCTGAACTACGTGGGCGAGCTTAGTTCGTGTCGCTCTTGACCAGGCGATGTAGTTTCAACGCTTCGCTGAAGTGTGCGACGACCAATGCAAATGCTGAATTTTTCACTTTCAGCGAGAAACTTAGCTAACGCAGTTTAGCTCGCTTAGCTCAAGTGTGCGGCGGGCCTAAATGTAAACAAAATAAAATATGAATGTAAGCTATATGAGAGCTATATGTTAAAAGCGAAAAACAGGTTGTATCAACATATTTCTTTTATAGTTACTTCTCTAGAATAGGACTTGAACTAGATAGCACTTGCAGATTCTGCGAAGGGGAAAAATAGAGCCCAATGCATATTCTCTCTGACTGTGAAGCACTACTCCGTAAGAGGAGGAAACACTTGGAGACATACTGTTTCTCTCCAATTAATATACAATCTCTTGACCCACTCCGGATACTAAAATTCCTTAGAGAAATAAGCCTGGAGAAGGTGCTCAAGAATGAGAAGTTGACCTAACTACGGCATTTAAGAAGAGGGGTACAATAAATTTTAAAATCGATTTGCTCCATCTATACTTCAAATATTAGTATTGAATAACTCTGTTAAAAATAAACAGATATCAATAATAATGTGGCTGTGATAACTATGCTTACTTGTCCCAGTAAAACACATCTTAAAATATCAAATCAAAATTTCTTTTTACCATATAAAGCTTTTTGTACCATTCATCATTTCGCTGTTGATCTCTCATTACTTTCGGAATATACCAGAAACAAACGTTCGTATATTGAAATTCATTTTGTAATAAAAGAAAACCGGGACGTAATTTTATTTTCATTGTAAGTAATTTTGCCATTTCAATAGAATTATCAACAAGAATTCCATATGCGGATAAACCTCTTGCTTTAAACATTAACCATAATTTGAGTGCATCAATTTTACGTCCGCATTGAATACTTTTATTACCCGTATCATAGGCAACATCATAGAATTTGTCCTGTTGAAATAGATAATTGGCATCGGTACTATTACATTCTCGTAATATTTGTTTTTCTCTTGTTAAGAATAGGGCACATTGTAATGGTGCACCGATTGCTTTATGCGGATTCCATGCAACTGAATTTGATTTTTCAATGCCTTTTATTAAAAATTTATTATTTTCTGATAACATAACAGCACCACCATGACAAGCCTATGAATTTAATATTTTTGATTATATCTTAAGGTCTCCATCCACGTCATACATGTATGTGATACATTGGTTGTTTGCATATACCATTTTATACGTGCAAATATTCCATCCACTTGCTCATACACTGTCATATTGACATGCGGAAGCACCAATGGATGTCATGCATGTATGTGGTGGACAAACAACAATAAAGTATGAAAACTATAGTTATATATAAAAGATGATCGAATAAGAGTGCCATTTTTGTTTCATTATGTTGGCAGCATGAATGAAAGAATATAAGATTTCGCCCTGCGCATGTCGGCGCCATTTTGAAAAATTTTTTTTCATACTTTTATGACATCATAAGGGACCTTTTTTCATTCATATCTAATAGTGATTTTGCACACAAACAAGGTATTGAAAATATGGGAAGACATAATCTTATATTCTTTTATTCATGCTGTTCTAGATACATTGCGATTATTCGTGATGGAACACTACATAAAGAAACAAAGATTATTAGTTATAGTTTCCTTCTGTTTTGAGCGGCTTCTGCCGACAAAACGAAAACACACCGAAATTCAAATCGTACGTTTCTTATGGAGCATTTTTTATTTAACGAGGTATGAGTTCATACCTGTAGGACCCGAAATCCCCGATGTATAGTATACTTCAATTTACGTGAATTAAATCCGGCACTCTTATTCTTATACAATTCGAACACCAAATCTATAGCCGATACAAATCTTCAATAACTTACATCAACATGTAACCAAAGTTTATGTTTTTCACAAATCTTTGAAATTTCCTGTAAATCATCGAAAGCACCTAAAACTGTTGTGCCTGCAGTGGCGTTTACAAAGAATGGAATTTTATTTTCATTTTTAGCATGTTGAATTTTTCTATCCAAATCTTCAGCTTCCATTTGTCCAAGTTCATTGGTTTTAACAAGAACATAATTCTCAGTACCAATACCTAACCAATGGGCACCTTTCTTAAAACTATAATGTGATTCTTCTGATGTAAATAATACCAATGGGCGCATCCCGAATAATCCTTTCTCTTTAATATCTGGAATTGCTTTATATCTTGCCAAAACAAGTGCGTACCTTTTTCAAAATAAACCAAAAAAAAAAATAAATAATTTTCAAAATTTCAAACTAGACATAAAGATTGGATAAGCCAAAAACTCATTGCATTATTGATGGATGACAAAAGCTATTGATCAAATCCAATCAAATCCAACAGCTCTGATCCAACCAATGGATCAGGGTGCAATAGCCACTTTTAAGGCATATTACCTACGCCGAACTTTCCGACAACTTATAAGGGAAACCGATGGTAAATCTTCAATTAAAATATTTTGGAAAAACTATAACATCAAAGATGCTGTTGACAGCATCAGTGGATCATGGAAGGAATTAAAATTAACAACAATGAACCATGTTTGGAAGAAAATATGGCCAGAATGTGTAAAAAGTACTGATGCAGAAATTAATTTCCTTCCTGAAATTAGGCAAAACATTTTGGATCTAGCACATGATCTCGGCTTTGAAGGTTTGAACGAACGTGATGTGCTTGATCTACTTGAAGCTGATAGGGAACCCCTTTCATATGAGGAACTCATTCAGTTGCAAGCAGAACCGGCATTTGATGAAGAGACAGAGCCTGTTGTATCCAAACAGCTAACATCAAAAAATTTGTCGGAAGCTTTTTCCTATTTCGAACAAGGAATAAACATCCTCCTTGAAAACAATCCTGACGTCGAACGTAGCGCTAAAGTTTCTCGAGGAATTAACTCAGCCATTAGCTGTTATAAATCACTGAAGAATGAAATAGACAAGAAGGCAAGACAAACAACGTTGGACAATTTTTTTAAGCCAGGCCCATCCTTACCAGCGAAAAATGATGACGACAGTGATCTGCAGGTTACCATTTCTTCATCGTCTTCAGATTTGCATTCTGAATGATAAACAATGTTATAATTTGGAACCGATCCCATTGAATTTGTATGAATTTGTATTAGAATAATTGATTCCTTATACGGCTTTTCGCTTTGCGGCCAAGTTTCGTGGAACGTATCTAGGCCGTAAAGCGAGGTATGGGTGTAGTCTTTTTGTTTTACCATGATAACACTTAAGTTGGCTGGGAACTTTTGATTTATTCTTCGTATAATCCCCAGACCTCGGATCATCAAACTACCATTCGATTTCCGTCTTTAAAAAATTCCATTAGGCTAAGTTTAGATGAGATGTATACATCATAACCACATCCAATTCTTCGTATGCTTTCCTGGAAAATATTACGATTCGAATTCTTGACAATAGAATTTTTCTTGTTGAAAATTCAACTTCAGATGGATGAAATGAAAGAGGATGTATAGAAGAAGATATATGATTTCAACTAATCAAAATGTTATGATGCATGCATCCTATCCAAAACTCAACGTTTATGAAGTAAATTTGAGTCTAAAAGAAGTCTCTGAAAAACACTGGTTTCGTTTTTTCGCCCTGGGGAAAACCCAGAAGTTCTATAGTGACGGAATAATGACACAATAAAAAGCCAATGAATTTTTGACCCATCGAAAATCTAATAGTTTACATATTGGAAATTGAGCCTCCAGGTGAAAATATTCCGTCTCCATTCTCATAGCCTAATATTTGGCAAATTTTATTCATAATTTCGGTTTCCATTAATGAAAAAACTGGTGCCACTTCAAAAGTGTAACTGCAAAAAGAATATTAATGTGAATTTTTTTCCAATAATATATTTATTCGATTTTTACGCGCTTGTATTCAATGCTTCACTTATCCAAGCTCCAGCCAATCCATAAACATCCATTTGTGCAAATAATTGATTATAAAATCGAGGATGATTTGTTTTTACCGAATATTTAATTACTTGCTCACAAAGTTCCACCAAATCTTCTGTGCCAAGTTTTTGGTCATTTTCAATTCGAATATTTATTAATTTCTGAAATTATTTACAAAAAAAAAAAAACAAAAATAAATAAATAAATTACATTTTATTGTGGTTTTATAAATACTACTGTAAACAAAAAGTAAGGAGAATTTTTCATTTAAACTTCCCGCGTTAACCGAATCGGACAAATGAATTTTTTTTTCAAGTTGGCAGGACTGCTAGTGACATCTGTGACAAATTACATGTCAATATCATCATTAGTTTTTAGTCTACGCTTGGTTTTGTGAACAAAGAAAAGTGAATTTGGCGATTTTTACGATGTCGAATTTTGTTGAGCAAAGAAACGCCGCTGCTAAAACGTAGCGAATGTTACAAAAGGCCTTCGGTGACGAGACTATGTCACAGAAAAATGTTTACAAGTGGTACAAAGACTTCAAAGAAGGCAGAGAACGTGTTGATGACTTGGAACGCTCTGGACGACCATCGACGTCAAATGATGAGCAACACATCAAGAAAATCAAAGAAATTGGTGCTCGAAAATCGCCGATTAACAATTTGAGACCTTGCCGACATACTTGCAATATCAATTGGATCAGTGCAAGCAATTTTGAAGGATCATTTGTGCCTCAGAAGAGTCAAATCGCATTTGGTGCCAAAATTTCTCAATTTCTTCGTGAGTTTTTCGCCAAAAACTCCACTCATGTCCCTCCACAACCACCGTATTCGCCTGATTTACCACCGTGTTACTTCTGGCTGTTCCGAAAGCTCAAGAGACCACTCCGGGGAAATCGTTTTGAGTCGATTGTAGAGATCAAACCTGAATCGCTACGCGCGTTGAAGGCTATACCTGTGGACAACTAAAAACTAAAAACTAATGATGATATTGACATGTAATTTGTCACAGATGTCACTAACAGTCCTACCAACTTGAAAAAAAATTCATTTGTCCGATTCGGTTAACGCTGGAAGTTTAAATGAAAAATTCTCCTTACTTTTTGTTTACAGTAGTATGTGGTTGGGGGATAAATTTCATTCGAATCGATTCACGAGACAACTTGTGGCATAAAACAATTTAAACCAAACCATTTTGGGTCTCGTTTAGATACTACTGAAATCAAAAGAACTTGCTGCTTTAGATCTTTTACAATTGTATTTCAGAAAACATCAAATTTTATTCAGAAACCATTAATTGTAATTCAGAAAGCATTAGTTGTTATTCAGAGTACAATCAACAATTTTGGGAACGCTAAATCGGCAAAATAAAATTACAAATTATTGAATTACAATTGACGCTCTTTCTGGATTACAATTGGAAATGGTATAGTAGATTCTAGATCTCTTAGGGGCTTCTTAAACAAGACAGAAAGATAAAAGGATACAAGTAGAGTATAGTATTTAAAATTTCAATTATATAAGGTGATCTAATTTGAGTTTCCTATGTAGGCAGCACTGTAAAACAGTCAAATGTCAGTTGGCAACAACACATTTACGAAATGGATCGTTTAACCTTCGCTCGACGCGTGTTCCAGCAGCAGAAAGTTGATGCTGATTTTTCAAAGAAAATCCTCTTCTCTAATGAAGCGCATTTCCACCTTTCTGGGTGTGTTAACCAGCAAAATTACCGTATATGGGGAGATGAAAATCCTCATGAGATTCACCACTGGACACCATTACATGGCCAAAAAGTGACTGTTGACATTCTGGTCAGGCGACGTCAATGGGCCTTACTTTTTTGAAAACGATCAGATTGACATAACAGTCAATGGTGAGCGATATACACGCATGATAACCGATTATTTCTAGTACGAAATCGATGATATTGATGTGGAAGGCATATGGTTCCAACAAAACGGCGCAACTTGCAACGCGGTGGATGTTTTGCGTTTCTAGGACGCATTATTTCACGACTTAGCGCCGTTAGATTTTCTTTCGTGGGGTTACGTTAAAAGTCGTGTCTACGCAAATAAACCCCGAAACGTTGGAGCACCTAAAAAAAATCATCCGCCAAATTATTGCCCAGATACCGCCCGAAATTAACGAGAAAGTCATTGAAAATTACCTCGAAAGGATCGGCTGCTGCAGAAGGTCCAGAGGCGGCCATTTAATTGATATTATTGTTCATAATTAATGAAATACATAACATTTGTGATTCAACAAAATAAAAAAAGTATAATTCGTTAAATTTGTGTGTTTTATTTTGTTCGGAAACTGAAGTTGGGTCAGTTTTACTAGCTGGTACCTGCGGCTTGATTTGCGTTATACGATACGAATGTGATTGACAAATGCATGTATTTCAAAAATACGTGCTTTTTTTCTGATATCTCACAGCCAAGTGGAGATATATCCTGTTTTACAAGTCCGCCTATCCAGAATATATATTCTAAGCTTTATAAAAATCCACCTAATTGATTGAATTATAGACGTTTATCTTCTTTTTTTTTGCAATATGACTCGATTTGGTATTGCATTTTAGCAAAATTTACCGAAGGAATGCAAAGTTATTAAGCAAAGACCATGGTGGCCAGTAAGTTTTGTCATTTTAATTTATGGTTTTTCGGATTTAACTAGAAAATTTGTACAGCAATCTTTCTGAAGATTATTTACATACGTTGATATTAAATTTCAATCAAATCGATCCAAGGATAGTGAAGAAAGAATAAGTTGTAGGAGAAAATAAGCATGTTCATAAAGTTTTTTTTATGTACATACTCTTAAAAAGTATTATGACTGATTTGAATAAAATTTGCAGAATAGGTTTCTGCTATTGGAGCTACCTACAAATTAGAGCAGTTCTTTTTGATATTTACATTGAGAATAGTCTCCCAAATAATCATGCATAGATTTACTTTGAAAATCGGTCGTCGATTCGCGAGACTTATAGACTTATTTTATCACAGTGACGGGGCTCATATTTGGCTTAAAAAACAAAATTGTCGCTTCTGGAGTGAGACCAATCCATAAGAAACTCCCATTACATCCAGAAAAATGCTCTTTACACACTGGTGGCATCATTGGACTGTAATTCTTTAAAAATGAGGAAGAAGCTCTCGTTACTATCAATCAGATCGTTATGCGATCATGATCAATGCATATTTGTTAGAAAATATGGATGACATTGATCGTGCCTTGATGTAGTCTCAACAGGATGTCGCTACGTGCAATACAGCCGACCATCGATTTTTTTGAAATCACGATTTGGCAATAATGTGATTATAAGAAATGGCTATATAATTGGTACGTATTATAAAAAAACACACACTATGAAAAGGAACAAATAAAACGCACTGTTCTTTCTAAAGAACAATAATAATCTGTCCTTGTTCTTTAAAAATCACAGTGTTAATCATCTCTATGTTACGCGGCACATGATTACTAATTCTGAATAATGTTAGCCCAAAATACTAACCCGTTCATCAAGAACGAGTTGACTGATTTGAATTAAATATTAGATTTGATTAAACAGTTTTCTGGGAAAAATTTGCTGCTAACGAACATTTTTATACAACTTTTTTAATTACCTTTAATTCATTTGGTTGCACAAATTCGATAATTTTATCATTATCATTCAATTCGAAAACTTTTCCCTTAGATAAAATGTTATAAATGTTTTCCAAAAATTTCCAATCATTTGTAATTAAATTTTCCATTTCTGTATCCATTTTTTTTTTTTTAATTCAAATAATTAAAATCAAAACTAAACTTAAACGAACACACAGATTGTCTGAAAACTTTTATAACTCCGTTCTGAACACCATCAACAGCGTAATGCAACTGCCAATTCGGTGTGAAACTGAAAATGAAGTCGGTCTCCTCTTCCAAAAGTATTAAAAAAAACCATAGAGGAAATGAAAATCGGCTTATAGCCGATTTTTTGATACCTTTATGCCAAAAATTGGACAGAAAAACTGTAAAAACTAACAATGTTTCAAAGTTTTTTCTTCATAACTTTGTTTCCTCTTCTGAAAATCTCCTCTAATTTGCAGGTAACCTAAACCCTAATAGCACAAATCTAATCTGCAAATTTTATTCAAATCAATGTATTAGTTTTTAAAGTATATCAAAAAAACTTTATGAACAAGCTTATTTTCTCCTAAGATTATTTCTTTCTCCACTATCCGGTGGACCGATTTTACTGAAATTTAAAATGCTATCGTCCATTTATGTATTTAATTAATATAATTATTTTAAACAAAATTGCTTAACAAATTTTCCAATTAAATCTGAAAAGCCATATTAAAAAAACGACAAAACTTTCTGGCCACCCTAATTTCTGTTTAATAACTTCGCTCCTCCTCTGTCGATTTTACTGAAATGCAATACTAAATCCAGTTAAGGAATAACCAAAGTGTAACTATGGTAAAGTGGCGAAAGTTCCTATCCTTACCCAAAGTGTAACTATGGTAAAGTGGCGAAAGTTCCTATCCTTACCGTACCGCCGTCACAGTATAATAAACAGTAAGAAAACTGGCGAACAAAATGTGAAAAATTACGAATGACCTCGCCAATTTTGCGTTTATTTTTAGAATTTTACACCCGCTTTTGCCACCCATTCTTGTTATTTTCCATGCATGTGTGCTTTTTCTCAATAAAAAATGTATATAAAAAAAAACCGCTATCTTTTTATGTTCTATCATTTTTTTTTAGATTACGCTATGTTGGTGGAACAGAGATGAATATGCATTCAGCTTTAATAAACAGTTCTAACATTTATGTAAATAATAATTCATACAGGCACTAACACCAAAAATATTTGAAAAATACATAACAAAAAATTTCTTCTACTTAAAAAAACCCACGTGCTTATCAAAACTGCTGTTAAATAGGCACTAACACTTGAAAAAAACTTTAGTACAATTTGAAAAAAGTGTCAGGACATGGATTAGGGGCTTAAGAAGCACGCGGGGTTTTTTGCTTTCTTCGTTTCATCCATTCTTTTGCCGAAAACGCATAAGACCATAATAAAACTATTATTTGTCTCCCTTGCTAGAATTATCTTATAGGGAGCACGTGTTAAAATTTAATATATTTGATTTATAGGTTACTTCTTTCTTTCTAATGAAAAATTTTAATTTTCTTTCCTTATTTTGTCCGGAATTTTTTCTTTCTGTCATTCTCAGAGGAAGTATTGGGAAGATCGCGTCTAATTTCTCTGCATTTCCTAGTCAAATTACTGTCTGTTTATTATACTGAGCCGCCGTTTTTCAAATTTTGACTGTTCTTTTTCAAAAAATTTTCTATCCACTGCTGAAATAGATAGCACTAAAAATTGAACATATGGGTGAAAGAGAAACATGATGTCATATGATTTTGAAAAACATCCCTCATTTTTTTGTTCGAAAAATTGATCCCATGATGGTGTTGCCATTAATGTATTTTTTTTAAACTGACTGTTTAACTTTTTTTAAAAAATAATGAAAATCTTTAATAATTGAGTTATTATTTTTTTGAAAGAATAACAATTTGCAATATTGGCAACACCACTAATGGGTAATTTTTAAATGAAAACAATGAAACACAGGCAAAAATTAATATACAAATGCACACATACCAGAAAAAAAAAAATTTCGCGCAAATTCTTTTTCTGGTATGTATGTAAAATTTGTGCCCAAACATAAGATTCCGGGATCAAATCATAAGATTCCATCTAATTTTTAAGAACATTTCATTCTCTCTCTTGCTAATGGATTTTGCCTATGAAAAATATATGTACTCTTGCGTATTCTTTTCCCCGTCTGCCACGTGCTTTTTCTAGCTACTTCGCTAGCTTTCCTCACTTTACCATAGTTACACTTTGGGAATAACCAACTCATATTTTCCATTTCAACAAAATCGGGTAACGAGTTTTTGAGTTATCTTGTATACGGACGGACGGGACGAATGGACAGACGGACGGGTGGACAGACGGACGGACGGAGGGACGGATATGCATAAATCGATATAACTTCTGATTACCTACACAATCATACACTGAAAACCTTTCTACGATGATTATTTCGATGTGTTCCACACTTAGTGACAAAACTAATATAACTTCTGGTAGTACCTACCATAGGACATAAACAGAAAAATAAATATGCAAACAATAAATTCATTCCACGCCATAAAACAATATCAAAAATTATGATATATTGGAATTTTAATGAGTAAATAATGTTCAACATTACGCTTTGGATTCGGTTGTGTCTTTCTAGACTTTGCCTAAATATGTAGAGAAAGTTTAAATATGTAAATACATCAAAAAAAAAAACAAAACATTAATGGAAAAATTGTCACAGCCAACATAAGTAAAGTAAATATTGGAAAAATTCGCAATGAATCTGTTTCAAAAGACAAAACGAAGAAAAAAGAGATGATAGTAAAATACATTCTCTATACCTAAATTGAATTGGTGACATTTTTTAATAAGGAAATTCTCATATGAACTAGGAAATTATTCATCCTTGCCTCCGTGATTAACCACTCGAAAATTACTAACTTTGCCGATGATATGACAATTTGTAAAGAAATAACCAACTCTAATTACTCACGGTATCTTCTGAAAGATTTAAACAATTTTGCTACGTGATGTCTTCAAATATAATCTGTCGCTCAACTGTGACAAATATGTGGTTATTACTTTTTCAAGAAAACGTGATAATTCTCTTTCCATCTTCCTCTTTCTCTTTCTATCACCACTGTGTCTCTCTATGAATAATGATAAAGTATGGAAAGTTCCTATACCTACCGTGCCGACGGTTTTCAGATTACGACTGAAAATTTCCAAACAATTTGCTATCCACTGCTAACATAGATAGCTACATATACATATTGTTGAGAAAGAAAGAGAAATATGATGTAAGCAAAGAAGCACGTATTGAAATTTATGTGGCAATGCACAAATTCTAAAAAAAATAAGAGTTTTAAGAGTGGTTCTCGTACTTATTTTTGTACTTATTCTGGTTACTTCGCTAGCTTCCGTTACTTTGTCATTAGTCTATAAGGCAAAGAAAAGTAGAGAAAAAGTGATGAACCGAGACCAAGTTTCGAACCCGGGTCTCGCCAGTCTCATGAGGCGACGTCTTAACCATTCTACACTCTATCTTCACTAGTATTTTTCATTTGCCTTTTTTCCTTATATTCTTCAAATCGTTACAACTGTTTTTCTTAAACCTCTCAAATGCTACTTTCGATTTTTTTTTGTCCTACAAGTCATACTTCGCCGTAGACTGAGTATTCTAGCTAATTTGGAAGTAATTTGTGACAATCAACTTAAATTCAAGTTAAATATTTACTCATTGGTCCATAGAGCCAATTTGACATTAGACTATTAGAGGCTTTATTAATCTAAAGAATTTTCTGACTCTCACATTACTAAAACCGTTAGGGGAATATGCTAATCAGGTATGGTGTCCTACCATAAAGTTCAATTTAAAAGATTGCTCAATGCAGATTTGTAAAACTTGCCTTAAGAAACGAACCTTTGATGGATCTACATTCACTAGAAAAGTTCCAACTAGTGACTGATGTGGTTCTTGTTATGAAAATTCTCAATGAGACTATTCCCTATTTCATATTTCATGAGAAGCTTTATCCACAATCAAATATGTTATTTCTCTATAATATTCTTCTAATAACATTGTTGGTGAAAATAAACTTCAAACAGTTTAAATATTAAAGAATTCACTAAAAATTTGTTTATCACTGTAAATTGTTACACAGGGTCTACATTAGCCAATATTTCTAGTATACCAGCAAAATTGGTTGCTAAAAAGCTAGTGTAGACCATCCTGGTATACCAATTTTTCTGGTATAACAATTCTGGTATACTATTTTTGTAGACAGCGCTGGTATACCAATTTTTGACATTTGCATTTAATAAAGTGGCGGAAACTAAATTTTTTCGGAGTGGAATTATCAAATTGATAAATATGTTTCGAGAAAAAGAAGAAAAATATAGAAGGATTGATTTTAAAAAAAAAGGGAAGATATTACCACAGAATTGAATTCGACACATCAAAGCCAATATTTTGGCTATTTTTATTTTCTGTTCTCGGTTCAACGGCATGTCAGATACTGAATTGGTATACCACCATTGGCCCACGTAAAAAAAAAGCTGGTAGTACCTTATTTCTGGTAAGCCAATTAGTATACCAGATATAAAAGCTAATGTAAATCCTGTGTTAGAGAACTGTCACATCGGATTCTATTTTCGAAGTAAAAATAAAGCTCAGTCGTCAAATTTTATAGAATTTTGAGATTTTTCGAATGTGGTAGTGTAGTGTGAACTAAAATAATCAACTTCGAAAACTTTCATAACTTGGTTCTCAGTTGGCACATCTTTTAAAGGCGAAACAATTTACTAACTTTAGTCACTGCTATCTACGAAATTTTCCATATTAAATATTTGATTACATTCTCTATACATGGGTATAGAGAAATTACCAGTTCATAATGCATTTAAATTTATCTATATTTTAAGATTTTTAATCAATAATGAAATTATCAATATTGTTTCGAATAAAAACAAAATTGCATTATTTGCTTACAAACAAAATAATATTTAATCATGAAATTCTTTCCGTTTATTATTATTATTATTATTACTCGTATTAAAAAGAAAAAAGAGATCAATGAAACATAATTAAATGAAAATAGGTAATTAATAACGCTGATTTAAGTCTCGACAAAGATTTCATTCAACATTTCCATTTAATTATAATGACCTGTGAAAATTCACAATCAATCTGGACTCTGAACATCATAGAAATGAGTAAATGATATTCATATTGGCTTGTATGAACAGTATAAATACTTGATTTGATAGTAAAAACAAAATGTAGTTAATTGTTAGTATAATTTAATTAACTAGAAGATGATAATTAATATTATAAGAACGTGATTCTTAAAATTCTCATATCTCGAACCTCTGAAACTAGATGGTATCCGCGGCTTTGCATGCGTTATTCTTAGAATACGATAGACGAATTCATGTCTTTAAAAAAAAAACATACCTACTTTTGACAATGCTAAGGACTATTTTCTATCCTTGTTCCTTGAACTTCCACCGAGCAAAGCCATACCCTATCCTTTATATTAATGTATCCAGAATATAATTTCCAATTATGATAAAAATTCCCTTGCTATTGGTCTGAATTAGAGACATTTTTTTTTTTTTGGTCCTCCATATATTATAATATGATATTTGGCCTATCCAGAATGTATATTCTTACTTTAAGAGCTTTTGATATCAAATTTAAAGAAAATTTAGTAAGCCATTTTGAAATTATTATAACGGGTGATTCACCGTGAGGTACTTTTTTCAATCGGTATTTTTATACACATCACGCGTGAATAGTGTGAAGCTGGCATTGCAGTTTGACTCTATAGTGAATACCATTTCGTCATGGAAAGATTTATACCGTCGTGTTTTCAGTGAATGAACTCTTGAACAGCTTAATGATGATCTGCTGTTTTATCACAGAATTTTGTTTAGCTATGAGGCTCATTTCTGGCTAAATTGATACGTTAATAAGAAAATTGCCGTATTTGGACTAACAGTATCAAGAGCTATCGTTACATCCAGAGAAATACACGGTTTGGCGTGGTTTATGGACTGGCGAAATCATCGGTCCATATTTGTTACAAAATGGAGAAGACCGGAACGTAATCGTCAATGGCATCCGTAATGTCGGTGATATCTGGTTTCAACAAGCACCGTCTTGTACTATCCATACAGCGCGTGAAGCAATGAACATGTTGAGAAATAATTTCGGTGAGCGGCTGATTTCGTGTAACTCGATTTGAACCAAATTGTATCGAAGAAAATCATTGAAAAGGATTTTTCGAAATGACCTAGTCTCACTTTTGTATTGTATTGTACTAAAGGGCTCCGCACAGTTGCGCACTTTAGTCACATACTTCCGAATTATGTCTTCTCCTAAATAGGTTCGAAAGGCTACGTTTTGGCACAAACTGATCGCTAAATATTTTCGGATTGGTTTGAAATATATTTGAAATTAAGCATATGAGTGCAGATTGAAAGAGCAAAGATTTAGTAGTGAGAGTAAAATCTTATGATCAAATTGAGACGATCTCGTTTCAAATCAATCCAAGTTTATATTTATTCGCCACGTGTATGAAATCGAGTGCAAATACGCGTGTAAACGAAGAAAATGTCATGAGACGAGACCTGCGAACTGTGAATTGTGAATATACGCAAATTTTGCGATTTCTTTCACATGTTTGCGAATTGCGAAAAAAATGTTTAGAATTTAAAAAACAATCATTTTACAATTCTTCTTATCTTTTTTTACTATTTCTTTGTTTATTGGTTAATTTAGTTAAAAATTGAGATTAAAAACACAAGCGAATTTTTTATTCGCAACTATAGGTTACACCAGTGTTTCCCAACCTTTTTTGTGCCAATCCCCACCTTAGCCTTTCTAAAATTCTTATGCCCCCCCCCCCCCCACCCTGTGTAACATACATAATTTTTAATATTAAAAAATTTAATTGTTCACTTAAGAAACTAAATTTGGCACAGAAATCTAGCATTGCATTTAAATGGCCCGGAGCGAATGAGTTAAACTCGTGTCATGTCCATTTTCGAATTGCCCCCCTGTGGGGCGTGGGCCCCACGTTGGGAAACACTGGGATACACAGTAGAATGCGAATAATGACTTGAGAGTTCACGAACAGCTATTCCAATTTGCAGGAAAAAAATTTAATTAATTTAACAAAATAATTCAAGTATTTTTGATAACATTAGTTGTATTAATTAATTTTAAACTTTTTATATAGGAAAAGTAAACAAATAAAATTCATTAAACATAGAATAATTGAGTTGTTCCCAAATCGCAGATTGCGCTTCATGTGCAAAGACCTTTAAACATAACTATCTGTATTATGTTCGTTTCATTTCTTCTCCATATCTCTATCACTAGAAGTCTTTTCTTTGACATGTTAAGAGCGCTCGACAAATATTGAAGAACAAAAATTCTAATTAATTAAAAACTTATATTATTTTTGGACTCATTTCGAGAATATTACAAGAATGCTTGACAATTTGTTCATTTCGAGAATAAAAGGAAACTCAAATAACGGACTTCAAGAACCGCTCAACACAAATATTTTCATATCTGCTTTAGACGCGGATTTAGATTGTTATAATTATGATACGAAAATAAACAAAAGTACTCCTCTAACGAAACCATCTCTAGATTAGTATTATCCTGTGCATTACAAACATGATATTTATTTCACATGCGGCACAGTAAATGATACATTCGGAAGTGTTTGTCCAAAATATAATATTGAAACAGAAACTTGGAGTGAAATACAATTTGAATCAGACAGACTTTCGCATGGAAGTTGCATTCTGAATGATAAAATGTATATTGTTGGTGGCATAGGCGATGGCAACATATATGAAAACGATGTCAAAAAATACGATTTTAAAATTGGAGAATTGATTTCATTAGAATCAAAAATGAATCAGAAAAGAGCATTGTTTGGAATTGCGGTTAAAAGTTTGTTTATTTGTTTTAAATAATGGAACATGAATAGAAACTAATGTATTAAAATTTTTATAGATGGAAGTATTTATACGTGCGATGGTCGAAATCGAAGCGGTTTAAATTCGGTAGAAAGATTTGATCCTCGCGAGGGCGAATGGGTATTAATTCCAGATATGAATGAATTGCGTGACTGTTGTACTTCAGCATTTGTTTCTGATTAACTTTATTGTTCTGCAAAGCGCGAGAAATTGGTTAAGAAATTCGACATTCGAATGAACTTTTGGGAAGGAATATCGAATTTGCCACCCGTGTAAATATAATATATGATTTGAACTATTTTATCTAAAATTAATGATAATATTTATTTGTAGCGAAGATAATTGCTTAGTGACAAATCAAGGAGAGTTGTATGCGGTGACAGCGGACCATATTTTTCAATATAATCGAAATGGAAACAACTGGCACCAAATTTATTCCAAATCAATGTATTGTATTTTTAATTGTAACTTCTTTCTAAGTTTTATGGTTACAAATATTATCCTACTCGGCATTTATCGGAATAAAAGATTTAATTCATTTTGACACTTGTAGCTAATTCTAGGAATATGCTTTCTTAACGTTTCTGGAGGTACGTTTGCATGCATGGTTGAGCAAGAGTTCTAGATTTCCACAATGTCTATATAAGGTGGAAATATCACTGGAACGGATTATAGTTGAAGTCAAACTTCGAAAGAGATTGGTTCAAAGTAACGAGATTATTTGTGGTTGGTTTACAAAGGGAATATTAAAGTGATTTGAAAAATAAGTGAACTAATAAGTGATCAATAGTGTTTTCCATTCTAAATAATCTGTGATAAATTGATTTTGTATAAATGAATTATTGATAGACAAATATTTTCAAGACTAATTGTTAACGCAGAAATAATTGTAAATAAAGTTTATACACCAAAATTCACATAAATAAATAGTGTTATCATTTTATAACATTCGAGCCTACCCCTCTGGTTCGCTCGCAACAATATAATAATATAAAATTTAGCAGCATAGACATTACACAAAAAAAGACAATACATTTTTATTTTATTCAGTAATTTCATTTCGTTTACAAGCTTATTTGGGACCGATTTTAAATTATTTTTCGTATACATAGTTAAGTACACATAGATTCATTAGTCATTATTTTATTCTTAATTTCACTATTAGTCTATTCTACTTTTTGATTGATTTACTTATAAGAATCTTTTTTGTTTATTAAACCCAGGTGGCCATTCGTCACTTAAAATTAAGTTCAATTAAATGATACGATTGAAAGTTTATAAATATTAATTCAATTAAATAAAGTGTTGAAAACATAGAATAAGATAAAACAAAAAATGCTTAATTGTTAAAGCCTATAAAGTATTTTCAGTAACTTAACAAGATATTGTCAGATTGGGCTTCGCTCCCGTGTATTGATTCAATAAAAGTTTAAATATAAAAACTTGTGTTTCATTTCTATAAGTGGTGGACAAGGTCCACAAAAATATATTTTTTTTAAATATAACTTAAAGAAATCGTAACTACATATACTTAAATGAAATAAACTTAATCTGATCGCGAAAATAGGAAAGTATAACACGTCGTCCGCAAACACATTGCCCAGAACGAAGGAGCCTCAGAAATGGATGACAAATCAATTTAAAAAGCAAAATCCAAAACAAAACAAACTGAAAATGTGAAATTTACGTCAATAACAAATTTATTCATAAAAATACATTTAAATCTATTTTCCAAAGAAAACATTAAATAAGACACCGACATTCATAGACTACGTTTTGCCTTATTCGGGCTCCCGTGGCAAGGTGATGATAATCTGCTGTCGTATAATGTCCAACTTGACTTGGTGCTTAAAGACTTGAAGTTCATCGATTATCTTCAGATTGTTTTTGAATACAAAATTTTATTTTTTCTAAAGTAAATCATTTACTATATATCAAAAATTCCAGCCGACCGCGGGACTTATACAAGTTACAAAACTGCTGAACTAGCCATGAAACTTCTTCCACAAGTATTGCCGCCTCTATATACTCCTATAATGTCTTCGTTCATTCCATTCTAGTCCCCACGAATTTTTAAAAATCCAATAAGGTAATGTGTTAATAAATAACGGATATTCTGTAATACCAAAGCCCACATTGAGTACGCCATGAAAAATTTTACACCGCCGTAGTAAAATTACATAGCATTTGCGCTAATTCCTACTGCAATAGGCCCATTAGCCAGTAATCACAAAGCAAGGCCAGTTTCATTCTAAGTTAAATCAACAGCTCCATTTATTTTAACATGGAATAAAGTTCTATTAAATGGACATTTTTCTCTGTATGCTTCATATGAATACTCAGACTCCAGTTCTAGTCTTCCATTTTTTACTTTTCCTTCCCATGTGTTACCCATTAGACCCCCATTGCAACCGTTCTCCACATTATCACAGTCTACAAGTTTTTGCTCTGAATATTCTCCTAGTAAGCCGGTTTTTATAGCGTTCAAACTTTCAATATTACCAATTGTACTAAATGTCCAACATGAATCACAATTTCTTTGATTTTTCACCTGAGTAATGGCATTTTCTTCCTCCAATCAAATTATTTCGGTAATTTAAAATTAGGAATTTTTCCTATTGGAATTTTATTCTACCAAGTGCGGGTTTTCTGTTATATTAAAATGATATGAATGCTATTTTTCTACTTCATTTGTGAATACATTCTATCGCTGTTACTGTCGGTGGTAATTGTTGTGTTTTCACTTTCTCAAAAAATAAAACGGTACATGTTTTTATAACTTTTAATTTCGAATGTTCGAACCACTGAAATTATTTGGTTGTGTAACCAACTGGAGTAATTTGTTTTTTTTAGGTTAGAAAAATTCAAAATTCTTTTCTTAGACAAATAGTGAAATTAAAGCAATTATATTTTGCGAGACGGCTTTTTGAAGTATTTACTTTAACTAAATAAAACAAAAAGCAATAAAAATAATAGAAATAAATCCAAAATTCAAACCAATTTTCTGTTCTACTAAATATTGTAAAAAAGAGAGTTTTGATTTACGCCATCATATATGGCATACGCGCTTAGTTTTCTCAAAAAAACACAGCTAATATCTTTTTTTTTTCTAATTCTTTCGCTGCATCTACATATTACAATTTTTCAAGCAATCCAACATTGCAGAAATTTGACAGGCCCTATGAACCAATTCAGGGAAGAAAAAATTGGTAATGGACACTTAGGATTATATGGTTCGTATTTCAAATCAATTCGAGTTTATATGCATTTGAGCCATGTTTGAAATCAATTACTTGGTTGACTTCAGAATTGATTTGAGATCGACTTGAAATTCAACCCGCGTTTTTTAGCTTTACCGGTTTGAAAGATTTACTTCAAATTGGATTCAAATCAACGTCAATTTAATAGACGCTGCCAAACAAATTTTTCTTTTTTAGGTTATATTTCCCCTCTTTTCTTAATCCATTTTAAATTTCCAATTCAATTTGAGGTCGATCTGGATTTACATGAAAGCGTAACTATAATAAAGTCTCGAAAGCTAGCGAAGTAGCTCGAAAAAGCACATGGCAATACGGGGGAAAGAATAGGCAAGAGTACATATACTTTTCATAGGTAAAATCCATCAGCAAGAGAGAGAATGAAATGTTCTTAAAAATCAGATGGAATCTTATGAATTACCCCTGGAATCTAAAATATGGGACCAAATTTTATAAATTTCCCACACATACCAGACAAAAAAATAAGCGTCAAATTTTTTTTTCTGGTGTGTGTGCATTTGTATATTAATTTCTGCCTGTGTTCCATTGTTTACATTCTAAAATTAACCAAAAGCGAGAAATGGGATGTTTTTTTAAAATAATGTGTCTCTTTCACCCATACGTAAAATTTTTAGTTCTATCTATGTCAGCAGTGGATAGAAAATTTGAAAAAGAACAGGCAAAATTTCAAAAACGGCGGTACGGTAAGGATAGGAAGTTTCGCGACTTTATTATTAATTACATTTTGATTACATGCAAATTTCACGACGATCAAAATAATTTATCTGATCGGATTGACTCAAGTCGATTTGAAGTCGATCTGGGTAGACATGCACGATATTCGGGTTGAAATCGATTTCAATCCGGTCATGTAAACGAACTAAATATGTAATACCAAAAAGCATACAATAGTGAGAGTTTCCAATTTGGGCACGTCTGCAAGCGCCATCTCAATAATAGTATTTGTTAAAATGACTCTGTGTGATATAAAATTTCATGTATTTACAGTCTTTTTTACAAATACTATTAAAAACAAAGCGTGCTTTGCAGCGCTGCAAACGTTTCATCAATTTATATAGAACTGATTACATGTGGTAATACCCGGGATTATAGAAAATACGGATGGGCCCTTTGCAGGGGAAATTGAAGCTATTTTAAAATCAAAGAGTAACTAATGGTAAAGTATGGAAGTCTAGCGAAGTAACCAGAAAAAGTACATGACAATGAGTGCGAAAGAATACGGAAGAGTACATATAGTTTTCATAGGCAAAATCCATCAGGAAGAGAGAGAATGAAATGTTTTTAAAAATCGGACGGAATCTTATAAATTACCCTGGAATCTTAAATATGGGACCATATCTTATAAATTTCAATTTCAATGCATTTGTATACAAATTTCTGCCTGTGTTTTTTGTTTACATTTTAAAGTTACCCAGAAGTAAAGAATGGGATGTTTTTTAAAATAACGTTTCTCTTTCACCCATATGTACAATTTTAAGTGCTATCTATGTCAGCAGGAGATCGAAAATTGTTTGAAAAAGAACAGGCTAAATTTGAAAACGGCGACACGGTAAGGATAGGAAGTTTCCAGACTTTATCATAGTTACACTTTGGTATAAATATACCTCGTCTAATCGGTTTGGTAGATTTCTACTCACTCACTTGACGGCAGATTTCTACCACGTTTAAACCAGCATTTACAAACCGAAAAAAAAACCAAAAAACCGATAATATTTTCGAGGTTCATGCATTGTATTATAATCATGGATCATGTTACACAGGGTCTACATTGGCCAATATTTCTGGTATACCAATTGACTTACCAGAAATAAAATTGGTATACCAGCAGGGTCTACACTAGCTTTTTAGCAACCAATTTTGCTGGAATACCAGAAATATTGGCAAATGTAGACCCTGTGTTACCAAGTTGCAACAGCAACAGGAAAATTAGAATTACCCTGGAGGCAATCTCGACGGACGCGCCGGACGCAATGAACGCGTGAATTGTCAAAAACGTTAGTGACGGTATAAATATTTTTGTGCAGGCAAACTCGACGCCGTCGATGAAATTTGTAATTTTTATTATTATTTAATATAATCTTTGTGTTATAAATTAAAATAGTTTTTTAAGTAGTGTAAATTAATAAAAAAAACTAAAGTATCGTTTTTAAATGGAATTTTCACAAAATAATTCCCACACAAAAATTTTAAAATGACATTTGAACGCGTCCGTCACGTAAAAGTTGAATCCAATTCAACTTTACAACGTGTGAAACGTCGCGTCCGTCACGACTACGTCGAGATTGCCACCGCCCTACATTTCATATGAAATTAACTTTTATTTGACACTTTACGCGTCCGTCGCGTTCATTGCGTCCGGCGAGATTGCCTCCAGGGTTAGAAATGAAGTTGCTGTCCATTGAAACGCATGATTTATAAATTTTTTGCTGTTGCTGTTGCAGTTGCTGCTTTAATCTGATTCAGGAGTCAAGTCGCCATGTAAACGAAGTATATGCTTCGTTCCAAACGATTCATTTCTTGTTCATTCCTATGTCATCAATTAGTGAAATATTCATGTCAGAAGTTTCTTTCGCGCATCTTGTTTTTACCGGTTATACTTTTTTCCTCACATTTTCAATTTTAATAATTCTGTTTTACATAAATTAAAGTTTATAATTTAATATTAAAATGTCTGGTTTAAAGAGCTTTACGAATGAAGATTATTCAACAACTATTTTGGAAGGATTAAATAAATTGCGGACATCCGGATTGGTAAGCGATAAGAATTGCTTTTATCAAATATTTAGTAATCGATCTTTTAGATTTGTGATGTTGCTTTGGAAATTGAAGAACAAACATTTCCTGCTCATCGTTGCGTCCTGATATCGGCTTGTAAATATTTCGAAAATATGCTGAAAGGTGAGAAGAACTTTTGAGAAATACATGTTGTTCGATTTTATTGAAAATTGACATTTAATTTGCAGGGAATTATGTTGAAAGTCAAAAAGAAACAATTAATATGAAAGAATTGAATTCGAATGCGTTCAGAATTCTTCTCGATTACATTTACACCGCAGTTTTATCTATTAATTATGAAAATGCCTGTGAAGTATTGAAATTGTCCGACTTTTTACAATTAAAATGGGCAAAAGATAAATGCGGTGAATATCTTGTGGATTCTTTAAATTCTGAAAATGCTGTTAAAATCTGGGAATGTGCACGTAAGTAAACCCAAATACATATTCTTTATTTTGATGCCCTATGGTAGGTACTATATTTTGTAATTCATATAATCCTCGCAAAATGGTTTCAATAGATCTGTCCATCCGTCCACACCAAACTATTATTAATTGGAAAGTAACCAAAGTAATAAAAAACAGTAAGTAACCACAATTCCATTGATTTATGTATGTGAAAACTACGTTATGACTCTTTTGAGACTCGTAAACTTCGCTTTGAAACAATCATCAGTGGCAATAAACACGTAATAGGCTAATAGTTGTTTCTTTTGAATTAACATATTTTAATCATATTCATCTCCTCTCTTGGAACACGGCACACAAATTTCGAAGTTTTTCTGGTTTGTGGTCCGTTTTAGAGTTAAGTCAGTGTATTATTAGTTGTAAGAGAAAGTTCTATCGTTTTTTTTTTCTTAAAGTGTAATCACTTCTTATTTGAAATTTAATGCAAAATATAATTTCCTTCTTTAGTTGAGACTGTTTGCCAACGTTCTGGCAGCTTTTCCAATCTTTTGGAAAAGAAGTCATTCCTTTTAGAAGCAGAAAAATCTTCCACTACTGTTTCGACACTCCTAAAATTTATATATTCTTTTCAAAGTTTTGCAGCGATGTGATGCGATGTGGTAGCCCGATGGTTTTCCTTGACACATACGATCTAGAGCGTTGTCATGATGAAGCATTTTATCCTTTATGTTGGCCGAAGATAGACGTTTACAATGAATTTCTGTATTCAAAGTATCAATTTGCTTACAATAGCGATCAGTTTTAACCGTTTCATTTCCATCAGCAACTTATAGTACATTACACTCTTGCAGTTCCCACCAGCAACACAGCATAACCTTCTTCTGGTGATCACTTGCTTTTGACGTAGATGGCAGAAATTTCTCACTGAAACTATAGGCTCCTTTTCTTATCACGTTTGTTGTCCATTTCCTCTTGATGGGCAATATTTTTGAAGCACATTGAAATTCTGTACGTTAAATTATTTTCGCTTAATTCGTGTGCCACTCAAACAAAAAGTTTTGACACAAAATCAACTTCTGATAAATATTAAGCTCGAAGTCTACTTTTACGGAAGTTGATGTGGTTTTTGTCTTCAGAACATGCTGCGTCACACTTCATCATTGACATCTGATGGTCTTCCTGATCTGGATTCATCTTTCAAAGATAAGTCACCAGAATAAATTTTGTAAATCATCTTTGGCATATTCGAACTACTACTACGGTCTCTCGAAACACTTCACACAAGTTTTTTGTTGTCTGCATTGCGTTAATTCCTTTTCGGAACTCATAGAGTACACAGTGTCTTAGCTGGTCTTCTCTGCAGTCATGTTGACGGTTCCAAAGGTCGAAGGAAACTGACTAACATACATCATGTACCATATGCTACTCAAACTGGTTTCAAAATACTTCCTAACGAAAAAACTACCGAGCTTTCTCTTACAACTAATATAAACATTCGTTAACTATGATTCCAATCTACACTGATTTTAAGTTGTTATATGTTTTCCTATACCCAGAGGATATACTAGTTTTCTCACTACATTTGTAACTCACAGAAACAATCTTCGAAGAAAGTTTTTAAGGGTCATGTTGTGTAGAGAATTCCACGTTATTATATATCAATTTATGGGTGTCCGCCTGTGTGCAAAACAACGCGTTATCCGATTTTGATGAAATTTACAATAGGTGCGTTTTTTTCATCGGAGTCAGGGTCTAGATATACTTCATAACATGTAAAAGCAACAACAATATAACCCAAATATTTATCGGTCAGGGCCTGATACCCCGATAGATTTTACTTCCGTAAAATTGCAAGAGATGGTGCAGCCATTATTTACATGGGTTGACTACATATATAGACGATACTATATTAAATTTCAGTAAAATAGGTCCAAGGATATTGGAGAAAGAAATAGTTGTATGACAGAAAAACCTGTTTATAATATTTTTTTTATGTACTTTAAAAACTAAATTGGCAATTTGAATAAAATTTGCAGAAGATATGCTATTAGGCCCAGACTACCCGTGAGTTAGAGCTAATTTGAAGAAGGGCAAACATAGTTATGGACAAAAAACCTTGAAATATTATAGGTTTTGCTTGTTTTCCTCAGAGTTAATTCATTGAATTATAGATTTGTTAACTACGAGTCCGATTTCCATCATAGGGCATCAAAAAATGGCCATAGGCCGATTTTAAGTTACTATATGTTTTTTTGTTAATATTTAACAAAATAGGAGAATGTTTTTGCGATGAACTTCAACACAAAGGAAACGAATTCATTTTGACAAATTTAAAAAATATTCTTAACACTGAACAATTTAAAAAATTGAATTTAGAAAAGGTAAAAATCAATTGTTTTATGAAATTTCAGAATATTCATTTTCTATTTTTAGTTAGAAGAGATTTTCCAACACGATAAAATCTTATCAATACCAGCAGATGATATTTTTGCTGCCATCATAGAATGGGTGAAATACGATCTTCCCAATCGAAAGCTGAGTTTTAATTCACTTTCGAAATATATTCAAGGCGCATCAATATCGGACGAATGCCTGAAATCAGATATTACTAAAGAAGCGTTTTTAAGAGAAGATCTTTCAATCTTAAATTGGGTGGTTGACAATGTGTTTATTTCGAGAATGAAAGAAAATAATCACTCAAATAATGGACCTCAAGAACCGCTCAACACAAATATTTTCATATCTGATTTACACTCGGATTTAAATTGTTATAAATATGAAAAAAAAATTAACGAAAGTACTCTTATAACGAGACGGTCTGTAGATAAGTATTATCCTGTGCATTACAAACATGATATTTACTTCACATGCGGCAAAGTAAATAATGTCTTCAAAAAAGTTTGTCCAAAATATAATATTGAAACGGAAACTTGGAGTGGAATAAAATTTGAATCAGACAGATATGGTCATGGAAGTTGTGTTCTTGATGATAAAATGTATATTGTTGGTGGCACATGCGATGGATTCGTATATCGAAACGATGTCGAAATGTACCATTTTGAAATTGGAAAATTGATTTCGTTAGAATCAAAAATGAATCAGAAAAGAGAAAATTTCGGAATTGCGGTTCAAAGTTAGTTTATTTGTTTTAAATAATGGAACACGAATAAAAACTAATGTATTAAATTGTTTACAGATGGAAGTATTTATACGTGCGGTGGTCAAACTCTAAGCAATTTAAATTCGGTAGAAAGATTTGATCCTCGAGAGGGAAAATGGGTATTAATTCCAGATATGAATGAGTTGAGTGGGTTTTGTACTTCGGCATTTGTTTCTGATGAACTTTATTGTTCTGCAAGGCGCGATAGAATAGTTAAGAAATTCGACATACGACTTAATTGTTGGGAACGAATATCAAATTTACCATTCAAGTAAATATAATTTATGATTTGTACTATTTTATCTAAAATTAATGATAATATTTATTTTTAGCCGAGATAATTGCTTAGTGGAAGCTCAACGACAGTTGTATGCAGTGACAGAGAACCGTATTTTTCAATATAAACGAAATGGAAACAACTGGAACCAAATTTATTCCAAATCAATGTATCCTTCGGGGTCGGGGTATTTAATTGCAACGTCTTGTTTATAAATACTACCCTTTTCGGCTTCCATCGGAATAATATGTCGAACTAAAAGCTTAGATAATAATTATTTATGGAACGAATAAACTTTTTTTTAATTACATAAATACTGGAATTTTCATTTTTTGGTATACACTTAAAGAAGACCGTCATTCAGAAGCTTCGCACAATCGAATAATGAGAATTATTATTTTTAATTTGTTAATAAAAGATTGTTTAATAAAGCAATAATATAAAATTTAGTAGTATAGACGTGCCACAAGAAAAGGCAACCCATTTTTATTCTATTCAGTCATTTCATTTCGTTTAGAAGCGTATTTCGAACAGATTTTAAAGTATCTTTCGCATACATATAAACGTAGATCCTTTTAAAATGGAGGAGCTAAATGTGTTCGAAATAATTTGCGTGCTGCCATTTTGGTGAAAAGTCGAAACACGATATGGAACAACTTACATGCCCCAATTACAACATCGATAAATAACATTGGCTACGTTTACACCGAGAATTAAAAAGATACTTAAGTGCTTAGGTCGACCTAAATATGACGATGTAAACACGCCCAAAGTAACTTAGGTTAGGTCACCTAAATTGCAGACTTACCTTAAATTTAAATTGACCTAAGAACTTTTTGATAGCTGATTAATTCCATCATTAACTTGGGGGCCTATTATGGAATTCGAAATCGTTAGACATTCGTAACAATCATACGTTACGATTACGTTCCATTTTGGTATTATTGAGTACGATCGTGAGTTGAATGTGTATTGCCATATGTATTTACGATAAAACGTTGGTTGCGAACTTCACTAAAGAAGAGGACACAAAAAACTGAATTTCTGCCAAATTATACCGAATTTAAAACTGCAAATTCTTCAGTTTTTTCTTTGATTTTACAGCAAAATTTGGATGCCCTTAGAGACTATTAGTTAATTTCTTAATTAGTAGTTAATTTTTTGACATTTTCTTTTAATATTAAATTTATAGACCAAATCTGAAATAATTTTAATTTTAACATTTTTGCTTAAATTTTTTCCGAAATTCTATTTCCAACTTTTCCAGTCATTCGTTTCTCGGATGGGTGGCCCATTTTTATTTAAGGAATTACTTAGCTCCCCCCATAGTTATTTCCACTTTTCTTTTGCATCGCTCGTTTTTATGTGCCCCACAGTTAAACCTTTATGATTCTTCATAAAATCGATCATAATTTCATATTGCTTTAAAGTAATTGCCTTTGACTTAAATATAAGAAAATTTAAATGTCATTTTAATATTTTTATTAACAAAATTTTTTAACATTCTGTCAAATTCCAGTTGAAAATTCACTCCACAAAATACGACATTTAGATATTTACGATTCAACGATTGCTCAAATGCCATCGTAAGAAATTTATAATCGTAAAAAATGACGTCACATCGAATTCGGTAATACCGTAATCGCATTTACGTTAACGATACGATTATGATCGTATTCCATAATAGGCCCCCTGACCACAATATCTCCGAAATGTTAAATTTCACTGAAATCTTCGACAGATGACATCTCATCTCTTGATATCCAAGTTCCATAAATGCTCACATATGGCGTAGTTTTAGTTACACTTAGATCTAGTACGGACGTGTGACCAAACCTAACTTTTAGTTAGGTGACATGAAAATTTGTCAGTGTAAACGTAGCCATTAATTAAATAAGCAAGTATGGAATGTTTGGTGTTGGGGTTTGTGATTTTTGTTTTTTAAGTGTTCAATTTCACGGCAACCATGAACTTAGCCCCATCCAGCGCCTCTCCAAAAATTACATATAATTTTGTGTTTTAAATCTTTTTCAATTTTTATTATTAATTCCTTAAATAATTATAATTTATATAAAATGATAAAAATACAAACAAATATTTAGCATTTAAATTCGAAAATAAATTAAAACTCATTTAGAAATATTCTATTCACAAATCTTTGTTCAGTTTGTTTTTTTTTCTTTAAATGCACATAATCTTAATTTTTTTTCTTTTCTTTCTTTTTTTTTTATAATATATTTATTTACAATAAAGCGCGTCTATATTTTTGAAACTTTTATTTTTTTATTTTCTTTTACTTTTTTCCTTTTTAAATACTAATTTTAATTTTAAATATATTTTGTTTTTTAAATTGCTGTCTAAATTAAATTATTTTATAATACACATACATATATATTTGTACGATTAGTTTTTGCTCCATAATTATTTCGTTCCAACACATTTCGGAAAACTGTTTCCCTACATTTATATATGTAGTTCTGCTGTCGTGTTTGGACATTGATACTTTCTAAAAGAGAGAAGAAAAAGAAAAACTGGATAATCATACGTTATCAAAGAATATAAAGATTACGTATTGCGCATTCCATCCATATTGAAATTTTTTCTCGTGACGTATTAAGTGCCTTTTAGTCATGGTATTTTTTTAAAAATTATTTTGATTAAAATAAGCTATAGCATGAAACTACTATTGAAACTTCTTCAGGCTCAAATTGATCATACGGACATAGTAGGCATTAGTAGGGCATGGTTGATTAATTGGTTTACGAGGTTAATGAATAATCGAGTAAATGATGGTCTTAAACCAATTAATTCCTTCCTATTAAAATAGTCAGAAGTCAAAATTTTTAAGCAAAAATTACTGCTTACAAAGAAAAGTAAATTATTGTATGTAAGAAAAAGAAGAAGCGTAATAAAAACAAAAGAGAAAATATTCTCTTAAAAATATATATGATTCTCGAGAGATTTTATAAGAGTTCGTTACATAGATTTGGAAAACTGCCCAGATTACATTAGGGGTATTCATGAAAACGCGAAAATCCCTCGTAAATCGTGTAAACTGCATAATTTTCTCATCTCATAAATGAGCTGTCAAAATTCGTATGGAAACCCCAATACAGAAACCTGGAAACTTTCCGTGACAAGCTTGGTGCGTAAAGAATCTGGTAAACTTACAAAAATTTTACTTTGACAATTACTGTAGGAGGAAAAAAGAATTTTTTTGAACAACTAAAGAAATACTACTAATTTACTAAATTATGTACAAAAAAGTATCGGGGCACTGATGACGTAGTGAGGCGTAATCTTTCGCTTTATTTTTCTTTCATTCATAGATATACCTTATATTAAATTTGCAACACCTGAAGTATCCATATGTTGTATTAATGTTCGCATAAATGCCATTTCTTTTCTAGCATTTTCTAAAATAACCTTTGGATCATCGGATGTACATCTCAAGCAATTCGGTGCAAATACCATTGCCAAATTAGATGAATCCATTTTTGTGCATGACACAACTTCTGGATCTGTAAATTGTTGAAGGAAATGTACTAAATACATTAGCACCTGAAATTGATATTAATAATAATAATAATAATAAATTATTAAATGATGTAAACTCGAATATACCAATTTATTGATTTCTGGCAATTTACTAATGATTGCCTCTGCCTTAATTGGATCTTCAGTTTGAACGCATTCATCATACAATTCATCCGGAATTAATGGATAAAATAATTCACGATACCATAATTTTAATAGGCTTGCTGGAGCATGAGCATCTATAAAAAAAAAATACAAAATATTATCCTATAAAACATTTGCGATCAGTTAGTTTCGATGTTTATACCCATTGTGTTTTTATATTCTGGTACGTCCCATCGATCTAGACGACTTTTTAATATATTAACTTCATCAATATCAGCTGATACCCTAAATATACCTTCTGTTTGTTTGCCACTAAATAGTAAAACCTAAATGATTTATAAAATAAAATAAATATTCAGTATATTTGATATTCGATGTTCCCAATAAGAGCTGAAGTAATCCGTATGCGGTAGCCTGGAAACATAGGAAACTAATATAAGGAATGTCTCACTATATTCTTGTGCTTCCATTTTTTTATATAAATCCGCAAATCACAAAAAGGACAGAAAATTTTAGTAAATATTTTTTTTTTTATTTATCTACAATTTTTAATACTTTACCAATCGACTAACATGTCATTAGCAATTAGCTGTTGCTTGGTGAATGTCATATCAAATAAACGCACCCTACAATTATCAACACCATTGTAAGCCCAACTTATCTAATAACGAGTTCATTACAATTAGCACAGAACAACAGTCGTATTATTTCCATAGTCATCACAGTGACATGTACAGTGTTTATCTATAATAGCTTCTAAGTAAACAAGTCATTTATCCAGAATACCAGTCCTTGCAGCGTAGGGGATTTGAATATTTTTTTTTATCTTTGGCCTTGATTTTTGACCGAATATTCTCATTTGGGATTACAAATCGGAGAGTAGGGTCCTAGTCACAACAGAGATGCTGTCGTCTTTTTAATGACTGTTTCCGACCTTGAATAACAAGCTGCATTGTCTGAAACAAGCATTGAATCGGCTGATCTGTTGATTTCAGAATTACAATTTATTCTTTCTCAATTACATAGAATACGAATTTTCTCAGGAATCATAATTTTAGCAACAATTTGTTTAAACGAGACAGTGTTAAGAACTTTTAATAATAAATTTCTTAATCAACAGACAGTAGTAGAGAGTCCCAGGTGACACTAATGTATAATCTAACGTAGAATTTTGAGTCTTCGTTTAAGCTACTCGGGCTTTAAACAGGAGCTCAGTAGGCAACTAAACCTCCGTCACCAACAGAGGTGGAAAGGGCTAAATCATTGTAGGCAAGCAAAAATGATACTTATTGGGCCGAACTGCCGAAGGATGAGAATGTTGATGGGACTAGAGCGTAAAATCCGTAGAACCATTGTGGGTATTGTGACATTCATTGCTCCTTGAATGAACACATGTGGAAAATGGGGGTGGCCGAAAGTGCGATATATCTAGAAGAAAATGAGTCACCTGAACATTTTTTGTGTGAATGCCCGGCCTTTTCTAGAACCAGACTTCCTACACTGGGTGGGGTGCGTGCACCCTGAGTAAGGAGGGGCTAGCTAACTTGGACCTAACTATGGTGCTGACCTTCATTAGAAGGACAAACCGGTTCGACGAAGAGTCTTAGCCTCTCAACTAATCTTTTTAGGAGGAGGTACAATGGACCCCTCCAATACAATACAATACAATACAAGCTACATTAAATTCAATTTCTTTGTAGAAATCCACTGAGGTAGCAATGACTGAATAGAATTCCATAATTTGCATAAATAATACATGTTGCTGGAACCGATCAATTTATTGAATAGATAAAACGTAAAATAAATAAAAATTTTGATTAATTAGTAAGATTCAATATGGAAGAAAATAAACTCATTCTTTTGATGTTATTTTCAAATCACAATCAGCTCTTATTGAAATAACTTTTATATATAAATTACCTGTTCGGATAATGTAACTTGTATCCATGGAAGCTTTCGATCTGGAAATTTTTCCTTCTGTAAATCCATAACCTCTCCAAGAGTATTCCCAAACATGCTGTCTCTAAGTATTTGTCCCTACAAAAAAAAAAATTCGTGTCCATAAAATTGTGTTCCCCGAAAAAATAAGTAATATAAAAAGAAAACATACTCTCGCTTGTTCAATTTCCGCTTCGGTTGGTTTACAAATATGTTTTTTGGTAGGATATTCCAGCCTCTTTAAACGTCGACAACATACAGTTGCATAATGTGAAATTTGAACATGTATCGGCCATTTTCCTATATCTGGAAAACAAGCTGCAAAAGTTGGATCTCGATGACGATTCATATAACTGGAGAAATACAAAAAACAAAAAATATAATCTTGAATTTAAACAAACATTTCAAGGTCCGTCCAAACCAAGTCGAATGTTCAGTTGATATGTTGATGGACACCTTACACTGAACACGACGAGCAAGCATGCTTTTGATTGCTCTCGCTCATGATGATAATCTGTGGCGAGTAGAAATATTACCGAATGCTCTCTCGCTCGCTTAATTTGGACGCGCCTTTAGAATAATACTTAAGCAAAGCTGGTTGAAATGTTGGTGACGGTGGTACAAATGACAAACATATTGCCATTAATTCCCATCCTCGAATAAGAGATTCTCTTTTTGGATTTTCAGTAGTCTGTCTACATAATTGTACATAAAGTTCATCTCGTAAACTACAGAAAAAAGAAAAAATAAACAAAAAAGCTTGTGAGGTGATGATATATATTTTTATTTAAATAGAAGTATTCTATTAGAAAAACTTAACTACTACGGTATAAAATCGAAAGAGTATAAATGGTTTCAGAGTTATCTAACTCGAAGAATGGAAATAACAAAATTAGAAGCAAGTGTCTTCCACATTCATTGAATGTAAGATTGGTTATTACCACAAGATGCAGTATTGAGCACACTATTCTTTATTTTTTACATAAATGATCTTCCGAGCATTATAAAAGACTCCAAGGTTCTGCTGTTCGCTGACAATACATTGACCATAGCAAAAAAAAAAAGAAAATTGAATGAATTTAAACAAAAACTCCTGCACCAAATTGAAAAATAAAACATGAACCAATTGAATGTATTAAAATCAAGATGTATGCTCATAAATAGTCAAGAACCAATAGTATTATCTATGCATGGTGTAAGCCTGAAAGTAGTCAATGAAATAAAGTGTTTAGATATTGAAATAGGCAACAATTTAAGCTTTAGGCCCGACCCACACTTGAGCTAAGCTATGCAGGCGAGCCTCGCTGTAGTTACATAGCTTAGTTGGGCTCGCTGACCCCGTTGCATACTTGGTAAATTCATGCCACCAGTTCTATTTGAACAAATTATTTACAACAAAATAAAGAAGACATACTACACTTTTGCAAGCATCGATTCTACACTGTATAATGCCGAAAGTACGTATATGTAAGTGTCAGCGATGCTAGCGAACAAAATTGGTTCACAAATTTTCCAATGAAATCCGAAAAACCATATAAAAAAACGGCAAAACTTTCCGATTACTCTGGTTTTTGCTTAATACCTTCCCTCCCCATCGATCGATTTTGCTAAAATGCAATACAAAATCCAGTTAAGCAACAACCAACTCATATTCTTAATTTCAACAAAATCGAATAAGTTATCTTGTATAAGGACGGACAGACAGACGGCCATGCATAAATCGATATAACTTTTGATTCCCTACGCAACCATACCCTTGAATCTTTTCTACGATGATTATTTCGATGTGTTTACACACTTAGTGACAAAACTAATATACCCTCTGGTAGTATACTACCTACTATAGGGCATAAAAACTGTAAATTTAATACTAAGGATGTCGAATCTACTAAATAAATATGTAAATAAATAAAAGATTAAAAAATAAAAATACATACTGTTGTTGACTAAGGCCCATATTGATAACGTCCATAGCTACAGAATTTAGTGTCATTCCAGCTTTTGCTTTACGATCTCCCATATACATTTGTACCAATTTGAAAATTTCAATAGCCATCTTTTTTTCCGATTTATCACGAGCTAATGCCAACATAGGTCGATTAATTGCTGTCGGTGTCCAACTTAACATATCACGAATAGATACCTTCTTACGAAAAATACCTTTCGAATGAATTTTTAAGTTATCTTGTGCGAATTTTTCAATATCACAATCTTTAATAATTGTTAACGATGAATGTTCACCACCTCTATACAGTTTTGTTGTATGATGTTGAATTTGGAAATTTGGTTTTGGATTTTGATTCTCTAATAGTATTTCTTTTCGTGTCTGTTCTGTATATTCATTATAATCAGGTAATGATGATTGATGATACAATGGATGCATTTGAGATTTCGATTGTATTTGTGCAGGTTGAAATGATGAACTTACTTTAAATTCAGAAAATGATCGATTTTCTGTACCTTTTTCATTTTCTAAAATGCTTTCAAGACTTTCCGAACTATTAAAAAAAAAGAAAAATTAAATACAATTTTATATTATGTATTATACAAAAAAAAAAACAAAATACCCATCATACGGATCATCTCTAGCCGGATAATTAAAATTATAATAAGATTCACCTTCAGCCGGTGTATAGTCATTCATTAATTCAGAATTATGTATTAGAAAATTACCAGGACCATCAGAATGATCGGAATCTTCATTATCGGGTTCATGACCTGAGAAAGATTGTTCTGATTGGCTATCGGAATGAAATGAATCAGAATCTAGTGCATCTCCAAAAGTACAACAACCCGATATTTTTGCTTGTTCTATAATATAATATTGTAATGGAAGAAGATGTTGTTGCATTTCCTAAAATTATAAATAAAATATATATTTTTAGATATTTTCAATAATATCTGTAAAAGGTGCTTTAACATTAATTTAAATTTATTAATATTATTAAAGTGATAATGTGAACTTTCACATTATTATTAAATTTAAATTACTTAATTTAAATTTTGCTAAATTCAAAATGGATACAATCACTATGTAATCATTTTCACGGCAGCAGGGACGAGGCGTCCATATATTGAAGAGAATGAAAATCTAATTTATTCATATACAGAGATTAATGAAAATATTATTCATAATCTATTTTTAATATCACTCAACAATGTGTGATGTACAATAATTGAATTTGATTTCTGTATTTTTACATGCACTGGTAATAAATTTACGGGTCTGAACAAATTCATTTTTATAAAATTTTATTTATCAATCAAAAAATTTAATTGTTAAAAGAAATCATGGAACAAAGAGCTCTGTTTTGGAAAATAGAGAAACGCACGAAAGTTTGTATGTGAAATCATTCACCGTATTCACCTAAGATGGATAGTACGTAACTTGTTTCACAGTTTGTGTTTCGACTAAACTCACAACACACAAACAAAAACATCTCTAATTCATTCAATAGTGAAGGGATTTTAATCAAACTCGGAATGCATATTTTGGATATGCCGTTTCGAAAGATAGGATATATCTCACAAGGTACTTTGCGGGTCAAAGATAAAAAAATGTGCCGAATTTTATCAATAGTGTGCGGGTGAAAATACAAAAAAATATACTATCACGTTATCAGCGAGATGAACAGTAAATTGAGTTCAAAAAATTCTAGGAATAACACGAGAAAAGCCATGAGTAACACAACAGGCTTTAAATAAATACACCACAAAAGAAGTAAATTCCATAATTTTGGAAATTCATTTTTATCTGATAAAACTTTTATAGAACTATGGAAATTCAGATATTTAAAAAAAATGAGCGAAGCAAACCATAGTAGTGAATTTACATTTTCTCTATATCGGCTGGACCACTATGGAACTTTCCCGATAATGTCATCAAATATTCATTTCAGTTCTCCTATTCTAAATGTACATTCCAAATTTCATGAAAATGTGACTAGTATTGACCGAATTATTAAGGTTTCTCTATATCACCCTCCCGCAACCCCCACCGAGGGGAGACGCATTCTATCTTTTCACTTGCCCTATCCAGAATGTACACACCAAGTTTAAAGAAAATCTGCCAATTATTGAGTGAATTATTGAAGTTTTTCTTTTTCAGCCCTCCACAACCCCCCACCGCGAGGAGACATATTTTATTTTTTCAGCTGATCCATTCCCAACGCACGTTCGAAGTTTCATTAAAATCCGACTATTATTAACCGAATTAGGGAAGTTTCTATATTTCCACCACAACATTTTTTTAAAAAAGTTTTGCGCATTAGTGTTGCCAGATATAAATTCCGTTGAAAAGTTAATATGTTCTGACCTAGATCCTAGTACACAAACTGTAAAAATCTCATTAAAATTAGACGAGCAGTTTCAGTTTTACAACAAGTGCAAAAATAGACTATATTTGGACAAAATGTATTTTTAGACAGTGTTGCCATAGTCGAATATGGCCCAAAAGCTAATCAGATCTAAGTTAGGATCAAATACATGAACTGTGTAAATTTTATCGAAATTGGCCCAACAGTTTAGTCTGAACCGTGCGGACAAAATTTTGTCGTTTTTAGACAAAAAAAAGCGTTACCAAATAGTGTTGCCATATATTGATTTCGTCCAAAGTCTAACATCATCTGGCATTTGATGCAACACCAAAATGGTGAAAGTTTCATGGAAATCGGACCATCCATTCAGATTTGATTAACGATTTAAAAAAGCGGACGGACGGACGGACATGGGGCTAATTATTTTTGACGAATCGGATTTTGCACTTATTTTCATCTTCCTAGCCCTTCTAGATCAAAAGTTAGGTTTTCGCACGATTATAGTACTTTCCTATAAACATTCGTTTATCAGGAAAGTAAAAAGATGGATGCATTAAAAATTTACTTAATATACCGGGTCCGGCAATTGAAGTGTCCATAAAAAACGCTATGGCGGAGGCACTGCAACTACTCGAGAAAACGTAAACAAAGTGCGTAATCGGTTGTATCGTAATCCGGAGCGGAGTTCAACAACAATATCAATGCCGATGTTTATCAAAAATTGATTTTAAATGATGCTTTATTACCATGGACGAGAAAACATTTGAAAAATAATCCGTATAGATTTCAACAGGACTCGGTACCATCACACAAAACACGACAAAAACAACAATGGTTACAAAACAATATTCCGAAGTTTATTTCGACACAACAGTAGCCACCGTATTCATCAGATCTGAATTCGTTGGACTATTCCATTTGTAAAAAAAAAACACTCGTGAATGGAACCGTTTAAGTCAAGACATCGTGCGAGCATCGTGTGCATCGTTTAAAAAAGAGATTGAAGCTGGTGGTTAAGGCAAAAGGCGGTTACATACCATTCGAATAATTGTAAAATTAACTACATATGTATTATAAACTATCATTTCCATAGATTTTAATAAAACTGATAAATATAAAAATGCAGTGTTTTTTAATACGGACACTTCAATTGCCTGACCCGATAAATCTTACCTGATCCCAATTACTATATAATGGTGACATATTGCCATTATCATATTCGACATCACTATAAGCAGTATCTTGTTTTTTCTTTGGTCTTCTAGAAGATTTTTCAATAGGATGAGGATCCTATATATGAAAAAAGAAAAAAAAAACAATTGAAATAATATTATAATAATAATGTATAAAAATTACTTACGACAAATGGAATACTACTAAAAATCGGTTCGGAATCATCCGGAAAATGACTGGAAGTTGCCTCGGCTGTATTTTTTCCCAATACAAATTTCATTGGTATAGAATTTGGTGAATTACTACTTTGTACTACTGGTATTTTACCGCTTTCTTTAATTAAACGTTTCTCAATTTTCTGTTCATTTGATTTACTTGTTAAATCTAATTTTAAACGACAATCATTTTTTGGACTAGATATAATATTATAACGTTTGTTGAGAGATTCTACTGCCGGTAGATTTGTTGAAACCGATGGTCGTACGGTTTTGTTACTCTAAATATTAATTATAATCATTTAAATCTTTAAAAAATATCGAAAATATTCTTTATAATTACATGAATTTGTGTACTAATGGAACTTTGTGCATTTGATCCTGTTGATTGTTTTTTTGTAATAGCTTTCATAGAATTCGTACGCCTTCTCGGTGATAATGGAGAATTTTGAATTGATTTAAAATATTTTTCATGCATCGAATCATCACTAATACCGCCAGCAATCTCGATATTTCCTTTAAAATTCATTGGTATATAGACTGAAGGAGATAATGAAGTATGGCAAGAAGTTGAAGACATAAAACTTCCAGAACGCGTCAACTGAATTCTGGCCATATCTGTAATAAGAAAATTAACTATATACTTACGCAATTATTGTTTGAAAATATAAATATAACAAAAACAGGATGACAGGCGATTTGAAATTATGCAGAACAGTCATACTACTCGGTACGAAAACCGCAGTATTTCAGGCTGAAGTATTCATTATTTTAACCATTGTCTCCCACAGTATTACAAGGGGATTAAATTCTAAATTCATTTGCACTCAACTCATGTATCATTTCATCGTGGTCAGTGCAAGAGTGTGTCTGTGCCTAGAAAAAGTGGATGGAAACAACAGAGCAGCAGTTGTGTAAGTCCGTGGACATCTTCGTTAGGGTGTTCCGATTCGGGTCACAAACAAAATTTGAGTAAGACACCACCACCAGCAGAGGTGACAAAGGCTGAATCAGTGTAGGTAAGCAAAAATTATACTAATTCGGCCTGATTACCTAATGACTAAATTGCTAGTGAGGTTTGAACTCAAAACCCTTAGAACCATTCTGACAGGACAAACTGGTTCTGGGAAGAGTCCTAGTCTTTGTACGTCTATATACAAAAAAAAGAGAGATTTGTCGTTGTTGAAGATATTTCAGTTTTTTAAAGGACGTTCCATTAGAAAAGAACGATTTGAATTATGGGAAATTTTCCGTTTTCCATAGTAGGCACTTGAAATCTGACAGTTGTCAATAATATGGTCGTTTCTGCGTGTAGAGTTCCGTGACTACTAATCGTAACAATGACAAATGTACACATTTTAGTATTGTCAACTTAAAGAAACTAAAATGGCGCGCTATATAAATCCGATACTCTTCCTAGGACACTCTTTATTATAAGTGTGTAACTATATTTATAACTAGCCAGCATTTCCGGTTTCGCTCGCGTTAATTCTAGAACACAATGGACGAATTTATGACTTATGAAGATTTGCCCAATATTTTTCGAATTATGTACATTTTTCTATCATTATTCCAGTCCCACGACCCCTATTTCTAACGAGTTAAGACATATCTTATCTTCTAGACTCACATTGCATGAGCTACATCACAAACAAATTTTGGCATTATGAGAAGAGATTGAGGGTAAGAACCGCAAAGTATTTTTTCAAGATTGTCGAAGAATATTCATGCCAAATTTGAACGGTATAGATTATTTTACCTAACAAACGAATATATTTCGAATTAGATAGATATTCTAATATCAGCTGTTTTGCTCGCGTTATTCTTAAAATACGATAGAAGAATGCATTTCGTTCAAAAATACGCTATTCTACCTTTGTTCCTCGCATCTGCACCGAGCGGAGACATACCCCCTCTTTGATATTGGCCTATCGAGAATATACACTTTAAATTTCACCAAAATTCCCCTACAACTCCACGAATTAAAGTATTTTTATTTTTTTGATTTGTTATACTACATGGGTTGTTAAGTAAGCTACCTAACGATAGATGGAGCCACAAACGAAGAAATCACTTTGTTGTCAAATAGTACCCACCTTCAGACGATCACATGTCAAGTTTCATGACAATCTGTTTGTTAGTTATTGTTTGACAGCCGTAGAAAGTGAACAACTTTGATTATTTTTTTTATAATGGAAAAAAGTGAATTTCGTGATGTGATTAAACACTATTTTTTGAAAAGTAGAACCCCAAAAGAAACTAAAGAAAGGCTCGATAAACATTATGGGGAATCTGCTCCGTCAGATTATATGGTGAAATACTGGATGGCTGAATTTAAACGTGGCCGAACAGACACAAGTGATGAACCACGCTCAGGTCGTCCAATAGAGGTGACTACTCCAGAAAACATACGAAAAATTCATCGTATGGTTTTAAAAGATCGCAAATTGAAATTGAGTGAGATAGCTGAGCTCATGCACATGTCAAAAGAGCGTGTGTACAATATTTTGCAGGAACATTTGCATATGAAAAAGCTATTGGCGCAATGGGTACCACGAGTTCTCACAGCGGAGAAAAGGAAAACCGTGTCATTGCTTCCGAGCGCGGATTGGAGATGTTTAAGCGCAATCCAAGCGAATTTGTGTCTCGAATAATAACGATGGATGAAACGTGGATCCACCAGTACACACCAAAATCCGCTAAACAAGTGTCATATTGGGTAGGACCACGTGCAAAACGCCCAAAGATACAACAGACAGCAGGAAAGGTATTGGCCAGTGTTTTTGGGGATGCCGATGGTAGTATATCCGTCGATTATCTTGAGCACGGAAGAACAATCACTGCTGATTATTACATAGCGATTATTATCTTTTTCCAAACTTGAAAAGAATGCTCCAAGGAACGAGATTTCGCTCTAATTCTGAAGTTGATGCGCAAACTACGGCCTATTTTAGGGGCTTTCAAAATCGTTTTACGAAACTGGTATAAAAATGTTACAAAAACGCTGGACTAAGTGTATCGAGCCTAAAAGGAGATTATGTTGAAGAATAAAAAAAGAATTTTGATAAAAAAATTGTGTTCTCCTTATTAGGTAGCTTACTTATCAACCCATGTAGTAGGTGACCTTTTTTTTGTTTTTAAACCGCTTTTTGATGAAAATTGATTCAGGTTGGGTCGAGAATTTGCTGTATTATTGAAATCACAAAACTATGATCCAGTATAAGAGTAAATATCTGAAAAATTATTACGATTACTATTATTACTTTTTTTACCTTGTTGACTTTTCTCAGAGCTAATAGTTTCTGAAGAAGGTAATCTAAAAAAAAAACAAAAAACAAAATGCAAAATTAAAATCATACAAAAAATTTTGATGGCGTAACATTTAAAAAAAATGTATATACCTATAGCAGCTTTGTTGATGGCTAAGTGATATATGATCTAATAAATTTCTTGATGCTGACTGTTCTGTCGATCTAAATTTCGGATGTCCAGATTTTGTTCGTAAATTATTTGTTTGACCGCGTACATTTGAATAGGATGTTTGTGTTACACCATCCTTTTTATCACTGGGATCTGTATTTTGTTTTAGGATTTGTAATTTAGCAAGAGGTATTATATCACAATTATTTGGTCGATGCCAAACTGTTGTTTGCGATGAAACATTATAATAATAAAAACGTTGAGTATTTGTATCAAATAATTCCCACCATTGTGAAGAATCTGTTCGTTTAATATTAACACCCTATAAATATTTATGTTTTGTGTTAATTTATTAAATTATAAAATAAGATTATTATTTAAAGAATTTAATATATTATTTAGTATAATGGTAAACATAGGGTGACCATATATTTCCGCGGTGAATTCAGTACAAAAAAAATTTGTAACTTTTCATGTAGACTGTAAAGGCTTAAACCTTTATAGACATTAATGAAATAAAAAAACCTTAAGAAATTAGTAACAAAAACATTTTATTTATTTTAAAAAATCACATTTTTCTTTAGAAAGCTTTCGAATCGAACAACTGTTGGGAAAATTTTAATATTTTTATGGTTTGATGAAGCACCCGTCATAATATTTATAGTATAAACTTTGCGGTTTCTATATCCGATTTTAAAATATTCACTGCATGTTTTGATAAAACATTCTTTATAATAGCTAAAACTTTGGTTCGAAACATTTCTGGATTATATTTGTCAAACAATCCATGGATCGAAACGATTGATTGTGATTGGCCACATAATAGCAGTGAAACGCTTCGGCTAGAGATAATTCTTTCTCTTTAACTCCTAACGAAGTACTTCCGAAATACTTTGTTACTTTGTCTGATTCGATAATCGAAGTCTTAAAAGTTTCATGTTTCAAAATATCGCTTCTTCCTGCATTAGAAATTGAAAAACCCCTAATGCACAGAGTACATCTCACAAATAGTACGAATTTATTCCGGAAGATCATTTCCATTCATTTTGGGATTTCAACTCGAATTCATAAATAATTAAAAATTAATATTTAATTGGAATTTCCGTTGAACGAAATGAACGAAATTTCACAGTATTATCAAATAATCAGTACTTTCAGTGGTGACCGGCCGATTCCACTCGCACAATTCCACTCGGACAATTCCACTCGCACAATTCCACTCGGGCACAATTCCATTCGGCACAATTCCACTCGGAATAATTCCACTCGAATAAATTTGACTGGGCAACAATTTAATTTCTTTTACATATAAGAATAATAACATAACAATTCAACTTGAATTAAATTGCTCCCTAGTCGAATTCTGCCGAGTGGAATTGTCCGAGTGGAATTGTATCGAGTGGAATTGCGCCCGAGTGGAATTGTGCGAGTGGAATTGTCCGAGTGGAATTGCCCGAGTGGAATCGGCCTAGAATCACTTTCATTACTTGGAAAAAAAAATCAGTACAATTTCAGTACAACTTTTTTATTCAGTACAGAAGCTGAAAAATCAGTACTGTACTGACAAAATCAGTACGGATGGTCATCCTAGGTAAACAACGTTCTAGACAAGAACAGTGATTTCCTGAGATATCCTCTTTTGTCCCCTTTAAAGATGTGTTTGTTAAGCCGTTCACAGTTCCGATTGTGAAGCTCAAAGTTATTTTTAAAAAAAAGAGAGTAATTTTTGTCACTGGCACTGCCGCACGATTTTTGGCATGACAACGTCAAGCATCAACTAGCTACACTACTACACGTTTATTATACGATTAGCGTTCCGGATAAATTATAAGTTAAATTAAATAGAAGTATTACAAACTAATTACTAACTAAAAATGTGTGATCAATAGCTAGCCTGGCAGTGCTCGTTTCCGGCTGAGAGGCTTCCGTGCGCTTGGCTTTCTGACATTTTGTCTTTCCTGGTATGTTTAGCTCTACTTAAATTTGGGTTTCCTGATCCCACTCTATTAGTTTGAGCCTTTTTTCTCAATTTCGATTTGGGTGAAGACTAAGTAATTGCGGGTTTGCCTAATATATGCATTTAGTTGAATTTTTAGATATAGTTTACGTATTCGAAATGGCAAATCTATATTGTTGTTTGATAATTAGTAATTCAGTCTTCATTCTGTAAAACAATTTTACGTATTTGTTGTGTAGTTTTAGTTTGGCATTGGTTGAAAAATTTAAAATCAAAGCAAACATTTTCATAGATTTTGCGTTTTTACTTCCGCGCATGGCAAGCTCACAAAAATTTATATGATGTGTTTGGTGATGAATCCTTAAAAGAGCGACAGTGTCGAAATTAGTTTCCTAAATTTCGTTCTGATGATTTTTCACTCAAAGACGAACAACGTTTAGGTCGTCCAATTGAAGTTGATGAGAACAAAATCAAAGGAAAAATCGATTCGGATCGTCATACACGTGAGATTGCTGAGAAGCTCAATGTATATGGTATATATATTGAAATGCATTTAAAATAATTTGACTATGTAAAAAAAAACTCAATTTATGAGTTCCTCATGAGATCAAACAACACAAAGCAATAATATCTGTGATTTGCTTATGAAACGCAACGAAAATGATCCCATTTTGAAACGATTGATACATGGCGATGAAAAATGAGTTATTTATAAAAATGTCAATCGTAAAAGATCATGGAATAAACATGATGAACCCGCTCAAAGAACATTTAAAGCTGAAATTCATCAAAAGAAGATCATATTATCAATCTGATGGCATTACAAGGAAATTTTCTACTTTAAAGTTTTACCACGCAATCAAATGATAAATTCAGATGTGTACACTCAAGAACTAACCAAATTGAATAATGCCATTAAAGGAAATCGACTAGAATCGACAAATCGTACCATCGGATTACCGTTTACCATATTTCAGTTTCTACAGAATTTATTTAATGGTGCAAATTCTATCTTTGCCCTAAATATCCAGAAATTTTAGAATAACAAAACAATGGCTCTGACAGAAAAATGAGAAAAGATCATCAACTAAAATGGACAATATATTGTTTAATAATATTTTTGTTTCCAATGAAAAATTCACCTTTCATTTATAGCAAGGCTGTCAAACCCGCGGCCCGCGAGCCGCATGCGGCCCAAGGCAAGTATCAATGCGGCCCGAAAATATTTAAAATTATTGAAGCATGTCCATTTTTCTGAGGAATGATTCGGCTTAAGTGATATAAAATGAATTTCATGTTTTGTTTTTATAATGAAAAAATTCATAAACTAATAAATTTTAAATTACTTAAACATAAAAACTGTATATTTTACGTTTTTTTTCGCTCTTCAGCTATAGTAATATATTTGTGGCCCAAAACACCATGTCTTCTTCCAATGTGGCCCAACGAAACAAAAAGGTTGGGTTAGAGAAAAAAAATGCAGACTTTTCGGCCCATCTAACATACATTCCGTTAAATAAGTATTGGGAATTGTTCATCTAAAATGCCCGCGTAAAAAGTATGAAAAAATGTATTATGCAATTATGTTGGTACAAATGTAACTAATTGTCCCGCAAAAACTTGGCATGATCTGTCAACCAGTTTCTTTACAATTCTTCGTTTTCTTAGTTGAGTTCAAGTGTGCTCTGCGATTTTTCTTACATATTCTTGAAAAAAAAGTTGTTAGGGACATGCTTCAACAAGCCGATTTGGAACTTACATTCATGAAACGCATCATAACTGGTGATGAGACGCGGGTTTATGAGTTTGACATGCAAACTTGCCAACAAGTTTGGGAATGGCGTTTCGATCACGAGCGGAAACCAAAAAAAACACTCGAAAATTAGCATGATGATTGTTTTCTTTGATTACCGTGGTGTTATCCACACGAAATTACTTTCGGAGTTGTAAACAGTCAACAAACAATATTATTTGGGCGTTATAAAGCCTTTGAGAGAGAATGTTTGCCGGAAAAGGCCAGATTCGTTGAAGAATCATTCTTGGATTTTGCACCGATAATGCGCCGTCCCACACATCGATGGTTGTACGCAAATTTTTGATCTAAAACTCAACAAATGCCATCGATCAAGCATCGTTTTCGCCAGATATGGCTCCCTGTTACTTTTTCCTATTCCCCCAGTTTAAATTACCACGTTTTTTTAAACACGTTTTGAGTCCATTGAGCCATAAGCTATTAACAAATTACCCATATTGCGGGTAAAACCTATCGATCCCTCAAGAGTATATATGTGATTCAGCCCTTCCTCTCTTGTAATACCAGGTTGAGACTAGTCAAGGCACTAATCTTATCCCATTTACTTTACTGCTGTGAAGTCTATACTGGCTGATGTGCAAAGCCAGACTTCGTATTTTATGTAACTCAGCAGTCAGATTCATTTATTCTAGGGTCCGCAGAGAACACATATCTCATCTTGTCCCTAATTTACTAGGTACCGATTTGACTACTTTTTTCAACTTTCGTATCTTAATCCTTCTTTTCAAAATTGTCTCACACCAGAGTCCGGCTTATCTTTTTGATATACTTGAGTTTAGGCAATCTTGTCGTACCAGAAACCTGGCTGCACCTCTTGTTTTATCGCTGGCAATGGACCGTTCTTTTCACGCCAGGGATGTTAGAATTTAGAATTGTTTGCCGAATCCAGTCAAGTCTTATACCTCTCTAGCAAGCTTGAAAACCATGTGTAACAATTTTCTTAAAATTATCTAATTCATTCTCTAATGCTTCTTTTTTTCTTTTTCTTCTTTTTCTCCTATTTCTTCTTTTCTCCTGCCTCGTGGTCCGTTGCCCGTTTCTTCTTATCCTTCTTTTTTTTCTTGTTTTTTGCTTGCTTCGGTGTTCGGTTTTTGGTTTCAAAAATGGAATTCTAGGTTTCCGCCACAAATTAACTGCATTTTTTTTTTTATAATAGGCCAATTGACAAGTCCCCGGCCTGACACATAGATGGCGGTACTAGAATTAAATCCATATGATTTTTGGTTAGCCCGAACCTTCAAAAGACGCGTGTATAAATTTAACAGCTGTCGGATCATTAGTTTGTGAATTATAGCATTTTGAGTGAAGCAACTTTTGTTATTGTGAAGAAAATGGATAAAAAGGAATTTCGTGTGTTAATGAAACACTGCTTTTTGATGAAAAAAAATGCTGCTGATACCAAAAAGTGACTTGATAATTATTATCCGGACCCTTCACCTTCGAAATCCACCGTTGGAAAATGGGGTGCCTTTTTAAATCTAGCCGTACAAGCCTTGAAGGCGATCCACGTCAAGGTCATCCAAAAAGTGTACCAACAACAGAAAAGATGCAAAAAATACAGGATATGGTTTCGGAAGACAGACGAGTGGCTGTAGATAAGGTAGCTGACACCCTAGGCATCTCACATAGACCAGTACATAACATCTTAGCTGAAGTTTTAGGTTTCAAAAATCTCTGTGCAAAGTGGCTGCCGCATTTCCGAAAAATGGAACAAAAACACATGCAAATGCGACTTTCTCAACAACATTTGGACCATTTTCGAAAGAATAAAGTGGATTTTGTGCGCCGATTCATCACTATGGATGAGACTTGGGTCTATCACTATGATCCTGAGTCGAAAGCAGAATTAAAAAACCGATAATTCAGCTCCAAAACGGGTTAAGGCCCAAAGATCAGTGAAGAAGATTATGGCATCAGTTTTTTGGGATGCAAAAGGAATTTTGTTTGTGGATTACCTCCACACTGGTAAAAAAACTAAACTCAGATTATTATTGCAACCTTTTGGACCAATTGGATGTAAAAATTCGTGAGAAAAGACCTGGTTTAAAGAAGAAAAAGTCATTTTTCACCAAGACAATGCACCGTGTCACAAGTCAGTGAAAACGATGGCAAAAATCCATGAATTGGGCTTCGAATTGCTTCCGCATCCACCGTATTCGCCAGATCTGGCCCCCAGCGACTGTTTCCTGTTCTCAGATCTCAAAAGAATGCTTGCTGGGAAGAAATTTTCGTCGAATGAAGAGGTGATCGCCGAAACTGAGGCCTATTTTGAAGCAAAGGACAAAAATGGTATCGAAAAGTTGGAGGGTCGCTATAATCAGTGTATCACCCTTGAAGGGAATTATGTTGAATAAAAAAACGAATTTTGCCAAAAATATGTGTTTTACTATGGTAGGCCGGGGACTTTTCAATTGACCTGTTAGTTTTCTATTCTTGGGCGTTTAGTGGGATCGGAGTACATGCAATTTGTGATGTCCTTAGTCTTAAGTTAGTCTTTTTAATTTTTCTTTTTTCTTTTAACTATGTAAATATGTCTCTTGAATTTTAATTGTTTGCCTCTGCTCTTGAATTCCATCTAATACAATTTGTATAACGATTTTAATCCTTTTTTGTATATCTTCAATAATTAAATAAATAAATAAAAAATAAATAAAATTCGCAGAAGGTGCTGGAGGCCATAGCAGAATATGCCTTTAAGAAGTGTTTCGACGATTGGATTAATCGTTGGCATATGTCTATCTATCGCATCAACTGGGACAATTTTCAAGGAGACAAAATAAATTTTGATGATTAATTGAACAAATTGTTTGACAAATTCCGGATACTTTTTTGACGGAATATATATCCGTTTGCTTTAATTCTTCACGGCTGCGCCAAAGGTTACTATAGTATAAAAAAAAGGAATATACTAAAAAAAAGGGCGTGGTCTGATTCCCTTTATTTATACGAAAGGATATTGAAGATTTTCAATATTTTCTTTATTATCGATAATGAAATATATGAATTTGATTGATGAAGTATAAAAAAAAATAGATAATAACTGAAAATCGGAAATGAGATAGAAAAACTGTCAAAACTAACAATATTTCGAGGTTTTTCCTTTATAACTTTATTTCCCCTTTTCAAAATTGCCTCCAATTTGCAACCTAGACCCTAATAGCATAAATCTAATCTGCAAATTTTATTCAAATCGGTGTATTAGTTTTTAAAGTATGTATATCAAAAAAAACTTTTTGATCAGGCTTATTTTCTCCTAGGATTATTTCTTTCTCCATTATCCTTGGACCGATTTTACTGAAATTTACAATGCTATCGTCTATTTATGTAGTTAACCAACGTAATTAATTTAAACAAAATTGCTTTACAAATTGTCCAATTATATCCATAGGACATAAAAATAGATAGTCATTTGATATATATCAAAAACACCCACAAAAATCATCATCAACGCAGAAAAAAACTTAGAAACTTCTACGCTTTAAGATACTTCGCCCTAGACAGGAACCTACCCTTCGCTCGTATCGATTCTGATCGTTAAGATCCAAATTTTATCAAAATACTTGTTTTATTTTCATATTAATAAAATAAAAGTCTTACACACGATCAATGAATAAGAAAACACAATTAATTTTCTATTACAGAAATTTCGAGTACATGAAACAGTAATTTCCTTGCGAAATCCATACATTTTGGACTACTCATTGTTTGGCAAGAGTAGGCTATTTGCAATTATGGAATTTTTATTCTTCTAACATTTGCTTGACCCGAAATCAAGTACAAAACCTTGGAAGATAAAAAAAAAAAAATATAAAAGATTTCTTACGCATGAATCTTCTTATGGCGTTTTCAAGGCTTTTGCTTTTGCATATTAATTTGTAGCTTTTACAAAATGATTATTATATTATATTATAAAACTGCCCACTGATCTAGAACTAAGTTTTTTTTTTGTTGTTCTTTTTAAGTTCTTAACTAATCAAACAAACTTAAGACTTACATTTTAGAACTGAAATTGAACTGTTTTTTTTATTCTACTACTATCAACTAAAAAAAAAAACATGGAGCGGTTTTTTTGCTTTTTAAACTCCATTAAAATTGAAAAGTATAACTTAATAAATAGAATGATTTTTATTAAACGGAAAATTGTGGAAAAATTTTACCTCCGGAGGTTGCCATACACATTCACCAGTCGCTAAATTTGCATACATTTTCTCCCTTGTACGGGGTTCAACAATTTCCACCCACTCAAATCTGAAAGTATGTCATAAATTAAGATTTTTATTATTTAAATATCAATTGATAATATCTAATAAATTTTATTTAAACTTTATAGTTTTTTTTTGTCAAAATTTGTACAAACCTTTCCGACATTTTGCAAAAATAATTTATTTCGTATTATTCATTAAAGATTTAGTTTTATATTTAATTTCAATATAACAGTTCCACTTTATAGGAGAAATTTATTAATTTTCTCACATTTTGATTTGAATTTCAGGATTCCATTATATTTTCCAATACAAAAGTTGTTCATGTTTAAGAAATTATTATTCAAAAAAATCAATTTTTTTGTTAAAAAAAAAAAAAGTATATTAGATAAAAATTGACATTTCCAACTCTCAATCGAAAATTAACCTTAGAACAAAAGAGTGTTAGAGGAGTCGCTATCAATAAAACGTCATTATCCGTTTGAAATTTCGAAATCTTAACACCAAATCCATAACACCAAAGTAGCGTAAGGCCTAAGTTATAGGACGATCATTGTAATGAAGGAAACTGTGGAACTATGGAAAACCGAGCGTTTTTCTTTTATTTTTAATGAAAGGTAGTTATACCTCTTTTACGAATGTCAGAAAACTTTCAGTCAGATTTTCGTTCATAGCTAAGTCGTCTAATGGTTTTTTTCTTCGAATCCAATTTGATTATTTCTTCCTTTTCCTTTTTTTACCGATAAGTCACAAATTTTATTCATTTTTTTTATATATTATTATTTTCTTATTGGGACGCTGAAGTTTGAGGTTAGAATATCGACGAAAAATTCCTGATGAAGGAATCAACTTGGCAGTTCTCCAGTGGAATGAAATGAAATTGAAACGCAATCCACAAAACAGCTGATCGATTAAAACATGTTTCGTCATTCAAATTATAAAAATAATTATAAAAAACAAATTACGTGATATACTTAAGATTTTTTTTTAAAATCTATTTACTAAACTATTTCCCATGTTTTGCATTATTTTTTTTTAAAGAAATAATCTTTGTAATAGGTTAATTTTCCATTCTAAAATTATTTCCTTCATTACGATGATCGTCGTATAACTTAGGCCTAAGACAGTACAACAAAGTGTAGTACAGCGTAACGCATAATACACTTATCAATTAACAATTTGGTCATATAAAATGTTGTGAACTTAAAATTAAAAACAGTAAAATTTTTTCGAAATTGAATTATTTCTTTTATTATTCATATTGTATTAACAAGATTATTTTTCGATATATCAAAACAATTGTCTCATTAAAGTAAATTGATTTCCTGGCTTAATTTCCTTACCTCAGGTGTATTAAAAATATATATAGTTTACCCCCTTATTCTGAACGCAGTCATAACAAGTTCTGACTGTCTTAAATTGACGTCATTATCATAACTTTTTTTTTAATACTATTTGGTATTCTGACGCGCTCATAACTAACAACTGTCATAAAAAAATATCATAAGTTCTGACCGACAATATTTTACATCATAACTGAATTTTGTATGCGTTCTCTGAGTGATTGAATTGATAAATATGGAATAATTTCCACCGCTCTTTTAAACACACAAATAATTTTACACCTATAGAAAAATGTCAAACCCATACAAACATTTTCGAGAATATTTCTCAAATAACCACGAAAGCTCGCTCGAATTATACCAGTTTAAACTGGTATAAATTCATATTTTGGACATAATTATGATCCGTTCGGCAGAATACGAATTTTCGCAGCAGTCATAATTACAGTCAGAATATTATTGTCATGAATATTTCTGACCGCAAAACTGTCACAATGCCAGAATAAGCTGGTTAGTGTGGATAGCCAAAGAATTTTCATAAATTTTGATTTTTCTGTGTTTGGATGCGCTGCGTTACGCTACACTATTTATAGATTAGCTATGATGCTTGTTTTGTAAATATGGTGAGAAAAGTAAAAAAATAAAGGCCCAATTATATTGAGTAGAGCCAAGCATAGTCGAAAATAACCAAATTTACTAATCTACATAAATCGTACATTGCGATTATAATGTACATAGCCAAGTTTTCGTTAAAACACAAAATTCTTTGACAGCGGTTGCATAGACATAGTACGATTTAAGAATATCGCAGTAAGTTCATACTCTTGCAAGTGCATTTTAATAAAAGTTCTTAACAAATAGCACTTAGTAATACTCTTACCATAATTATAAATCAAGGATTAAGATCCATTAACACTATCTTTTAATTTTTACGTGTTTAAAATAATGCTGGGTGAACATCCCAAAGTGTTTTTTCAAACTTGTTAGTGTGCTATAAACCCAATAAACCGCTTTATTAGATAAATCTCATAAACTGGTTGGAAAATACTAAAGTAGGTCACACACTAAGCCATTAACCAGTCCGGTTGAAAGTTTTATAAATACAACAATCGCATAGTGTGTGAGCTAGTTGGCAGATCAATTTGGTAGTTAGATGCTAAGTCAGCCGATTATGAGCAGTTTATGTAAAATTAATGATGGCCGACTAATTTAGTCTAATGTGTGGATCAGAATTAGTGCATATTTTAATTTTTGTTTTAAATGTTTGCGGAGAAACTGTTTTCTAGCGCGATAACAATATATATATAAACAAATAACATTTCATTTTGAATAAGAAAATAGAACTGAGAACGTAACGGAATTGGCTGAATAATCTCATAGTGTGAGAACCGCGTGACGTGAGTTTCAAGTTTGACAAATACACTATATTAAATATTTATGCCTAGCTTAACGCTTTCGCATTTACATTTGATACACCGAATTTCCATGTGCTGTACAGTTCCGAATAGGTAAATTCACGTAGTCAATTCAGGTTTTTTGCAGTTAATTTAAGCAAATGTAAATCCAATTCTTCCACAATTTCGTAACTTGAAAAAACGTTCAAAATCCGAAAAAGAAAATCAATTTTATATAAATTCAGCACTTTTATGTGCAAACCGTACGAGTTCAATTGGACCAAAAAAAATGGTTTCGCACATAAATGAAGACCGTGCCGACTCAGTTCGATCTTTAAGGTAATTGCTAAATAAGACCGAACTGGTTTGGGTCATACATACATTGTTTTGGACCAAAACAAAGACCGAAACATAACTTATTTCAAATATTGAAATTTTGATTGCATATAATTGATATTTAAGTGTGGAGCAGAATGCCGTGAAAACCGTCGCGAAAAACAAGGTATTTGAATGTCCAATCAATTCAAATACATATGTCTTCTATTCGTCTACCTACATTAAAGGGAAAACAACAGAACCACCGGTACAAGCTTCTTAAAATCCGAAATCAAACGCGAAAATCAAAATATTCTAACCCCACTTTGTTTTTGTTTACATTTTTTCTGATAATCAAATTTTTATTGAGGTTATATGTTATATGTTTTTCATTTGATATAATTAATTTCACAAACTTATTGAAAAAGAAGGTATTTATTTACGAAAATAAAATTAACTTACGTTATACTTGGTTACGCTATTGTATTTACATAAAATTTGAATACCATTTTGGACATTCGAATACGTTGGTTTTCGCGGCATTCTGCTCTACACTTTAAAGTTAATCAATACAACTTGTCGGATAGGTAAATGTTCAACCAAAAATCGTATACATACTACTATAGGATCTTTGGTTCAACGTTTCTTAGGACAATACTTTTCAACGTAGCACAAAAAATTAAAGAATGTAATATTTATAAATATCTTTTGAAAAATGTGATGTAAGCTAAGAATTTTTAAAGACAAATTCGGATCAAACTAAAAACCGGACCAAATTATTTAGTGAATTAAATTTTTAAACATTTGAAAATCACCATATTAATCGGGGAAATCACGCAAACGGTGGTGACTTTTCTCTCTATATATATATTCACCTTTTGTTTCCATATACTTTATTTTCAAAGGCAAAATTGAAGTCATATTTGAAAAGTAGACTGGATTTTATTGATATTGGTCGAAGGTATGCATGTGTATCAAGTTTTATGGGAAAATCAAGGAAAAGTGAACAGATAAGGACGACATAAACGGTATAATCGATGCAAAGTATATATTAAGCATTTTTCTATAAAGTAAGATAACAAAAAAAATTTTTTTTTTTTTTCGATTAATTTCGAAGGGCTAATGAGTGCAGCACCAGCAATTTCAGACATGTCGTCTGGAAGAGAATTTGAATATGGTAGTGAATCTGAACTAATGACAGAATTTCATCAATACATGTCAGATCCGAATAATGTAGAAACAGCAGCTGATTATTTATTTTATTCTTTACTTGATGATACAATTTTGGGTGTTGTATTTGAAGTACATCATTCATTAAAAGCTGGTGTTTCGGATGCAGTCGAAGGACAACCAGAAGATAATAAATCATTTAATATTACAGATTTTGATGTGTTCGGTGTTAATATTTCAAAGAAAACAGTTGATTGTCCAAATTGTGATAGAGTTGTAGGTGCACCAAAATTTGCACCACATTTAGAAAAATGCATGGGTAAAGAGTTTTTTTTTTTTTTTTTTGGTGATATTTAGAAAACATAAGGAAAAAAAAACATTAAAATGTATTTTCTTATTTTAGGAATGGGAAGAAATTCATCACGTATTGCAAGTAGACGTATAGCTAATTCAAGAGAAGTTTCTTTAAGATATTTCGGTGGAAATTTTAGTGATGACGAAGATGATGCTGATTGGTCTGGTCAAAAACGTCGAAAGAAATTCCAGACTGTGCGCTCAAATGGAAATAAGAGAAATGGAAAATCATTTTAAATTCATATTGAAATTTGATTTTCTAAGACGAAGACTAAAAAAAAAATAAATTAATTTTTTGTTCTGTAATTTATGTTTTTTTTTTTTTTTTTTTTTTTTTAGGTTAATAGAAATTTTATCTACCATTAAGTTGGAATTATTCTAAAATTATATCCTTCTTTATATTGGAATAATTTTTGTTTTCAATCATAAAAGGCAAGCAAGAACGTCGCATTGACTAAATTATTCAATACAATTAACTTATTGAGACTTAAAAAACATATTAGGTCTGTTTTATTTGCCCCTTGCTCTAGGGTAGAACAAATTTTTACATTGAAAACAAAAACAACAAAAGTGCAAAGCCTACACTACTTTCAGACCAGGGGCAGGTCTCACACCGAAATTAGTTCAGTTTTCTACCATAAAAAGTGTATTAGCTAAAAGTTTCTCATTACAATATGGTTGCTAAGCAGCGCTACAAACATTTGAATTAAAGGTTCTTTCTACTCCTGCTCGTTTTATTTGCCACTTACCCTGCTCCGGTGTAGGGTATGGCAAATAAACAGACCTAATGTAACTGAAAATCGGCGTATATCCGATTTTTTGATACCCTATGACAGAAATGGGACACAAAAACAGTCAAAACTAACAATATTTCAAGATTTTTTCTTCATAACTTTGTTTTTTATTTTCAAAACTTCTTGTAATTTGCAGGTAATCTAGATCCTAATAGCATAAATCTAATCTGCAAATTTTATTCAAATCGGTGTATTAGTTTTTAAGATATATCAAAAAAAAAAAACTTGATAAAGGTTTATTTTCTCCCAGGATTATTTCTTTCTCCACTATCCTTGAACTGATTTTACTGAAATTTAACATGTTATCATCTATTTACGTATTTAACCAATATAATTAATTTAAACGAAATTTGACACAGACAAACACAAGACAATCAAATTAAGGAATATGGTCCAACGAGCTTTAATAATTCATGTGAACAGCTATCAGGACGGCTCTGCCCAAGAATTTAGAGTCCGTTGTATAACGATCCTTTGGAAAAACCTCGTAGTCTGTAGATACCTATTTGAAGAGTTTGAATGATTCTCAATTCTCATATGAATCTATTTTTTATTAACCCAATTAAACATGATGTTATAGGAGAATGACTCCTTGCTGATGGTTAATATATAGATGGATATATTAGGAAACCATTTACCTTCTAAGGCCACGAAAACTGATTCAAATTATAACTTAAAACTCTTAGTTTATTTTTAAATAGTATTTTCATTATAAAATATAACAAATTTTAATTTAATTTAATTCATTTCACAATAAAAACTTTGTAATCTAATTGGTTCGATCTTCGCGTTGACGAAATGCATTTGGATTTGTGAAATTCACAGTAATTATATAAAATAAAGATGGCATTGGTACAAGAGCAAGAAGAGCAAAATGTTGATGAAGAGAAATAATTCCGTATGCTAATATTAGCCAATGTCCAACTATAAAAATGAAATAAATAAAAATCATTTTTTTTTTTGAATAATATCAGGCTGTCCGGAAATTTTGTACCGATTTTTAAAATAAATTTATTTTGTTTTGTTTTGTTCTAGAACTTTTCTCCATTTTTCACGGAATTTCAAGTTTATATCGTCTTAGAATTTCTCAGGTTTCTCACCATAAAACTGCTCAAGGTGTGGTTTTTTTTAATGTCGCTCAAAGTATTCAAGTTCTTGTTGTTAGAAGAATTTTGTAAAAATCTGGATACCTATTCTCGAACTTAATCGAGTTTACTAATAGACGGAAATATGATAAATCGATTCAAAAATATTCTAAAAAAGCCAAGAATTAGTTTTCGGCTGGTTAAACCCAGTTGATTGGTTTCCGTATTGCAACGATATGAATTCACTCGCATACGAATAAGATCAGAATACCGATTTTGTAAAATACGAATCGATTTAGAATATTTCCATATACCACTGTGTTCAAAAAGTAAAGTGAATTTTTAATTGAAACTTCCCTCGTTAACCGAATCGGACAAATGAATTTTTTTCCAAGTTGGTAGGACTGTTAGTGACATCAGTGACAAATTACACGTCAATATCATCATTAGTTTTTAGTTTGCGCTTGGTTTTGTGAACATGCTTCAATGCGCGTGGCGATTCGCATTTGATCTCTTCAATCGACTCAAAGGGATTTCCCCGGAGAGGTCTCTTGAGCTTTGGGAACAGCCACAAGTCACACGGTGCTACATCAGGTGAATACGGTGGTTGTGGAGCGATATGAGTGGAGTTTTTGGCAAAAAACTCACGAAGAAATTCGAAAAAATTGAGAAATTTTGATACCAAACGCGATTTGACTCTTCTGAGGCACAAATGATCCTTCAAAATTGTTTGCACTGATCCAATTGATATTGCAAGCATGTCGGCAAGGTCTCGAATTGTTAATTGACGATTTTCGAGCACCAATTCTTTGATTTTCTTGATGTGTTGCTCATCAATTTACGTCGATGGTCGTCTAGAGTGTTCCAAATCATCAACACGTTCTCTGCCTTCTTTGAAGTCTTTGTATCACTTGTAAACATTTTTCTGTGAAATTTCATTCCGCAATCAAAATTTAATAGCACAACAAAATTCGACATCGTAAAAATCGCCAAATTCACTTTTCTTTGTTCATAAAACCAAGCGTAAACTAAAAACTAATGATGATATTGACTTGTAATTTGTCACTGATGTCACTAACAGTCCTACCAATTTGGAAAAAAATTCATTTGTCCGATTCGGTTAACGCGGGAAATTTAAATTAAAAATTCACCTTACTTTTTGTTCATAGTAGTACATACCAGTAAACTCGATTGAGTTCGAGAATAGGCACCCTGAAATGGAATAGTGTAACTCAATTTGATTCAAATCCTATCGAAATAGTATAACAATCGGAATACATTTTCGAACCGACTTAGTCTCAATTGAATTAAACGATTCCACTTCAGAACAAGTGATAATCTGAGGGCCCAATGTGGTGGGTGAGGTAGCACATCCGAGCAAACTATCTCTAACATTTGTTGGCGGGTAGTCCTAAAGACATGAGGTCTTGCATTGTTCTAATGGAACACAAAACCCTTTCCTTTTGCTAATTCTGGATGTTTTTCTTGAATAGTTTTGTCTTTAATTCGTTCAACTGCAGTACGAATTTATAATCTGGTTATTTGATAAAAAAAAGCACATAAAACAGAATTTCTTTCCCATCCTAAAATCAGTTAAAGAGCATGATTTTCTTTTGATGAAGGCTAACTTTTGAAATAGCCAATTGTCGTTCCTTTCGTTTAGTCCTTAAGATGTTTTTCGCTTAACATTATTGTAAACGATCTATTTTTCACTCAAACAAATTCTTATCTTCAAGATGCGTTGAAATGCCTTCTTTCAATGATTTCAGCAACGTTAATATGTAGACCGGCACAAAGTTTCCAGTCAACCGCAGTAAAAAGGTGCGCCAAAAGCAAGGGAGCGAGCTAAGAACGAAACACAATTGATGTCAAAGTATGAGTAATAATTATAAAGTAACTAAAAAAATCCATTAATTAGAACAAATTAACACCAATTCCATTGATTCAAGAAGCACTTGGAAATTAAGTCATGCCTCTTGGACTACTGCTTGTCACTTCTTTTTGACTTCTGATATTTCTGCGTATTCCTATATGCATGTTTGTATATGCATTACTTATCTATCTAATTCGAGCCAATCTTTTGACCCTGACGGCACATTTAGGCCCATCTCAGTCTTCTGTGGAAGAACACAAATAAAAATATACAAAAATCATGTGTCAACCATAAAATCTGTGCATTTTCTTCTCTTCAAAGGATAAAAATCCCATAAATCTAGTAGTGCTCAAGCTGCGAATCTCTGTTTTTGTATCACTCATACTTTGATTGATGTGAACACCTCAGTGATCACGAGGAAGCATAAATTTGCTTGCTCCCGCTCACTGATGATCCGTGAAGACAGGAAACATCAACAAATGGTCGTTCCCTTGGTTTGGACGTATAGAATTTTGAAAAAAAACAACCAAACTTACCAATTATTACAGTATTCTTTAGTTCAACAAAAGATGTTAAAAGTAATGATGTCATAGATTGATCAAGTTTAAATGAGAAATGGCAAGCATTCGAAACCATAGACAAAACGATACTTAAATATGGAAAAACATAATCTGAGAAAGAAAAAAAGAGTGATTATATTAAATTATACAATACCGGGTCCGACAAATGAAGTGTCCGTCTAATTCAAATCGCTGTCAAATGTAAACCGCACATTTTACAATACTAAAATTTGACATAAATGTTGCTTAACATATTGTGTGTCAGTAGTAAAAATTACTTGTTGGTGAAAGGACGTGTTCTTATTTTTTGCACAATGGACCTTAAACGAAATTCAATTGTTGCGCTTCATTTGATTGGTAAGTCAAACATTGAAATTCACGGTATTCACTAGATCTGAATCCGTTGGATTACTCTATTTGGGGAGTTTTACAAGCAGCGGCTTCCAAAAACACCACTTTTTCCGGTTTAGAAAAAGCATTGACTCGTAAATTGAATCATTTAAGCGAAGACATCATGAAAGCATCCTGTGCATCGTTTAAAAAGAGATTGAAGCTGGTGGGTAAATCAAAAGGCGTTTACATACCATTCCAATAATTGTAAAATTAACTAGGTACTATAAACTATCGATACCATAACTTTTAATAAAACCGACCAATAAACAAAGAAATTATAGCGTTTTTAAACCTGGACACTTTAATTGCCGGACGCGGTAAATTATTTTTTTTTTACATTAAAACTTACAAATTAATCCTCCAGCGATAGCATGAAGAAATGTCAAGATCGGAAAAAAGTATAGAGCACAATATACAGCCATTTTACCATTTTTTAAGAATTTCTTATTAATTGGAGGACGAATAATCATCATCAGAATTAAACAACTTAAGTAAAATATTAATACAATTGTTTGTCTGCAAGAAAAACAAAATATACAAGAATAATTTAGAATTTAACACAATTTTAAAAATTATCTTACAATGGATAAACAGCTTCCTGACTACAATATACTTTATCTTTATAATTCAATGTTGGATTATGAAAAAGTGTATACCAATCTGATAGTTTTTCAGCACCACATGAATATATATCGAAAGACATGAATGGTTCAACCATTAGTACAGCCACAACAATCGATAATAAAATCTCAAATAGTGCGCATAGATGAAGTATGATTTGTTCTTTTGAAAATCTAAAAAAATAAAAAACATATTCTAACATTATTTATTTATTTATTTAGTGACCGGCCGAATTTGTTTGGTCACAATTCCACCCGGACAAATTTTTTCATAATCTAGATCTTAATCAGTTTTTTTGAAAGTAATTATTTCAGTTTACTTCGTCCTAATGGAGGACGCATAAAACCACGGTTTGATCGGGAGTCATGGAATTATTATGACGAAACACGAAACAGTGGACATAAAACCAAGAATATTGCAGAAGGTTTCAACAATTCGTTAAATTACTTGATTATTAAAATGGAATTCTAAAAGGATCAGGTGCAGAATCAAAGAGAAATATGTGTCCCACAAAAAAAGAAATATATACAAAGATCTCTCCGAATATTTATCTCGAATAGCAAATAAACATGATCCGTATGTATTAGAATAATAACATAACAATTCGACTAGGGAGCAATTTAATTCAATGCATTTAACTCGTACACGAGTGAATTAAATTGCTTCCTAGTCGAATTGTTCCGAGTGTAATTGTCCGAGTGGAATTGTGCCCCAAAAGAATTGCAGAATTGAAATTCGTATACAGGGTAATCCAATTTGAGTTTCCTATGTTGGCAGCACTGTAAATTAAACAGCTGTCGATAAGCACTTGTTTTGAAAGTGTCAAATGTCAGTTTGCAACAACATATTTACGAAATAGATCGCTTAACCGCCCGTTACAATTGTTCAATTATTCCACAGAAATAACAATTCTGTACGAACTTTGTATCGAAATTTCCTGGAAGATTATAGTCAATTTAGTCGTCCTACTGAGACGATTCACAACGTCGTGAAAAAATTTGAAGATACTGGAAGCATTGGAGATAGGTTAAGTCCTGTGCATCGTCGTGGCGTGCGTTTAGCCGAAAATATTGCTGCTGTAAGTGAAAGTGTGGCCGAAGACCCGCAATTGTCGATTCATCGGCGTTGGTCTTTTCTTATGGCTCCCTTTGCGCATTTTGCACCAGGACTTGCACCTGCAATACATCCGTATAAAATTCAGCTAACACAAAAACAGAAGCCCACAAATCTTGGAAACCTTGATGAAGCACATTTCAACCTCTCTGGAAGTTTTAATAAACAATATTGCCGCATATGGGGATGAAAATCCTCATGAGATTCACGAGACATCATTACATGGCCAAAAAGTGACTGTTTTGTGCGCATTGTGATCAGGCGGCGTCATTGGGCCTTATTTTTTTGAAAACGATCAGGGTCAGACTGCAACAGTTAATAGTGCGTGAAATAGGCCCATGATAACCGATTATTTCTGTCAATTTATAACGGTACCCAAGAATTCCAGCCTCGAAAAGCAAATACCGAACATCCAAGAAAAGCAAGCATTTGGATTTGAAACTTGCTAACAAGATACAAAACTTGACGGAATTTGGCAAACAATTCCAGAGTCTAACAGCCCTGACAAGAAAATAACGGTCCATTGCCAGCGATAAAAGAAAACGTGCAATCAGTTTTCTGATACAAAAAGATTTCTTAAACTCAAGTGTATCAAAAAAAAAAGACCGGACTTCGACTGAAGATAATTTTGAAAAGAATAATTAAGATACGGAAGTTGAAAAAGGTAGCCAAACCGGATATAACAAATTAGGAACAAGATAAGTATATGTGGTCTTTGCCACTCCTGATGAGTTGCACAAAATATGAAACCTGTTTCTGCACTCAACACTGTAACCACTATAAACTATATACAGCAGTAGAGATTAGACTTGACTAGGCTCAGCGTGGTATTGCAAGACAGAAAGTCTTGAAGCATGTATAAACTCTTCAGAGTTCGATAGAGTTCACTAACAATATGGCTAAGTTGTTAATCACACGAAAAATCGTCAGAAATGATTAAATAAAATACATGGTGGAAAAATAAAGTTTCAGAGTTTATAAACGTTTTAATATTGATTCAAATGCGTATTCAAGCTCATTTTGTGGTATTGCCTCCACAAAACACCCTACGACTATTTCTTTCTCCGCTATCCTTGGATCGATTTTATCGAAATTGAACACGGTATCGTCTATTTATGTAGTCAACACATGTAAATAACTTAAACAAAATTGCTCCATAAATTTTCAAATTAAGTCTGAAAACCTTAAACAAAAAAAAATGACAAAACTTTCTGGTCACCCTGGTTTTTTCTTTACAACTTTGTTCCGCTTGGGCCAATTTTGCTGAAATGTAATACCAAACCAACTTAAGGAAGAACCAACTCACAATTTCATAAAAATCGGATAATGAGTTTTGAGTTATCTTGTATACGGACGGACGGACAGACGGATGGACATGTACCTACTACAGGGCATAAAAACGAGTTATCTAATTCATGATATTCTGGTTGAACTGGACGAATTCTAGCCATCCAACGTTAAAGAACTTCCAAATAAAAATCACCAATGGATGGAATGATTTTGCTATGGAAGAATGAATATTGTTTTGATTGAACTTCTTACATCGTCTTCTAGCATTTCTCTAGATCCAAAAATTAGTTATACCGCTCAAAAGTCGTCAACTTTTCATATTTGTACATTTCTGTGGCTGCTGTTTTGCGTGATATTTAATAACAAAGCTTTGTGTTCCTTAATGTTATTTCAACATTTTAGTTTTAACAGGTTTTTTTTTAGAAAGGTCTAAGGTTTAAAATGACACCAAAAGATGATGACCCCAATTACAAAGTTATTGACGAAGCCTTAAGGCTTTATCATCATTGCGTGTATATATAGAAACTCATACGAACTTACGATCTTTCTTTAACTGCCATATCGATAAAGAACCAATGCATAATTAACGGTAAAATAGCCATGAAACCCAAATAAAACCAATCGTATGTGGTCGGTGGTTCATCGCATGTTGTACATATTGAACTGGTCACATTAACAGTATATCCTCTTGGGCAAGCACCGCAATTACTCCAAGTTCCATTTTCGAATAATGTACGTCCACAATATAAACCGGGACAACGTTCGAGCATATTTTTTTATTTGATCTTTTCACTTATAATATGCAATATATAAAGCTTGTTAGTAAAATGTTCGAAGATAAACATTTATTTATCTCATAATCAATTAATTTTTCATTTCATTTTTGTTTAAACAAGAAAAATATGAAAAAGAAAGGAAAAATACAATTTCAAAACAAATCAAAACACCACAGAAGAACTGTTTATATTTTTGACAATCGTGACAGTTGATATTTATAACCTCAGAATAAAAAATATAAGGAAGAGACAAAACTATAGGGGAATAGACCTTTTTAAAATTTTATGGGAAGATTTGAAATATGTGGAGATTTACATTTGTAACTTAACGAACGATATTTTTATTTTCATTATAAAACACTTTAGGCTTAATTCTTACACAGGGTCCACATTAGCCAATATTTTTGGTATGCGGAGTGAAATTATCAAATTGATAAATATGTTTCGAGAAAAAGAAGAAAACTATAGAAGGATTGATTTATAAAAAGGGCATGAGAAGGTATTGCCACAGAATTGAATTCGACACTTTAAAGCCAATATTTTGGGTATTTTTATTTGCTGTTCTAGGTTCAACGGCATGTCAGATACTGAATTGGCATACCAGTATTGGCCCACGTAAAAAAAAACTGGTAGTTATTTATTTCTGGTAAGCCATCTGGTATACCAGAAATAAAAGCTAATGTAGTGCCTGTATTAGATAATAGAAAATAGAGAGGGGCCTTTCGCAGGGGAAATTGAAGCTATTTTAAATCTACTTGCATTTTTATTGCTTATTTGTGCGGTGTAGAGGCGGCTTTAAAAATATGAATTCGGAGGGGCAACACTGTAAATGGGCTAAAAGCTCATGTATTCTGGGACATCCGGATTGCAAAAAAATTTTGGTGTTATTTATTTCAAAAATCAAATTTCCTTTAAATCGCTACAAAGTTAAATTATTAAATAATAATTGTAAATATGTATGTGCCTACACATTTTGTCTTGCGTAAACCAACACCGAAAAGCTGTTTCAAACGTAGAACCTCATTTTTGGAAACCTTAAAACCGAAAAAAAACATATAGTAACTTAAAATCGGCCTATAGCCGATTTTTTGATGCCCTATGGTAGAAATGGGGCAGAAAAACAGTCAAATCTAACAGTATTTTAAGATTTTTTCTTCATAACTTTGTTTCCTCTAATTCGCAGGTAACCTAGGATAAATCCAATCCGCAAATTTTATTTAAATCAGTATGTTAGTTTTTAAAGTACATCAAAAAAACTTTATGGACAAATTTATTTTCTCCTCGGATTATTTCTTTCTCTGCTGAAATTTAACATGGTATCGTCTATTTACGTATTTAACCAATATAATTAATTTAAACAAAATTGATTCACAAATTTTCCAGTTCCATATAAAAAAAACGACAAAACTTTCTGGTCACCATAATTTTTGCTTAATAACTTCCCTCCCCTTCGGTAGATTTTGTTGAAATGCAATACCAATGCAATACCATTCTAAATTTCAGCAAAATCGGATAAAGCGTTTTTGAGTTATCTTGTCCACAGACGGACGGACGAACATGCATAAATCGATATAACTTTTGATTCCCTGCACAACCATACCCTTGAAATTTTTCTGCGATGATTATTTCTGTGCGTTACAAACTTAGTGAAAAAACTAATATACCCTCTGGTAGTACCTACAATAGGGTATGGGTCTCTGGCGTAATAAAATTATAATTTTTAATATTATTTTTATTTTAAAAATTATTTTACAATTTTTATAATTTTTTAGTTTTATTTTTTTGATTAGAATGACGTTGAGTTATTTTCTCAGCTTGCTGCATTTAAACTTATTATTTTTTCTATTTTTCTGAAGACCAGGCTTCTATGATTTTTTATTTGTTCTATATTTTTCTGAGTTGATTCCCACAATACTCCCCTGCCAGTGACGGAGTCACGATGAATATTTCTCTGGGAATCTTACTGTCCGTCCTGATCTGGTTTGCCTAATGATATCTGGTTTTTCTGTATTATTACTCTTCTGTTGTTCAATTTCTTCCGGTGTTTCATAAGCTGCTTTCAATCTATCTATCGACACGTTGACTACATTTTTGCCAATTTCTAGATCAAATGTTTTTGTGCCACGTTTTAAGATTTTGTATGGACCATCGAATGGTTGTTTTAAAGGTGGTTTCACTTTATCGTCTCTAACGAAAACATGTGTACTATCCTTTAATTCTTTCTGAATAAAAATATTGTATTTTGAATGATTTGATGTTGGTACTGGACGAATTTGGTTCATTGTTTGTTTCAGATCAATGATGAATTCATTCTCGGTTATCGACTGATCACTTTCGATCAAAAATTCTCCTGGAATTCTTAATGACGACCCAAAAATCATTTCCGCTGCTGTTGCTTGAATATCATTTTTCCAACTTGAACGTAAGCCTAATAAAACTGTTGGAAGTACATCAACCCAGTTATTTGTATTAAGGCATTTGATGGAGTTCTTGAGTGATCTGTGCCATCGTTCAATGATGCCATTTGCTTGTGGATGGTATGATGATGTCCTAAGATGCTTGATTCCCAACAGTTTTGTTAGTTCACGATATAATGTGCATTCAAATTGACGACCTTGATCCGTTGTGATTTTTAAAGGTACACCATATCTTGAAATCCAACACGACATTAGTGCTCTTGCAACTGTTTCCGCAGTTATGTCAGGCATTGGAATCGCTTCTGGCCATCTGCTAAATCGATCAATGCATGTTAAACAATATCGATTGTCCCTTGATAATGGAAGTGGTCCAATGATGTCTATATTGATGTGTTCGAATCGCTTGCCGGGAACTAAAAATGTTGACAATGGTGTTTTGTTGTGCCTGTGAACTTTTGATTTTTGACATGGAATGCATGCTTTTGTCCAACTTCTAACATCTCTATTGATTGAAGGCCATGTGAAACGTTGAGTAATTAACTTAACTGTAGCATTACACCCTGGATGGGACAATCCATGTAGTTGACTAAAGATAGTTTTACGATAAGTCTTTGGTACAAATGGTCGAATACAGTTATTATTTATGTCGCAGTAAATCGGTTTCAATGAAGTTGGTAGATTTACTTTTTTTAAATTCAGTGAAGAATTTGCTGTATTCAATAAAATTGCATTCAATTCGGGATCGTCTTTCTGGTCATTTGCTAATTTTTCAAAATCTATTACTTTAATTTCACCTGCTTCAATTCGTGATAAGGTATCAGCTACGATATTTTCGATGCCTTTCACATGCCGAATATCCGTTGAAAATTGTCCAATAAAATCCAAGTGTCTTAACCGTCTTGGCGATGTTTTGTCAATTTTTTGATTAAACGCATAAATTAATGGCTTGTGGTCGGTGTAAATTTGAAATGAACGACCCTCTAACATGAAACGAAAATAATTTATGGATTGATATATTGCTAATAGCTCCCTGTCATAGGTGCTATAACGTTTCTGTGTGTCAGTTAATCGTTTTGAATAAAATGCGAGCGGTTGCAATCTGTTATCAACTATTTGATGAATGACTGCTCCCACTGCATCATTTGACGCATCAACATGTAGTGTTACAGGTGCATCTGAAATTGGATGGGCCAATAAAGTTGCGTTTGCTAATTCATTTTTGCATTTTTGGAATGCTTCGATACTTTCTGGATCCCATTCAATTATTCGGTTGTCTTTCTTTTTGTTTCCTTTAATAAGTCGCTGTAATTTACCTTGCGTTACTGCTGCATCTGGTATAAACCTACGGTAAAAATTATTTATTGCGATGAATCTTCGAAGTTCATGTGCTAATTTTGGTTGAGGAAAATCGATGATTGATTGGACTTTTTTGGGCAATGGCTTGATTCCTTCTGCTGTTACTAAATGGCCCAAAAATGTAATTTCAGATTTTGCAAATTCACATTTTTCTAATTTGATGGTAATGCCGTATTTTCGAAATCTTTCAAATACGATTCTGACATGCTGTTCATGTTCAAGTTCATTACTTGAAGCTATACAAACGTCGTCAATGTATTTTATTGTGAAGTCCAATCCTGCTAGAACTTCATCGATGAAACGTTGAAACGTTTGTGCTGCATTGCAAAATCCAAAGCCCATTACCACAAATTCAAATAAACCAAATGGTGTGATTATCGCTGTCTTCTTGATGTCTTCATCAGCAATCTGTATGTGGTTGAATGCCTTCTCCATATCAATTTTGGTAAATATTTTCTTACCTTCTAATATATGAGAGAAATCGTGTATATGTGGGATAGGATAGCGGTCCGGAACTGTGATTTTGTTCAATTGTCTATAATCACCGCAAGGTCTCCAATCACCATTCGGCTTTTTGACTAGATGTAACGGACTTGCCCATTCGCTTTTTGATTGACGACAAATACCTTGGTCCAGCATAAATTGAAATTCTTTTTTTGCTGCGGCTAATCTTTCTGGACACAATCTTCTTGCTTTTGCGAATACTGGTTGACCGTTTGTGATGATTTGATGTATTACGTTCATTTTCTTACCTTTCTTTAGTGTTGATGGTAATGTCAAATCTTTAAATTCTTCAATCAGATGTTTATATTTGATGCCTTGCATAATAGTGCTGATTTTGGGACAATCTGTTGGTTGAACAATTGCGTTGATTTCTAAATTTGTTTTGGTATCAATCAGTTTTTTTCTTTTTAGGTCGACTAATAATCCAAAGTTCTTTAAAAAATCTGCACCGATGATTGGTTTGGCTACATCAGCTACTAAGAAAGGCCATGTAAACGCGCGACGTAAACCTAAATTTAACGTGATGGTTTTCACTCCGTATGTTTTTATTTTAGTGTTGTTTGCTGCATACAGGTAAAAATCGCTGCCTGATTTTGTGTTTACGTTTTTGCTTGGTGGTAGAAGTGATAAATCAGCCCCTGTGTCAATTAGAAAACGAAGGTTTAATTTAAAATCTGTGATGAATAAGCGGCTGTTTACATTAAGGCACAATTCATCTGCCGCTTCGAATGAATTGCCTATTAGTTTTCCCTCAATTTTTTGAAATTACATGGTTGCACACATTTTTTTGCTCTTTCTTTAAATTTATAATGATACCAGCAACTTTCGTAAGTTTTTGAATTTGCTCGATGTCTGGATGAGGATCGACTTTTGCTTCTGCTTCTGATATTTTCTTTTAGTTCTTGACATGTTGTTTTTAATTCAGAAATTTCCTTCTGTAAAGATGCTGTTTCCACTCCAGAATCCAGTTGAATGACTTCCATCACTTTGTCTGCAATAGCTGCCATTTTGTCCAAACTTGCTTCGCTTGTAGACACGATTGTACGCACTGGCATTGGTAATCTTTTCAACCATAAAGTTTTTATTGCATCATCTGTCATGGATTGTTTGGCTAAGTCTCTATGTTTTTGTAAAAAATGAGATGGTTTGCTGTCGCCTAATTCCAAATTCTCCAATAATTGTGTTAGACGTTTTGTTTCTGAGTCCGTAAATTCTTCAATTAATCGTTGTTTTACAGCTTCATATTTGTTGACTGCTGGTGGATTTCTCATAATTTCTGCAATGTGGTCTAGATATTTTGGATCTAAAACTCCAATTATCTGGTCATATTTAGTCGTGTCTTGTGTAATATTTGCTGCACGAAATTGACTTTCTACTTGCAAAAACCATAAATCCGGTTTTTGGGGGTAAAAGGGTGGTATTCGTGCTGACACACGAAAAATTTCCTGATGAGTTTGATTTTCTTGGGATCGGGATTTTTGCTGCGAAATTATTAATTCCTGTTGTTGCAATTAATCTTCCATTTTTCTTATTTTTGCTTGTAACTCAGCCTCAACCATTGTTTTTTTCAGTTTATTACTAAAAAAATAAATGTTAAAAAATTATTGAATTTAATGAATTAATTTTTTAAATTTTTGTTGAGATTGTTGTCGTCGGGGTCACCAATTATGGGTCTCTGGCGTAATAAAATTATAATTTTTAATATTATTTTTATTTTAAAAATTATTTTACAATTTTTATAATTTTTTAGTTTTATTTTTTTGATTAGAATGACGTTGAGTTATTTTCTCAGCTTTCTGCATTTAAACTTATTATTTTTTCTATTTTTCTGAAGACCAGGCTTCTATGATTTTTTATTTGTTCTATATTTTTCTGAGTTGATTCCCACAAGGGCATAAACATTGAAAACTGTAAATACTGAATTTTCAAAAACTTGGACGAATTTTAAGGATTGCCCCCATTTTATCCAAAAAAATAACTGTCACTGGTAGTTTCTGTTTTAACTAAAATAAAAAAACAGGAATTTCGCGCTACGATCTAGATTCAAGCTTGATTAAAAAAAACAAATTTTTTCCTAAATAATGAATTAATATAATTTCTGTTTCATTAATAAAACACCATAAACACTTTTTTGTATACAGCAATAATGAAAATTCGCCTATTTTAATTAAAAAAAATGTTAAACTTAGTTGTGAAAGGAAATTCCAGGAAGTTTTCGATGCTGTTTGCTATTACACCCAGAAATTAAACACTTCATATTGGAAATTTTATAAGTTTAATTATTTAATTGAAAAGAATTTTGTTTTCTATTTGAAACGCATTAAAAATTAGAAATTGAAAAAATTCAATTTTTTCCTGGACCCAACAACAACTATCAACATTTGCTATTTATTTATTAATTGTTATAATTGTTATAATAGGCTTTCTCCTATTGTTTTACACAAGAAACCATTTAATAATTGAATTTTGTACTGGTTTAAAGGAAATTTGATTTTTGAAATAAATAACGCAAATATTTTTTTGCAATTCGAATTTTCCAGAATACATTCAGACCATTCAGCCCATTTACAATGTTGCTCCTGCGAATTGATATTTTTAACGCCGCCACTACGCCAGAAACCATTATGCTTAGAGCAAAATGCCGCGAAAACCATCGCGAAAACCAACGTATTCGAATGTCAAAAATCGTATTCAAATTTTATGTGAACACAATAGCGAATAGTGTAAATTGATTTTATTTTCGTAAAAAAATTCCCTCTTTTCCAATAAAATTAATTATATAAAATGAAATAACCGTTTAAAACATATAACTTTTACCCTCAATAAGAATTTGATTATCACAAAAAAAGTAAAGACACACGAAGTGAGGTTAGAATATTTTGGTTTTCGCGTTGGTTGTCGGATTTTAACAAACTTGTTGCGGTGGCTCCGTCGTTTTCACGTCAATGTGGGTAGTCGGATAGAAAACATATGTATTTGAATTGATTTGACATTCCAATATGCTGGTTTTCGCGATGGTTTTTACGCCATTCTGCTCCACATTTAAGCAATAGAAATGCAAGTGGATTTCAAACGAATTTTAGTTTCCCCACAAGTGTCCTATCCTGTTCGCTTTAGTCATAGGATGTTATCACCCTTATTAAAAGCTGCTGTCATATTTTCTACGGAAGAAATTGTTGGACGAAGCAAAAATATTTATTTATTTCTTTCGTTTATAATTTACTATCAAAGAGGTTGTGAACCTCTTGCGACCGAAGCATACAAAATGGAGTAGATTAAAACAATAATAAATCAATAATTCAAATTCAATTCAATTTTCCATATTCTAATGATCACACACAGTTCGCATCATAATAAAACCCGCTGCACATTCTAATATTGTAGCTGACGCTCGAAGTACAGGGGCTGGGAGTGAGATTAGTTCGAATACATGCAACATACCCCGATGAGAATTCCATAAACGAGTCGCACCAACTATAAAGGAAAGGTTCATAGCTAGTGAATTAATTTGTATATTCATATTAACCATTTTTTTAAATTCATTGCAAATCCTTCAGGTGAATGCTAGTTGCAGTTGGGAGCCCTAATTCATGGCTAATAGAAAAATAATTACATAATTAAAACAATTCTGGCAGTTCCGGGTTTGAATTACAAAAAAAAGCAGTTGCAGTTATTTGTAAGTAGTACTTCAGAGAGCTTGGAAATTTTATGTTTTTAATGAAAATATATTTTCTTAGGGAAAATCATAGAAAAATGGCTGGAAAAATAATAAAAACCGAAACTGATTTATTTACTGAGGAATGTGATAAATTAGTTCTAATGGAAGTTTCAATTAAACAAGAGCCCGAGTTGATTATTGAAGATGAAGACGAAACTGAAAAAATTCGTAAATATTTACATAAAAATGATATAATCGAAGAAGATCGATTAAATTTGATTTGGCACAGTTGTATAGAATGTGAAGAAAGGTTTTTAAGTACCGAAGAATTAACATTGCACGTTCATCATGTTCATGAATCATGTCAAATCGTTCATAGAGAACCAAATGAGACTTTACAATGTTTACCATCTACTTCCAAGCCAGAAATGCTACACAAATGTGACCATTGTGAACGTTCATTTAGAAACAATAGTCATTTCCAATATCATATAAGAACACATACTGGAGAAAAGCCATTCAAATGCGACCAGTGTGATCGTTCATTTAGAAACACTAGTAATCTCCGACGTCACAAATTGAAACATACTGAAGAAAAGCCATTCAAATGCCCACAATGCAAGCTTTTATTTATAAATAATAGTCTTCTTCAAAGACATATGAGAGCACACATCGGAGAAAAGTCATTCAAATGCGACCAATGTGATCGTGCATTTAGAAACAGTAGTAATCTGCGATATCATATAAAAACACATACTGGGGAAAAACCTTTTAAATGCGACCAGTGTGATCGTTCGTTTAGAGACACTGGTAATCTTCGACGTCACATAATGACACATACTGCAGAAAAACCTTTCAAATGTGACCAATGCGACCGTTCATTTGCACGAAAAGAAAGTCTTCAAGGCCACGTAAAGACACATACTGGAGAAAAGCCGTTTAAATGTGAGCAATGTCATCGTTCATTCAAAAATATTTATAGCCTTCAATATCATTTGAATACACATATTGGAGAAAAACCATTCAAATGTGAACAATGCGATCATACATTTGAATGTAATAATAGTCATATAAGAACACATGGCGGGGAAATGTTGTTCAAGTGCGATCAGTGTGATCGTTCATTTAAAAGTAATAATGGTCTTCTATATCATTTGAGGACACATACTGGAGAAAAGCCATTTAAATGCGAACAATGTGATCGTTCATTTAGATGTAATAATAGTCTTTGTAATCATATAAGATCACATACCGGAGAAAAGCCATTCAAATGCGACCAGTGTGATCGTTCATTTAGAAACAGTAGTCATCTTCGATATCATATAAAGACGCATACAGGAGAAAAGTCATTTAAATGCGAACAATGCAATCGTTCATTTATAAATGTTAGTAGCCTTAGAAATCATATAATGACACATACTGAAGAAAAACCATTCAAATGTGATCGATGCGATCGTTCATTCTCACGAAAAGGAAGTCTTCAAGATCATATAAAAACGCATACTGGAGATAAGCCGTTCAAGTGCTCAAAATGCAAACATTCATTTATAAATAATAGATATCTTCAAAGACATATTAGAGCACATACCTTAGAAAAGCCATTCAAATGCGATCAGTGTGATCGTTCATTTAGAAACACTGGTAATCTCCGATATCATATAAAAACACATACTGGAGAAAAGCCATTCAAATGCGACCAGTGTGATCTTTCATTTAGAAACACTACTAATCTCCGAAGTCATATAATAACACATACAGAAGAAAAACCCTTCAAATGTGACCAGTGTGATCGTTCATTTGCGCGAAAAGGACATCTTCAAGGTCACATAAAGACACACCGGAGAGGAGCTATTTAAATGTTAACAATTAGATGTCATAATACCGGTGAAAATTCGTTCAAATGCGAACAATGATCATTTATTTAAAATTGGAAATAGTCTTCGGTATTATTTAAAAACACATATACGAGAAAACCATTCAACTGCAGGGAATAGTAATCTTCAAAGTCAGATTAGAAAGAAATACAGACTGATAAACCCCGAAGAAGCAATGAATCAACAAACAATGACCTGAAAATACATATAGCAACGATCCAGACTGGATCTTCCTGAAACTGATGGCTTTAGTAAGCTGTGGCGCTAAGCACTTCAAACACACACAGTTCTAATACTAATTGTATTTAATATTGTAGTCGATATGCTTCACATGCTGTATTTGTATAGAATTGTCACCGTTATGCTTCACATGGCGTTTACTAAATTGTAAGAAAAAGAAGTTCCATACTAGCACCCAACAAATAAAGACCTTTTAATTTATAGTCTAAAAAATAAATTTTATTTAGTAATTTTCCTGGTCAAGAAAAGATTTGCAGACAGAAAATCGCTAAACGCTTTTTCAATTATTTTTTTTTATCACTTTCGATTAATATAATTTGTAAAACTCGATGACTTCTGAATTTGATGTAAAAAATCTGTTAACTTCGAGTCATTTTCAAGTTTTAGAAACCGGGAATTGTCACATAGACGTAAATCTGGAGAATACAAAATGTTTAATTAATCTCAATTAAACGGCACTCGAATTTCGAATGTGAAAAAGGTTACGATTGGTATAATCCAAGGGTGTCCAACCTTTTTGTTTTCCTAGGTCACAGTGGAAGAAGACATGTTGTTTTGGACCACAAGTATATTACTTTAGCTGACGAGTGAAAAAAACGGAAAATATACAGTTTTCATGTTTAAGTAATTTAAAATGTATTACTTTATGAATTTTTTCATTATAAAAACAAAACATGAAATTCATTTAATAACACTTAAAGGCCAATCTCCACACAGCCGACATCCTATTCTGACGAGAAAAATCAGAAAAGTAGAAAGAGATGGACTTTTGCAATTTTCGCTAGGATTGACCGAATAAAAACATCAGGGACTCTTCCCACACAATTTATAATATTATGGGAAAATTAAGAACATTCCCTTCCATTTTATAGAAAAATGTAGTTACCAAATTGTGTTTTCAGACTTTATCATAAGGCTTAAATTCCTATCACATCTAAAAACAAGCTATAGTGCAAAACGATGAAACTTCTATACGTATGTTCAAATCAAGTTACCTTCCGAAAGTCTTTTTAAAAGAAGAAAGCTATATGAATATGGAAATTCAGAGCGAACGTGGTCCTTAGTTAATCACAACATTTGTTGTGATATACAGACAGACAGACATTGGATAAAAATGATTGCAAACCATTTAGAATCTTATAAAACGTGGAGATTTGCAAAACAGATTTTTTTATTTTTTATATACATCGTATAGAAGTTAAAAATTTAACTTGCGTAGACCATAAAAATCAATTCGTCATACAAAAACTTCCTATAAGAAAATTTGGTAAATCAGATGAACAAGTTTATCTGCATTTGAGGGGAATCATCTGGCAGATGAAGAATCGGATGGGGAAATTTGATCTGCAGAAGACGACAAAATTCGTAGGATGATTGTTTCTCCCTTTCTGTTTAACTAAATTTTGCATTAGTGCATCCCTTACTTTTATCAGAGTAGGATGTCGGCTGTGTGGAGATTGGCCTTAAGTCGCCGGGTGACAAACAACAGAACAGTGTAGCTGAGCGAGCAATACAAAAAGAAAGAGAATTTACTACAGAACGAAAGAGCTATCTGTTCTGTTCCTGTTCCTGTTTGTTGTCAGTTTTAGCACAAGAGCGCACACAACACACAAATCATTTCTCAGAAAAATGGATATGCTTCAGTAACTTGAAATATTTTTGGGCCGCATTGATACTTGCCTTGGGCCGCGGATTGGACAGCCTTGGTATAATCATTAATGACACTCAACTGGAATTACCACAATAAGGTCCGGTTTTTTTTTTTTATTAGAATATAATTTTATTAAACAATTATTTTATATATAATAAAAATATTTTAAAATTTGGTGACGGGCGGGGGATGCCTTCACCATTGGTTAATTTAAGAAAAAAAAAGCTTTTGATAACAATCTTATATGGTTGCTGCATAAGCTCGTTCAAAATAATCTAAAATTAATGGATAAATAGAATCATATTGAGTGCTGTTCTTCCGTTTTATGGTATCTTTATATTTTTGTAGTACTCTTGCTACCAATTCTAATCTTTCACGTTCAGAATTGTGTTCATCAAGCCATTGAATTAAACGTTCATTTGATAAATTAGCAGCTGAATGTAAATTTTGTAAATCATTTCCTCCATGAGAAAACAAAAGGAACAGAATAATATAACACGGTACAGGAGATTCAGTTTCAATTTCTAATTTAACTAAATTCTCTGGTGTTTGAATGATTAAAGTTGAAATTGCACGTAATAATCTAAATGATTTTCCTAAATTTGATATATCACCGATTATTGAATTAAATATATTCTCTAAATGTTTACAATCATTTCGAATACGTTCTCGTCCAGCATTTGATAATGGTCTTAAAATTGCTAAATTATTTACAAATAATTCAATACAATGAGACGCTAATTCTCGTCCACTTTCGAGAACTATTTCTTTATCATTAAAAACATTCATATGAAGATTCCAACAGCGTTGTAGAAATTCTTGTAATTCCTTCATATACAATGAAAATCCAGTAATTGGAAATTTAGCATTGGTTAAACCAGGTTCACGATGCATACTTAAAATAATAATACCAACTGCTCCATTAATAGATTCAATCAATTGATTAACAATATTAGTTGTTAAAGCTTTTCCAATCTCTAAATTTTCTAAAATATTGACAATTGCTGTTTTTGGGAAATTGCCACCGAAATTCTCAATCATTCGTTTCACTTCGTTAGAATGATAGAAAATTAAATTTGCTAAATTTGAATTTTGAATTTGTACAACATTTGGAATATCGACAACTTGTTTAGAATCAGTTCCCAATTTAATGTTAGCTTCAATCTTATTCCAAAAATCTTTATTGCACGAATTAAAAACAGCCACCACAAGCATTAAAAGACGATTATCTACCATGGCAGAGCTTAGTTCTGTATTAGATGCTTTCAAGAAACTATCTATTGTATCTGTATTTGAATAATCAATTGAAGTTAAGGTTGCTTTTAAATTTGCACCACATTTACTTAAATAACCCGTTTCTAAAGATTGAAAAATTGTATTTGAAAATATTATTGTTGGGTAAAGTTTTTTCTCTAATTCTTTTGCTGCACTCCATAATTTTGGTAGATACTCCTGTAGAGACTGAGCTATATGAGGAGGACATTCAGTAAATGATGTTTTCAAAACATTTTCAATTAAATTCCAGAATTTATTATGAACATTTTCTTGATTTTTCAATGAAATTGTAGCTTCATAACAATTGTTCAAACATTTTTGTAATAAATTGATTTGTTGACAATAATCATAAATTTCATCAGAAATTAACCAATACAAAGATTTTAAAAGTTTTGTACGAAAATTGTAAGATGTTGTTAGACTTGGTGCCTTACCAGGTTTCCTTATTATGTCACTTGATGTACGACTAATTCCTTTCGAAGTTTCTTGTTGATGTAATATTTTTGAACTTAAAGATGCTGGATCTGTTCCCGCAAAACATTCTTTCAAAGAATGTCTTATTTCATTTAAAAATGTTTCAATCAAATTATCTACACATTTGCTAATTGTTTGAAGATTCACAAATATTTGTAAATTGTTCATCACTTGTGTTTCATTTCCATCTTTTAATCCTTGAAGTAAATCCAATTGAGATATGTTATTAAGCCGTTGTCTTCCAGAAACAATAAATTGTCTCTCTTCTATTATAAAATCGATTTTTTTTAAAGCTGGATCATCACCAAGAGATTCTAGTTTAAAATATATTCTGGCCTGTTTATTTAAATCTTTCGTTTTTCTTAATTTGTTCGTTAATTGAAGTGTACTACCGCAAAGACGTAAAATGTGTGCAACATCATGTAACCGATTTAAACCTTTAGTTTGCTGCTCCACTAGATTATACTGTGAAATTACTTGTGTCTTCATATTATCGGCCACAGATTGTAAATGAAACATATGTTCACTAACTGTATTTAGGGCGGAATTCAAACGGCCCGCATGACTAGCTTGAGATAAAAGTGCACCATGTTGATCTCTAACTTGCGATTGAAGTTCCAGAGATAGCAGATCTACACCTTCTACTAACTTTTGTATTTGTTCTGAAAAAGTTAATTTTTCGATTATTTTCGTGTCCCTTTTACCCTTTAGAAAACTTTGGTAAAACTCATCATTTTCTATGTCGTCACAAATATTCTCAGGCATTTTAAAACTTTAGAAACTTTATAATTTTTCCTCAAATTCACATATAAAAATAAATTTCGAGAAATTGACAGATCAGCAATGTATGAATGTGTGTGTATTGTTCACTCTTGTTTAAATCTGTGGTTAGGTTATCACGGATTTTGCTTAAGCCTAAGTTATAGGACAATCTTTGTAATGAAGCAAATTTTGGAACTAGTGAAAACCGAACGTTTTTCTTTGATTTTCAATGTTTTACGAATGTCAGAGAAACTTTCAGTCAGATTTTCGTTCACAGCTAAGTCTTGTAATGGTTTGTTATAAGAAGAAAGTTTTTTTTTATCAAATTCAATTTGATTATTTCTTCCTTTTCTTTTTTTTACCTTTTTTATATATATTTATATATTCTAATTATTTTCTTATTGAGACGCTGAAGTTTGAGGTTAGAATATCGACGAAAAATTTCTGATGAAGGAATCAACTTGGCAGTTCGCCAGTGGAATGAAGTGAAATTGAAACGCAGTTCGCAAAACAGCCGATCGATTAAAACATGTTTCATCATTCAAATTATAAAAACAAATTACGTGATATACCTAAGATTTTTTAATTAAAATCTATTTACTAAACTATTTCCCATGTTTTGCATTATTTTTTTTTAAAGAAATAATCTTTGTAATAGGTTAATTTTCCATTCTAAAATTATTTCCTTCATTACAATGATCGTCGTATAATTTGGGCCTAACCCATGGTTTTGAATCTGCGGTTAACGAAATGCGTTTGTTCACATTTTTTTCACTTTGGTAACCAAAAACCATAGATTTTTCCAATGCATCTGTGAAATTTTAATCTATGGTTAATTTAAATTTTTGAATTTTTAAATAATTGATTGTAATTTTCGTCACTATCTTTACTACTTCACAAATCTCAAATGCAATTTCAATCAAAATTTTCATCAAACATGTCAAACACAAAAATTGTTTGTCAAACAAGCCCGCAAACGATCAAATTGTTTGACAAACAAATTTGATCGTTTACTGCAGTGATTCCCAAAGTGGTCTATATCGACCCCTAAGGGTCGATTACGAGCTGCAAGGGGTCCATGTCAGCGAGAAAAAAATTTGGGGGTCCATAAAACAAAAATGGGGTCAACATTAGCGGATCTCTGGCCGTGACATTAATTTTGGCATTCCATGAATGGAATAATCCCCATACACAGATAGCACCCATTTACTTACATAATACTACCTTATAATATAAAGACTTATAACTATCTACATTCTGCATAAATTAAAAAAGCATCTGTGAAGTAAAAATTTTTAAAACATAAATGTTCATGAAACGTGATCAATTATATTAAAATGTAAGTTATTAGGTATATTTTCTGATATATGAAACTGTTTAAGAATTACGCACTACTACGGTTTTGTAAGTTGTTGGCCTCCGCTATGTGGTCGCCATACAATTTGAACTTGCGCAGAATGATATACCGGTATCATCATGTTACAAACATACGCGCAGTAGAAATTCTTGTCCATTCCAATATATACAACGTTGCATAGTATCTTACATAAAATTTACGATCTTAGGATGGTACACTCACTTTTAGCCCCTTCAAAGTGAGTAGCACTATACCAGCTGTCAAAAATACATTTGAATCACCAATTTCGAAAAGGGCTCCTGTCGTTTTTTCAAATTGTTCAGGAGACAGAAAAAACTGAATTTCTGTCAAACTACATGGAATTTAAGACCGCAAATTTTTTTGAAAGTGCTAACCATTGGACTGCGTCATAACATACTGAAATGGTTTTCTTTATTAAAAGAGTGCCGAAAAAACGGCTGTTACAGTTTTCCGAGATGAACCCTTTTCGAAATTGATTGAAGAACGCAGGTAGTTTTAGTTATATAATGGCAAATAAAGAAGGTTTATCATAAGATAGTCAGTTTATTAATCAGAAACCATCCTTATCACAATCATTGTACGAGCCTCTGCGGAAAATATAGAAAACTTTGAACTTTCGACTGACTAATTGTTTTTGTTTTGCCCCGAACATTCGTCGCAGAACAAGTGGAACTCCGTTATTTCTACAGGGACGTTTTTACGAATATAATCATTTAAACATGATACGGCTTCGTTGGGTCATTTGAGGGCTTGAACCTAGTGGTAGAAGTAGAAAATTGTTTTCGCCGCTGTCATAGTTGGCGGAAATAAAATACTCCAAACCCATGATAGTGGTACTAACCACTTGAGATTTTTCAGTGATTTCATTAATTTCAGAGTAAAATTTGGACGCCCTTATGAACTGGTAGTTAGTTTTTTAACTATTAATTAATTTCTTCGCATTTTGAGAACGCTTCAAGTTGTGGTCTCCAAACTGACAATTTAAAATTGACCTTGAAATATGTAGTTCGCATAGGCTAGATGTCTTGAAATAGTTTCGAAAAGGTCTCATCTCCAGAAAGACATGCATTTTTTTCCACTTTGGAAAACACAATATGAGTCTCTGTTTATCATGGAACATGCGTCTATACGTGAAATTAAAAAAAAATGGCAAAAAAGTACATTTTGAAAAAAAGCAGACATGAGCCCTTTTCGAAATTGGTGATTCATTTGATGTTGATGAATTTGCAAAAAATCAATATAGGTAAGCAAGGGGTCTACCCAAAACCAAAAAACATGGCAAGTGGTCCACGAGACAAAGAAGTTTGGGAACCTCTGGTTTACTGGGTACCTTAGAAATCCGTGCAAAAAAATACAAAAATCAATTTCGCAACTATTCATCGCTACTTGATAACAAGCGTGCACGTTTATTACGGCTGCTATCATCAGTAGATATGTCTAGCACAACTGTATTTCCTTACCTTCCTAAACAATTCAAAGTTAATATGTGTACATAATTTAACAAACTTATAGACCATTTTTGCATTTTAAGAAAACTAGCAAGGTTTCAAGCAAAACCCCAGCAGAAGCTAGCCGCCGGGTGAAGGCAAAGACTGAGTGGTGTAGATTGTTGAATTCACTTTTTGCATGTACCTTACTTAAAAAATCTTAAAATTAGCATAGTTCAGTTGCACTTATCTCATTAATTTTTACAGAAATAGATAGGTAAGAAAATTTCACGTAATCTATGCGGAGTTAATTTTTAGTCAGAATAATAGTCTAGGAGCTAGGGTGCGGCTTGTTTATTTATGTATATCGGGGGTTACGGTATTTCCACCAAATACTGTAATACTGTAATACTGTAATACCAAAGATCCTATAATACTATTACAGGATCTTTGGTAATACTCAATCATGTTCTGCATTTCACTTTTTATGAAATGGAATGGTGAAAATGAAAAGCGGTGTTCTGAATTTCGATCAGAGTGAAAAACGAAAATTCTGTGAATTGAAATTTTGGGTGTTCTGAAATTCCTCGAAATGGTAATCGAAATTAACTCACTATCAATTGATGCACTGAAATTGATATGAATTGCTCCAAAAGGAAGGAAAACATTTAAAATAAATTTAAGTTTTCTTCACCCAATGACTCCATTAGACTTTTTGAATATATTTTTATATGTGCCGGATTACAAGCGGTGTTTTTTGGGTAGAATTCTACCGCAGATATAGGTATCGGTGGGTTGGGGGTGAGGCAGAAGATCTACCTCTCGAAATGGTGGCGCAACGGAGTTTTTTACGCACACAAACAAGAGTCACTGTTTGTGACGGTTTCGAAAAAAATTGAAAATTCAAGCGCGCCATTCACTTACTGACCGTCAACAGGTAATCATAATCTAAAAGTACATAGTAAATAGTAAAATAGTAGATCTTAACAGTTTGACGGTTTAAGGTCGAGTGATGCTGTGCTCACACATACTAATACACTCCTTGTGTAACTTGTATAAAAGACTGTGCTATACACATTCCTCGTCTAATCGGTTTCGTAGTTTTCTACCCAAAACTTGACGGTAGATTTCTACTGCGTGTATCCGGCACTATCACAAAGATTTATCTGATCGACTTGGGGAATGGAACCAAGAACCAAACTTTTAATATATAAGTTGCTAATTAGACCATAAGTAATGACTTATGCATTTGGAATTTGGCTATTTATAACCCCAAATGTTGTATCGGAACTCTAAATCTTTGAAAGAAAATTAATTAGACACTGCCTCTCAAAATACAGAAGAGACAATGGGAAGTGGTTTCCTAATATTATTTATCAGCAATCTAGAATAACACCCATCATTCTATATATGCTACGACTTGCATATAACAGATTTGATAAACTAAAGGACCATCCAAACCCGTTAGTCAGAAGCATATCTCATAGGAACTCAAACAGCCAGTTAGGATCTGAATATTACGCATCTCCAGTAAATATACTCAACGAAAGCTGTGCTGACTTGATGAGCCCCACTGGAGAAATAAGTTTTTAAGAGTCATTCACGTGTTTTTGCTTATTCTGGCTACTTCATTAGCTTTCCATACTTTATCATTACTTACACTTTGACTGAGCCACAGCAACGCGTGGCCGGGTACAGCTAGTAATAATAATAAAATATTGTAAAACGAATAGAATTCAAGAGAATTCTAAACTAAAGGTGGGAGAAGTCATGTACAATTGTAGATCGAACAGCTGTATCACAAGAAACGAAGATAAATAAAGATAAGACAAATAATCAGTTCAAAGATTGTTGTGTATGGGCCGCGGGATCTGGTAGGTGTGAGATAATTGAACTACTAATTAAAATGTAACAACTTATTTTATTCACTAAGTAATTGGATAATGGCAGTCATCTTGTCTGTTGCCTTAAGCTAAGATCACACATTGCAACTTTTATTGCAATGCAGCATAAAGATGCGAAACTAAAGTGCTGCATAGTGTGAACAGCATTGCAACACAAAAAGTTGCGATTCTTTTTTGCTGCATGACTAGATTTTTTTATTGCGTGGAAAGTTTCAACGTGTGAATAGCAAAAAACAAAGTTGCATATGCAACAAAAAATATTAAAATGATTGAAACTTTTGCTGCATGCTGCATGCAAGTTTTTTGACAGTTCAGTGTTAATTGTTTCTGAAAAGTTTTTAAAATGTAATGAAATTCACATGAGAATATCCTTTTTTTTATTATGGGTTTCAGTTTTTCCAAAAGATAATCAAAATCAGATGCTGATATTTACAAAAACTGTTTAAAAAATAACACGTAATTCGCGTAATAAATTATGAACAAATCCGTACTGTTCACGTTCTTTTATCCATTTTTTTACCCAGCATTTTTTTACTTTTTTGACGCCGTCGTCTTTCTTTTCTCAACAAAATAAGGGCTAAACAGGCAACAGCTTGTTCTTCTTCATCATAAAATATATTTTATTGCAATAAATTAAATACTAAAATCAAAATAAGACGTCAAATTTTTAACACATACATATACGAAAAAACTCCAAGGAAGTTGCAAGCAATAAAAGCTGCATGCTATGTGTGAACACCTCTGCAACTCTTTTTTTATGGTTGCAGCAGTTTTTGTTGCAGCAGCATAAAAAACTTCAGATTGCGCGCCACTTTTACTTACACAGGGTCTACATTAGCCAATATTTCTGGTATACCAGCAAAATTGGTTGCTAAAAAGCTAGTGTAGACCCTGCTGGTATACCAATTTTTCTGGTATGCCAATTCTGGTATACCATTTTCGTAGACAGCGCTGGTATACCAATTTTTGACATTTGCATTTAATAAAATGGCGGAAACTAAATTTTTGCGGAGTGAAATTATCAAATTGATAAATATGTTTGGAGAAAAAGAAGAAAAATATAGAAAAATTGATTTTAAAAAAAGGGCATGAGAAGATATTGCCACAGAATTGAATTCGATTAAAGCCAATATTTTGGCTATTTTTATTTTTTGTTCTCGGTTCAACGGCATGTTAGATATTGAAATTGTATACCAGTATTGGCCCACGTAAAAAAAACTGGTAGTATTTTATTTCTGGTAAGCCAATTGGTATACCAGAAATATTGGCTAATGTAGACCCTGTGTTACATGTGTGAACAAGACTCGCAACTTTTGCAGCTGCAACCAAAAAAACCCTGATGCAAAAGTTGCTTTGCGTGATCTTAGCTTCACTTGTTTTGTAAATCTATGTCCAAAGTCAGATTATTCGAAGGTTAGAGCAGGGTTGAACATCACCCATTTCACATGTACATTATTGTAAGGTTAGTGCAGGGTTGAGCATTGTTTATACATAACAACTATCCGTCCCCAACAAAAATGTTATATATATTTTTATTTTTTATTTTTACAAATTCATTCTTAAGACCGGTTTCTTCATCCTTGTTTGATTGTCCCGGTGTTGTATCGTGTCTCTTCGGTGTAGATTGTACAACTGGTTTCGTTAGTGTTGGCTGTATATCCGGTTCGGTAACGGTTCTTTCAGCTGGAGCTGGCTGCGTAACTGAATCTGGTTCTGTATCTGTATAATGTGTTATCCTTCCTGTATTTACTGTTCACATGTTCAATTCCGGAATGGAATTTTGTATTTCGATTTGACCCAATTGAATCGTATATACGATTCGACCAACCAATTTGGTATCGGGTAAGACCGGATCGAAAAAGTTTGACAGCGCGATCGTATAAAATTTTTCGATTAGAGTTGACTTGTCGAAAGTTTGTTATTTTCATTTTTTGTGTTACATTTTTACTTTTCCGATAAACGAATGTTTATAGGAAAGTACTATAATCATGCGAAAACCTAACTTTTGATCTAGAAGGGCTAGGAAGATGAAAATAAGTGCAAAATCCGTTTCGTCAAAAATAATTAGCCCCATGTCCGTCCGTCCGTCCGCTTTTTTAAATCGTTAATAAAATCTGAATGGATGGTCCAATTTCCATGAAACTTTTACCATTTTGGTGTTGCATCAAATGCCAGATGGTGTTAGATTCTGGGCGAAATTAATATATGGCAACACTATTAAACTTGGCAACACTTTAAACTTGGCGTGTACATTCTGAATAGAGCAAGTGAAAAGATAGAATGCGTCTCCCCTCGGTGGGGGTTGCGGGAGGGTGAAATAAAAAAACCTTAATAATTCGGTCAATAACCGTCGGATTTTAATGAAACTTGAAATGTACATTTGGGATGAGCAAACTGAAAAGATAAAATGTCTCCCCTCGAGGGGGCTGTGGGGGGCTGAAATAGAAAAACTTCAAGAATTCACTCAATAATGGGCAAATTTTCTTAAAACTTAGTGTAAACATTCTGGATAGGCCAACTGAAAAGATAGAATGCGACTCCCCTCTGTGGGGGTTACGGGAATGCAAAATAAAAAAAACCCTTATAATTCGGTCAATACTAGTCACATTTTCATGAAACTTGGAATGTACATTTAGAATAAGGGAACTGAAATGAATATTTGATGACATTATCGGGGAAGTTCCATAGTGGTCCGGCCGATGTAGAGAAAATGTAAATTCACTACTATGGTTTGCTTTGCTCATTTTTTATTTTTAAAATGCCAAAAACGTAAGTACAACAAATATTTAATTAAAATTTTAGTATTAAAAAAGTGCCTATTTAAAAAAGAAAAAAAAAACTAAACGTAGAATTTTTTTGTGTGTTCATAATTTTAGATCAAATAGTATTTCTGCCTCAAGAAGGCAATTGGACCTTTTGCTGGGATTTATGCAGGAAAATCCGGACCTTGCAAAAGGCCTATTGAAAAATTTAAATGGGAAAGCTCTTCCCGAAAGTTATGGGAGGGAATTTCTACTAAATTAAATGCTAATGGCCCTCCTATAAAGGACATAAAAAGCTGGAAGAAGGCAATTGTTATTATGAATAATAACATAGAAGTAGTATTTACTATTCTATAATTTTAGGTTTGGACCGACCTAAAATATAATACAAAAAAAAAAAAAACTAAGCTGCAATAAGAAGAGCATGCAGCAGACAGGAGGTGGACCCAGAAATATAAAAGTATTTTCCGATTTTTTATTTGTATTTTCAGAATCGTCTATAATAGTTACTTTTTTTTAATTAGTTTAAATTGTTAGAATATTGTACAATTACTTAGAAATTAAATTTTGTTACAATTACTTGTTTTGCTTTTTTGTTTTCAAAACGAATATTTCACTTTTTGTTTGATTTTTTTTTTCTCTCTCTTGTTTTGTTGCTATATCAAAGTAAATACATAAGCTTATATTTATAACTATTAGTAAAATTTTTCTCTGCTTTTCGTTTTTTTTTAATTGTTATACAAAACATAGAAAACCAGAAGTTTTTGTTTATTTTTTCTAAAATCGACGGCCGGCCAAAAACCCTAAAGTGTGGAGTAGAATTCCGTGAAAACCATCGCGAAAACCAACGAAGTGGAATGTCAAATCAATTCAAATATATATGTTTTCTATCCGACTATCCACATTGACGTGAAAATGACGGAGCCATCGCAACAAGTTTGTTAAAATCCGAAAACCAACGCGAAAACCAAAATATTCTAACCTCACTTTGTTTTTGTTTACATTTTTTGTGATAGTCAAATTCTTATTGAGGGTAAAAGTTATATGTTTTAAATGGTTATTTCATTTGATATAATTAATTTCACAAACTTATTGAAAAAGAGGGAAATAAAATCAATTTACACTATACTTGGTTACGCTATTGTGTTCACATAAAATTTGAATACGATTTTTGACATTCGAATACGTTGGATTTCGCGGCATTCTGCTCTAAGCCTAATTTTTCTTTCGTAGGGTTAAGACATACTAAATCAGAATTCTCTTCATTTTTCATTTGCTTTTTTTGTACATCATATGCAATAACTTGTTTCAAAAATGATTACAAAATATCAGCAATTATATAATGTTGATATTTTTATTACCACGATTTGATTTTATTTAATATCTTCTTCAGAAATTATGAAAATATATTTCCTTGAACAAGAATTAAATTTCGTATCAGCTGATTATCAATTTGTTTCATTTCATTACCAATCGTTCCCTGGCAGAATTTCTTTCAGAGAAAAATTTTCGGGTGTACTTAACCTAAATAAAAGAAATCTACAAATTTTAAACATTCGATGCTCTCAAAATTTCTAACTTGGACGCATTTTTAAATATAAATCTGACAGTTTAGTATAAAGGGCCCCACAAACGAGCAACATTGTTTTCAACCTTGTTGTCAACCTGGTTGTCATGTTTTGCCACAGACGAAACGAAATGTTGGCAACCAAGTTGTCAACATCACTTTCGAGGTATTGTAATCGGCTTTGGATGCTTATTTTTGACAATAAATTCTCAGCGCACAATTCAATTTACAACTGATGTTGACAACCATGTTGTCAACTTCTCTACAGACGATACGACATGATCACAACATCAGACTCCGCCCACCGAATATCCGATGTTTTCCAAATTTTTCCAAAACATCCAACATTGTTGACAACATTGAAATACCAAACACCAACATGCCCACAGACGTCCAACATCGACACCAACATGGCGAGTTGACAACCAGATTGACAACCATGTTGCTCGTTTGTGGGGCCCTTAACTCCAAAACCGAAAAAAGGGATAAATTTTCAACTGTTCCCCTGATTGCTTTTTTTCTGAAGAAAATTCTGATTCAGTATGTCTTAACACGTAAACAACAAAATGAAAATTGTCAATTTTAACACAATTTAATAAAAATAATCCATTAATTAAAGCAGAAAAAAAATTTTTTCGTTTCATTCTCAGAAACAAGTATTTTTCTAATGTTCAAAAATACGAAAAACAAAACAAAATATTTAAAATTGTGAAAAGAAAAAAGAAATTACGTAAAAACTAATAAAAATAATAATCATAATTTATAAAAATAACTTAAAATTAATTTTCATTGATACAATTCAGATTATTTTTATTTTAGACATTTTATTTCTGTATCTTCGATGCAATCATCATTAATATCGGTTTTAATGTTTCTTCGGAATCTTCCCAAATGCGATGTGTTGTGGAATCATATTGTCTATATATCTTCTATCATTAACAAAATTCTTCGTATTATCAACGACCATCAATATCAATTTAATTGCAATCAGATTCAATCAGATTCATTGTCATATAAATCTTCACCACAATCAGATTTATTATTACAACTATTTTCTTGATTTTCCATCCATTTTGATCGAATTTGATGGCCATTATAAACATCATAAACACTTTCTTTACTTTTCATCAAAATAAAACAAATCAATAACCCAAATGAATGTTGCCTTTTAAACTGACTAACAATTGGTAACGAATAATAATGATTATGCTGATAACAATGATGTTATTGTTGAAATTCCTCCTCATCTTCCTCCTCTTCTTCCGGTTCTTCCACTAAAACTTCTTCCATCTTGGGATTGATTATAATTACCCGATGATCCTGTTGATGTTGTTGATCTTGTTGTTGTTGTTGTTGATGACAATGAAGATGAGATGAATGATGATGTTGTTGATGTAATTGAGATGATGGATTGATTGTCCCTATGGTGTGGGTGCTGCCGCTTAAATGTGGATGATGTTGTGGTGGATGCGGTTGCAAATGACGACGATGAAGATGATCCATAGAAATTTGTTGTGCGGTTGATGATGTTACTACCGTTGTTGGAATTGCACCACCCTCGACATTATCATGATTTGGATACGATACTCCTGGTGATCCTGGTGCTGACTGTAGTACAATATCATGAAGTGGTGAATTTTCACGAGAATTGTCAATATGACTTGGTGAGACTGGTGCTGATCTTGGCATACCATATGGTGGTCTAAAACACTGACTACCACGTTGTCGACGTTTCTTGTAACTTTGGTCAATAAGTTTTACTTCACTATTTGGATCGATTCTCCAAAAACTACCCTTACCGGGTTCATCTTGTGAACGTGCAACTTTTATAAAATATCTATTTAAGCTTAAATTATGACGTATTGAATTTTGCCATCCTTTATTTGCTTCTTTCCTATAATATGGATAATGTTTAGATATAAATGAATAAATTCCAGATAAAGTTAATTGTTTATCTGGTGATGCTGATATCGATTGTACAATTAATTGTGCATAACTGTACGGTGGTTTTTCATATTCATTGTAAGTTGATGTTGATGATGGAGGAAATAGTTCATTTTGAAAACTATTATTATTATTATAATTATATGAATGATAATCCGGAAAACCTGGACGTGGACTTGTTGGACAACTGTTTGCTGCACTAATTGTACCAGTGGGAGATGGAAATGGACTTTTTTGTTCTTGTTTTGGTATCGTTATTTTTAATGGTGAATATATCATATTTGAATTTTCAACATTTTTAAATGTATTTTTAATAATCGTATTATCATTTGTTATTAATTTATTATTTTCTTGTTTGAAATTCTCTAATGTGATTCGTATTTCAGTACTTGGAAAACGAAATGTACAATTTTTTGGTAATTTCGTTGTTTCTGTACTACGGCGATACAATATATCATCAATAAATATACCATTTTTACTTAAACAAATTAAATAAAAATCACCAGTTGGTTGATCATATAATATACGAAAATGTTTTCTTGATACAAAACTATTTTTAGCAACATGAAAATGGACACTTGATGTTGATGAATTACGACCAATTTCAATCAAATTCTCTGTAATATATAATACATCAGATTCATGTGTTAACATACCAAATGCATTCGATGGAATTTCTTCAGATGGTTGCATTTGATGTTGTTGCTGCTGATTTTGTTGTTGTGGTTGTTGTTGTTGTTGGTGTTGTTGTTGTTGTTGTTGTTGTTGCTGTTGATATTGCGTTGTTGTTGTTATAGATGATGGTGAATGCCATGATGTTGGTGATAATGATTGTTGACCACCACCAACCCCACCACTACCGCTGCCAATATCACTACGTTGTTGTTGACTTAAAACATGAAGTGGAGGTGATGAGATTGTTGATGGTGATTGTTGTATTGCACCACTATTATTAATCATATTCATATTCATATTAATATTATTATTAGTATTTGTATTATTATTATTATTATTATTATTATTAGTATTATTAGTATTTATAATATTATTACAATTAAAATCACTAACACTTTCACCACAATTACCACCAACAGCAATTCCTACGCCACCAGTTATATACGATTGATTATTTAAATATTGTGATTGATGATGATGATGATCATATGAATTTAAAATGTTTACTCTTTGTTCTTCCTGTTCATCAACATCACTATCATCATCATATTGTTGCTGTTCATCAAAATTAGAAATTGCATTATTTCCAACACTATTATTATTATTTATATTACTATCGCTGATATCATGACCATCAGTAACATCACCACTTTCATTAATTAATTCATCAACAGTATAATTATAATTTATTTTTGTTTGTTGTTGTTGAATAACTCCGCTCGATAAAATTATATGAGATTGTTGTTGCTGTTCAATTATTGTTGGTGATTGTTGCTGTTGTTGTACAGTAGTAGAATTTACTTGTAATTGATATTTACTATTAATTGAATTTGTATTTTCTGTCATTATATTTTATAAGAAATAACGTTGTATAAATTTTTGTTATATGTTGCTAAACATAATTTTAAAAGTATAGCTTTTAAAACAATTTATACACACACAAAAGAAATTATTTAGAAAAAAATGATTTTATATTTGATTGATTTTGTTTGTTGTTGTTGTTCTTCATGGAGGAAAGTCCTGAAAACTTCTCCATACACACTACTAAGTCTTTCAAAGTCCTGAAAAACGCGTTGTTGAATTTCTTATAATAGTTTTTATATATATTTGAGTTTTCACAAAACCACGTTTTTAGGGCGGCTTTTTTAACTCCTTTTATAGAATGTCTTTCATATACCTAAAAAAAAATTTTAATGGTAAAAAATCAAAACTACATAAAAAATTCTGGCTCTGGTGTAATATCCCGGACCCGACAACAAAGTTATTATCATATATTTGGAACTAGTCAATATAGATCCTTAAGTGGGGGTAGCGAGCGGAGCGTAGCGCAACGAGCATGCATTAAGTCACTACTAATAACAAAAATAAGAAAATTTATTAAAAAGACAATTAATAAATAAACAGCAAATGTTGGTGATTGTTTTTGGGCCCGGGAAATTACATCAGATCCAAAATTCTTTTTTGTTTTGCCATTTTACAAACGAAAACAATTTTTCAGAGGTCTGGTGTAATATCCCGGACCCAACAACAAAGTCATATATTTGGAACCAATCAGTATAAATCCTTCAAGGGGGGATAGCGAGCGGAGCGAGGATGCATTAAGTCACTACTAATATCATAAAAATAAGAAAAAAATAAAAAAAAAAAAACAATTGATAACTGAAATGACAAATGTTGATAGTTGTTGTTGGGTCCGGAAAATTACGCCAGATCCTTTTTCAGTTCTAAAATAAACCAAAAAGTAATTAGATTGTAAGATCACTGGAAAAAAAAACCCTTCCGTTGCTTTTTTTTTTCTTCAGATGTCCCGCAGAGGCCTACCAATAACACACCACCTCAAAAACATAACCACACTTTTTTTTTTTTTTGTCAAATTGGATTCACTTTTTTTATGTTATCTCGATGGAATTTATTCTTTCTTCGCAAAGTTTATCACGATATTAAAAGGCTCAAATGTAATGTACTCTGTATGGCATTAGGAAAAGACAAAAAAAAAAAAAAACTAATCGAATGCTTACTTATGCATGTCAAATCCGTAGAACTGATTACAATGTGCATAAAGCAAAAATAACCATTTGACACAAAAAATTTTGTTTTTTTAATTGTTTTTTTGTAATTTAAAAGTGATTTTAAAAAATTTAAAATCGTTTAGAAAACAATTTTTCAAAAAAAAAAAAACCAAATTTTCCAGTCACGTTTCATCAGAAAAATATTTGCAATTTAACTGTCAAAATTTCCGTACAAAATGTACTAACTGATTTGTATTGCTTAAACATAACGAAACAGAAATCGAACTTAACGAATACACGCGTATGCATAATGCTTAGAGCAGAATGCCGTGAAAACCATCGCGAAAACCAACTAAGTGTTACCCTGGAGGCAATCTCGACGGACGCGACGGACGCAATGAACGCGTGAATTGTCAAAAACGTTAGTGACGGTATAAATATTTTTGTGTAGGCAAATTCGACGCCGTCGATGAAATTTGTAATTTTTATTATTATTTGATATAATCTTTGTGTTATAAATTAAAATAGTTTTTTAAGTAGTGTAAATTAATAAAAAAAACTAAAATATCGTTTTTAAATGGAATTTTCACAAAATAATTCCCACACAAAAATTTTAAAATGACATTTGAACGCGTCCGTCACGTAAATGTTGAACACGAATCAACTTTACAACGTCTTAACCGTCGCGTCCGTCACGTCTACGTCGAGATTGCCACCTCCCATACATTTCATATGAAATTAACTTTTATTTGACACTTCACGCGTCCGTCGCGTTCATTGCGTCGTTCGCGTCCGTCGAGATTGCCTCCAGGGTTACGCTGGAGGCAATCTCGACGGACGCGTTCAAATGTCATTTTAAAATTTTTGTGTGGGAATTATTTTGTGAAAATTCCATTTGAAAACGGTATTTTAGTTCTTTTTATTAATTTACACTACTTAAAAAACTATTTTAACTTATAACACAAAGATTCGGTCTGGTGTAATATCCCGGACCCAACAACAAAGTCATTGTCATATATTTGGAACCAATCAGTATAAATCCTTAAAGGGGGGTAGCGAGCGGAGCGTAGCGCAGCGAGCATGCATTAAGTCACTACTAATATCATAAAAATAAGAAAAAATTAAAAAAAAACAATTGAGAACTAAATGACAAATGTTGATAGTTGTTGTTGGGTCCGGGAAATTACACCAGATCCCAAAGATTATATCAAATAATAATAAAAATTACAAATTTCATCGACGGCGTCGAGTTTGCCTACACAAAAATATTTATACCGTCACTAACGTTTTTGACAATTCACGCGTTCATTGCGTCCGTCGCGTCCGTCGAGATTGCCTCCAGGGTTACGCTTAGAGCAGAATGCCGCGAAAACCATCGCGAAAACCAACACAAACACAATAGCGTAACCAAGTATAGTGTAAATTGATTTTATTTTCGTAAATAAATTCCCTCTTTTTCAATAAGTTTGTGAAATTAATTATATCAAGTAAAATAACCATTTAAAACATATAACCCTCAATAAGAATTTGATTATCACAAAAAATGTAAACAAAAACAAAGTGAGGTTAGAATATTTTGGTTTTCGCGTTGGTTTTCGGATTTTAACAAACTTGTTTCGATAGCTCCGTCATTTTCACGTCAATGTGGGTAGTCGGATAGAAAACATATATATTTGAACTGATTTAACATTCCAATACGTTGGTTTTCGCGATGGTTTTCACGGCATTCTGCTCCACACTTAATATAATCATGGAACAGGATTCAAGTATATTAGTACATTTCTGTCAGTTTTACTCTGCCATGCAGAGCACATTATATTTGAGCCTTAACTTCCATTAAAATTACTAACTTAAAATGTTTTCCTTTTTTAAGTTCGAAGAAAAACACATCGTGTTCTTCTATTTCCCTTTTTTTTAATTGCACAATCTTAACGAAATTTTCTTTCCCTCTACGTTTACACGTATGACATGCGACTTTGATAGTAGTACTTGCTGTTTTTAACTTGGCATAACACACAGTTGATCGTAATGTCGTTTTATTATGTATCCGTCATCTAGTTCAATTAAGTAAAGTAATTTTTCGAGTTTCTCGATTAGTATCACATATTTCCATATCGTTCGTCAGCGAACCACGATCACGATTGAATTCGGTAAACCATCAATAAACACTATTGACACAGTATAATAAACAGTAAGAAAACTGGCAAACAAAATGTGAAAAATTACGAGTGACCTCGCCAATTTTGCGTTTATTTTTAGAATTTCACGCCCGTTTTTGCCACCCATTATCTTTATTTTCCATGCATGTGTGTTTTTTCTTAATAAAAAATGTATATAAAAAAACCGCCATCTTTTTATGCTCTACCATTTTTTTTAGATTACTCTATGTTGGTGGAACAGAGATGAATATGTATTTAGCTTTAATAAACAGTTCTAACATTTATGTAAATAATAATTCATACAGGCACTAACACTTAAAATATTTGAAAAATACATAACAAAAAATTTCTTCTACTTAAAAAAAACCCACGTGCTTATCAAAAATGCTGTAATATGGTACAATTTATTCTTACAGGTACCAATACTTGAAAAAAGTTTAGTACATGGATTAGGCGCTTAAGAAGCACGAGGGGTTTGTTGCTTTCTTTGTTTCATCCATTCTTTTGTCGAAAACGCATAAGACTATTATTGGTCTCCCTTGCTACAATTATCTTATAGGTAGCACGTGGTAAAATTTAATATATTTGATTTAAAGGTTACTTCTTTCTTTCTAATGAAAAATTTTAATTTTCTTGCCTTATTTTGTGCGGAATTTTTTCTCTCTGTCATTCTCAGAGGAAGTATTGGGAAGATCGCGTCTAATTTCTCTTTATTTCCCAGTCAAATTACTGTCTGTTTATTATACTGAGCTACTGGTCTTGATGGTGCTTCATCGCCAAAAGTCGATGCACTGTTGTTGAGAGATAAGCCAAGTCAAAAGTTGTAAAAAATAATCACACCAAAACGTTCACGTGTTAATTCCATTTTTTGGCCGAGATGAAATTTTCAATCAATGTAAACAATACAAATATTGCCCGTACATCAAAACGTTCTTAGTACGTTTATATTTAAAAAAAAAAAAAAAAACGTTAAACTTTAAGTGGCAGATGTTAGCCATGTTTAGAAGCAAAAAAATTGGCTTTAATAATTCCATGAAGTCAGACCCTCACGCTCTATTTTCTTTAAAAAAAAAATAACGAGAAAATATAATTTTTACTAACATTATTGCATAATAAAAAAAGAAATAATGGAACTTTTATTTCAAAAATTTAAATTATAGGAATTAACAACGCATACCATATATATAGTTATAGTGGAAACAGAATGACGTATCTACAACGGATTCCACAGTTTTGGTTTTCAGATTATTTTAAAAAGTCCGTCGTGGATCCGTCGCGATCTGTGTAGTCTAATTGAAATCGTATGCATTTAAAATTTTAATGCGTCGTGAATCCGTCATTCTGCTTGAACCTTTAAGACTAAAGTGGTAGATCTCTTCCCTTTCCATGGAGCTTTTTAAAGTTCCAAAATTTTTCGAGATTTTTCCTTAGGCCTAAGTTATACGACGATCATTGTAATGAAGGAAATTGTGGAACTAGTGGAAACCGAGCGTTTTTCTTTGATTTTCAATGAAAGTTGGTTATACCTCTTTTACGAATGTCAGAGAAACTTTCAGTCAGACTTTCGTTCATAGCTAAGTCGTATAATGGTTTTTTTCATCAAATCCAATTAGATTATTTCTTCCCTTTCCTTTTTTACCGATGAGACACAAATTTTCTCCATTTTTTTATATATTATTATTTTCTTATTGGGACGCTAAAGTTTGAGGTTAGAATGTCGACGAAAAATTCCTAATGAAGGCAGTTCTACAGTGAAATGAAATTAAATAGAAACGCAATCCACAAAACAGCTGATCGATTAAAACATGTTACCGTCATTCAAATTATAAAAATCATTATAAAAAACAAATTACGTGATAATCCTAAGATTTTTTATTTAAAATCTATTTACTAAACTTTTTCCCATGTTTTGCATTATTTTTTTTTTTAAAGAAATAACCTTTGTAATACGTTAATTTTCCATTCTAAAATTATTTCCGTCATTACAATGATCGTCGTATAACTTAGGCCTTACTTAGGCCTTAGCTCGATAAAGTTTGGCAACTTTTCAACTATGAATAGTAAAGCTTTGAAAGGCTTTTTTTCATTTTCGTTCTACGACAATTTTTGGCAGAGATCAAAGTGTAACTAATGCTAAAGTATGGAAAGCTCCTATCCTTACCGTACCGCCGTTTTTCAAAATTTGCCTGTTCTTTCTCAAACAATTTTCTATCCACTGCTGACATAGATAGCTACATATTATACGTATGGGTGAAAGAGAAATATAATCTAAGCAAAGAAGCACGTGTTGAAATTTATATGCAATGCACAAATACTATAAGAAAGATAAGGTTTTTAAGAGTTTTTCACGTGTTTTTGCTTATTCTGGCTACTTCGCTAGCTTTCCATACTTTAGCATTAGTTACACTTTGGCAGAGATACAGAATTTCTAAAATTTGTTGAACATTTTTGATCCCTTAATTTTTCTAATTAGTTTATTATTTGAAACTGATGTAATTGGTTTTTCTATGATTAGCATGAAGATCCAGTCCGAGCAGTTGTTATATGTATTTTCAAGTCATTATTTGTTGACTCGCAGCATTTTTGTATGTGTTTCTTTCTAATGTGACTTTGAAAATTACTATTTACTGTAAATGAACAATTGGAGCTGCCACATTTTAATAGTTTTCTCGTTTATGTGTTTTTAAATGATATCGAAGATTACTACTACTTTTAAATGAACGATCACATTGTTCACATTTGAATGGTTTTTCTCCGGTATGTGTTCTTATATGATCTTGAAGGCTATTATTACATCTAAATGAACGATCGCATTGTTCGCATTTGTATGGCTTTTCTCCGGTATGTGTTCTCATATGTCCTCGAAGAAGATTATTATTTATAAATGTAAGATTACATTGTCCACATTTGAATGGTTTTATTCCAATATGTCTCAATATATGATTTTTAAGATTAGTAGCATTTTTAAATGAACGATCACACTGATCACAATTGAACGGATTTTCTCCGGTATGTGTTCTTATATGATTTTGAAGAGAATAAGCTCTTCTAAATGATTGATCGCATTGTTCGCATTTAAATGGTTTTTCTCCGGTATGTGTTCTTATATGATCTTGAAGATTTCCTTTTCGTGCAAATGAACGTTCGCATCGTTCACATTTGAATGGTTTTTCTTCAGTATGAGTCATTATATGACTTTGAAGATTACCAGTATTTCTAAAAGACTGATCACACTGCTCACATTTGTATGGCCTTTCTCCAGTATGCGTCCTTATATGGATTTTAAGGTCACTGCTTTGTCTGAATGAGCGATCGCATTGATCACAATTGAATGGTTTTCTTTCGGTATGTGTTCTCTGATGAATTTTTAAAAAACTTACTTTTAAAAAAGATTTATCACATTTATTGCATTTAAAAATAGACTTTTGAGAATTAGTTCTTAGAGCAGCATCACTATTCTGCTTGGAAGTAGATGACAAACATTCTAAAGTCTTATTCGGTTTTCTTTGACGGATTTCGGACGATTCATGAATGTGCTGAACGTGCAATGTTAATTGTTCGGTACTTAAAAACCTTTCTTCACATTCTATACAACTGTGCCAAATCAAATTTAATCGATCTTCTTCGATAATATCGTTTTTATGTAAATATTTACGAATTTTTTCAGTTTCGTCTTCATCTTCAATAATTAACTCGGGCTCTTGTTTAATTGAAATTTCCATTAGAACTAATTTATCACATTTCTCAGTAAATAAATCAGTTTCGATTTTTATTATTTCTCCAGCCATTTTTCTATGATTTTCCCTAAGATTTAAAATATAAAATTTCCAAGCTCTCTGAGGTACTACTTACAAATAACTGCAACACTGTTTTTATGTAATTCAAAGCCGGAACTGCCAGAATTGTTTTAATTATGTAATTTTTATTAGTTTATTAGCCAGTCGAATTAGGACTCCCAACTTCGATTTGCATTCATCTGAAGAATTTGCAAAGAATTAAATAAACTATTTATTTAACTACTATTTATCGCAACAAAAATGGTTATTTTCTAAAATTGTGTTTGTTTATGCATTTTCGACTCGTTCAATAAATCGCGTGAGAGCATATGACAGCTACGTGGGGTTGCCAACGTTTTAGAGTGTGGATTACTTTATATACGGCTTAAGGCTGAATTATAATGCAAAGAGCATAGCAAAGGACAAAATAACTGAACGAATTCTAGCTTTTGAATGTCAAATTTGTTCAACTGATTATTATGTGCATAAACAAGAATAACCATTTGATAGTTCGCCATCAAAAAACTTTGTGTTTTTCTAATTGTTTTTTGGAATTTAAAAGTTTATTATAAAAAATTCAAATTCAATTCATATTCTATGGGAAAAATAATTGCAATTTGGATGTCAAAATATCCGTACGGAATGTACTAATTCATTTGTTATTTAACGAAAGCTTGGCTTAATACATAATAATCGAAATTTACATGTTCTGAAGATTAGTATATTTCCATAAGTTCGGATTTGCTTGGCTCTTCCCATTATAATTGGACTTTTATTTCAAGGCAAAGTTTTGAGGCTTTGATTTTTGCAATGGTTTTCGGGTCATTCTGTTTTAGTTTTTCTTTTCAGTCGAATTGAAGAAACGTTTTGTGGACTTCTACAATAGGACTTTTTGTCGGATTTATACAAATTTAATGTGTGCCAACTGCGCCATTGAAAATGCCTTTAACGAGGGAAGAGAAAAATTTCTGCCCATAAACATATTATATAAATATTTTAAATATATTATTTCGAGTAATAAATCAAATAATCTATAATTAAAAGGAGCGATATATTGCGTATATTACGGCTCGTCATGCGTTATTTCGCAAACTTGCGAAATTATTTGATTATTTTTGACAATTCGTTGAACCAATCAAAATGCTTAAAAAACTTCGCAGATTTGCGAAGCTTATGTCAAAAATAAACATGCCCTGGAGCTGATTATTTTCGCAAACTTGCGAAGATAAATTTTTCCATTTTTGACAAATACAATTTTGAATTTATTTTAACGGGTTTTTCTTTTGGAAGTGAATACCAAAAACTATTAAATTGGGAATTAGTAGAATGTTTAATTCCAAATGCATTTTATATTCAAAATACCTGACTGCCTAATGTCATTTCTGCGAAAATGAAAAATTATATTTGCGGAACGTTGTCACGGGTGACCAATCAGAATGAGCTTTCAAACTTGCGAAAAATCTTCGCAAAAATAATCAAGTCACGTGACGAACCCAATTGTATTTTAGCATCGACCAAGCGTTTTTACGATATCTGTGTCTGAAGCATCGATTTTCACGCCGAACTGTCAAATTTGGGGGGGAAAAAAATTGCGTTTTTTAATTTATAATTTTTAGTGCGTTTCGGATTCCAAACCAAATTCTTTTGAATTAAATAATCAAAGTTAATAAATTTCCTATATAAAGTGTTTAATTTCTGGGTGTAATAACGAACAACATCCAAAAATTCGTGGAATTTTCTTTCACAACTAAGTTTGACATATTTTTTATTAAAATGTGCGAATTTTCGTTCTTGCCGTATAAAAAAAAGTTTTTATGGTGTTCATTTACTTATTGGTAATCAAATAGAAATTATGTTAATTCATAAATTAGTAAAAAATTCGTTTTTTTGAATCCACGCCGAAGCGTCAAATTCCACTTTTTTTTTATTTTGATTCTAACTAAATCTACCAGTGACAGTCATTTTTTGGTTAAAATGGGGGCAATTCTTAAAATTCCTCGAAATTTTTGAAAATTTAGCATTTTCAGTTTTAAATGTTTTTTTTTTTGGTTTTAAAGTTTCCAAAGAATGAGGCTCTACGTATGAAATGGCTTTCGACTATTGGTTTACGCAGGAAAGAAATATATAGGCACATAAATATTTATAATCATTATTTAATAATTTAATTTTGTAAGTTTAAGAAAACTTGAATTTTGTATCAATCAAACGTAAAACATTTTTTTGCAATTCGGATGTTCCAGAATGCATGAGATTTTGGCCCATTTGCAATGTTGCCCCTCCGAATTCATGTTTTTAACGCCACCACTACGCCGCACACATAAGCAATAAAAATGCAAGTGTATTCTAAAAGTGCTTCAATTTCCCCTGCGAAAGGCCTATCCATATTTTCCCTAATTTAAGGCATCGACATACAAATTGTGCAATGGGTTTTGTTTTGCCTCCATTGTGTTTCTACCGTAACATTTGGAATTAAAATATCAAAGATCAATTGTAACTAACTTCACAAATATTTTCAATTGTCAGTTTTTTTTTCGATTTGAAGTTTTGGTCAAAAATAGTGTCAGTGGTTGCTACGGTGAACGTAAATTAAATTATTCTTCAATTTGTTTCAATCAAATTTTGTGCATAACTTCATTAAAAATGCCTGTAAAATATTTTTAATCATTCAATATATATGGAAAATAATTATTTACATAATTTTGTTATTATTTTTTTATTAGGAAGAACAAGGCGAAGTGGAAAATGTTCGTGTAGTTGTTCGTGTTCGTCCAATGGATAAATCTGAAATCGAAAGTGGAAGTCAGAATGTCGTAAAAGTTGATAAAATCAATAGATCCGTTGTTATTGTAAAACCGAATACAACACAAAATGAACCGCCGAAAGTGTATTATTTCGATAATGTGTTTGGAGAAGATTCCGCACAAGTATGTACAAAGAAAAATTTAATTATAAATAATAATCCATATTAGTATCCAGTCGGACGTATTTTATCCGGAATGCTTGATGGTTCAAATGCATTCCGGTAAACCGAATTTTTCGAATAATAGATATATAATTTATAGTTTTCGTATTTTGTCTGTGTTTTTCCGGAACTTATCCGGAAAGTTCGAACACCCGACATTAGGGTGGAAGAAACAGTTTCTTCGCATTTTAGTCCTAGAAAATAACATAAGTTTTGTCATATTGTTCAATAAATCATCAAAGTTTATTTTGTCTTCTTGAAAATAGTCCCAGTTGATGCGATACACATATGCCAACGATTAATTCAATCGTTGAAACACTTCTTATAGGCATTTTCCGGTATAGCCTCTAGCACTTCCTACGAATTTTGTTTTATGGCTTCAATGGATTCAAAACGTGTTCCACGAAGTGGTAATTTTAACCAGGTGAAGAGGGCAAAGTCATAGGGAGCCATATCTGACAAAAAAGGTGCTTAATCGATGATATTTGAAGAGTTTTAAGTCAAAAACAACCATCGATATTTGGGACGACACTGTAGGTCTATTTTATTTGCCACTTGCTCTGGGGTAGAGCAAATTTTTACATTGAAAATAACAACAACAAAAGAGCAAATCCTACACTACTTTCAGACCATGTGTAACTATTGCACCCGAAATTAGTTCAGTTTTCTCCCATAAAAAGTGCATTAGCTAAATGTTTCTCATTTCATTACAATATAGTTGCTAAGCAACGCTACAAACATTTGAAGTAAAACTTTCTCCTACTCCTGCTCGTTTTATTTGCCACTGACCCTGCTCCAGGGTAGGGTATGGCAAATAAAACAGACCTGTTATCAGAAAATCCAAAATCCAAAAATTGTCCTTTCACAAATCTGAAATTTTCCAGTAAACATTTTCTCTCAAAGGCTTCATAACGCCCAGGTAATATTATTTGTTGACTATTTACCATTTCGGAAATAATTTCGTATTGATAACACCACGTCAGTTAAAGAAAACAAACAACATGATAATTTTCAAGTGATTTTTTCCGTTTCCGCTCGTTATCGAAACGCCATTCCCGAGCTTGTTGGCTAGTTTGCATGTCAAACTCATAAACCCACGTCTCGTCACCTGTTATGATGCGTTTCAGAAATGTACAATCCAAATCGTGTCGAGACTCGTTAAACAAAATTGTGGCTTCTGGTGTGAGACCAACCTAGAAGAGACCCTAGAGTACCCATTACATCTAGAAAAAAGAGGTTTACATGGTAGTGGCATCATTGGTCCTTATTTCTTTCAAAATAAGGCGGGAGAGTTATCGGCCCATTATATTTTCGATAATATGAAGGTCCTGATTAAATTCGGTTTCAACAGGAAGGTACTACGTGGCATACAGCGACAGAAACCATCGATTTATTGAAATCACAATTTAGGGGGATAATGGGATTTCGAGAAATATCCCTGTAAATTGGCCTCCAGAGTGGTGTAACCTGATATCTCTCAAGCATTTTCTATGGGTTTAGCAACAATTGTCCAACATTGGTCCTGTTATTCGTGAAATACGGCCGCTATTAATCGAAAATATAACCACCCAACGTTGGACTGACAGTATGCTCTTCGTCAAGAACAGTCACGGCGGCAATATGCCCAAAGTCATTTTTAAATATTAATGGCCAAGACCGCAATTAGGATCTGTAGTATTCTTTTTTTTCTAAAAATTATACAAGATTTTATTTAACAAGTTTTTACATTTATGCTAATTTGTTATCACTAGTTGAAGTTGGCAGATTTCACTTGGACTAATCCGCAAAATCGAACTTTTATGTAATTAATTCGGGGTCCAACAAGGGTAAGCAGACTTAGGACCTATTCTATTTTGCTTAACTGTAAATGATGTTGTTTTCGTGGTTAAACATGTAGGCAAAGAAAAATAAATACATGAAGAACCGAGCCTGGATTTGATCCAGGTTCTCATCAGCTTCTAGAAACGAGGTCTTTACCGACTTGACCATTCAACACTTTGTTTATCGATCTGTTCATTTGTCTTTTCTAACTAAATATTATTCAAACAATACAACTGTTATTCGAAATATAATAACTATTCTATAAACCTTTCAATTGCTATGCCAATCATTTGTATTAACAACTATTATGAAACTAATATAATACTCCTACCAAACACTCAAAAATTTCTAACTTTGCTGACGACTATTTCCCTATTTGTACGATATCAATCATTTGCCTCCTCCGTAGAGTGAGTAATTTGGGCGTGTTTTGTGACAACAAACTCAATTTCAAGCTACATATTGTCTTATTCGTCTATAAGGCACACAATTCGACCTTAGGCTTTATAAAACGCTGGTCAAAGGAATTTTCGGATCTTCATATTATTAAAGACCTTTTTATTATTCTAGTTAGATCTCTATACTGGAATTTGTCAGCCAGGTGTGGTCTACTGCAAGTTCCAAATTGGTAGGGTCGAATTTGTTCAACGAAGAATCGTACGTTTATGAATTAAGACATCTTCCTTGGAATGATCTTTTTCCATTGCCTCCATATGAGAATAGATTAAAATTGAGGGCGCTACATTCTCTGGAAAGAAGGCGTCAGGTGGATGATAGGGTTTTGGCCATCAAATTATCAACAAAATAAATTTTAAAAATATATTTGACTGTCGCTTGCTGTATTAATATGTATTAAAAACTTAGCGTGTTTAATTATGATCCTTGTTTAAAAAAGTCGACCACATCTATAGGAGTAAGATTTAAAGTAATATAAACATCAGGTCATTTAAAAGCATTCGTTTTATGTACATTATATGAATTTAAAGTACTTTAAGGGAAATACACTGTTTGAGGGAGATTTATTTGTTTCGGATTTGTGCCCTTCGTGAAAAGGAACTACAGCAGAAAGTATTTTAGGCACTTGATGTTTTTCTACTAGCGTTATAAATGTAGGGCCATAACGTATAATTTTTTAAGCAAATAATGGACCGCTGATCAAAATTAGATCATTTGCAATAATGTTGATCAAAATAGGTTCTAGGGTCAGTAAAATCAAGCATTATTAGCCACCCCAAAAGTCGGTCTTCATCAAAAGAAAGTGATCTGTATCTGGTGGGACTGGGAAGAATTCTTTACTATGAGCTCTGCTCCTACCATACAACTAGTCCAAACATTCAGTATTTTGCTCGCAACTGGACAAATTGACGAGAAAGATACAAAAAAATCTTGCCGAAATTTGTGTATCGTAAAAAAATACGTAATTAATTTGATTGAATAACAAAATTTAATTTTATGTTAGGTCCATTGTGCAAGCCTCGGTTATATAGTAGTCCTTTAATTGTGTAGTAGGCCATTCTTCTAGAGCCTACAATGAAGACAGATATCCGGTTGATAGGAATCCCTTTGATGGCATTTGGTTTCACAAAGCTTTCATCGAAGGTTTTGAGTCTACGATTTTTAAAAGCTGGACATTTACATATAAAGCGCTCCCCGAAGAGTTCGCAGGTTTATTAATTCATGCTTCGGGTTTATCAATTATTTCTTTTTTACCCACGAGCACAGAATACTTTCCGCGTGTATAATGGATTCGTTATTTAAGTATGGGCAATTGAGCTCCTTTGGTTTTTCATCAAGTCAAATTAGAGACTGATGTTTTCGGCAGGTCATTTGGTGTAACGGAAATAGTTCTCCAGAATGACTCTTCTGATTCTTCCAGAAAATTACATTCGCAGAATCATAGAAATTTCACAAAAAAATCGGGAAACAACAGTTGCTTTGCAATCTGAATACTATTTCTGTTGGGAGACTATCGTAAGATTTGGTCGTAAACAATTGGAGACGGCAGCTTTAGTTATCTTCAAACCCGAATTGGCAAACATGAGATAAAATCTCGTTACATTTAGAATACAAGCAACACGTATTTATTTTCAGTTCTGAAGCAGTGAATACTAAATTATGAAATACAGAAAATAATTTTTATATATTTAATTATTTATGCAAAATATTATCAATTAAATGGCCGCCTCTGGACCTTCTGCTGCACCCGATCTTTTTGAGGTACTTTTCGATGACTTCGTAAATTTCGGGCGGTATTTCGGCAATAACTTGGCAGATGTTGTTTTTTTAGGTGCTCCAACGTTTCGGGTTTGTTGGCGTAGACACGATTTCTAAGATATTCCCACAAAAAGAAGCCCAACGGCGTTAATACGCATAATCTTGGCGGCCAGTTGACGCCACCAAAACGTGAAATAATTCAACCTGGAACTTTTCACGCAAAACATCCAACGTTGCACTCGCTGTGTTGCGAGTTGCTGGAATCACAGGTCTTCCATATCAATATCTTTGATTTTGTGCCAGAAATAATCGGTTATCATACGCCTATATCGCTCATCATTGATTGTTATTGTCTGACCCTGATCGTTTTCAAAAAAGTAAGGCCCAATGACACCGCTTCACCACAATGCGCACAAAACAGTCACTTTTTGGCCATGTAATTGTGTCTCGTGAATCTCTTGAGGATTTTCATCTCCTATATGCGACAATTTTGTTTATTACCACACCCAGAGAGGTGGAAATGCGTCTCATCAGAGAAGAGGATTTTTTTTTTTTGAAAAATCAGCAGTTGAACAATTTTAACGCGGTAGTTAAGCGATCCATTTCTTAAATGTGTTGTTGCAAACTGACATTTGACACTTTCAAACAAGTGCTTGATTTACAGTACTGGCAACATAGAAAACTCAAATTAAATTATCCGCCGACGCCGTCGATGAAATTTGTAATTTTTATTGTTATTTGATATAATCTTTGTGTTATAAATTAAAATAGTTTTTTAAGTAGTGTAAATTAATGAAAAAAACTAAAATACCGTTTTTAAATGGAATTTTCACAAAATAATTCCCACACAAATTTTTAAAATGACATTTGAACGCGTCCGTTACGTAAAAGTTGAATACAAATCAACTTTACAATGTCTGAACCGTCGCGTCCGTCACGTCTACGTCGAGATTGCCACCGCCCATACATTTCATATGAAATTATTTGACACTTCACGCGTCCGTCGCGTTCATTGCGTCCGTCGAGATTGCCTCCAGGGCAAAGTGTAATTAATAATAAAGTCGCGAAAGTTCCTATCCTTACCGTACCGCCGTTTTTCAAATTTTGACTGTTCTTTTTCAAACAATTTTCTATCCACTGCTGAAATAGATAGCACTAAAAATTGTACATACGGGTGAAAGAGAAACATGATGTCATATGATTTTGAAAAACATCCCTCATTTTTTTGTTCCAAAAATTAATCCCATGATGGTGTTGCCATTAATGTATTTTTTTTAAACTGACTGTTTAACTTTTTTAAAAAATGATGAAAATCTTTAATAATTGAGTTATTATTTAAATGAATTTTTTAATAATGAAAAATTAAATTAATATTTCTCCATTCTTTGCTATTTTAGTTTTAATGCAGCATTAGGGTGGCTCTCACTTTTACATTAAAACAAATTTGAAATTTGTGAAAAGTAGAAGTATTCTTTAATTGTTATTTCTATTAAAACATGTTCTATAAAATTTATGCGAATTATAGGTATTTTTATACAATTCTGAAAAAAAACAAATTCGATCCACCCTAATATGCATAAACAAATTAGATCCACCCTAATGTACACATCTTTATTAAATACAACACTTTATTGCAAAATGCACTAACCGTTCCGGATTTGTCGGCAATTTAAAAAACCGTACTTGATTGTTTTCAGATGTTGAAAAGCAGCCAGGCACAAAACACTTAAATTTATTTTGTTTCGAACATTTAAAATTTTCCATATTTTAAACCGCGTCTAACTCCAACGATTTTTTTTGAAAGAATAACAATTTGCAATATTGGCAACACCACTAATGGGTAATTTTTAAATGTAAACAATGAAACACAGGCAGAAATTAATATACAAATGCACACACACCAGAAAAAAAAAATTTGGCGCATATTTTTTTTCTGGTATGTATGTAAAATTTGTGCCCAAACTTAAGATTCCGGGATCAAATCATAAGATTCCATCTAATTTTTAAGAACATTTCATTCTCTCTCTTGCTGATGGATTTTGCCTATGAAAAGCATATGTACTCTTGCGTATTCTTTCCCCCGTTTGCCACGTGCTTTTTCAAGCTACTTCGCTAGCTTTCTTCACTTTATCATAGTTACACTTTGCTCCAGGGTTAGTTTATCACTTATTTTTGTAGAATATATCTAGACGCCGTCAAAAGTAGTTCATAAATGTAAATAAATCATAATTAAGTTCCTTACGGACAGGCGTTGGTGTATCATATATTTTTTCCTGGTCCCATAAGTGTCCGCTGAAAAGGTCTACCGTCTTGTTTGAATTAAAATAGAAGTAAAATATTATTATTTGATTTGTGTAAAAATTTATATTTCTAATAATAAAAATTTGTACAAGAAATAATGGCATATTAAAATCTATTTTCAAAAGTATATAAATATTGATTTTTTGGTAATGATAATTCCAAGTTAATAAAAACAAATTGATTTATTAATAACAAAAAGAAAAATGAAATTATACGAGGACGGTTTGTTAATGAAAAATACATTTCTATGATATAATTCTATTCGACAATTCAGAAGTGGGATAGAATCATCCAATAAAACTCTTTTATTTAATTGTATCGGGTCCGACAATTGAAGTGTCCGTCTAATTCAAATCGCTGTCAACTGTAAACCGCACATCTGGCAATATTAAAATTTGACATGAATGGTTAAAGGAACGTTCTGGTAATGATTCTGAGTATTGGAGAGACACAAGAAAGCAAGATGGAAAAGATTTGGCTCGTGAATGGAACTGTTTAAGCTGTTTGAATTTGTTTTTTTTTTTTTTGTAATATTTTAACAAACATGAATTTTGTCACCTTTGACACAAAACATATCTAAATTTTTCAATATGCTCTAAAAGAATATTTTTTGGAATATTTCCAATCAGAATTCATTTTTTTCTCTAGTTTTCAAAATTATAAACGTCAAATGAAATCTCGTAGGGAGATGGAAACACTTCGAAATCTCTTTGTCGAAATCACGGGATTTCAGGGAGATGGAAACATGGTATTATGCTTGCTGTTTCATTCATGAAGGGCCTTCTATAAGTCCGTGAAATCCACCGTGGGGGACTGAATTTTTAGGACTGCCAAATTGTAGGAATTTTAGGCGGCTTCTTTAAATAGTTAATACAAATAATTGAATAGTTTCAAATAAAAATTAATGCAAAATAGCAATTGTATTATTATCATACAAAATAGAAAGTTTATGAGGAAAAATTTAAACAAGCCAGGAATATATGATGACAAAGTTTATGATTTTTTTGACATTAAAAAAGCAGAAAGTCCGAAGAGCATCTTCTTTAGTACACGTAATTTCAGTACTAGATGCTAGTATTTGAGAAGTCTCAATGCAGGATTTAGGCTTGCCGCACACTTGAGCTAAGCTATGCGGGTGAGACTCGATGTAGTTACATAGCTTAGTTTGGGCACGCTCACCCCGTTGGACACTTGAACTAAGCTATGCGGCTATATTTTTGGTAAATTCATGCCACCCGTTCTATTTGAGCCGTCAGAGAGATATAATGTGCGAACACAGTATCGATGAATTATTACTATACTAGACCTAGATTCCGAATCAGATTTTGTCTCAAGAGGAACAAGACATTGACACTTACACATTTATATAGAGACAAGATACTATCATAAAATAAAGAAGACATACTACACTTTTGCATCGATTCTACACTGTATAATGCCGAAAGTACGTATATGTTAGTGTTGGCGATGCCAGCGAAGCTCGTTCGCTTAGTTGAGGCCTGAACTACGTGTGAAATGCTGAATTTTTCACTTTCAGCGAGAAACTTAGCTCACGTAGTTTAGCTCGCTTAGCTCAATGTTCTGGTTGAGTGCTGGTAAATTTTGCCAACCCCTAGAAAATGTGCTAAAAAAAACTATTCAGCAAATAAACCTAATAATTTTTCTGTTACCATTTTAAAGATGGAAGTTATGTATAAAGTTTTTGCATACGAGCTCGGCCTGTATGTGAGGCTCGCTAATTATCAAACCTTCCTCGTATTTAAATTAATTTAAAATATTTTCTTTTAAACATGTAAGTTTCAAATACAAATTCTTATTCATATGATAATTATTATTATTTTTTTTGTTTTTTTTGGACGGTATTAAAAACATTAAAGCATAAATATAAAAATCTTAAAATTATTAAAAAAAAAAAAAAAAAGAAAAGAAAGAGAAAACAAATGAATTAACTAAGATCAATCGAGATCACCGCTTATTCCATATAAAATCGTCAAAGCCAATTCGACTATATGCAATAATGTAAGAATTAATGTTAGCGAAGCGGTTCCACAGATCAAATCGAGTCTAATAAGAAAAAGAAAAAAGAAAATAAAAAAAAATTAATGAATTTAATAGAAATTTAATAAATACGTAGGTTGCTGCAAAAGTTTCAGGAAAGTTTGTGAAAAAACAGCGAAAAATTTGAATAAAATTGTTTCATTGTTTTTGAAAATATTCTTCTTTTGCATACGCTCAAAATATTTTATGAAATTTAATTTAATTTTTCCCATTGAGAATGAGGTAAATCCAAAATATGTAATTTATATCCTTCAACAGCTTCTTCAGGACTCTGAGCATCCATTTTATTATTTATTTTACCGAAAATAAAGCAGAACTCATTAGGTAATGATAATAAATCAGGGATATAAGGGCAATAAGACATTAATTCGGAATTTTGGCGCTTCAAGTAATAAATATTTTGAGCTGCCGTGTAAGAACTGGCGTTGTCACGATGCAGAATGATTTGTGTTCTACCCATTGTTTTTCTTGGCAAAGAAATGGTTATGTACCAGTTGGCATTAACACTGTTGTTCGATCCTCTAAAGTCAAAGTGGCTAAATGACTAGTAAAACCAAAGAATTAAATAATAATTTTTTAAAAAAAAAAACCATTTGAGAACCAGCTACATTTGTTGATCTAATTTTTGAAAACTCCATTTATATTCAGGCTCATACGAATAAATCAAAGTTTTGTGACCTGTGTGGCGATGTTATAAATCATATTTCACAATTTTCTATTGAATTTTTTCAACATTTCCTTGCCTGATTTCACACATAGGCCAAATTGTGGTAATAAGTAATAAACTTCCTTACATTCAAATGCATTCATGTGCAATATCGTATGTATTTGTTTCACGTCGATATCCAAAGATGACTCTATCTCCTTGCTATGTCATAAGGAGATCCTTTATTATATTATTTTGTGTACAGAATTGATGTTTTTTGAAACAGTAGTTGGCAGACGATCTCCATGAAAATCATCGCTGATACTTTCACGTCTATTTCGGAATTCAATTCGATAAATTGTTGTTTTGTTGGTGCTTTATTACCACAAAGATCGCAACGAGTTGTTGGATCCACTGTTGTTGAGTTAAGTTAATTCGAAAATCGTAAGAAAAAAATCATCGCATGAAAACGTTTTCGATTTATTGTCATTTTATTCATTTTATTATAAACGGTATAAAAAGGAACCCAATTGACACTTCTTTGTTCTATCCAAGTCTCTTAGTCCAAAAAAAAAAATAATAATAAATAAATCAAATTTAAAGAACATGATATTGACAGCCAGTTCCGAAACTTTTTCCGTAACCTACGTATATAATTTAAATGTTAGAAAATTTGTTGTATACCTGTGTGTATTTGGTGGCCAATAACCCAAAGTTTTAGCATTTGACCAATCCATAAAGAGCATTGCTGTAGATGTAAGAAACAGTGCAAGACCAACTAAAGTAAATAAAGCTGATGTCTTCCATGGGCATCTTTTATAAAATACAATAAGTAGAAAAGAAATTGTTAGTTATTCTATTTTTAAATTAAAAACACAATTTTCATATATATACATATCACCAAACGGTCTTGTTATAAGCTGAACAATAGAAGTGATTAAAAACGTTCCAAATGTTACATATATTAGGCCAATCGTTCGGGGCGCCACAAATATACGTATATGAGAATTGGTAGCAGGATCATCAATTAATCCAATACAAATTATAATCAAAATCTGAAAATGGAAAATTTTAAGTTAGAAATCATAATTCTTAATTGGAATTAATAAAGAAGCATATAGTAACTGATTTTTTGATGCCCTCTGATAGAAATGGGAGAGAAAAACTGTCTAAACTAACAATATTTCAAGGTTTTTCCTTCATAAGTGTATGGCCACATAGGTTCTGCGCTTGCTACGTGGAGTGCGAAAAATATTCACGCGGTGAGATTAACGAAAACGGTGAGCGAAAAGTGTTCACATCGGATATCACTTTTGTCGTTGAACACATTTACATTTTCTCTAGTTTGTCAGTTAATTCACAAATACAAATGCAAATCTTCTTCACAATTGAAAAAATAAATCATGGCCTTCTTTTTCGTAAGAGGCGAAGAATTGAATTTCAATTCTTCTCTTTTTTTCGATCGTATCCTGCTTCCAATGAACTCGGCTATATGGCCACTTCCATTTAATTACACTCGTATATTTATCGTTGCTCTCATCTTCCAAAGCGCGTGCAGTAAGCGTAGAGCCTATGTGGCCGCACACTAACTTTGTTACCACTTTTTAAAATTTTCTCTAATTTGCCGGTAACCCAGATCCTGATAGCATAATATGCAAATTTTATTCAAATCGGTGTATCAGTTTCTAAAGTTCATCAACAAAAAACTTTATGAACAAGCTTTTTTTTCTCCTAGGACTATTTCTTTCTCCACTATCCTTGTACAGATTTGACTGAAATTTAACATGGTATCGTCTATTTATGTACTCAATAGATGTAAATAATTTAAACAAAATTGGTCCACAAATTCTCAAAATAAATGCGAAATGGTCATAATGACACTTCTTTCGAAAATTGACTCCTAACTCGGATCACTTTAAAAGACAAGACATTTTTTCGAGATAGAATTCGAAAATTGCCTGCGGGAGTTGGGCAAAAGTAGTTGCCATTGATGGACAATACTTAGATTAATCTGTTCATACAGTTTGTTCTGAAGTAAATGCATCTTTGACTACAAAAAAAAAAAACGGAACGAACTAATTTGTACTCCCTATTTGTTGCATTTTTATTTATAATATGCATTTTTAAAACTAAGGTGTGAATACTGCTTGATCATCCTGAGAACTGTATGGACACTCGCCGTCGGTCCCACTTCCTCCCTAATTTTACGAGCAGTTTTCACAGAATTCGATGTTTCCCGTAAAATGGCCCTATGTTCTCGTTCGATAGTTGCTTTGGATGTGCATCCTTTTCGATTTTCTCGGTAATTTTCTTTATTTTTGACAAATCTATTTATAGTCCAAGGATCTTGACCAATTCGCCTGGCAAAATCGCGATTGGAATAATTTTTTTCTTTAAATGAAATAATTTTTCCAACTTCTGTTTCGGTTAGTGATTTTCCACGCCCCATTTTTGTCAAAATGGAATAAAAGCATCACCACTAAGGTAAAGCAGACAAATAACACACTTATTTTTTTTAATGATAACTTGTTTTTGGAAGGCCACCGTTCGCCTTGAAAGCTCGAAGAAAACTAATGAGGGTAATCTAGTGCTGCTGCTGTGCAAGTAGCCAAAAAAGACAAAAATGGTAATTTCCACTTAAGCATGGAACATTCTTACATCTGGGTCATCAAGTAGAATAGAATAATGGGCTACGAATATTACGGAAAAAGTTTCTAAGAATTTGCACCATTATGCTATAAATGACGTTAAAAATTAAAATTAGGTTAAATACTTGTAGGTGCTCGGGACTGTATGTTTTGTTTTTCTTCTCTTTATAGACACTCTGTATTTCGATTAAAAATTATTACAATCATAAAGTTCAAATGTTCGATAGTAGAAAATTTTCATTGTGGGATTCACATAAATTTCATTTCATAATTTTCATCCTATTATTCAATTAAGTTATTAATTAACAACTTAATGAATGACATTCTTCTTATTATGGTTTTTTCTTTCTTTTACTAAAAATTCTTCAATTGATTTATATTATTTCTAATAAATTAATTTATACTTACTACTTTAAGTATTTTGATACCAATTAACCCAAATTCAACTGGGCCGCCTCCTGTTCTTGGTAGATCTGAATTTTTCTCAACGGATGACATTTCGACACGAGTTATTTCTAGAAAATTAGTTTTTGAAAATTTTTAAACTTTATTTAGAATGTTTTTTTTTTTTAATTAAAACAGAGAAAAAATTAAATTAGTTAAACATTTTATTTTGTGCATTTTTTTTGTGATTTTAGTCGATTTTTTGTCATTAATTTCACAACGAATTTCAATTTCTAATAAGTACCTATATTTCTTAAATAATGCATTTTGATTGGCTGAAATATTAAGAATTATACATTTTTTTATTATTATTATTATTATTATACCATAAATTTGGAATATGAGGGCTTTATGATAAGTCTGGTAAAATTCTAATGCCGGGTGTCATAATCGCAAATCTCATATGACATTTATAGTATTTTTCGTAATTACGCTACGAATTACTTCAGTATCTACATCAAGGGTGTCCAACCTTTTTGTTTCCCTGGGCCGCATTGGAAGAAGACATGGGGTTTTGGGCCACAAGTATATTACTATGTATAAATCCATATCATAAAATGAATGTCATACTTGGCATTGAAATTGAGAAACTAAACCATCAATATCTGGTTGGATTGACGTGGTTACAATTCTCAGGCAGTTCTCAAGGTGTTCATCCAATATGTTGGTTCTAATTTTACACTAAGTATGTTTCATTCTTCACTTAACCCACTAGGTGACAAACAACAGAACAGTGTAGCTGAGCGAGCAACGCAAACAGAAAGAAAATTTACTATATAACGAAAGAGCTTTCTGTTCTTGTCCTGTTTATGTTGTTTGCCACTTGGCAGCGTTAGCACGAGAGCGCATACAACACACAAATCATGCCTCAGAAAAATGGACAAGCTTCAATAACTTTGAATATTTTCGGGCCGCACTGATACTTGTCTTGGGCCGCATGCGGCCCGCGGGCTGCGGGTTGGACAGCCTTGATCTACATCTACTGTATTCTTTAGATCAATTTCTGTCTGACACTCTTATCTGTTTCCAAACTTGATGAAATTACTCCGGGTTGTTTTGTATCGATTTCGGAAGTCATCGACGATACTGTATAAACATTTATTTTGTAAACGGAGACTGTGTCGAAAAATAAAATATTCCTTGTTTCATTTTTACCAGAATTATCATATCCCACTCTTGTATATTCATTTTATGAGTATTTTTATGTGTAACAAAATTTTGTGTAGTTAAATTAAAACACAATCATGCCGATATATTTTTGTAAAGAAATTTGTTAGGAAATAAAATATTGTTTTATTTTAAACTTATAATACCAGATCTGGACAACTTCCGCTCTACCATGGCCTAAATGCAGTCGAAACCTTATCTGAAGTGATTAAGAAAAGTGTAGAGAAATTATAATAAATGTGTTCTATTGGGTATTTTTATCCAATATTTTGCTTTCTAAAAAAAAAAACCTATTTCTATTATTCTGCCGTGTACGGCAATTGAAGTGTCTAATTCAAATCTCTGTCAAATGTAAATTGCACATCTTGCAATACTAAAATTTGACATGAATGTTGCTTGACATATTGTCTGTTAGCGCCGGATTACACGCAGTAGAAATCTACCGTCAAGTTTTGAGTAGAAAATTATCAAACCGATTAGACGAGGAATGTTTATACCACAGTCTTTTATACAAGCTACACAAGGAGTGTATTAGTGTGTGTGAGCACAGCATCACTCGACTTTAAACCGTCAAACTCTTAAGATCTACTATTTTACTATTTACTATGTACTTTTAGATTATGTTATGATTACCTGTTGACGGTCAGTAAGCAAATGGCGCGCTTGAATTTTCAATTTTTTTTCGAAATCGACACAAACAGTGACTTTTGTTTGTGTGTGTAAAAACTCCGTTGCGCCAACATTTCGAGAGGTAGATCTTCTGCCTCACCCCCAACCCACCGATACCTATGGCTGCGATAGAATTCTACCCAAAAAACACCGCGTGTAATCCGGCACTTTGTAGTAAAAATAATTTGTTGGTGAAAAGACGCGTTCTTATTTTTTGTACAATCAAAAGAATTAGTTCGTACGCTCGTTCGTGGTGATTTACCAATTTTGGTATTTTCGGATGAGAAAAAATTCTGCATTGAACAATTTCTCAACAAACAAAACGATCGTATTTGGTTAAAGAGACATTCTGATGGTAATTCTGAGCATTTGAGAGTCACAATAAAACAAGGTAAAAAAGATTCGACTCGTGAATGGAACCGTTTAAGCCAAGACATCGTTCGAGCATCGTGTGCATCGTTTAAAAAGAGTTTGAAGCTAATGTTTCAGACAAAAGGCGGTTACATACTATTCGAATAATTGTAAAATTAACTAAGTATTATAAACTATCATTTACATAAATTTTCATAAAACCTACCAATAAACAAAAAAATTACAGCGGTTTTTAATCCGGACACTATAATGTTTACCTTTTATTCCCGTTATTGTTATTACAGGATATTTACTTTAACCAGAGTTATGAAAGTGAAGCGGAACCACAAAAAATCTTAGGCTTCCAAATACACAAACATTTAAATCTTTTCGGTTATTTTCGCATTTCTCAATTTTGAAATTGGAATGAACTGCCAACATTTTTTTTATAACAATTTTTAGTTCAATTTATTACCACTTTTATTTTCAATCGCATCATCTTTTTGGATATTTCCAAAATGAATGGACTATGTAAGATGTTTCATGTTATTTACAAAAATGACTTGCCAATCAGTACCCGACTAAGCGGCATTGCTCAATTGTTACTGTAGTATGAAAAATCTGAGTACAAATAAAAATTCAGTGTGAAAAATATGAAAATAATACAAAAAAGTGCCCTAAATCAGGAAAAAATTCACTTTAAAACCGACAATGTTTCGATTTGTATGCCATCTATGTCTCAAATATAATAATGAATAACTGTGTTAAAAATGAACAGTGATAGATAACATTGCCTAAATAAGCGGGTGTAAAATGTATGATAATCATCCGTTTTCGTTCACAATAAAACAACACCTATTTCTCTCTACCAATATATTGCTCTTGTTGCTACATTTCTAAATTATTGTTGTAAGCTAATGACGTTCCATTCAAACTGATGACTTAACCTTAAGGATTTTTATAAAGAAGGCGGTGGTCTAGCCAACTTAAATGGTGACGTATGAAGTTCATGGAATTGATTGATATATTTTGTGAATTTTCATTTCAATATCACATAAGCACGACAATTTTAATTATTATTACTATAGTAATGGCTGAATTAATATCGTTTTGTCTAGTCTAGTATATCGTATATGTGTCACGTATTTATTATGTATCTATAGGGTGATTCATTCAGGAAAATATTTTGAAATAAAACACATAAAATTGTATGTGATAGTGAAAACTTTATTAGGAACCGAAAGAAAAATCCATACCATTTATTTTTTGAAGATTATTTCATTCAAATATTGGCCGTAGGTACGCTTTAGATAGTTCGTTCTATAGGTCCAATTTTGAACCACTTGTTTGAGCATTACGACTGGAATGTTTACTTCTAAGGCATCAATCGTAGTTGGCTTTTCGTCCTAGACTTTAGACTTCACGTAACCCCAAAGAAAATAATCCAGATGGATTAATTGAAGAATATAAGATTACGCCAACCCATAATTCAAATTGGTTTTTTCTGCGCACCTACGTCATTCAAGATCCGAAATACATTGTTTCGGTGAAAAATCACTACAATATATGATGTGTATGATGTCATAAAAGTATGAAAATAAATATTCAAAATGGCCAGCATGCGCATGGCGTAATCTTATATTCGTTCATTCATGGTACAGATGTGTGATCACGATCTAGGTGGCCAATTCACCGGTACGAAACGTGAAATCAGCTGCTCATCGAAATGATTTCTCAACATGTTCATTATTTCACGCGCTGTATGGCTACTAGCGGCATCTTGTTGAAACCAGGTAGCAAATATTCCGTTATCATCGTGCTATTAACGTTTGCGTTACGACCACTCTCATTTTTGAACAAATATGGACCGATGATTTCGCTAGCCCATAAACCACATCAAAGCGTGCATTTCTCCGGATGTAACGATAGCTCTTGATACTCTTCGGGTTGTTCATCAGCCCAAATACGACAATTTTGCTTATTGACGTATTCATTTAGCCAGAAATGGGCTTTATCGCCAAATAAAATTCTGCGATAAAGCAGCGGATCATCATTATGCTGTTCAAGAGCTCATTCACTGAAAACACGACACGAATTAAGGTCTTCCAATGAAATGGTATTCACTACTGAGTCAAACTGCAATGACAGCTTTATACTATTCACGCATGATGTGTACCAAGTGAAAAAAGTTCCTCACGATGAATCACCACGTTTTAAAAGATTCTAAATCGTTTGCAATCATTTTTATCGAATGTCTGTCTGTCGTCTGTCTGTCCGTCCGTCTGTCGTGTACAAGATCGCGTCCGTATTTTTGAAGCAATTTCCATGAAAATTGGTAAGAGCGGTTTTTTCCTCATGAGAACCATTCTATCAGAAGTTGGGTTTGATCGGACTAAAACTTCGGGTAGCCGCCGAACAAAAGTTCGGTTTTTTGTGTTTTTACATGGTATTGTAACATTATTTATGGACCGATTTCAATGAAATTTGGCATCAGCCACTTGTTCAATGAAAGAACAGTTGTGTCCAAAAATCAATTGAATCCGATTACAACTTCGGGTAGCTGCCGAACAAAATTCAGATTTTTTGTATGAAATGATACGATTTTCAAACTTTGCTTACATATTTTCCTCATAATTTGCAGTTATGCCGGCGCCAGACGATGGGGTGAACGTTTGATTCAAATGTTTGCCTCCAAAGTTTGAGTCAAATATTGGACAATTGACATGGCAAGTGTCCTGCTACACGGTGGAACGAATGTTTGATCCAATACATTTGATTCAAAGGTTGGTTCAAATGTTGGTTCAATTTTTTCTGACATTTGTGTATTTAAATTAAATGCAATATTATTATAATATTTTTATTAAAAATAATAATATTTAATAATAATTTGAAATTATTTAATCAATGGAAAATGATGATGATGTTGTCGCTGCTGCCGCGACAGTAGTTTTGTTGTCTTGTTGCAAATTACTGCTGGCAAAAAATAAATTTAAAAGACGTAAAAGGAGGTGGTTTAAATGAATAATAAATTTATTTTTTTTTAAAACCTATGGCATCTACCCTGACAAAATGTAGCCAAATCAAGTATTTTTTTGTTTATTTATTAAAACTTTTAAGCTGTCAAGCATAAAACCATTGATTAAATAGACCAGAATTAACCTTAAATCAAAAAAACAATATTTTTTATAAATAAAAAATTAACATAATTCCTGTTTGATTAATTATAATTAAAGAAACACTATAAAAACATTTTTTTATACAGAAATAATGAAAATTCGTCCAATTTTAATAAAGCATATATCATGTCAAATTATAAAACCTTCCAATAGCTGGTTTTACACTGGTCTTCAAACGGGCGCATTCTTCAAAAATTGATACGCCAGAAGGGTGCGCGAATGCCGGGGAAATGCGCCAGCTTTAGGTTGAGTGCAAAATTGAAGACACGCACACATAAACAATTGTGGAAAAAACTGGTTGGGAAAAATTTTGAAATGAACGATGACTCATTCTGCTTTTGACCGGTGAGATGGCAACATCCAACAACGAACTCAAACTGTCGAAGTCGAATAAAGAACAAACGGAAGAATTTATTGAAATTTTTCGGAAATACAACTTAGTTTACGATGGTAGTGATCCGGAATACTTAAATAAAGTAAAACGAGAAGCAGCTTATGTAAAAATAGTTGAAGAAATGAAAGACATTAAAAAGGATATATCTGTGGGTGAAGTTAAAGTAAAAATAAAAACTTTAAGAACTCAATTTGGTAAAGAGAAACAAAAGTGGAGAAATTCTTTAATTCTTTTTCTCTTTTTTTTATTACTATTTTCATCATCGGGACTATCACTTTCGAATTCTAAAGAATAAACAGCCTGCGCTAAGGAATACAAGGCTACTGCAGCACACTTTTTCCTATTCATGCTTTCTGTTCTATAGTTCACTTCATACTGCTTCCAAATCAACTAGAAAAGTACCCTCACGTGACACACACACACATTGATATGACGTATATAAATTCACAGTGAAGAAAGGCGCATGGAAGACCAGTGTAGCATAATCAGCATGGATATACCCGAGTTACTTAGGCGCATGTAAGACCAGTGTAAAACCGGCCAATGTTGGACGATTCGTGTAGCAGTGGAATTCAAATGCATGAAATGTGAACCAAATGTTGTGGTGGGATTACAAAAATCTCTTTGACGCGTGTCAAAAGACCGACAACAGCCCGAACATGTTCCAACACGAACGTTGGACACATGACATTGGACACACTTAGTTCGCGCATCGGCCACACGATGCGTCCAACCATCAAGCGTCCAACGTTGGAAGGTGTTCGTAGCATCGTCTGGCGCCGGCATTAGGATAACTCACAGACGTATTACCAGATTTTTAGAAGGTAACGTGATTTGAACATACGTATAGAAGTTTCAATAGTGGTTTTGCACTATAGCTTGTTTTTTTAGTAGCAACCGTTCGAAAGCGATTAATACTGTATACCTTTTTTTGGAAGAAGGAAGGCGTGTGTTTGGTCGTCCACATACCATAGAATTGTACAACCAGCCATTAGACAGCCTTTGTCCAAAACGATTTTCTTAGCCCAGAATAGGTGTGAGGTATACCGTTCTATCGCCTATAAATTTAAGTTTAACTATCTCACTCACATAGTTAGTAAATTTTGCATGATTCGGATATGTAAATTGAGCTTTAGAGAGATGTGAATTTTATATCTGCCATGGCAGACAATTAGTGAAATAATCAATCATTCATTTTTTTATTAAGTAATTAACATTAACTTTTTTAAAATACAATACTTAAAAATTAGAATTATAAGAAAAGGAACTATAAGTTGCGATATCCAATTAACACGTACACATATGTACTTATATTAAATAATGTTTGTATCGAAAACAAAATTGTTTCTCAACCTTTGACATGCGGGCACAACATATTCTCGTATAAGAAATTGGGTGTGGCATTTCACATAGTAAATATAGTTTTTAAGCTCAATCTGTGAATCTTTTAATGTGTTTATGTTTATGTTTATGTTTATGTTTTTCTTCTTTTCTTTTCTTTTCTTTAAAACATGTTTAAACTTTCTTTCAAAAAAAGAAACAGTTAGAAATATAAGTAAAAGTGGACCTCTAAGAAAAATACCGGAGAGAAATACAAGAAATAAAAGACGTCACAAGAAAATCACTTGGGAAAAAAAAACGTAAACAAAAGTGTGGAAACCATATTATTCCGCCGTCGTCGTCGTGTTCATGGTATGACGCCTTTCTTTTTAAATGGTTTAGTGTTTCATTATTGTTACGTTCCACCTGTATGTATTATTATTTACCTATGAGAAATTTCTATGTTCACATTGAACTCTTATTTTTTTTTTATGCTTCTACTACATATATTAGGTGTTCTTCTATTTATGCGAAGAACCGTTAGAAAAATGCAGGCCATACAATTTTCGTGTATGTTTTTTTGAACCTACGCGTGTAGTTTTCAAAAAATATTCCGTGGATGAAAACAATACATATATGTATATATGTCATATATTTGAAACCAATCAGTATAAATCCTTAAAGGGGGGTGGCGAGCTGAGCGTAGCGCAGCAAGCATGCATTAGGTCATTACTAATATCATAAAAAAAAGAAAAAATTAAAAAAAAACAATTGATAACTAAATGACAAATGTTGATAAGTGTTTGGTCCGGGAAATTACACCAGATCCCAAAGCGTTTTAACTATAGAAGGTGATATATTCTGCATCCGCTTTATATTCGTACACATTAGTTAGATGTGTGTGTGTGTGTTATGTAGACGTCATTGGCGCACCGAATTCCAACTGTCAAATAAACCAAAAATGGTTTTGCTTGATTATTCGTGCTTCTTTTTAAACGAAAATTTTGTGTTTTGTGATTCAATTAAAGAAAAAAAAAATGGTTGATAGAAATTGTAGTGTTTCGAATTGTTCGAATGTGAGAAAAAAGGTGATAGAATTGGACATATCGATTTCTCAAAGACGAAACAACAAGGAAAAAATGGTTGAAATTTTGTACGTTTTCAGAAGATTATTGCCAGCATGTTAATAGGTCTGTTTTATTTGCCATACTCTACACCGGAGCAGGGTAAGTGGCAAATAAAACGAGCAGGAGTAGGAAAAAGCCTTAATTCAAAAGTTTGTAGCGCTGCTTAGCAACCATATTGTAATTAAATGGGAAATTTTTAGTTAATACACTTTTTATGGTAGAAAACTGAACTAATTTCGGTGTGAGAGCTACCCCTGGTCTGAAAGTAATGTAGGATTTGCACTTTTGTTGTTTTTGTTTTCAATGTAAAAATTTGGTCTACCCCAGAGCAAGTGGCAAATAAAACAGACCCAATATGTTGAATTCATTTCGAAAGGGAATGTTTTAAAAGCGAGATCTAAAAGCTGAGTTAAAATGACCTCATCAACAAATTATTTCATTGTAGTGGACTGGAGTAGATCACCTGATATATTTAATAATAAACGTAATAAACGATGATTAAAAAAAACAATTCCAAAAATTTAATTCGTTCTTTTATCGTTTGTGAAGAAAACGTAAAACAAACAATTTTTTTTTCTTAGCTTTTAATACCAAAACCTATTCCGTTCAGATAGAAATGATTCAATTTGGACTCAACAAAATGATACTACTTTTTCATGCTACACATATGTTACATCAAATAAGTATCGAGGATTGTTCATTATAAAAGCACGCGTAAAAAGTATGAAAAAGTGTATTTTGCAGTTAAGTTGGTACTCCAATTTGGCGTGATCTGTCAACTAGTTTCTTTAGAATTGTTGGTTTTGTTAGTTGAGTTCAAGTGTGCTCTACGATTTTTCTTAAGTTTTCTTGAAAAAGAAATTATTAGAGACATGCTTCAACAAGCCAATTTTGACCCTGCATTCATAAAACGTATCATAACGGGTGATGAGACGTGGGTTTATGAGTTTGACATGCAAACTTGCTAACAAGCTTAGAAATGTCGTTTCGATAACGGGTGGAAACCGAAAAGAACACACTCGAGAATCATTATGTTGATTGTTTTCTTTGACTGTGGTGGTTTGGCCCACACGAAATTCCTCCCGGATAGGCAAACAATATTATCTGGGTGTTATGAAGCGTTTGAAAGAGAATGTTTGCCGAAAAATTCCAGATTTGTGAAAGAACAATCAATTTTTAGATAATGTGTCGTCCCAAACATCCATGTTTTTTTTTTTGACTTAAAAACCATCAAATATCATCGATCAAGCAACTTTTTTTTTGTCAGATATGGCTCCCTATGACTTTGTCCTGTTCACCTGGTTAAAATTACCACTTCGTGGAACACGTTTTAAGTCCATTGAAGCCATAAAACAAAATTCGCAGAAGGTGCTGGAGGCTATACCGGATAATGCCTATAAAAAGTATCTCAACGATTGAATTAATTGTTGGCATATGTGTATTGCATCAACTGGGACTATTTTCAAGGAGATAAAATAAGTTTTGATTATTAATTGAACAAATTCCGGATACTTTTTTGACGGAATGTATATCATATTTTCGGATGGATGGAGTATTTTTTAATGTTTTTAAAAACAAAGGAAATTATTATTATTATGTATTTTGTGTCTTAAAAGTGTACTCAATGAGAAAATTCTCATTTAATTAATTTTTTCTTTACAATTTCTATTTAAAAACAACAATAATTGAAATAGTCATAAATTACGCATTTACAATTTTTATGCATTTTAATGGTTTTGTTTTCTTGGTGGTTTTTTTGCTTCTGGAATTTTATGAATGTAAAATCCATTTTCCCGCCAAAAAATTTGCATCGGATCATATCCTATTTATATATCACACCATGGGAAATCAGTCATTTCATGAATATAGGTCTCGAGAGGAGAAATGTTCTTCTTTTTCTTCTTCCTATCGCGCTAAAGTCTGCAGTCGGATTTTGACCTTATTGGCTACGTTTACACCGAGACTTAAAAAGAGACTTAAGTGCTTAGGTCGACCTAAATATGAAGGTGTAAACATGCCCAAAGTAACTTAGGTTAGGTCACTTAAATTGCAGACTTACCTTAAATTTAAATCGACTTAAGAACTTTTGACAGATAACAGCTGATTTCTTGATATCCAAGTTCTATAAATGTTCACATATGACGTTGTTTTAGACTTAGGTCTAGTACGGTGTAAACACGTCTGATCCAAACCTAACTTTTAGTTAGGTGATCTAAAAATTTGTCGGTGTAAACCTAGCCATTGAAATGAATTTTCAGTTGATTCTTTTTTAACATGAAGTATGGCAGAAATGAAAACTTATTTAGTTTATTTAAATATTTATCAAATTGCACATCCAACCAATGTTGGACGAAAATATAAAAACGCCAACAATTCTATGGGTGCCGGAGCTACTCGTACTTATATCCTATGGTAGATACTACTTTTGTAATACATAGAAATAATCATCGTAGAAGGGTTTCAATACTATACATGTGTAGAAAATCAAAAGTTATATCGATTTATGCATGTCTGTTCGTCTGTCCGTCCGTCCGTGTACAAGATAACTCAAAAACGCGTTATCCGTTTTTGATAAAATTTACATGTGAGTTGCTTATTCCTTAACTTGGTTTGGTATTGCATAATCGATCCAGGGGGAGCAAAGTTATAAAGGAAAAACCAGGGTAACCGGAAAGTTTTGTCTTTTTTTTGTTTATGGTTTTTCAGATTTAATTAGAAAATTTGTTAAGCAATTTTGTTGAAATTATTTATATGGGTTGGACTACTTGTACATAAATATACGATACTGTGTTAAATTTCAGTAAAATAGGTCCAAGTATAGTGGAGAAAGATAGAGAAAATAAGCCTTGTTTATAAAGTTTTTTTTTTAATGTAAATTTGCAGAATAGATTTATGCTATTAGTTTCTCGGCATAGACTAATAATAAAGATTTCCAACGACTGTACATTCAACTGATTCTTTTTGTACGGTGATATCCCGACACAATATAGATTCTTCTCTTTTTTACATATTAAACCTCTTTTAATCCATTCTTCTTTAAGTTCACCTACAACAACAATACTGAACATAACGCTGCTCATTTGGCTTGGACATTTAGGTATACTAATCTATGGTTTAGGTTACCAGCGAATTAGAGAAAATTTTGAAGAAGTGGAAACAAAGTTATGAAGAAAAACCTTTCGAAATTTTTTGACTGTTTTTCTGTCATAGGGAATCAAAAGTCGGCTATAGGACATTTCTCCTTTAACGCGGTACGAATTAATCGTGTTATAGAAGACTTGACTGTATATATGTTTTTACTATAAAATTTTATTTACTGGTCCATAGATTATTATACTATTTTTTTTAGTGGATGGGCCGCGAAGAGATCTTTATTTTTCAGTTGTTATTTATCTTTCTGATAAGAACAACAACTTGTACAACTTGTGTATTATTTATAAGATTACTATTTGTTGATTTTGGTATTTAGTACTCATTTTTTTTTCTGAAGAACCGAAAAAAAAATGTTATTTTACGCTTCACAAATATTACTCAAATCGACGACTTTATTGTGACCTATCAAAAAAAAGTTTTGTTTACGATACGTTAAACTGGATAAAAATTGTGAACTGAACAAATAAGAATTATGACTCGTAAACCAAATAATTAGTAAATAAATGAGCAGACACACTTTAAATACAATTTTTTTTTCGTTAACAATTTTAGTTCCATTTTTCAATTTTAAGGTAATTTATAATAGAACTAATTGAGATAATTACCAATAACGACTACGACTTTCATTAGTCTTACTACAACGAATTGCAGAAAGTTAAATGAGTTTTAAATTCATTTTTAGTTAATTTGCATACTTATTCTGAGCATAATAAAATCATAATGGTCATAACATGACGTCATGGTCATAACTTTTTTTTAAAGACTAATTCGTATTCTGACTCGCTGATAATTTATAATTCCCATAAAAAACTATCACAAGTTATGATCGAAAATATTTTACATCACAACGAAATTTTATGTGTTCTCTCTGAGTGATTTTTTGATTGATAAATATGAGAAAATTTCCACCATTTTTTTAAACACACAAATAATTTTACACCTATAATAAAATGTTAGACCTATACAAACATTTTCGAGAGCATTTCTCAAATAACCATGACAACTAGCTCGAATTATAACAGTTTAAACTGTTATAAATTCATATTTTGGACATAATTATAAGAATACGAATTTTCTCAGCTGTCATAATATTTGTAGTTACAAATTTGTTATGACTAAAAATTTGTCACAACGCTAGAATAGGCCAGTTAGAAAAAATGTTGTATATTGTCACGGGTTATGTTCAATCAAGGTTGATCCAACAAGAATGTACAATTTAATTTGGGTATATCTCGAGATATATGTGACAAATAAAGTTACGCGTAATTGTTGCTATAAAAATGAAAGAAAACAACTGTTTAACCAGTTGGAACAAATTCTTTCTGAATGATGCTACAAGCTATCGAACAAAAAAATGAATATTGTCTTGATTTTTAATAGAGCTTCTATTGTTGAGATCTAGTATTTATATGCCTTCCGAAAATCGTTTATGCTACTCAAAAATCTTCGACTTTGAGAAACAATTATCATTATAAACTTTTTACATCATATTGTACATTTTTCCGTGACTGTTGTGCCAAGTTTTGTGTAAAATAACCGATTTTTGTTCTACATATATTTCGGGATTGGGCAACCCTAGTGCTGTCATGCGTCTGTTAACGTCTCTATCGTAAAGTTTGACATTTTTGAGGGTATACCTAGACGGAACGTTTTGACAAGCGAGCGCCGCTATTTGTGTTGCCTACGTATGATTTTATTTCAACAAGTAAATTTGTTGATTATCAATCATAAAATTAACAAATCTTAGAGCAGTGATATTGAGAAGTCCTGGAATTTTATTGTCCCCATGTATTGTATATCGGGTATTCTGAATCATACCAACGCCTACTTTATCATGTTATTTGGCCAGATTTTAGTCGTAATGCTTGAACAAGTGGCTTAAAATTGGACTTATAGAATCGACCACCCTAATGCGTAGCTGCGGCTAACATTTGAATGGAATAACGTTTAAAAAAAAATTAATGGTATCGATTGTTCTTTAGGTTATTAATAAAGTTTTCAGTTCTATTTTCAAATATTTTCCTGAACCTCATCTTATATTTTTTAGTATAACATTCCTTAAATAATCGCCAATGAAATATCGAATATTCTCAAGCAAAGCCTCGTATTTCAGGTTTGTATGGCATTTAAAAAGTTCTTTACGGAAGTATTTTGCACTACAAAGTTGCGTCTCCACCAAACGCATAAAATGTTTTTGCACGCGTTAGGTAAAAGAGAAATGATTATTAAATCAGAGTATTAAAATGAGAGAAGCATGTATTTCATACAAATTACCTGAAAATGGGGTTTCTCTCTTTTTCTATTATACATGTTTTAACATTGTTTTCTCTTTTTCTCCACGTGTGCAAAAACATTTTGCGTGTTTGGTGGAAACGCAGCTTAAGAAGCTTCTAAAATATACACATGACCATGAATATAAAAGATTCTAGTTTAATTATAACAAAAATAACTTAAATATTAATCATAAATTACTCATCCAAAACGAAATTTGTTTTCAATTCGATTCATAGAAGTAATTTCATTTAAGAAGCAAAAAAATAGAAAAAAACAATAGTCTTTAAAAATCTTCTTATTAAGATAATGATTTAGTCTTTTTTTTAATATTAAATTATTAAGACCTATTTTGGGCATAAATATGTTTTATAAGCTATGAATTAGTTATATAACTTATTTGAATATAAATTGTTTTCATTAAAAATTAGTTGGTCGAACCCGCGAAATAAAAATTAGAGAAAACAATGTAAATATTTGTTTCTGAAATTTAAAATAAGTAATATAAAATACTATAAACCTCCTTCCGAAGATCTGTGAAATAATTAGAAGGTAATTGTCTACATTACCGCTCAAACGTCTGACGTCTGAGCTGGATATCCGCAAACTTCTTCCTAACATAAAGAGTGTCTCACTATATATATTTTGTTTCTATTGGTTGATTTCTTCGTATGATTACGTACTGGCCAGGAATTAAACTTCACCATTATATCTTGCACTGACTTATCTAGTCTACGAGTATATAGGCTACGTTTACACCGACAAATTTTTAGGTCACCTAACTAAAAGTTAGGTTTGTGTCACACGTGTTTACACCGTACTAGACCTAAGTCTAAAACAACGTCATATGTGAACATTTATAGAACTTGGATATCAAGAAATCAGCTGTTATCTGTCAAAAGTTCTTAAGTCGATTTAAATTTAAGGTAAGTCTGCAATTTAAGTGACCTAACCTAAGTTATTTTGGGCGTGTTTACACCGTCATATTTAGCTCGACTTAAGCACTTAAGTCTCTTTTTAAGTCTCGGTGTAAACGTAGCCATAGACTCTTTTATAATTAATCCCCTCAGTAATTGCTATTACTACAAAAACTAGAAAGTACAATAAATCCTGTTGAATTTTTAGATGGAAAATAATAAATAGCCATATAATTTAATCGCTCAGGAAGCTAAATTGCCTCGATAGACAATGAACTATTATATAAATATGTTCCTTGATAAATAACCAGTAGTCGAGAAACAAAAAAGTAGAAGACGACCAACTGGTAATGAAAGGGACAACAATTTACAAGAAAAGGATGCACTAAGGCACACATCAGTGTGCCTAAAAAACGAGGTACATATGTCAGAGATTTATCAAACAATATGAGAATGCCAGTGGATCAAGTAACGACGTAAAAATGTACAGTTTGTAAGGCAAAGAAAAGTAAAAATTGTGAAGAACCAAGAGACTTGGATTTGAACCAGGGTCTCATCAGTTTCTAGAAACAGAATCAGTTGTATTTTATTTTTATTCCTACAAGTTATAGAAAAAAAGCTGAAATGAACAATTCAGCAGCAAACTATCTCTATAAAAAAGAAGTCAAACTTTTCCATAAGCGTGTTTGGTTAAAGAAGCTGATGTGCTAACTAATAAACAAATAATTGTACATATTTATAATATGAATTTTTAACACTACTAGGTGTTCAATTTTATACAACGGGTAACTAGGAGAATATACCTGATGCAGAAAAATTCGAATCAAAGTGGTTAGTATGGACACCAATTTTTGGCAATCGAATTCATGAATTTTTGCTATAAATGACTTTTAATCAAAGATTTACACATGACAAAAGCAAAGGATTATTTTTATCATAAGATCACACGAAGAAAGAGGAATATTTTTTGGACGAATTTCGCCACTGTTTACATTATTCGGGCGCTACATTAAAATGTTATGGAATTAAAAAATTTAATTTTCAATGAAAAATTCAATGAGTCCAGCTAATTTTCTAAAATTTTTGGCCCATTAAAAGATATTTGGCTTTAGTGAGGAATATTTAAAAAACAAAAAAAAGGGAGGATAGGGGTCTATTCTATTATTTTCTGTTATGTTATTTCTACGTTATTTATAAAATTGTTCATAAAATATTGTAACAGCATTTATTTAAGATCCTTTTAAGAGTTTACTTTTTTGTAACGGTAAGAAAATAACATAGCATAACAGAAAATCGTTTTGTAACATAGAATACCAATTTAACGAAAATCAGTATTTTATGGGAAATTTTATATAACATAACATAAAATAGAGACGCAAAATAGACGACAATAGATCATTAGTAGTTTTCCTTCCACCGTTGAAAGGAAAATGCTTTATGCGAAATTGGTCGATTATATTTGCAATAAATTCTATAAAGAAAACAATTATTGGAAGAAGAATAAAAAAATAACTACCAGCGAAGAAAACGTATTTAAATAAAAGCGAATCTAAAATTCGATTGAATAAACAAAAAAGATCATCATAGTGGTACAATCCGGTTCCGAAACATCGGACTATTCCCAAATAAAGAATCTTAAATTAGTAGAAATGAACTCTTCTTTATAAAAAGAATTGTAATGTTCGAAAAATTTTTCGCGCCACAATATATTTATTTTTATTGAAAACGCTTCTGAAATCTATTATGATGCTGAATATGTATTCAATCTCTAAATACCAGAGGGGTGTGTCGGAATTTTCAACAATATGGCGCAGCCCTAACACGTAAGTTGTTTCAATCATAAATAAAAGCTAAACTTAAATTGAAACAACTTATGCGGGAAACAGAATGACGGATTCATGACACATTAAAATTTTAAATATATACATTTTCAATTAGACTAAACAGAACGCGACAGATCCATGACGAACTATTGGTGGAAACAGAATGACGGATCCACGACGGATTCACGACGCATATAAAATTTAAATATATACGTTTTCAATTAGACTACACAGATCGCGACGGATCCATGACGGACTATTTTTAACATAATCTGAAAACCAAAACTGTGGAATCCGTTGTAGATACGTCTTTCTGTTTCCACTATATATTTAATACACGCTGAAAATTAAAACTGTGTAAATCCGTTGTAGATACATAATTCTGTTTCCTTTATTATGTGTTGATTCATATTCCGAATATGATTTGCATTCGAATAAATATCATCTCATCCTTTTTCTCGAGTGTCACGTCACTTGTGGAATAAAAGGTGAGAGACACTATGAGAATAAGGATTGTACTATAAAATTTATGATATTTCCTTTTAACTTAAATGGAAACTTTTTCTTCATTTTATATTAAATATTATTTTGTTAATTATTAAATTAATCAATATTTTTATGCTCGTTTTTTTTTTTTTAGTTGCAATATTATTCCACAAGGAATAGTAGTAGTAGTTTTTTTTTCTCCAATAATAAAAATTTAAATATTCAGCCTTGAACATTTAATTTAAAAAAATCACTATTCGCGTTGTTTACACTTTTATTTACTTTTTTTTTTTTTTTTGGAGACTTTTTTGGAGACTTTTTTCTAATATTCCAAATAATCACAAAATCGCACAAAAAATATAAGATTTTAAAAAAGGAAAACCATAACAAAAAAATGCAACACCTTTTTTTTTTTTTTAAACGTTTAAAAATTTATGACGTTGTAAATATCTTCTTTTTTTTGCTAGTAAACAAAATTCTTTTAATCTAGCGTTTAGACAAGTCCAAAAAACAAAGCTATTAACTAACTGACGATAGTAACTTAACTGAAATTCATAATATTTATGATTTTGTGGGTTTCTTACAAACTTTTCCAGTTCCACATTAAATGAAAATATCTATACTTCTACAAAACTTGTTTAGTTTCATTTCTATGTATATATAGATTGAAATAGAAATGTGTAGAAAAGAGTGTGGAGAGTGGTAAAATAGATATATAATGGCTTAGAAATAATATAAACAAAGTATATACATTCGTATCGCATACATAAAAAGAGGAAAAAAAAGCTTAAAAAATTATGTAATATGTATTTAAAAACATATAGTAACTTAAAATCGGCCTATAGCCGATTTTTTTCATGCCCTGTGATAGAAATGGGAGTGAGAAAAACTGTCAAAACTAACATTATTTAAAGGTTTTTTCTTCATAACTTTGTTTCTTCTTTTCAAAAAATTTCTTCCAATTTGCAGGTCAACCCAGACCCTGATAGCATAAATCTAATCTGCAAATTTTATTCAAATCGGTGTACAAGTTTTTAAAGTACATCAAAAAAAACTTTATAAACAGGCTTATTTTCTTTCTATTTCTTTCTCCACTATCCTTGGACTAATTAAACTGAAATTTAACATACTATCGTCTATTTATATAGTTAACCAATGTATTTAATTTAAACAAAATTGGTTCACAAATTTTCCAATTAAATCCGAAAAACCCTTTACAAAAAAACAACAAAACTTTGCGGCCACCCTGGCTTTTGCCTTAATAACTTTGCTCCCCTTCGGTCGATTTTGCTGAAATGCAATACCACATCCAGTTACACAACATCCAACTCACATTCTAAATTTCAACAAAATTGGATAACGCGTTTTTGAGTTATTTTGTATACGGACAGACGAATGGACGGACATGAAAAATCGATATAACTTTTGATTCTCTACACAACCATACCCTTAAAACCTTTATACGATGATTATTTCGATGTGTTACAAATGGAGTGACAAAACTAATATACCCTCTGTTAGTATTTACCATAGGGCATAAAAACAACTAAAAGGAATGTTTCATTCATGTTCTATATTTCAGTTTTTTTTTTAGATATTATATGCACACAAAAAAAGGTGTGTACACTCTGCTTTTGGATATATCAAGTTTAAGTGGGGAAAATACATTTCATTCACTTTTTTGATTGAAACATTTTTGTTTTGTTTCGTTTCGTTTAGTTTCTCATTTAGCGCTATATGAAAAAGGTTTCTTATAAATTAAATCGAAATAGAAATGAAAAAATTTCATTAACTCACATTGAATCAGACAAAACAGCCAAATACAAAATATGTCAAATTTGTCGAACTTTTCTTAATCGCCGCACACTTGAGCTAAGCTATGCGGGCGAGCCTCGATGTAGTTACATAGCTTAGCTGAGCTCGCTCATCCCGTTGCACACTTGAACTAAGCTACGCAGTGATATTTTTGGTAAATTCATGCCATCAGTTCTATTTGAGCTGTCAAAGGAATTTAATGTGCGAGTACAGTATCAATATATTATTACTAGACCTAGATTCCGAATCAGGTTTGTCTGAAGAGGAATTTGTACAATACATTTTATAGAATTTTGTTGAAAGGAAAAAGAAAAGAAGCGTTTGGTATTCACCATTTGTCATGAAACGTATGAAATTTGACGAATTTCATACTCTTTTTGCCTGATTTAACCGATCTCGAGTTTTTTAAATACTTGCGCTTAAGAGGGGAGCAATTTGAGGAAGAAAAGAGAAGTAATTATTAAGCACGAAGATTAACTAACTAGGCTCAAATCGTGTGTCTATGTAACCCTAAATTTACATACAGAGAATTCTGTAAGCAAAGTTACATAAATACCCAAAAAATTGGCACGGAGAAGTTTTGAAATATATGTATTTATCACAACAACAACGTCACTTGCAACAAGTACCTCTGTATTTGTTGTTATAATTCTGCGGGCAATTTTTTTGAGAAAGCAAAATGATTTTAAAAATTAGTTTTTTATTTGCTTACATCAAAACTATCCCTTTTCTCTTAAAGAGCTCATCACGTCGAAGGTTTTTAAAAATTTCACTATAAGAAAACGGGTAAAATAAAACAATTTTTGCAGACGTATTGATTTACTTTCATTTTTATCTGCTTCCAACATATTTTAAATAATTTTTACTTCAATTTTCCTTTTATTAACATATTGTTAATCGACAATTTTATACAGAAACTATTTCATGTCACCTAAATACCAAGAAAAGTATTTTTTTTTAATAGAACGGAGCCGACTAAAACGATCATCAAAGCTTTTACAATATTCTATATCGGCCTGGGTTTCATAAATTGAAATAGATAATGCAAGTGCAATGATGAGTTAACTCGTCTTTTCATGCCCAAGCGTTGTTGACTGATGACGAGTTAACTCGTCTCTCTCCTCATCAACATTAACTGCAATTGCAATAGTTTCTAAACGACTATCTCCAACAGTTGGATTTGAAAAAAAGCCTTTCTGTAAGAATTTCTGCGTATTGCGAAAAAAACTTATCTTATTTAATTGATTTAGGTTCTGTTTGTTCGGTACTTATGGTATTTCCGTTTTCAATTCGGAAAGTTTATTAAAAAAAAATCTTAGACATATTCAAATAAAAACTGATTCGTGTATTTGCCTGTAAATACATATTTTTTTACCGCCTTTCGGTAATTGAAGAAACATTATCTATCTTTCCTTAACGATAAATAACGTTTAAGAAACAATAACGAGGTCGCATACGAGTATTTATTAGGCGCTTTCGAATCGCATTCCTGAAGAATGTAATAAGTACTTGAGTACTTTATATGGAAGTACTTGAAGTCTGCAAATGGAAAGCTACTAATTTAAAATTGAAGGAAACGAAGTTGCATTTATTGTTAAATACAAATTTCTTTTTCCAGTTTTTTGGTAATTAGAAAAGCTTTATTGGTTTTTTTTATAACGATTAATACAGGATAACCCCTATATTCTGAGCGCAGTCATAACAAGTTCTGACTGTCATAACATGACATCATTGTCATCACTTTATTTTAAGACTATTTGTTATTCTGACTCCGTCATAACTAATAACTGTCAGTTTAAACTGTTATGAATTCATATTTTGGTCATTATTATGACCCGTTCGCTAGAATACGAATTTTCGCAGCAGTCATAATTTCAGTCAGAATATTATTATCATAAATATTTATGACAGCAAAACTGGCACAATGCCAGAATAAGCAGGTAAGAAATACTAACGAGAACTTTAAAAGATATCATGCAAGTACTTAATAGGTGGTTTCCATTTACATTCTTCAAGAACGTGTAAGTACTTGAATATTTTATATTGAAGTATTTAAAGTGTGCAAATGGAAAGCTACTAATTTAAAACTCAAAAAAATCAAAATTACTAGTTTTAATTTGATATTTGGATTTCAATGAATCGCCTCAATAGATTATATGATTTTGTTTACAAGTTTAATTTAATTCATTACTAATTAATGTCGTTGGTTAATTCACAATCGTCCATTATTATCTACTTGCGACCTTCCAACCCCAACAAATAATCGATAGTTCTCTTAACAGAGCTAAATATTATATTATTTTGTAAATATTTGTAAAAAAAAAAAATGAAAGAAAATTTAGCAATTCATATTTTATGTCGCATCAGAAAATTGTTTAAAAATATTTTTTTTGAATAAAAGGTTTGTTCTCAAAGAAAAGATTAAGCAAAATGGCCTCGGAAACATATTGAAAAAAAAATGTAATGGTATATAAATAATAAAGAACAAATTTTGTATTTAAAAATTTACAATAAAATACATTTTTCACACAATTATTGATTTTCTTATAAATCCTTCAGCATATTTGAATTTCCTATAATAATTAATTTAGCAAGCTTTTAACTTGTGGGAGTTTAGTTTTTTAGACATATTCAAATGATTAGAATTTGTATGGTTTTTTTAAAAAAAATAATAATCAATTAATACAATATATATTATGCCCACCCCTGTATAGGGTGATCCAATTTGAGTTTCCTATGTTGGCAGCACTGTAAATCAAACAGCCGTCGATAACTCCACGACGCAATTAGACTTATTTCAAGACTTACTTTCAGTCGGACTGAAGAAAAAGTCCAATTTTTAGAGTCTTGAACTAAGTCGTGTGGAGTCGTGTGGTAAGCACTTGTTTTCAAAGTGTCAAATGTCAGTTTGCAACAACACATTTACGAAATGGATCGCTTAACCACCGCTCAACGCATTCAAATTGTTCAATTGTTCTACAGAAATAATAATTCTGTATGAACTGTGTATCGAAATGTGCGGGAAGATTATGGTCAATTTAATCGTTCCTACTGAGCGAACGATTCGTAACGTAGTGATAAATTTTGAAGATGCTGGAAGCATTGGAGGATAAGTCCTGTGCATCGTCGTGGCGTGCGTTCAACCGAAAATATTGCTTCTATAAGTGAAAGTGTGGCCGAATATCCGCAATTGTCGATTCGTCGGCATTCGCAGCTTTTTGGTTTTTCTTATGGCTCCCTTTAGCATATTTTGCACCAGGACTTGCATCTACACCCATTCAAAAATTCATCTAAAACAAGAACTTAAGCCCAAAGAGATTCGGTCTCTTTTTATGTCCTATGGTAGGTACTACCAGAGGGTATATTAGTTTTGTGACTTCATTTGTAACACATCGAAATAATCATCAAGGGTATGGTTGTGTCGGGAATCAAAAGTTACATCGATTTATGCATGTCCGTCTGTCCGTATACAAGATAACTCAAAAACGTGTTATCTGATTTCGATGAAATTTACAATGTGAGTTGCTTATTCCTTAAGTTGGTATTGCATTTGAGCAAAATCGATCCAGGGGGAGCAAAGTTATAAAGGAAAAACCAGGGTGACCAAAAAGTTTTGTCGTTTTTTTTGTTTATGGTTTTTCGGATTTAATTGGAAAATTTGTGGATCAATTTTGTTGAAATTATATATAGGTTAACTACATATATAGACGATACCCTGTTAAATTTCAATCAAATCGGTCCAAGGATAAAGGAGAAAGAAATAATCTTAGGAGAAAATAACCCTCTTTATAAAGTTTTTTTGATGTACTTTAAACATTAATACACCGATTTGAATAAAATTTACAGATTAGACTTGTGCTATCAGGGTCTAGGTTACCTGCAAATTGAAAGAAATTCTGAAAAGAAGGAACAAAGTTATAATGAAAAAAGCTTTAAATAATGTTAGTTTTGACAGTTTCTTTGCCCCATTTCTACCATAAGGCATTAAAAAATCGGCTATAGGCCGATTTTAAGTTACTATATGTTTTTATTAAGTTTTTGTTCCCAGACTATCTAGTGTTTGTATGCCACACCATCTAATCTTTTCCCTGATTTCCTTTTAATTTAAACTAATATATGTCTTAAATTAATCTGGCTTGCAAAATGGGTCAAATTCAAATAAAGGCTTATCCGACAAGCGTAATCTAACTTTAAATTGGAATAAAATAAAAGCAAGTAAGATTTTTTTTTGTAATATAACTTCATGTCATTGTGCACCACGACTACGTTCGATATAATGCAGTTTTTAGAACCAATTTTCAGTAACTCGTTCACGGTTATGCTGTTTATTAATTGTTAAATTCTTTTGCCTTATCGGCATAAACAAGTGACGACATATCGCTACAGATAATTAGTAATATCACAAGGCGCTCGATTGACAGGACCATTTTTAGAATTGATCCAATCGTTGAATGTTGTTTTTAATAAATCTGTCATCTCAGTTGCAGTATGAGATCTGGCTAAATTATGTTGCGACAAAATTTCACTGAGATCAGTATTATTCAAATTTTAAAAGAATTAATCATCAATGTGCTGAATTAACTGTGACGTGCGGTCCTTCCTCATTAAAAAAAAAAAAAAACAATGACACCACCAAATGTACATCAATTTGTTACCTTCTGAGTGTGCGACGGACTTCACTGAATGATTTTTGAATTTTCCTTACTCCAAATATGATAATTTTGCCTATCGTCGTAATTAATTAGCTAGAAATGAGCTTCATCACTTTAGAAATTTTCGATAAAAATGTGTTTCATTCTACAATTGTTCAAGAGCCCAATCAGCAAATCTACGACGCAATAAATGACCATTTGACTTTAATTCCTGCCTATGTCATGTTGTGCCATATTATAGGTGAAGGATCGTTCAATTTGAATCATTTCTAACACTTTCATTTATAGTGGCAATGTTACCTTTACTTGGGACATTTGTTTGTCTCACTGTTATCCCCATGTAAAGATAAAGATAAATTATTTTCTAAACTTTTCACAACTTGAGGAATAGCTTGCTTAGATCGACGTTTATCTTGACCATAAAATTCACAAAGTACAAGTTGAGTTTGGCGAATCGAAGATTGATTTTGATAATACGTTTTAATAACTTGTAAATGTTCTTCCCAATGTGAAACACTACATGATAAAGTGGCGGACTATGATAAAAAAGAAAAACAACAATGACAACTATCAAAATATTAATAAAAAATCCCTACTAGAAGTTCTATCACACCTATTGGATAACCCTTTATAATGTGTTTACATGTATGCACTTGTTTTTTGTTAAATTCTATCTTATGAACATTCTTTCAGAGTTAAGTAAATATCTTCTTTAAATTATAGGGGAAATATTATTTTACATCGTCATTAAAGAAATTACATTTACTAAAATGTAGTTAACAAGTTTATATTGTATATCTAAAGTTTTGGTACTTATATGCCAACATCTTATAATATTGGACAGTCTGTTCTAAGAGAAAGTAGTGGAAAACTAATGTATCATACTTATAATATTATAAAGAGAAAAGATTTGTATTTTTGTTTGTAACGAATAAACTCAAAAACTACTGGACCGATTTCAAAAATTCTTTCACCATTAGAATGTTACATTATCCCTGAGTAACATAGGCTATATTTATTATTAGAAAAAATTAGGGATCCCTACTAAAACTTAAATAATGTAATTCCGCATACATCTGTATCCAATAATCCTCACATTCATGTCTGTCGCGCCTAATATTCTCTGTAGTCTAACTTCATGCACAAAGACCCTAATTGAGATTTTACGACTATTGCTTTCAATCACCCGATATTCAGTGTCATTAGCGACGGCTGGGATCCCATTGATCCATTGTAGGGCCTCTATAGTCTCCAGACTGGCGCCAGGTGCTCGGACCCTCAGCGGACTCGCCGGTGGGACCCCAGACTACCCCCTCTCTCTATCTCCATAAATTTCCACAAAATTCTACAAAATTAAATTACTTAAGCCATAAAATAAAAATGTACAAAAATGTAAATAAAGTCCTGCAAAATGATACATTTACTCTACGTTTATCCCAAAATGTTTAAAAAATAAATGTCCACCCGTGCGAAGCCGGGACGGGCCGCTAGTCTATTATATTTCTATAATTACATATTTATTAATTAGTTGCTCACTTTTCGTATAAGTCTCTTGGTTAGTTTAGTTTTATTGAAAAATTCGCAATAAATGATCATCTGGAGGCTAATCAATGGTTTTTATATTTGTGTTTCGATTGGATGTATACATTTATATACTATTTGTATCAAAAAGTTCTCAGCATAAAAATAAAAGGCTTAATGTTTCTATTTGGAATACACTTTATTTATCAGTATAATCTCCTGAAAGCTCAACATAGCCCAGTGACTCTCTAACATACGCATTCCATCCCCGAAATGAAAATTCAGAAGACTATAGAAATACACCTTCCTAGCTGTTACAACCACTTTATTTAATGAAAAATGCTTTCTACCCATGCATTATTTTTAGGTTTGGGAACAGATTGAAGTCGACGGGAGACAAACCTGGCGAATATGGTGAATGTTCCAACAATTCATACTTTAAATCCCTTATTTTCCCTAATTCGACTCAAATGTGTTTCACAGATAATGGATTGCATCTTTTTCATATTTATTGAATAAATATGTTAGTAAACACCTAAAAAAGAGGCGGTTATTTCGATACGACGGCAGCAGGAGCGTTGCTGCCCACAATACAAATGATAAAGACCTCAATGGATGAATAGATGATGAATAGTGCAGTGAAAATTGGGATAAAATCACTTCCTGTAATTTTACCAGAAATCCTACGTCGACTGTACCGAGAGAAGCCTATGAGATCATGATGCTTCTATAACCAGTTGCTTAACGTGTGTATGTATGAGATCTTGCTTCTAAAACCAGTTGTTTGCTGCATTCTATTGATGCGTGTCTGCATGAGCTCATCATGCTTCTAAACCCAATTGCTTGTTGTACATTATACCATAGATGTGTGCGTACACAGTGGTTCTCAAACCAATGCGTTCATAAATATGTTCAATAGTTCTGAACAAACTCTTCTACTTCTTAATTGTTTGTCTAGGTCTCCTATGTTTCTTTCCTTCATTATATTTATACATTAATTTCTAATTTCAAACATTTTTTTACTCATTTATTTTTCTTTATTCGTTATTAGATTGATTTGTATGTTGATACCGCACGTCCAATTGTCGATAAGGTTCTTGAAGGATATAATGGAACCATTTTAGCGTATGGACAAACAGGAACCGGGAAAACTTATACGATGTCAGGAAATTCAGATTCCCTACAAACAAAAGGTATAATTCCCAATACTTTTGCCCATATTTTCGGGCATATAGCAAAAGGAAAAGATAATCAAAAGTAAGTAAATTGAAGATGTGAAGTAAAAAATTAAAAAATAAATTTTTTAATTTTAAATTTAAACTAGATTTTTGGTTCGTGTTAGTTATATGGAAATTTATAATGAAGAAGTTCGTGATTTACTTGGTAAAGTATTAAATAAAAGCCTAGAAGTTAAGGAGCGCGCCGATATTGGTGTATTTGTAAAAGATCTAAGCGGTTATGTGGTACACAATGCAGATGATTTGGAAAATATAATGAAATTGGGAAATAAAAATCGTAATGACATTTTTCTCATTTAATTTTAAAAGCTCTCGTCCAAATCAAACGAGCAAGCAAGAACAAAACACATTTTCTGTGAATTCTCAGCTTGGAAAATGAGCAAAACATAAATGCTCTTACTCTTGCTCGCTCGCTTGAATAGAGCATCCCTCCCTTAAGAAAATGATTAAATATATACTTTTTACTAAATAGGTGTTGTTGGAGCAACAAAAATGAATTCAGAATCTTCACGATCACATGCAATATTTTCAATAACAGTTGAATCAAGTGAAACTGATGAAGCCGGTGAACAACATGTTAAAATGGGTAAATTACAATTGGTCGATTTGGCAGGTTCCGAACGACAAAGTAAAACTCAATCAACTGGAATACGACTTAAAGAAGCAACAAAAATTAATCTATCATTATCTGTACTTGGAAATGTTATAAGTGCTTTAGTTGATGGCAAAAGTACACATATTCCATATAGAAATTCGAAATTGACACGACTCTTACAGGATTCTTTGGGTGGTAATTCAAAAACTGTAATGGTAAGTTGTAATTGTATTGGGTACTTGAATTAATTCTTGCTGTTTTTTGATACGTTTATTTAAAAGATAGATATTTTATTCAGGAATTAGTAAAACCCTTCCGTTTTGTGTTGGCACAAAATTCGACATTTTCAATTTATAAATAAAAATAGTGTTGTTTACACTTGACTTAAATTTCATACAAATATTAAATAAAGGGCGACCAACTTCAGTTTCCGAACTTTGAAACAAAATATAACACACAAATTTAACGAAATATAGTTTTTTTATTTTGTTAATCACAAATATTATGTATTTCATTAATTTTGAAAAATAATATTAATTAAATGGTCGCTTTTGAACATTCTGCAACAGCCGACCCTTTCGAGATCATTTTCGATGACTTTTTCATCAATTTCGGACAGTATCTCGGCAATAACTTGGCGGATGTTATTTTTTAGGTGCTCCAGCATTCCGGGTTTCGTGAAATTTCATGAAATAATGCGACTTTTGACGCAAAACATACAAAGTTGCACTCGCTGTGTAGCAAGTTGCGTCGTCTTGTTGAAACCACATGTCTTCCACATAAATATATTCGATTTCGTGCCAGGAATAATCGGTTATCATGCGCCTATATCGCTCATCATTGACTATTACAGTCTGACCCTGATCGTTTTCGAAAAAGTAAGGCCCGTGACACCGCCTGACCACAATGCGCACTAGTCACTTTTTAGCCATGTAATGGTGTCTCGTGAATCTCATGAGGATTTTCATATCCATATACGGATACCCAGAGAGGTGGAAAAGTGCCTCATCAGATAAGAGAATTTTCTTTGAAAAATCAGGATCAACTTCCTGCTGCTGTAACACGCGTTGAGCCAACATAGGAAACTCAAATTGGATCACCCTATACTAAAGCTTATTGACAGTACATTATTATATATTAGCTGTCACGATAAATAATATGACTCCTGCTCTTAGAAAATAGCGTGAATTAATTCAAGTACCTAATATTATAACTATAACAGGCGCTTTCCATTTAGTCTCTTCAAGACTGTGAAAGTACTTAAAAACTGAATATTGAGATACTTGAAGTGTGCAAATGGAAAATGCCTAGGTTACACTTCAAATACGTGTAAGTACTTGAATATTTAGTATTCAAGCACTTAAACTTTCTTAAAGGATACAAATGGAAAGCTAATAATCAAAAATAAAATAATAATTTTTTTTTAAGTGTGCAAGTATTAGTCCAGCTGATATGAATTATGTTGAAACTATTTCAACATTACGTTATGCAAGTCGAGCTAAAAGTATACAGAATCGAACTCATGTTAATGATGAACCGAAAGATGCACTTCTTCGACATTTTCAAGAAGAAATTGCTGAACTTAAGAGACAACTTGAAGAAGGATGTTATGATTTTGGTCCTGATGAAGAAATGGAAGAAGATGATGAAGAAGATGACGAAGATGAAGAAAATGTTGAAATCGAAGAAAATGAAGAGGAAATTCTAAAGAAACGTGAAAAGAAAAAGAAACAAAAAAAGAACGAAAATAATCAAGAAAAGACTGATGCCGAAAAAGAATTGCTGGAGAAAAAAGCTTTAGAAAATGAACAGGAATTGAATCGTGCTAAGTTAAAAAAAACAAAAAAAATTTATGAGTTTGAATTCAAATTATTAATTATATATATATATGTTTATTTATTTTAGATCCGAACAAGAACAATTACGAACGAAATTAATGTCATTAGAAACGAAAATTTTGGTTGGCGGTGAAAATTTACTAGAAAAAGCTCAGGAACAAGAGAAACTGTTAGAAAGTTCTATTGTACAATTAGAGGAACACGCTAAATCCGAAGAAGAACTCAGAAAATCATTACAAAAAAAAGAAGTAAAATATAATATATTAGGTGTAAAAGAAAGTTTTGGACTTTTTACAAACTTTTTATAAGACTTGAAATCTTGTAAGTTAATTTTGATCCACTTCAGGAAAGTCAGGAAAATATATGAAGTGAGGAAAGAAATAACAAAATGACTCACCTCTCAAAAACACCTCATATACATAAATAGCTTCGGTTTAATGCATACAATGAGGGATAATAACGAAATAACATACATTTACACGTATTTTAATACATTATTTCATGCATTGTGTTGCAGCTTCCTTGTTGCATTAGTTTCTTCCCACTTGATTGTAAGCAGTCTAAACTCTTAATTCAAAATTTATCCTGAGATTTAACCAAGTTAAAAGTCATATCATGAATGGTGAAATGTTAAATTTATTGGCCTGTGTAGATGGTCTCTTAAGTTCTATCTCGTTCCTTACTTTGATTATTTGACTTTAATAACATTTTCATATAACAGTTTCATCGGGGTTATAGAAGCTCGTAATAGATGCTTCCTTCCATATCTCACCAAAAATAGAGCAGCTTTTTATGATGATGAATGAAAGAATATAAAGATTGCGCATTGCGTATGTCGGCCATTTTGAATTTTTCTTTTCATATTTTTATGGCATGACGTGTGATTTCCTTTTTAAACAAAATAATCGTGATTTTTCATACTAATAATGTATTTCGTGTCACGCGTAACGTAGTTGCGCAGAAGAAATCAATTTGAAATATGGGAAAGTGATTATAAGTATTTGGTTCAGAAGTAAATGTTAATAGTTGTCCATGATCAAAGCATTCATTTTGTCGTTTAGGATTGTCGTGCATTGTTGTAAAAGGGTATTTTCCTTTTCGTCGCTCATTACTTACGAAAGTTAACAAATTATTATTATATTGTCTTATTTTGTTGTCTTCATTCAGTATGTAAGGCATTCTTAAACGAACTGAAATTGCTTGCCGAGTTACTCGTGACTGTCTAGAGTCTAGCACGCTCTTCTTGAGTTTATACGATTTTTTCATCCAGCAAACTTTGAAATTTTTTGTCTAACACTTTCCCTTCCCGTCCGGAGCATTCATCGGAGTAAAATCTGCGTTACGAAATCTACTAAACCAGAATCTAGTGAACACAGAGTTAGCGTCTAGAGCCGAATTTATAAATTCCGTAGCTTCATTTTTCATTTGAAAAGTGAATAAAACAACATGGTTTTTAAATTTTGCTTATCAGCCTCGTATTTCGTTAAACTTTTATGCACACCCTATAAATGCTTATATATGGTTGCTGCAACTCATTTAAACATGAATGTGAGAGCTATGAACTGGCAAATTGACGGGAACATAAATTGTTTTTAAATATGATTTTTAAATTTTTAAATTTCGGAGACCAGAACTTTTTTATACATCTAATATTTTGGATTTTATTTAATCATACTTTATATTTAAAACTTATCGTTTTTTCAATGATTTAGACTGAAAGGATTGACATTGAAGAACGATATTCATCATTACATGAAGCATGTATTGGGAAAACTAAAAAAATTCATCGAGTTATGCAAATGTTGATGAGTGTAAAATCGGAATTGGCGGATCAACAGCAAGAACATCAACGCGAGAAAGAAGGAATATATGAAAATATTCGAAGTTTATCTCGGGAATTGGCATTATGTGAACTGGTCCTAAATTCTTATATTCCAAAAGAATATCAGGTAAAATATGAATTTAATAAAATAATCAGAGTTTCGAAACGAAATATATTTCATTCCGGTTTACGTTCTCCGAAAGTTTTTACATTTCGATTTTCATTTCGGCGTTTTTTTTTCGCTCCGATTATGGTTCAGATTAAAATCGGTTTTAAAACATTAGAATATGTGAGGCAAACGATAACTTTAGACGTAATTTTTTTTTGAAGCAAGAAAGTAATGCTTTCCTGGGAATGCTCTTTTGTTGACACAAAAATTTTCAATTCAATAAAAACTGTGTTGTTTACACTTCAATTAAATGGGATACATATATACCCAATATTAAATAGCAATATCTGGTGAATACGGCGATTATGGCGGTAGCATTTCCCAGCAAACTCTCCCAACATTTCCTGGACCAGTTTACCAATATGAAGCCTGTCGTTATCATGCTGCAAAATCACTCTACGAGCCCATTTTGGTCTTTTCTTCAAAACGCAATTCAATTTAATCAGTTATTGTTTGTAACGAACGGCAGCGACTATTTCACCTATTTTCAAAAGTTCATGGTAGACCACAACCTTCTGGTCGCATCAAATGCAGTGCAACTTATCTGAATGAATGTTTCGTTTTGGTGTCGATCGGACTGGTTGACTAGGCTTTACTTTTATTTATCTAAGTTTAAGATTTTCGAAGTAAGTAGATCCATTTTTCATCTCCAGATATAAAGTAAAGTCTCCTGCAAATGCTGTTTATTTGGCACGAAACCTTCCATTTTTAATCGAATGAAAAACAATTTTATTAAGACAAATGTCATATAGTAGGTTTTGAAGCTTGTCATAAGATCTTTCAAATACATGTAATGCCGATTTACACGTATTACATATAGTGTGACTTACGTCATCTAATATAAAATCGTATAAACTTATTCACACACCTAATATGATTTTTTCTAAAACCGTAAAAAAACAGTCCAAATCGAATACGGTTAATTTTTTTCTATTTCGGTTCGATTTCGGTTATGTTGAATAAATCGGTTTTCGGGATCGCTTCTGTTTACAAGCTCTGATTATAATATTTTAAAAAAAAACTTTTCTCTATAATTAATTATATGAATTTCAGACAATGATTGAACGATATACACATTGGAATGAAGATATTGGTGAATGGCAATTAAAATGTGTTGCATATACGGGAAATAATATGAGAAAACATATACCAGAAAATAAAACAAGCGCCAAAGAGGTAAAATAATTGTTATTACATTCGAAAAATATCAGAAGTGAAATTCTGTAATTCAATTGAAACTAAATCGTATCAAAAACACATTATTATTTGGTTTAAATTGAAGTACATTATTCCACCTCGGTATTACTAGGCACATGTAATAATGTATGAAGAATGAAAGGTTATAGTTTAATTGTTCGTTTCGGCATTTTCTTGTTTCTTGTACCTTTTTATAACGTCCCGCATAGTGAGCAGTGAACGTCCTCGTGTCATCTTATAAGGGTTAATAATATTTTCTACCTATTTATAAGAAAATTGATTTCCTTGCTTGTCACACTCGTTCCTCGTTTCAGCATTTTTTCTTTTCTTGTATGTAAGGTCGTTCCTTTACACAATTTTTTTAATCCCTGGCGTATAATTTATTGTTACGTGCTTCCACCACACTTCAAATAATCACTTTCCAATCTTATTTTATAATTACTTTCTGATCTTTCTTGTTCAAGTTCCAAATCGAACTGTTTGTTGTAATCTTTTTTTTCGACTTTTTAAATCCATTTATTCTAATTCAATATAACAAACATAATTCTTAAATCTAATGGTAATTCATATAATTTCTTATTCTATTTATCTTAACATCTAAAGTAAATCTAAGTTAGCTAAGATATTTGGCTGTTGAAACCGATGGGTTCAACTCTTATATTATCATGGAAACAATCTTAAAAACACGAGAAATATTTAATACTTGAATTCAAAATGGGCAACCATTTCAGATGTTTTCACAAATGTCATAATTTTGAACTAATAGTTAATACTGAGGATGATTTTAGCATTGACTGTGTGGGTAGTGGCGCCGTCCTGTAACCAAATATCGCCCAAGTCTACCTCTTCAATCGCCTTTGGACCATATTCCACACCATACAGTGATTCGTTTTGGGTGGGAATTTTGGCTTCTCAATTGCCACGTGTGGATTTTCTGTGCCCCAAATATGGGAATTTTCCTTGTTCATTTAATCGCCGAAGTGAAAATGAGCTTTTTTGTAAAAGATTATTTTTTGGTATCTGGCAACCAAAGTGTAATTAATAATAAAGTCCGGAAAGCTAGCGAAGTAGCCAGAAAAAGCACGTGGCAAACGGGGGAAAGAATACGCAAGAATACATATATTTTTCATAGGCAAAATCCATCAGCAAGAGAGAGAATGAAATGTTCTTAAAAATCAGATGGAATCTTATGAATTACCCTTGGAATCTAAAATATGGGACCAAATCTTATAAATTTCCCACACATACCAGAAAAAAAAATATGCGCCATTTTTTTTTTCTGGTGTGTGTGCATTTGTATATTAATTTCTGCCTGTGTTTCATTGTTTACATTTTAAATTTACCCAAAAGCGAGAAATGGGATGTTTTTTAAAATAATGTGTCTCTTTCACCCATACGTAAAATTTTTAGTTCTATCTATGTCAGCAGTGGATAGAAAATTGTTTGAGAAAGAACAGGCAAAATTTGAAAAACGGCGGTACGGTAAGGATAGGAAGTTTCCAGACTTTATTATAGTTACACTTTGCTGGCAACTGACTCACTACTCTGGAAATAAGTTTTCAATATTTCCCAACATTGATCAATCGTTCACCGAGAATATAATATTGAATTTCTGCCGCTTGACAGATTACATTAGAGTTATGAGTGGCGAAATAACCGCTAGTTCAAAAACGAGCCAAAAGATGCCGCACCCTTTATAAGACCGAACTGATTCGTTTTGATTTTTATGTGGATGGATTTTGGTACGAATCAAATAGACCGAACTGGTTTGGTTCGTGCACGTATAGGGGACAACACAATAAAAATCTTTCCAATACAATCCTTATTATAAATTTCCTAATATTTACATGATATTATTATTATTCTCTTCTTTTTATTTATTTAGTCTGAATTTATGGATTTGTCACATGTATATTTAAGTTATAATGTTGATGGTGTTTCTGAGCCAGTTCGAACGAAATCCGCACGCCCGAGAACATCAGGAGTACCACGTCCAACGAGCACCAGAAAATATTAATTTAATTTTATAAATATATTTTTATTACATATTTATAAAATGTTAATTTAATTGATTTTTTTTTCTAAATTTTTAAAATATTCAAAACACCCAAAACTACTTCTCTAGCAAAATATTAATTAATTTATTTCTTAATTAAGATTTAATACAAACCAAAAAAATGTGATCAAATTTCAAGATAGAACAAGTTTAATAAGTTTTTTACATTTAATTTCTTTTTTTCTAAACATTAATAATGTAAAATTTTTATAAATTATTATATTATTTAATTTATTTTATTCAAAACAGATTACTAGGAGTATCAAAAAGTTATCGGCCTGTATAATAGATGTTGCTAGTATTATATTTTTTTCTTTTTATTATAACGGATAATTTTTTAGGCGTTTGGGTTTTTCAATGTTGCCTTATTGACATTTCGTCTGTGATTCGTGACATGTGTCAAAGTCAAACATGCTCAGTTAGCATTGCCATTTCACCATGAATAAGCTCACGATTGAGAAACAATCAAGAATTATCCAAATTTGCTTTAAAGATCGGTCCCGTTATTTTATCACAAAATTTTGTTCAGTGTCGAGACTAATTTTTGGCTCAATGGCTTTATTAATAAGCAAAATTGTCCCTTCTGGGATGAGACCAACCTAAAAGAGACTCTAGAGATCACATTACATCCAGAAAAATAAGGTTTGCATGCTGGTGGCATCATTGGTCCTTCTTTCTTTAAAAATCAGGCGGGAGCTCGTGTTATGGTCAATCAGAGCGTTACCGACCATGATCAATGAATATTAGTTCGAAAGTATGGATACCAGTGATCCTGCTGTGATGTGGTTTAAAACGCTACGTGCCGTTCAGTGACAGAAACCATCAATTTATTGACACCACGATTAAATATCCCTTTAAATTGGCCTCCAAAATGGTGAGATCTGACATCTTTCCAATATTTTCTATGGGCTTACGTGTAGTCCCTGGTTTGGGCTGATAAACCAGCAATAATTGGCCAACATTGTACGTGTTATTCGTGACCTACGGCCGCTATTGATCGAAAATACAAACCAAAATTGGACTAACAATATGAGCTTCATCCAGAGCAGTCACAATAGCCATATGCTCAAAGTCATTTTTAAATATTAATGGCATGAATAGGTATTTCGAAGTAAAAAATATTTTAGATTAAAAGTTAACTTTTTGTGTTATTTCTTTGAGGTTAAAGTTCATCACTCTAAAAAAAATCACCCTATAGTGCTACCAAAAATCGTGTATATATTAAAATACAAAGAGGTATTATTTTAAATGACGATGACGTGAAAATTTTGTGTATTTAAATATTTCTCGTTGAAGAAATACCGCGGGGATAGGAGATTTGCATCAAATTTGGAAATCATCGACGATATAAATAAATGCCTATTTTTAGGAGTTAGACCAACCATATTATCCGGCGGATAAGCTAGAAAAGTTGGAAATACGGTTTGATTAAGTGCATCGAGCTTTTAAGAGATTATACTGAAAAATAAAGTATTTTTCAAATAGAAACAAAATCAAAAAAACGTATTTCCTTGTCTGTCACAGACAAGTGTAGAATTATCACTTTTTCTTGTAAAAGCGTGATAACCTCTTATCACAATTATTTTATCGACAACGTTCCTCTACATAGAGTTAGTTGTATTACTGACTTGGGAGTTTACTTGCTACAGTTAGAGCTTAACTTCTGACTTCATTTTGACTTTTTGGTTCATAAAGCCAATTCGACTCGGGGTTATATTAAGCGGTGGTCCAAGGAGTTTTCCGACCCGTAATATGTCTGTAAATCACTTTATATCACTTTCGTAAGACCAATAATGAAATACGTATGCAAATCAGGTAGGGTCCCCGCACCACAAGGTTCATATCAACAGGCGGCTGTAATGCGTCCCGTTTTATGTTTTTCTTTACGTAAACTACCATGGAATGATCTTTCACTGTTGCCACCTTACAATGAGAGGCTGAAGTTGTCAAGTTTGCATTCTCTGGAGAATGCGGCGTAATTGCCAATGCACAAGTTTTTGACTTTTGCCTTAAGGTTAAGGTTTTGATTGAGAAAACTTTTATATAATTCCTAATAACGAATGACTTTATTATGGAAATTAATTCACATCTAGGCTCGATTTGAGCTGTTATTATTAAAATATTATTTTATTTCTAGGCAAAGAACTTTTTGGAACACCTAGTACACCATCTTTGTTGAAACTAATTTTCTTTGGTTTTTCAAATTTTTCTAGGTTGTGATTTTTTTCTATTTTTAATTTAATTTTTCATTCGAAAAAGATCTTATTTTTTTTTTTTTTTTTTTAATAATTAAACAATTAACTTAAATTAAATATGATTCAACATGATTCAATCATATTTAATATTTTTGATTATAACAAAATAAGAATAATTTAGTCTAGTCTAACCTAGTCTTCAGTTGGTGTCGTTCTCAAATATAAATTACCCAAAAAATTATAAAATAAAAATAAAATGTTATCGCTTATATAAAATGAAATAGTTTTTTCTGTTTTTAATTCATATTACCTGTGTTTTATTGGGAATTCTATCGGGCGCTATTTCACTATCTCCAAAAAACCATTTTTTTTTTTAAATTAATGCTCTTAGTGCCGGATTACACGCAGTGTTTTTTGGGTAGAATTCTACCGCAGACATAGGTATCGGTGGGTTGAAGATCTACCTCTCGAAATGTTGGCGCAACCGAGTTTTTTACGCACACAAACAAGAGTCACTGTTTGTGTCGGTTTCGAAAAAACTTGAAAATTCAAGAGCGCCATTCGCTTACTGACCGACCGTCAACAGGTAATCATTATCTAAAAGTACTTAGGAAATAGTAAAATAGTAGATCCTAACAGTTTGACGGTTTAAAGGCTTAAATATAATGTGCTCTGCCTGGCAGAGCAAAACTGACAGAAATGTACTAATATACATAAATCCTATTCCAAGATTATATTTTGCATACGCGTGCATTCGTTAAGTTTTATTTCCGTTTCGTTATGTTTAAGCAATACAAATCAGTTAGTACATTCCGTACGGAAATTTTGACAGTTCAATTAGAAATATTTTTCTGATGAAACGTGACTGGACGATTTGGTTTTTTTTTTGAAAAATTATTTTCTAAACGATTTTCAATTTTTTAAAATCACTTACATTAAAAAAAACAATTAAAAAAACAAAATTTGTTGAGTCAAATAGTTATTCTTGCTTATGCACATTATAATCAGTTCTACGGATTTGACATGCATAAGCTGGCATAAGGTTGGATTCGTTCAGTTTTTTTGTCTTTTCCTATGCCATGCAGAGCACATTATATTTGAGCCTTAAGTTCAAGTGATGCTGTGCTCACATACACTAATACACTCCTTGTGTAGCTTGTATAAAAGACTATGGTATAAACATTCCTCGTCTAATCGGTTTGGTAGATTTCTACCCAAAACTTGACGGTAGATTTCTACTGCGTGTCTAATCCGGCACTTATAACATTTAATTTAGGAAGTTGGTACTACTGGGCTGCGTTCACTCACAAACTAAATGTAACTAAAAGCGAATAAAAGTGACACTAGAGGCAATCTCGACGCGTGAAGTGTCAAATAAAAGTTAATTTCATATGAATTGTATGAGAGGTGTTCAGACGTTGTAAAGTTAATTCGTATTCAATTTTTTACGTGACGGACGCGTTCAAATGTCATTTTAAACTTTTTGTGTGTGAATTATTTTGTGAAAACTCCATTTAAAAACGGTATTTTTGTTTTATATTAATTAACAATTCCTAATAAACTATTTGAATTTATAACACAAAGATTACATCAAATAATAATAAAAATTACAAATTTCATCAACGGCGTCGAGTTTGCCTACACAAAAATATTTATACCGTCACTAACGTTTCTGACAATTCAAGCGTTCGTCGCGTCCGTCAATATTGCCTCCAGGGTTACACTTTTGCGTTCAGTGGTCAACTTTTTTTGACTACGATGATGTCATGACACCAACGCTCTGTCATTCACTGGTTTACATCGGTGTCAATTTTAGTAGCTTTTTTCGACCGATGTCATGGGCCGTAGTCGATTATTTTCATTTCTATTTCGTCAGTTTGATTTTTTTTTTTCAAAACAAATACTTATGAATTCAGTATTTTTTTTTTATTATCTGGCAAATTTATAGAAAAATTATAGTTTTAGTAATAACTCGTTGAAATATATTCAAAAAAATTTTAATATATTAAATTTATAAAAAAAAGTGAAACTATAAAATATGTTTTTTATATAAATATTTATTACTAAATTAAATATTAAAATAAACAGATTTCATGAAAGTAATTTTAATAATTACAGTACATTAATTAACTTATAAATGCGCATTTTCTCCAGTTGACATTTCGAAATGACACTAATTGACTACGACTACGATCGTTCACTCGCAAATATCTTACATTTTTCGACACCGGCTTTTTTGACATTAACTTACACCGACTTTTTAGCACACCGGTGAGATCGAGTGACCGGAACCCTGGTAAAGTCAAAAAATCCGCATTGACATTCAAGTCTCTATCAAGTCAATTTTCGAGTCGCCATGTAAACGAAGTATATGCTTCGTTCCAAACGATTCATTTCTTGTTCATTCCTGTGTCATCAATTAGTGAAATATTCATGTCAGAAATTTCTTTCGCGCATCTTGTTTTTACCGGTTATACTTTTTTCCTCATATTTTCAATTTTAATAATTTTGTTTTACATAAATTAAAGTTTATAATTTAATTTTAAAATGTCTGGTTTAAAGAGCTTTACGGATGAAGATTATTCAACAACTATTTTGGAAGGATTAAATAAATTGCGGACATCCGGATTGGTAAGCGATAAGAATTTCTTTTATCGAATATTTAGTAATCGATCTTTTAGATTTGTGATGTTGCTTTGGAAATTGAAGAACAAACATTTCCTGCTCATCGTTGCGTATTAATATCGGCTTGTAAATATTTCGAGAATATGCTGAAAGGTGAGAAGAACTTTTGAGAAATTCATTTTGTTTGATTTAATTGAAAATTGACATTTAATTTGCAGGGAATTATGTTGAAAGTCAAAAAGAAACAATTAATATGAAAGAATTGAATTCGAATGCGTTCAAAATTCTTCTCGATTACATCTACACCGGAGTTTTATCTATTAATTATGAAAATGCCTGTGAAGTATTGAAATTGTCGGACTTTTTACAATTAAAATGGGCAAAAGATAAATGCGGTGAATATCTTGTGAAATCTTTAAATTATGAAAATGCTGTTGAAATCTGGGAATGTGCACGTAAGTAAACCCAAATACATATTCTTTATTTTGATGCCCTATGGTAGGTACTACATTTTGTAATTCATATAATCCTCGGAAAATGGTTTCAATAGATCTGTCCATCTGTCTACACCGAAGTATGATTAATTGGAAAGTAACCAAAGTAATAGAAGAAAAGTAACAACAATTCCATTATGTATGAATGTGAAAACTGCCTTATGACTCTTTGAGACTCTTAAACTTCGCTTTCATTAGTGGCAATAAACACGTAATAGGCTAATAATTGCTTCTTTTTGTTAGGACAGGCAAAGCGAACCCTAATTTTGCCGACAGAGAATATTTAAGGTCTTGTAATAAAAACAAAAAATTTAAAATTTTCTCACATTTATTTATTATTGTTGGAATGTTGTTTTTTTTAACTTGCGACACATCGTTCAAAGGGACCATTTCTGAAAAGATAGGTAAATAAGAGATACTTCAGAAAATATTACTCAGTGAATATTTAAAGGAAAAATATAGAAACTATCCTACACAACCAATTCTAATATTACGTACTGACATATAATGCTGGTAATACGACCAATGCTATGTTACACATGTGTTGTGACATACACTTTTTATGTGTAACAAATCCTTTTCTACTCATTACTATTTATACCAAGGCATTCATACATACACAGGACATGCGACAAACTCTTATTCCTTTTTGTCGGCGACAAACGCCTTTTATGGTGACAAACACCTTCTACACATTCAATCACACTATGCATTCAATACATACTCTATCTACGATACTGTCAAATACGTACTATTATTATTCCAGAATCCTTCCTCGCCACTGGTAAAAATCAAACTGAAGTATTATTTTCAGTTTTTCTTTCCACTACCTAACATTTTGAATTTACATATTTTAATCCTATTCATCTCCTCTTTTGGAACACGGCATACCAAATCCGGAGCTTGTCTAGTTTGTGGACCGTTTTAGAAGCGAAATTACTTTTGTTCACTTCTTTGAAATTTAATCCAAAATATAATTTCCTTCGTTAGTTGAAACTGCTTGCCAACTGTTTTTCCAATCTCCTGGTAAAAGTCATTCCTTTTAGAAGCAAAAAAATCTTCCACTGCTGTTTTGACACTACTAAAACTTAATTATTCTTTTCAAAGTTTCGCAGCAATGTGATGCGATGTGGTAGTCCGATGGTAAAATTTTCCAAGCCAACTCAACAAAATTTTAAACGGTTTTCCTTGCCGCATGCGATCTAGAACGTTGTCATGATGAAGCATTTTATCATTTATGTTAGCCAAAGATAGACGTTTACAATGAATTTCTTTATTCAAAGTATGAATTTGCTTACAATAGCGATCAGTTTTAACCCTTTTTATTATCTATCAGCAACTTACAGTACACTACACCCTTGCAGTTCCCACCAACAACACAGCATAACCCTCTTCTGATGCTCACTTGCTTGGCAGAAATTCCCCACTGAAACTATAGGCTCTTTTTCTTATCACGTTTTTGTTTATTGTCCATTTCCTTTTGATGAGCAAGATTTGAAGCACATTGAAATTCTATTCGTTAAATTATTTTCGCTAAATTCGTTTGCCACTCAAACAAAAAGTTTTGATACAAAATCAACCCTTTTAATGTGATCCAAAACAGTTGTCTGATAAATATTAAGCTTGAAGTCTACTTTTACGGAAGTTGATGTGGTTTTCGTTTTCAACATACTACGCTACACTTCATTATTGGCATGGGATGATGGCTTTCCTGATCTGGATTCATCTTTCAAAGAGAAGTCACCAGAATAATATTTTGTAAACTATCTTTGGCATATTCGAATTGCTGCTATGGTCTCTCGAAATACTTCACACATGCTTTTGTTGCCTGGATCCTGTTACTTCCTTTTCTAAACTCATAGAGTACACAGTGTCTTAACTGGACTTCATCTGCAGTCATGTTGACGGTTCCAAAGGTCTAAAGAAATTGACTAAGATACATCATCTACCATATGCTACTCAAACTGGTTTCAGTCAAATCAAAATACTTCCTAACGACCAACAACGCATATTCAAAAACTGCAAAGCTTTCTCTTACACCTAATATAAACATTTGTTAACTACGATTCCAATTTATACTGATTTTAAGTTTTTATATGTTTTTCTATGTCATATGGTAGATACTACCAGATAATATGCTAGTTCTGTCACTACATTTGTAACTCACAGAAACAATCTTCGAAGAAAGGTTTCAAGGATGATGTTGTGTAGAGAATTCCACGTTAGGCCTAAGTTATACGACGATCATTGTAATGAAGGAAATTGTGGAACTAGTGGAAACCGAGCGTTTTTCTTTGATTTTCAATGAAAGTTGGTTATACCTCTTTTACGAATGTCAGAGAAACTTTCAGTCAGATTTTCGTTCATAGCTAAGTCGTATAATGGTTTTTTTCATCAAATCCAATTAGATTATTTCTTCCCTTTCCTTTTTTACCGATGAGACACAAATTTTCTCCATTTTTTTTTTATATATTATTATTTTCTTATTGGGACGCTAAAGTTTGAGGTTAGAATGTCGACGAAAAATTCCTAATGAAGGCAGTTCTCCAGTGAAATGAAATTAAATAGAAACGAAATTCACAAAACAGCTGATCGATTAAAACATGTTACCGTCATTCAAATTATAAAAATCATTATAAAAAACAAATTACGTGATAATCCTAAGATTTTTTATTTAAAATCTATTTACTAAACTTTTTCCCATGCTTTGCATTATTTTTTTTTAAAGAAATAACCTTTGTAATACGTTAATTTTCCATTCTAAAATTATTTCCGTCATTACAATGATCGTCGTATAACTTAGGCCTTACTATATATCAATTTATGGGTGTCCGCCTGTGTGCAAAATAACACGTTATCCCATTTTGATGAAATTTACAATAAGTGCGTTTTTTTCATCGGGGTTAGGGTCTAGGTCTACTTCATAACATGTAAAAGCAACAACAACAAAACCCAAATATTTATGGTTCAGGGCCTGAGACCCCAATAGATTTTACTTTCGGAAAATTGCAAGAGATGGCGCAGTCATCGTTTTCCATATAAATGTGGATAAATGTTGTTCAATGAAGATTTTTGAGAAGTTGCTAGTATTTAATTTATTTACGCATAATTTATTTAAAAAATGATCAAAAAAGTTGAATTTTTTTCAAAGAAACAATTTTTTTCCCTTCCTGAGACCAAGATCGGTTTCTTTTATAAAAAATCCTGACGCCGATGAAAAAAACGCGTCTATGTAAATTGTTTCTTCATTAACTTAATTTGTTATTGTACTTCTTCAAAATTGTGCGACGGCAATTTAAGTTATAAAACAAAAACAACAATTCCATTAATTTATGTATGTGAAAACTAGGACATGGTTTGATTAATTACTTTACGAAGTTAGTGAACAATCGAGTAAGTGGGATCTTAGTGATTAATTCCTTCCTATGTTAAAAGCCAGAAATCAAAATTTTTAAGCAAAATTGGTGGTCACGAAGAGAAGTAAATTATTATATGAAAGAACTCGTCTTTTCACCAACAAATAATTCTACTACTGACAGACAATATGTCAAGCAACATTCATGTCAAATTTTAGTATTGCAAGATGTGCTGTTTACATTTGACAGCGATTTGAATTAGACGGACACTTCATTTGCGGAACTTGTTATATTCAATTTCAGTAAAGTCGATTCAAGGATAGTGGAAAAAGAAATAGTTGTACGAAAAACAGTCCTGTTTATAACGTTTTTTCGATGTACTTTAAAAACTAATATACCAATTTGAATAAAATTGGCAGAAGATATGCCCAGGCCAGGCTACCCGTGAGTTAGAGCTAATTTCAAGAAGGTCAAACACAGTTATGGACAAAAAACCTTGAAATATTATAAGTTTTGCTTCTTTTTTCTCAGAGTTAATTCATTGAACTATAGATTTGTTAACTACGAGTCCGATTCCCATCATAGGGCATCAAAAAATGGCTATAGGCTGATTTTAAGTTTCTATATGTTTTTTTCTTTGAAAACTAACAAAATAGGAGAATGTTTCTGCGATGAACTTCAACACAAAGGAAACGAATTCATTTTGGCAAATTTAAGAGATATTCTTAACACTGAACAATTTAAAAAATTGAATTTAGAAAAGGTAAAAATCAATTGTTTTATGAAATTTCAGATAATCATTTTCTATTTTTAGTTGGAAGAGATTTTCCACCATGGCAAAATGCTATCAACGCCAGCGGATGCTGTTTTCATTGCCATCATAGAATGGATGAAATACGATCTTCCAAATCGAAAGCTGAGTTTTATTGCACTTTCGAAATATATTCAGGGAGGATCAATATCGAACGAATGCCTGAAATCTAATATATCCAAAGAAGCGTTTTTAAGAGAAGATATTTCAATTACAAATTGGATGCTTGACAATTTGCTGTTTTGGAGAATAAAAGAAAATAATCACTCAAATAATCGACCTCAAGAACCGCTCAACACAAATATTTTCATATCTTCTTTATACATTGATTTAAATTGTTATAAATATGATACAAAAATTAACAAAAGTACTCTTATAATGAGACGGTCTGTATATGGGCATTATCCTGTGCATTACAAACATGATATTTACTTCACGTGCGGCAAAGTAAATCATACATTCGGAAGAGTTTGTCCAAAATATAATATTGAAACGGAAAATTGGACTGAAATACAATTTGAATCAGACAGAGATTCGCATGGAAGTTGTGTTCTTAATGATAAAATGTATATTGTTGGTGGCATGTGCGATCGAAACGTATTACGAAATGATGTCAAAACGTACGATTTTGAAATTGGAAAATTGATTTCGTTAGAATCAAAAATGAATGAGAAAAGAATGGATTTCGGAATTGCGGTTCAAAGTTTGTTTATTTGTTTCAAATAATGGAACACAAACAAATAATGTATTTAATTTTTACAGATGGGAGTATTTATACGTGCGGTGGTCAAAATCTAAGCTATTTAAATTCAGTAGAAAGATTTGATCCTCGCGAGGGCAAATGGGTATTTATTCCAGATATGAATGAGTTGAGTGGGTGGTGTACTTCAGCATTTGTTTCTGATGAACTTTATTGTTCTGCAAGGAACCGCAGAATAGTTAAGAAGTTCGACATACGACTTAATTCTTGGGAAGGAATATCAAATTTGCCATCCGAGTAAATATAATTTATTATTTTAACTATTTTATCTAAAATTAATGATAATATTTATTAGTAGCGGAAATAATTGCTTAGTGGAAGCTCAAGGAGACTTGTACGCGGTGACACCGAAACATATTTTTCAATATAATCGAAATGGAAACAACTGGAACCAAATTTATTCCAAATCAATATATCCTTCGGGATCATGGTTAATTGCAACTTCTTTCTAAGTTTTATGTTTACAAATATTACCCTCTTGGGTTTCCACAGGAATAATATACCGAACTAAAAGTTTATATAATAATTTATTGACATTTCATTTCATTTTCTTTACAAGCTTATTTGGAACCGATTTTAAACTATCTTTCGCATACATATAAACGTAGATCCTTTTAAAATGGAATAAACTTAACTGATCGCGAAAAGTTGAGCACGTCTACAAACACATCGCCCAGAACGAAGTAGCCTCAGAAATGGATGACAAATCAATTGCCTAATTTAAAAAAGAAAAAAAATCCAAAACAAACTGAAAATGCGAAATTTACGCCAATAACAAATTTATTCATAAAAATACATTTAAATCTATTTTCCAAAGAAAACATTCAATAAGACAACGACATTCATAGACTACGTTTTGCCTTACTCGGGCTCCCCTGGCAAGGAGATAATAATCTGCTGTCGCAAAATGCTCGAATAACTTGATTTGGTCTTCAAAGGCTTGAAGTTCATCGATTATCTTCAGATTGTTTTTGAATACAAAATTATATTTTTTCTAAAGTAAATTATTTACTATATATCAAAAACTGCAGCCGACCGCGGGACTTATACAATTTACAAAACTGCTGAACTAGCCATGAAACTTATTCCACAAGTATTGCCGCCTCTATATACAACTATAATATCTTTGTTCACTCCATTGCGATCTCCGCGAATTTTTAACAATCCAATAAATTAATGTTTTATTAAATAACAGATATTCTGTAATACCAAAGCATACAATGAGTACGCCAAGATCAGTTTTACTACCACTGCACAAAGGATGTATGGAATCCCAATGACCAAAGCCTAATTAATAATAAAGTCGCGAAACTTCCCATCCTTACCGTACCGCCGTTTTTCAAATTTTGCCTGTTATTTTTCAAACAATTTTCTATCCACTGCTGAAATAGATAGCACTAAAAATTGTACATACGGGTGAAAGAGAAACATGATGTCATATGGTTTTGGAAAACATCCCTAATTTTTTTGTTTGAAAAATTGATCCCATGATCGTGTTGCCATTAATGTATTTTGTTTAAACGGACTGTTTAACTTTTTTAAAAAATGATGAAAATCTTTAATAATCGAGTTATTTAGCCCTATTCTGTGTACACATTTTATGTTATGTTATGTTAGATTTGACATAAAAGAATATTTTTCGTTAATTTCGTATTCTACACGCAAATTTTATGTTATGTTAGAGTATTTTCTTATTTCACATAGAGCGAATGTAAAATTATCTGAATAGGTCATGTTAGAATATTTTAGGGACAATTTGAGAGCATTTGCCAGAAATTTGAGCGATTATTAAAAAAAGAGAAATATTTTCCATACTGCTCATGCGCATTGCCGATTAAATGGAGTTACATATTTCTTTACATATTTTGTAATTTCATATAAAATATATTTCATGAGGATAAAGCTTTAAAAAAAATTCAATTAGACATTTTAAAATGATAAAAGCATTTAAAAATATTTATGTTTCAACACTAAATATTTGGAAAAAATTTAACCTAACTTTTAAAAATTAGATAAATTTTGCGTCATTTAATTATTAATTAACTAATTTTTATCTTTCTTCGAAAATTTTCTTAAAAAGGGCCTTAAAAACACACAAAAGCACACAAATTAAAAAAAATATGAGAACTTCAAACACTAATGTACTAGAAAAGTAAGAAAATCTAGTACATTTTCTAAACCTAAAATATCCCGTAAAAGAATTTTCGCAGAATACGAAATTTCAAAATATTTTAGAAATTATTTCAGAAATGAGGGGAAATTAACATAACATAACATAACATACAAAATCGCAGAATAGGGCTAATTATTTAAATGAATTTTTTAATAATGAAAAATGAAATTAATATTTCTCCATTCTTTGCTATTTTAGTCTTAATGCAGTATTTTCTTTGATTTTTTATGTAATTGCGAAATTGAAAATTACAAACTCAAAAACGCGTTATCTGATTTTGTTGAAATGTAGAATGTAAGTTGTATATTCCTTAACTGCATTTGGTATTGCATTTTAGCAAAATTTGCCGAAGGGGAGGGAAGTTATTAAGCAAAAACCAGGGTGACCAGAAAATTTTGTCGTTTTTTTATATGGTTTTTCGCATTTAAGTGGAATCAATTTTGTTTAAATTAATTATGTTGGTTAAATCCATAAATAGACGATACCATGTTAAATTTCATCAAAATCGGTCCAAGGATAGTGGAGGAAGAAATAATCCTAGGAGAAAATAAGTTTGTCCATAAAGTTTTTTTGATGTACTTTAAAAACTAATATGCTGATTTAAATAAAATTTGCAGATTGTATTTATACTGTTAGGGTCTAGGCTACCTGCAACTTAGAGGAAATTTTGAAAAGAGCAAACAAAGTTATGAAGAAAAAACTTTGAAATATTGTCAGTTTTGACTGCTTTTCTGTCCTATTTCTACCATAGGGCATCAAAAAATCGGCTATAGGCCGAAATTAAGAATTTTTCATATTGGATTTCTTTTCTACCAAGTGCGTGTTTTCAGTTATATTAAAATGATATGAATGCTATTTTTCTACTTCATTTGTGAATACATTCTATCGCTGTTACTGTCGGTGGTAATTGTTGTGTTTTTGGGAATTCTATCAGCCACTACTTCACTTTCTCAACAAAAAAAAAACGATTTTCCTTATACATGGTTTTTTAACTTTTAATTTCGAACCACTGAAATTATTTGATAGAATTACCTGGTTGTGTAACCAACTGGAGTAATTTGTTTTTTTGAGGTTAAGAAAATTAAAAATCCATTTCTTAGACAAATAGAGAAATTAAAGCAATTATATTTTGCGAGACGGCTTTTTGAAGTATTTACTTTAACTAAATAAAACAAAAAGCAATAAAAATAATAGAGAAAAAATTCAAAATTCAAATCAATTTTCTGTTAATTTGAAATATTCTAAAAAAAATCATGTGTGCTGTACACACGCGGTAGAAGTGAAACCTTCGGAAAACTAAACAGCCAGAGAATGAGACGAATACAGTATCAGGGGTGGGATAGTTACACAGGGCCTACATTAGCCAATATTTCTAGTATACCAATTGGCTTACCAGAAATAAAATACTACCAGTTTTTTTTTACGTGGGCCAATACTGGTATACCAATTCAGTATCTGACATGCCGTTGAACCGAGAACAGGAAATAAAAATAGCCAAAATATTGGCTTTAAAGTGTCGAATTCAATTCAGTGGCCAGATCTTCCCATGCCCCTTTTTTTAAATCAATCCTTCTATATTTTTCTTCTTTTTCTCGAACATATTTATCAATTTGATAATTTCACTTCGCAAAAATTTAGTTTCCGCCATTTTATTAAATGCAAATGTCAAAAATTGGTATACCAGAATTGGCATACCAGAAAAATTGGTATACCAGCAGGGTCTACACTAGCTTTTTAGCAACCAATTTTGCTGGTATACCAGAAATATTGGCTAATCTAGACCCTGTGTTATAGGGTTTATTTATTAAAATATTGGTATCAAGTTTAAAAGTTATTTTACATTTTATTATTCACACTTTGTTTTTAATTTCAATAAATGACACGAGTGGCTTATGATAACTAAAGTGCGGAATGAATGCTTTGGTTTGGATTAGATCAATATATCTTTGAAATACAGCGTCAATTACTGTTTTCGATCTAGTTGTCGATTCAGTGCGACTACTGCACTTTTTTAAATTTAATTTGGTGTTGAGGAACTCAATCAAACGGAGCGCTGTATCCAATGCAAAATTAACATTAAAATCCCCACTTAAAATCATCGGAATTTTATCGTAATCCTTTTTAAGAATACGCGAAATTTCTGGTGTGTAGTTTAACAAATTCTCGTGTATAAATTCAATAATTGTATTTATTGATTGGTTGGGAGAAATATAAATTGCCACAATTATAATTGATTTATTATGGTCCAATCTGCTTTCACAAGCAAATATTTCTCGCACTTTAGAAAGCTGAACAGACAATGATTCTAGGTATTGTACATTGAGATCTATTTGTGGAGTAACAACACGGGTTGTCATTTATATTAGTATGGTATATTGAAACTCCGACTGCCCTCGCATATTTTCTTTTCTATTGAACAACAATATCAAAATTTGGAATGTCTGCAAGAGAAATTAGACGCGACCGTCCCAATACCTCTTTTGAAAATGACAGAAACAAAAAAATCCGCACAAAATAAGAAAAGAAAATTAAAATTTCTCATTAATTTTATTAGTTTTTTTCTTCATACAAAATGTCAATTCACTTTGCGTTGTTTCTGAAATTTTGTTGGGAACCTATCTTCAATATTCACATGGTTTCTCATACAAAATGTTAATACACTTTGCATTGTTTCAGAATGCGTCGTTAAATTTTGAAACGTATCTACGACGTAAACCGAGGCCTAGGTGTATTTTTTCTAATATTTTAAGTGCAGTGAATTGTTATTTACATAAATGTTAGAACTGATTGATATTTTGTGGTCGCATACCGTGTATAATATCAAACTATCCATCCCCATCCATATGCCTACGAAACAGCGCACAAAGAAGAGACGAAGATAATAACATATTTATTTGAAAAATTTTTGTATCGACTGGTATTTCATCTTGGTAAAAAAGTGTCGCTTTTTTTATTGTTTCATCGAGTTTCAAATCACCTCCAACGCCGCTAAAGAAGTTTTCACTTCAAAAAGAACAGTTTGATTAGCGCCATATATGGTATCCGCACTTGTTTCTCTCAAAGAAAAACGCAGCTAATATCATTTTTTTTTCTTTCGCTGCATCTACATATTACAATATTTCATGCAATCCAAACTTGCAGAAATTTGACAGGCCCTATTAACCAATTCAGGGAAGAAAAAATTGGTAATGGACACATATACAATGTTTACATCGGTTACCTAAAACCTACCTAACTAGCAGTATTTAGGTAGATAAAGTTTAGGTAAAAAATCGTATCAATTTACATCGTGTTACCTAAATTTGACGTTTGCTTTAAAAAACTTGTAACCATATGTTTGACAGAATATTTTGATTTAGGAAAATTCAAAATGGCGCTATCCGTCCCTAAATATTTTCCTAAATATTTAGGTAAGTTTTAGTTAGGGTGTCGTTTACATCGATGTTTTAGGTAAATGTCATCGCTTAGGTAGGTTTTAGGTAACTGATGTAAACATAATAATAGAGTTATATGGTTCTCATTTCAAATCAATTCGAGTTTATATGCATTTGAGCCATGTTTGAAATCAATTACTTGGTCCATATGGCGACTTCAGAATTGATTTGAGCTCGACTTGAAATTCAACCCGCGTTTTTTAGCTTTACCGGATTGAAAGATTGAAAAATTTTTCTGATCGGATTGACTCAAGTCGATTTGAATTCGATCTGGGTAGACATGCACGATATTCGGATTGAAATCGATTACAATCCGGTCATGTGAACAAAGTAAATGTGTAATACCTGGGATTATAGAAAATACGGATGGGCCCTTTGCAGGGGAAATTGAAGCTATTTTAAAATCAAAGAGTAACTAATGGTAAAGTATGGAAGTCTAGCGAGGTAACCAGAAAAAGCACGTGACAATAAGTGAGAAAGAATACGCAAGAGTACATATAGTTTTCATAGGCAAAATTCATCAGGAAGAGAGAGATTGAAATGTTTTTAAAAATCCGATGGAATCTTATAAATTAGCCTGGAATCTTAAATAAGGGACCAAATCTTGTAAATTTCCCACACATACCAGAAAAAAAATTATCGCCAAATTTTTTTTCTAGTGTGTGTGTATATAAATTTCTGCCTGTGTGTTTTGTTTACATTCTAAAGTTACCCAGAAGCAAAGAATGGGATGTTTTTTAAAATAATGTTTCTCTTTCACCCATATGTACAGTTTTTAGTGCTATCTATGTCAGCAGGGGATAGAAAATTGTTCGAAAAAGAACTGGCTAAATTTGAAAACGGCGGCACGGTAACGATAGGAAGTTTCCGGACTTTATCATAGTAACACTTTGGTATAAATATACCTCGTCTAATCGGTTTGGTAGATTTCTACCCAAAACTTGACGGCAGATTTCTACCACGTTTAAACCGACATTTACAAACCGACAAAAACCAAAAAACCGATAATATTTTCGAGGTTCATGCACTGTATTATAATCATGATCATGTTACCAACTTGCAACTGCAACAACAACAGGAAAAATAGTATTAGAAATGAAGTTGCTGTCCATTATCTAAAGTCTAATTTGCATCACCGAAGCATGCAAAAAAAACCAGCAATGTGAGTGAGATAGCTTAATTCAAATTTGCATGCGGTAGAAATAGTACACGATATGCCTCACATGTATGAGCCCCACCAATTTTCATGGTTTTATGGTATCCATCGAAAAAAATATATCTCAAAATTAAAAAGTCAGTTCACAGCTGGCCCTTGAGGAATCCAAATCTAAAAGCTGGGAACTAGTGTCTAGTTGTCTTCTGAGTTAAATGCGACTGTAGTCTGATTTTGCAGTTCGACTATGAAGCGAAAAGCTAGAAACTCAAAACAGTGCAAACAAATCAAATATATAGTAAAATGGCCTATGAAATCTCTAACCCTCTTTTAACCTTACGTGCATAACCGTAAATTATCTCTAGAGTAACAATAGTTTTTAAAAAAAAATAGAAAAAAAATCATATTTCCATTTAAAATTATAATTAAAATTAATATTCATATATAGTATATCTTTTTTTACGAAACCAAAAAACATTTCATAGAAATATTTCAAATAAACTTCCTTGGTGTCTGTTTCAAATTTATAATATATGTTCGATAGTTTTGAGTGTGTGTTAAACATTTTTTAAAAAGATTCTATAAAAGTTCTCGATAGAACTTATTTTTATAGGATCATTCACAAAGAATTTATAGCAAAATTCTAGTAACATTTCGCACACACTCACAAAATATCTCGGGCATAATTTTGCCTTGGATGTTTTCCGTACTTTTCATACTAATTGATTTTTGCATAAGCGATTGCTTATCTCACTCACAGCGCTGTTTTTTTTTGCATGCCTCGGTGATGCAAATTAGGCATAATTCAACCCATTAAAACGCAGGATTTATAAATTTTTTGCTGTTGCTGTTGCAGTTGCTGCTTTAATCTGTTTCGAGAGTCAAGTCGCCATGTAAACGAAGTATATGCTTCGTTCCAAACGATTCATTTCTTGTTCATTCCTATATATCAATTAGTGAAATATGCATGCCAGAGGTTTCTTTCGCGCATTTTGTTTTTCGAGTCAAAGTTTTTTCCTCATATTTTCAATTTTAATAATTTTGTTTTACATAAATAATGGAATGGAATTATATTAAAATGGCGAGTTTAAAAAGCTTTACTAATGAATATTATTCAACAACTATTTTGGAAGGATTAAATAAATTGCGGACATCCGGATTGGTAAGCGATAAGAATTTCTTTTATCGAATATTTAGTAATCGATCTTTTAGATTTGTGATGTTGCTTTGGAAATTGAAGAACAAACATTTCCTGCTCATCGTTGCGTATTAATATCGGCTTGTAAATATTTTGAGAATATGCTGAAAGGTGAGAAGAACTTTTGAGAAATTCATTTAGTTCGATTTATTTGAAAATTGACATTTAATTTGCAGGGAATTATGTTGAAAGTCAAAAAGAAACAATTAATATGAAAGAATTGAATTCGAACGCGTTCAAAATTCTTCTCGATTACATTTACACCGGAGTTTTATCTATTAATTATGAAAATGCCTGTGAAGTATTGAAATTGTCGGACTTTTTGCAATTAAAATGGGCAAAAGATAAATGCGGTGAATATCTTGTGAAATCTTTAAATTATGAAAATGCTGTTGAAATCTGGGAATGTGCACGTAAGTAAACCCAAATACATATTCTTTATTTTGATGCTCTATGGGAGGTACTACATTTTGTAATGCATATAATCCTCGGAAAATGGTTTCAATAGATCTTTCCATCCGTCCACACCGAAGTATGATTAATTGGAAATTAACCAAAGTAATAGAAGAAAAGTAACAACAATTCCATTATGTATGAATGTGAAAACTGCCTTATGACTCTTTGAGACTCTTAAACTTCGCTTTCATTAGTGGCAATAAACACGTAATAGGCTAATAATTGCTTCTTTTTGTTAGGACAGGCAAAGCGAACCCTAATTTTGCCGACAGAGAATATTTAAGGTCTTGTAATAAAAACAAAAAAATTTAAAATTTTCTCACATTTATTTATTATTGTTGGAATGTTGTTTTTTTTAACTTGCGGCACATCGTTCAAAGGGACCATTTCTGAAAAGATAGGTAAATAAGAGATACTTGAGAAAATATTACTCAGTGAATATTTAAAGGAAAAATATAGAAACTATCCTACACAACCAATTCTAATATTACGTACTGACATATAATGCTGGTAATACGACCAATGCTATGTTACGCATGTGTTGTGACATACACTTTTTATGTGTAACAAATCCTTTTCTACTCATTACTATTTATACCAAGGCATTCATCCATACACAGGACATGCGACAAACTCTTATTCCTTTTTGTCGGCGACAAACGCCTTTTATGGTGACAAACACCTTCTACACATTCAATCACACTATGCATTCAATACATACTCTATCTACGATACTGTCAAATACTTACTATTATTATTCCGGAGTCCTTCCTCGCCACTAGTAAAAATCAAACTGAAGTATTATTTTCAGTTTTTCTTTCCACTACCTAACATTTTGAATTTACATATTTTAATCCTATTCATCTCCTCTTTTGGAACACGGCATACCAAATCCGGAGCTTGTCTAGTTTGTGGACCGTTTTAGAGTTAAGAAGCGAAATTACTTTTGTTCACTTTGAAATTTAATCCAAAATATAATTTCCTTCGTTAGTTGAAACTGCTTGCCAACTGTTTTTCCAATCTCCTGGTAAAAGTCATTCCTTTTAGAAGCAAAAAAGTCTTCCACTGCTGTTTTGACACTACTAAAACTTAATTATTCTTTTCAAAGTTTCGCAGCAATGTGATGCGATGTGGTAGTCCGATGGTAAAATTTTCCAAGCCAACTCAACAAAATTTTAAACGGTTTTCCTTGCCGCATGTGATCTAGAACGTTGTCATGATGAAGCATTTTATCATTTATGTTAGCCAAAGATAGACGTTTACAATGAATTTCTTTATTCAAAGTATGAATTTGCTTACAATAGCGATCAGTTTTAACCCTTTTTATTATCTATCAGCAACTTACAGTACACTACACCCTTGCAGTTCCCACCAACAACACAGCATAACCTTCTTCTGATGCTCAGTTGCTTTTGACGTAGATGGCAGAAATTCCCCACTGAAACTATAGGCTCTTTTTCTTATCAGGTTTTTGTTTATTGTCCATTTCCTTTTGATGAGCAAGATTTGAAGCACATTGAAATTCTATTCGTTAAATTATTTTCGCTTAATTCGTGTGGCACTGAAACAAAAAGTTTTGACACAAAATTAACCCTTTTAATGTAATCCAAAACAGTTCTCTGATAAATATTAAGCTCGAAGTCTACATTTACGCAAGTTAATGTGGTTTTTGTCTTCACAACATTACTTCTTTTCGGAACTCATAGAGTACACAGTGTCTTAACTGGACTTCATCTGCAGTCATGTTAACGGTTCCAAAGGTCTGAAGAAACTGCCTAACATACATTATCTACAATGTGCTACTCAAACTAGTTTCAGTCAAATGAAAATACTTCCCAACGACCAACAACGCATATTCAAAAACTACCGAGCTTTCTCTTACACCTAATATAAACATTTGTTAACTACGATTCCAATTTATACTGATTTTAAGTTTATATTTGTTTTGTCGTTTAAATTATTTTCATGGGTTGACTACATAAATAGACGATACTACCGGGTCTGGCAATTGAAGTGGATTTAAAAACCCTGTAATTTTTTTTGTTTATTGGTCGGTTTTATTAAAATTTATGGAAATGATAGTTTATAATACGTTACATAGTTTTTTTTTACAATTATTCGAATGATATGTAACCGCCTTGTGCATTAACCACCACCTTCAATCTCTTTTTAAAAGATACACACCATGCTCGCACGATGTCTTGGCTTAAACGATTCCATTCACGAGTCAAATATTTTTCACCTTTTTCTTGTGACTCTCAAATGCTCGTAATTATCATCGGAACGTCTCTTTAACCAAATACGATCGTTCTGTTTGTTGAGAAATTGGTAAATCACCACGAGCGAGCGTACGAAGTAATTCTTTTGATTGTACAAGAAATGAGATCGCGTTTTTTCTCCAACAAATAATTTTTTCTACTGACAGACAATATGTCAAGCAAAATTCATGTCAAATTCAAGTATTGCAAGATGTGCAGTTTACATTTGACAGCGTTTTTGCCTTCGCCGAACCTGGTATATTAAATTTCAGTAAAATCGATCCAAGGATAGTGGAAAAAGAAATAGTTGGACGAAAAGAAAACCTATTTATAACGTTTTTTCGATGTACTTTAAAAACTAATATACTAATTTGAATAAAATTGGCAGAAGATATGCTATTAGGCCCAGGCTACTCGTGAGTTAGAGCTAATTTCAAGAAGATCAAACACAGTTATGGACAAAAAACCTTGAAATATTATAAGTTTTGCTGGTTTTTCCTCGGAGTTAATTCATTGAACTATAGAATTGTTAACTACGAATCCGATTCCCATCATAGGTCATCAAAAAATGGCCATAGGCCGATTTTAAGTTACTATATGTTTTTTTTGAAAACTTACAAAATAGGACAATGTTTCTGCGACGAAGTTCAACACAAAGGAAACGAATTGATTTTGACAAATTTAAAAAATATTCTTAACACTGAACAATTTAAAAAATTGAATTTAGAAAAGGTAAAAATCAATTGTTTTATGAAATTTCAGATATTCACTTTCTATTTTTAGTTAGAAGAGATTTTCCAGAATGACAAAATGCTGTCAACGCGAGCGGATGATGTTTTCATTGCCATCATAGAATGGGTGAAACATGATCTTCCCAATCGAAAGCTGAGTTTTATCGCACTTTCCAAATATATTAGAACAGGTTTAGTATCGGACAAATTTTTAATATCCGATATTTCGAAAGAAGCGTTTTTAAGAGAAGATGTTTCAATTACAAACTGGATGCTTGACAATTTGTTCATTTCGAGAATAAAAGAAAATAATCACTCAAATAGCGGACCTACAGAACCGCTCAACACAAATATTTTCATATCTTCTTTATATACTGATTTAAATTGTTATAAATATGATACAAAAATTAACGAAAGTACTCTTATAAGGAGACCGGATGTATGTGGGCATTATCCTGTGCATTACAAACATGATATTTACTTCACATGCGGCAAAGTAAATAATACATTCGGAAGAGTTTGTCCAAAATATAATATTGAAACGGAAACTTGGAGTGGAATAAAATTTGAATCAGACAGAGATTCGCATGGAAGTTGTGTTCTTAATGATAAAATGTATATTGTTGGTGGCATGTGCCATCGAAACGTATTACGAAATGATGTCAAAACGTACGATTTTGAAATTGGAAAATTGATTTCGTTAGAATCAAAAATGAATGAGAAAAGAATGGATTTCGGAATTGCGGTTCAAAGTTTGTTTATTTGTTTCAAATAATGGAACACAAAAAAATAATGTATTTAATTTTTACAGATGGGAGTATTTATACGTGCGGTGGTCAAAATCTAAGCTATTTAAATTCAGTAGAAAGATTTGATCCTCGAGAGGACAAATGGGTATTAATTCCAGATATGAATGAGTTGAGTGGGTGGTGTACTTCAGCATTTGTTTCTGATGAACTTTATTGTTCTGCAAGGAACCGCAGAATAGTTAAGAAGTTCGACATACGACTTAATTCTTGGGAAGGAATATCAAATTTGCCATCCGAGTAAATATAATTTATTATTTTAACTATTTTATCTTAAATTAATGATATTTATTTGTAGCGGAGATAATTGCTTAGTGGAAGCTCAACGATATTTGTACGCGGTGACACCGAACCATATTTTTCAATATAATCGAAATGGAAACAACTGGAACCAAATTTATTCCAAATCAATATATCCTTCGGGATCATGGTTAATTGCAACTTCTTTCTAAGTTTTATGTTTACAAATATTACCGTCTTCGGTTTCCACAGGAATAATATACCGAACTAAAAGTTTATATAATAATTTATTGACATAATAAACTGTATTTTAATTACATAAATACATACATTTTCCTTTTTTTGGTATTCACCTAAAGAACACGTCATTCAGAAGCTTCGCACAGTAGAGTAATGAGAATTATTATTTTTAATTTGTTAAAAGATTTTTTAATAAAATATTAATATAAAATTTAGCAGCATAGAGGTGGCACAAGAAATGGCAACCTATTTGTTAAGAGAGGGGTAACTCTTAACGAATTTTATTTTTTGTAGTTGATTTGATGATCGTCAAATGCTTGGTGGATGAATGCCCTTACCGCTGGTCGGGGGGGCTGATGAGTTGTTTGAATAAAACGCTTGCCGATGAATGCCCTTACCGCTGGTGGGGGGGCTGATGAGTTGTTTGAGTAAAACACTTGCTGATGAATGCCCTTACCGCTGGTGGGGGGGCTGATGAGATGTTTGAGTAAAAACGCTTGTTGGTTTGAGACTTTATTTTAATCTAATTTATTAATCAAAAAATCACTGTATTTATACTAAAATTATCCTAACTAAGCATAAATCTATTTCATACATATAATTGATTTTTTATGGATTATTGCACATAAAGGTAATTGACCGAACATAATTATTTTATATCAAAAATAATGTATGCAGGTGAATAACCAAAAATGTGCTGATCTTAATTTTTTGCAACTTAGATAATTATTGCATATATAGGGAAATAACCGAAGACCGAATAGAATTATTTTATATTAAAATAATTTGTGCATGTAATAAAAAATGTGCTGATCTTGATTATTTACCATTTCCTTTGATATTGCACATAAAGGTAAATGACCAATTATGTGCTGACATTTAATTCTTAATATTAATATTATGTTCTTGAACACTATTTTTCTTCTATTCAGTCATTTCATTTTCTTTACAAGCTTATTTGGAACCGATTTTAAACTATCTTTCGCATACATATAAACGTAGATCCTTTTAAAATGGAATAAACTTAACTGATCGCGAAAAGTTGAGCACGTCTACAAACACATCGCCCAGAACGAAGTAGCCTCAGAAATGGATGACAAATCAATTGCCTAATTTAAAAAAGAAAAAAAATCCAAAACAAACTGAAAATGCGAAATTTACGCCAATAACAAATTTATTCATAAAAATACATTTAAATCTATTTTCCAAAGAAAACATTCAAAAAGACAACGACATTCATAGACTACGTTTTGCTTTACTCGGGCTCCCCTGGCAAGGAGATAATAATCTGCTGTCGCAAAATGCTCGAATAACTTGATTTGGTCTTCAAAGGCTTGAAGTTCATCGATTATCTTCAGATTGTTTTTGAATACAAAATTTTATTTTTTCTAAAGTAAATTATTTACTATATATCAAAAACTACAGCCGACCGCGGGACTTATACAATTTACAAAACTGCTGAACTAGCCATGAAACTTATTCCACAAGTATTGCCGCCTCTATATATTACTATAATATCTTTGTTCACTCCATTGCGATCTCCGCGAATTTTTAACAATCCAATAAATTAATGTTTTATTAAATAACGGATATTCTGTAATACCAAAACCTACATTAAGTACGCCAAGATCAGTTTTACTACCACTGCACAAAGGATGTATGGAATCCCAATGACCAAAGCGTAATTAATAATAAAGTCGCGAAACTTCCCATCCTTACCGTCCCGCCGTTTTTCAAATTTTGCCTGTTATTTTTCAAACAATTTTCTATCCACTGCTGAAATAGATAGCACTAAAAATTGTACATACGGGTGAAAGAGAAACATGATGTCATATGGTTTTGGAAAACATCCCTAATTTTTTTGTTTGAAAAATTGATCCCATGATCGTGTTGCCATTAATGTATTTTGTTTAAACGGACTGTTTAACTTTTTTAAAAAATGATGAAAATCTTTAATAATCGAGTTATTTAGCCCTATTCTGTGTACACATTTTATGTTATGTTATGTTAGATTTGACGTAAAAGAATATTTTTCGTTAATTTCGTATTCTACACGCAAATTTTATGTTATGTTAGAGTATTTTCTTATTTCACATAGAGCGAATGTAAAATTATCTGAATAGGTCATGTTAGTATATTTTAGGGACAATTTGAGAGCATTTGCCAGAAATTTGAGCGATTATTAAAAAAAGAGAAATATTTTCCATACTGCTCATGCGCATTGCCGATTAAATGGAGTTACATATTTCTTTACATATTTTGTAATTTCATATAAAATATATTTCATGAGGATAAAGCTTTAAAAAAAATTCAATTAGACATTTTAAAATGATAAAAGCATTTAAAAATATTTATGTTTCAACACTAAATATTTGGAAAAAATTTAACCTAACTTTTAAAAATTAGATAAATTTTGCGTCATTTAATTATTAATTATCTAATTTTTATCTTTCTTCGAAAATTTTCTTAAAAAGGGCCTTAAAAACACAAAAGCACACAAATTAAAAAAAATATGAGAACTTCAAACACTAATGTACTAGAAAAGTAAGAAAATCTAGTACATTTTCTAAACCTAAAATATCACGTAAAAGAATTTTCGCAGAATACGAAATTTCAAAATATTTTAGAAATTATTTCAGAAATGAGGGGAAATTAACATAACATAACATAACATACAAAATCGCAGAATAGGGCTAATTATTTAAATGAATTTTTTAATAATGAAAAATGAAATTAATATTTCTCCATTCTTTGCTATTTTAGTCTTAATGCAGTATTTTCTTTGATTTTTTATGTAATTGCGAAATTGAAAATTACAAACTCAAAAACGCGTTATCTGATTTTGTTGAAATGTAGAATGTAAGTTGTATATTCCTTAACTGCATTTGGTATTGCATTTTAGCAAAATTTGCCGAAGGGGAGGGAAGTTATTAAGCAAAAACCAGGGTGACCAGAAAATTTTGTCGTTTTTTTATATGGTTTTTCGCATTTAAGTGGAATCAATTTTGTTTAAATTAATTATGTTGGTTAAATCCATAAATAGACGATACCATGTTAAATTTCATCAAAATCGGTCCAAGGATAGTGGAGGAAGAAATAATCCTAGGAGAAAATAAGTTTGTCCATAAAGTTTTTTTGATGTACTTTAAAAACTAATATGCTGATTTAAATAAAATTTGCAGATTGTATTTATACTGTTAGGGTCTAGGCTACCTGCAACTTAGGGCATCAAAAAATCGGCTATAGGCCGAAATTAAGAATTTTTCATATTGGATTTCTTTTCTACCAAGTGCGTGTTTTCAGTTATATTAAAATGATATGAATGCTATTTTTCTACTTCATTTGTGAATACATTCTATCGCTGTTACTGTCGGTGGTAATTGTTGTGTTTTTGGGAATTCTATCAGCCACTACTTCACTTTCTCAACAAAAAAAAAACGATTTTCCTTATACATGGTTTTTTAACTTTTAATTTCGAACCACTGAAATTATTTGATAGAATTACCTGGTTGTGTAACCAACTGGAGTAATTTGTTTTTTTGAGGTTAAGAAAATTAAAAATCCATTTCTTAGACAAATAGAGAAATTAAAGCAATTATATTTTGCGAGACGGCTTTTTGAAGTATTTACTTTAACTAAATAAAACAAAAAGCAATAAAAATAATAGAGAAAAAATTCAAAATTCAAATCAATTTTCTGTTAATTTGAAATATTCTAAAAAAAATCATGTGTGCTGTACACACGCGGTAGAAGTGAAACCTTCGGAAAACTAAACAGCCAGAGAATGAGACGAATACAGTATCAGGGGTGGGATAGTTACACAGGGCCTACATTAGCCAATATTTCTAGTATACCAATTGGCTTACCAGAAATAAAATACTACCAGTTTTTTTTTACGTGGGCCAATACTGGTATACCAATTCAGTATCTGACATGCCGTTGAACCGAGAACAGGAAATAAAAATAGCCAAAATATTGGCTTTAAAGTGTCGAATTCAATTCAGTGGCCAGATCTTCCCATGCCCCCTTTTTTTAAATCAATCCTTCTATATTTTTCTTCTTTTTCTCGAACATATTTATCAATTTGATAATTTCACTTCGCAAAAATTTAGTTTCCGCCATTTTATTAAATGCAAATGTCAAAAATTGGTATACCAGAATTGGCATACCAGAAAAATTGGTATACCAGCAGGGTCTACACTAGCTTTTTAGCAACCAATTTTGCTGGTATACCAGAAATATTGGCTAATCTAGACCCTGTGTTATAGGGTTTATTTATTAAAATATTGGTATCAAGTTTAAAAGTTATTTTACATTTTATTATTCACACTTTGTTTTTAATTTCAATAAATGACACGAGTGGCTTATGATAACTAAAGTGCGGAATGAATGCTTTGGTTTGGATTAGATCAATATATCTTTGAAATACAGCGTCAATTACTGTTTTCGATCTAGTTGTCGATTCAGTGCGACTACTGCACTTTTTTAAATTTAATTTGGTGTTGAGGAACTCAATCAAACGGAGCGCTGTATCCAATGCAAAATTAACATTAAAATCCCCACTTAAAATCATCGGAATTTTATCGTAATCCTTTTTAAGAATACGCGAAATTTCTGGTGTGTAGTTTAACAAATTCTCGTGTATAAATTCAATAATTGTATTTATTGATTGGTTGGGAGAAATATAAATTGCCACAATTATAATTGATTTATTATGGTCCAATCTGCTTTCACAAGCAAATATTTCTCGCACTTTAGAAAGCTGAACAGACAATGATTCTAGGTATTGTACATTGAGATCTATTTGTGGAGTAACAACACGGGTTGTCATTTATATTAGTATGGTATATTGAAACTCCGACTGCCCTCGCATATTTTCTTTTCTATTGAACAACAATATCAAAATTTGGAATGTCTGCAAGAGAAATTAGACGCGACCGTCCCAATACCTCTTTTGAAAATGACAGAAACAAAAAAATCCGCACAAAATAAGAAAAGAAAATTAAAATTTCTCATTAATTTTATTAGTTTTTTTCTTCATACAAAATGTCAATTCACTTTGCGTTGTTTCTGAAATTTTGTTGGGAACCTATCTTCAATATTCACATGGTTTCTCATACAAAATGTTAATACACTTTGCATTGTTTCAGAATGCGTCGTTAAATTTTGAAACGTATCTACGACGTAAACCGAGGCCTAGGTGTATTTTTTCTAATATTTTAAGTGCAGTGAATTGTTATTTACATAAATGTTAGAACTGATTGATATTTTGTGGTCGCATACCGTGTATAATATCAAACTATCCATCCCCATCCATATGCCTACGAAACAGCGCACAAAGAAGAGACGAAGATAATAACATATTTATTTGAAAAATTTTTGTATCGACTGGTATTTCATCTTGGTAAAAAAGTGTCGCTTTTTTTATTGTTTCATCGAGTTTCAAATCACCTCCAACGCCGCTAAAGAAGTTTTCACTTCAAAAAGAACAGTTTGATTAGCGCCATATATGGTATCCGCACTTGTTTCTCTCAAAGAAAAACGCAGCTAATATCATTTTTTTTTCTTTCGCTGCATCTACATATTACAATATTTCATGCAATCCAAACTTGCAGAAATTTGACAGGCCCTATTAACCAATTCAGGGAAGAAAAAATTGGTAATGGACACATATACAATGTTTACATCGGTTACCTAAAACCTACCTAACTAGCAGTATTTAGGTAGATAAAGTTTAGGTAAAAAATCGTATCAATTTACATCGTGTTACCTAAATTTGACGTTTGCTTTAAAAAACTTGTAACCATATGTTTGACAGAATATTTTGATTTAGGAAAATTCAAAATGGCGCTATCCGTCCCTAAATATTTTCCTAAATATTTAGGTAAGTTTTAGTTAGGGTGTCGTTTACATCGATGTTTTAGGTAAATGTCATCGCTTAGGTAGGTTTTAGGTAACTGATGTAAACATAATAATAGAGTTATATGGTTCTCATTTCAAATCAATTCGAGTTTATATGCATTTGAGCCATGTTTGAAATCAATTACTTGGTCCATATGGCGACTTCAGAATTGATTTGAGCTCGACTTGAAATTCAACCCGCGTTTTTTAGCTTTACCGGATTGAAAGATTGAAAAATTTTTCTGATCGGATTGACTCAAGTCGATTTGAATTCGATCTGGGTAGACATGCACGATATTCGGATTGAAATCGATTACAATCCGGTCATGTGAACAAAGTAAATGTGTAATACCTGGGATTATAGAAAATACGGATGGGCCCTTTGCAGGGGAAATTGAAGCTATTTTAAAATCAAAGAGTAACTAATGGTAAAGTATGGAAGTCTAGCGAGGTAACCAGAAAAAGCACGTGACAATAAGTGAGAAAGAATACGCAAGAGTACATATAGTTTTCATAGGCAAAATTCATCAGGAAGAGAGAGATTGAAATGTTTTTAAAAATCCGATGGAATCTTATAAATTAGCCTGGAATCTTAAATAAGGGACCAAATCTTGTAAATTTCCCACACATACCAGAAAAAAAATTATCGCCAAATTTTTTTTCTAGTGTGTGTGTATATAAATTTCTGCCTGTGTGTTTTGTTTACATTCTAAAGTTACCCAGAAGCAAAGAATGGGATGTTTTTTAAAATAATGTTTCTCTTTCACCCATATGTACAGTTTTTAGTGCTATCTATGTCAGCAGGGGATAGAAAATTGTTCGAAAAAGAACTGGCTAAATTTGAAAACGGCGGCACGGTAACGATAGGAAGTTTCCGGACTTTATCATAGTAACACTTTGGTATAAATATACCTCGTCTAATCGGTTTGGTAGATTTCTACCCAAAACTTGACGGCAGATTTCTACCACGTTTAAACCGACATTTACAAACCGACAAAAACCAAAAAACCGATAATATTTTCGAGGTTCATGCACTGTATTATAATCATGATCATGTTACCAACTTGCAACTGCAACAACAACAGGAAAAATAGTATTAGAAATGAAGTTGCTGTCCATTATCTAAAGTCTAATTTGCATCACCGAAGCATGCAAAAAAAACCAGCAATGTGAGTGAGATAGCTTAATTCAAATTTGCATGCGGTAGAAATAGTACACGATATGCCTCACATGTATGAGCCCCACCAATTTTCATGGTTTTATGGTATCCATCGAAAAAAATATATCTCAAAATTAAAAAGTCAGTTCACAGCTGGCCCTTGAGGAATCCAAATCTAAAAGCTGGGAACTAGTGTCTAGTTGTCTTCTGAGTTAAATGCGACTGTAGTCTGATTTTGCAGTTCGACTATGAAGCGAAAAGCTAGAAACTCAAAACAGTGCAAACAAATCAAATATATAGTAAAATGGCCTATGAAATCTCTAACCCTCTTTTAACCTTACGTGCATAACCGTAAATTATCTCTAGAGTAACAATAGTTTTTAAAAAAAAATAGAAAAAAAATCATATTTCCATTTAAAATTATAATTAAAATTAATATTCATATATAGTATATCTTTTTTTACGAAACCAAAAAACATTTCATAGAAATATTTCAAATAAACTTCCTTGGTGTCTGTTTCAAATTTATAATATATGTTCGATAGTTTTGAGTGTGTGTTAAACATTTTTTAAAAAGATTCTATAAAAGTTCTCGATAGAACTTATTTTTATAGGATCATTCACAAAGAATTTATAGCAAAATTCTAGTAACATTTCGCACACACTCACAAAATATCTCGGGCATAATTTTGCCTTGGATGTTTTCCGTACTTTTCATACTAATTGATTTTTGCATAAGCGATTGCTTATCTCACTCACAGCGCTGTTTTTTTTTGCATGCCTCGGTGATGCAAATTAGGCATAATTCAACCCATTAAAACGCAGGATTTATAAATTTTTTGCTGTTGCTGTTGCAGTTGCTGCTTTAATCTGTTTCGAGAGTCAAGTCGCCATGTAAACGAAGTATATGCTTCGTTCCAAACGATTCATTTCTTGTTCATTCCTATATATCAATTAGTGAAATATGCATGCCAGAGGTTTCTTTCGCGCATTTTGTTTTTCGAGTCAAAGTTTTTTCCTCATATTTTCAATTTTAATAATTTTGTTTTACATAAATAATGGAATGGAATTATATTAAAATGGCGAGTTTAAAAAGCTTTACTAATGAATATTATTCAACAACTATTTTGGAAGGATTAAATAAATTGCGGACATCCGGATTGGTAAGCGATAAGAATTTCTTTTATCGAATATTTAGTAATCGATCTTTTAGATTTGTGATGTTGCTTTGGAAATTGAAGAACAAACATTTCCTGCTCATCGTTGCGTATTAATATCGGCCTGTAAGTATTTCGAGAATATGCTGAAAGGTGAGAAGAACTTTTGAGAAATTCATTTAGTTTGATTCAATTGAAAATTGACATTTAATTTGCAGGGAATTATGTTGAAAGTCAAAAAGAAACAATTGTTATGAAAGAATTGAATTCGAACGCGTTCAAAATTCTTCTCGATTACATTTACACCGGAGTTTTATCTATTAATTATGAAAATGCCTGTGAAGTATTGAAATTGTCGGACTTTTTGCAATTAAAATGGGCAAAAGATAAATGCGGTGAATATCTTGTGAAATCTTTAAATTATGAAAATGCTGTTGAAATCTGGGAATGTGCACGTAAGTAAACCCAAATACATATTCTTTATTTTGATGCCCTATGGTAGGTACTACATTTTGTAATTCATATAATCCTCGGAAAATGGTTTCAATAGATCTGTCCATCTGTCCACACCGAAGTATGATTAATTGGAAAGTAACCAAAGTAATAGAAGAAAAGTAACAACAATTCCATTATGTATGAATGTGAAAACTGCCTTATGACTCTTTGAGACTCTTAAACTTCGCTTTGAAACAATCATTATTGGTAATAAATACGTAATAGGCTAATAATTGTTTCTTTTGAATTAACATATTTTAATCATCACCTTCTCTCTTGGAACACGACACACCAATTCCGGAGCTTTAATCTAGTTTGTGGTCCGTTTTAAAGTTAAGTCATTGTATTATTAGTTGTAAGAGAAAGTTTTATGGTTTTTTTTTTTTTTTTCTTAAAGCGAAATTACTTTTGTTCACTTCTTTGAAATCTAATCCAAAATATAATCTCCTTGTTTAGTTGAAACTGTTTGCCAACGTTCTAGCAGTTTTTCCAATCTTCTGGAAAGGAAGTTATTTCTTTTAGAAGCAAAAAAGTCTTCCACTGCTGTTTTGACACTTGCAATATTTATAACTTCTTTTCAAATTTTAGCAGCGATGTGATGCGATGTGGTAGTTCGATGGTTTTCCTTGCCACATGCGATCTAGAGCGTTACCATGATGAAGTATTTTATCCTTTATGTTGGCCAAAGATAGACGTTTACAATGAATTTCTTTATTCAAAGTATGAATTTGCTTACAATAGCGATTAGTTTTAACCCTTTTTATTTTCTATCTGCAACTTATAGTACACTACGCCCTTGCAGTTCCCACCAACAACGCAGCATAACCTTCTTCCGATGCTCACTTGCTTTTGACGTAGATGGCAGAAATTCCCCGCTGAAACTATAGGCTCTTTTTCTTATCACGTTTTTGTTTATTGTCCATTTCCTTTTGATGGGTAAGATTTTTGAAGCACATTGAAATTCTATTCGTTAAATTATTTTCGCTTAATTCGTTTGCCACTCAAACAAAAAGTTTTGATACAAAATCAACCCTTTTAATGTGATCCAAAACAGTTGTCTGATAAAGATTAAGTTCGAAGTCTACTTTTACGGAAGTTAATGTGGTGTTTGTTCTCAACATACTGCTTAAGTTTTTATATGTTTTTCTATGTCATATGGTAGATACTACCAGATAATATACTAGTTCTGTCACTACATTTGTAATTCACAGAAACAATCTTCGAAGAAAGGTTTCAAGGATGATGTGTAGAGAATTCCACGTTAGGCCTAAGTTATACGACGATCATTGCAATGAAGGAAATTGTGGAACTAGTGGAAACCGAGCGTTTTTCTTTGATTTTCAATGAAAGTTGGTTATACCTCTTTTACGAATGTCAGAGAAACTTTCAGTCAGATTTTCGTTCATAGCTAAGTCGTATAATGGTTTTTTTCATCAAATCCAATTAGATTATTTCTTCCCTTTCCTTTTTTACCGATGAGACACAAATTTTCTCCATTTTTTTTTATATATTATTATTTTCGTATTGGGACGCTAAAGTTTGAGGTTAGAATGTCGACGAAAAATTCCTAATGAAGGCAGTTCTCCAGTGAAATGAAATTAAATAGAAACGAAATTCACAAAACAGCTGATCGATTAAAACATGTAACCGTCATTCAAATTATAAAAATCATTATAAAAAACAAATTACGTGATAATCCTAAGATTTTTTATTTAAAATCTATTTACTAAACTTTTTCCCATGTTTTGCATTATTTTCTTTTAAAGAAATAACCTTTGTAATACGTTAATTTTCCATTCTAAAATTATTTCCGTCATTACAATGATCGTCGTATAACTTAGGCCTTACTATATATCAATTTATGGGTGTCCGCCTGTGTGCAAAATAACACGTTATCCCATTTTGATGAAATTTACAATAAGTGCGTTTTTTTCATCGGGTCAGGGTCTAGGTCTGCTTCATAACATGTAAAAGCAACAACAATATAACCCAAATATTTATCGGTCAGGGCCTGAGACCCAAATAGATTTTACTTCCGGAAAATTGCAAGAGATGGCGCAGTCATCGTTTTCCATATTAATGTGGATAAATGTTGTTCAATGAAGATTTTTGAGAAGTTGCTAGTATTTAATTTATTTACGCATAATTTATTTAAAAAATGATCAAAAAAGTTGAATTTTTTTCCCTTCCTGAGACCAAGATCGGTTTCTTTTATAAAAAATCCTGACGCCGATGAAAAAAACGCGCCTATGTAAATTGTTTCTTCATTAACTTAATTTGTTATTGTACTTCTTCATAATTGTGCGACGGCAATTTAAGTTATAAAACAAAAACAACAATTCCATTAATTTATGTATGTGAAAACTAGGGCATGGTTTGATTAATTACTTTACGAAGTTAGAGAACAATCGAGTAATTGGGATCTTAAAGTGATTAATTCCTTCCTATGTGAAAAGCCAGAACTCAAAATTTTTAAGCAAAAATTGGTGGTCACGAAGAGAAGTAAATTATTATATGAAAGAACTCGTCTTTTCACCAACAAATAATTCTACTAATGATAGACAATATGTCAAGCAACATTCATGTCAAATTTTAGTATTGCAAGATGTGCTGTTTACATTTGACAGCGTTTTTGCATTCGCCGAACCTGGTATATTAAATTTCAGTAAAGTCGATCCAAGGATAGTGGAAAAAGAAATAGTTGTACGAAAAGAAAGCCTATTTATAACGTTTTTTCGATGTACTTTAAAAACTAATATACCAATTTGAATAAAATTGGCAGAAGATATGCCCAGGCCAGGCTACCTGTGATTTAGAGCTAATTTGAAGAAGGTCAAACACAGTTATGGACAAAAAACCTTGAAATATTATAAGTTTTGCTTCTTTTTTCTCAGAGTTAATTCATTGAACTATAGATTTGTTAACTACGAGTCCGATTGCCATCATAGGGCATCAAAAAATGGCCATAGGCTGATTTTAAGTTTCTATATTTTTTCTCTTGTAAATATTTAATAAAATAGGACAATGTTTCTGCGACGAAGTTCAACACAAAGGAAACGAATTGATTTTGACAAATTTAAAAAATATTCTTAACACTGAACAATTTAAAAAATTGAATTTAGAAAAGGTAAAAATCAATTGTTTTATGAAATTTCAGATATTCACTTTCTATTTTTAGTTAGAAGAGATTTTCCAGAATGACAAAATGCTGTCAACGCGAGCGGATGATGTTTTCATTGCCATCATAGAATGGGTGAAACATGATCTTCCCAATCGAAAGCTGAGTTTTATCGCACTTTCCAAATATATTAGAACAGGTTTAGTATCGGACAAATTTTTAATATCCGATATTTCGAAAGAAGCGTTTTTAAGAGAAGATGTTTCAATTACAAACTGGATGCTTGACAATTTGTTCATTTCGAGAATAAAAGAAAATAATCACTCAAATAGCGGACCTACAGAACCGCTCAACACAAATATTTTCATATCTTCTTTATATACTGATTTAAATTGTTATAAATATGATACAAAAATTAACGAAAGTACTCTTATAAGGAGACCGGATGTATGTGGGCATTATCCTGTGCATTACAAACATGATATTTACTTCACATGCGGCAAAGTAAATAATACATTCGGAAGAGTTTGTCCAAAATATAATATTGAAACGGAAACTTGGAGTGGAATAAAATTTGAATCAGACAGAGATTCGCATGGAAGTTGTGTTCTTAATGATAAAATGTATATTGTTGGTGGCATGTGCCATCGAAACGTATTACGAAATGATGTCAAAACGTACGATTTTGAAATTGGAAAATTGATTTCGTTAGAATCAAAAATGAATGAGAAAAGAATGGATTTCGGAATTGCGGTTCAAAGTTTGTTTATTTGTTTCAAATAATGGAACACAAAAAAATAATGTATTTAATTTTTACAGATGGGAGTATTTATACGTGCGGTGGTCAAAATCTAAGCTATTTAAATTCAGTAGAAAGATTTGATCCTCGAGAGGACAAATGGGTATTAATTCCAGATATGAATGAGTTGAGTGGGTGGTGTACTTCAGCATTTGTTTCTGATGAACTTTATTGTTCTGCAAGGAACCGCAGAATAGTTAAGAAGTTCGACATACGACTTAATTCTTGGGAAGGAATATCAAATTTGCCATCCGAGTAAATATAATTTATTATTTTAACTATTTTATCTTAAATTAATGATATTTATTTGTAGCGGAGATAATTGCTTAGTGGAAGCTCAACGATATTTGTACGCGGTGACACCGAACCATATTTTTCAATATAATCGAAATGGAAACAACTGGAACCAAATTTATTCCAAATCAATATATCCTTCGGGATCATGGTTAATTGCAACTTCTTTCTAAGTTTTATGTTTACAAATATTACCGTCTTCGGTTTCCACAGGAATAATATACCGAACTAAAAGTTTATATAATAATTTATTGACATAATAAACTGTATTTTAATTACATAAATACATACATTTTCCTTTTTTTGGTATTCACCTAAAGAACACGTCATTCAGAAGCTTCGCACAGTAGAGTAATGAGAATTATTATTTTTAATTTGTTAAAAGATTTTTTAATAAAATATTAATATAAAATTTAGCAGCATAGAGGTGGCACAAGAAATGGCAACCTATTTGTTAAGAGAGGGGTAACTCTTAACGAATTTTATTTTTTGTAGTTGATTTGATGATCGTCAAATGCTTGGTGGATGAATGCCCTTACCGCTGGTCGGGGGGGCTGATGAGTTGTTTGAATAAAACGCTTGCCGATGAATGCCCTTACCGCTGGTGGGGGGGCTGATGAGTTGTTTGAGTAAAACACTTGCTGATGAATGCCCTTACCGCTGGTGGGGGGGCTGATGAGATGTTTGAGTAAAAACGCTTGTTGGTTTGAGACTTTATTTTAATCTAATTTATTAATCAAAAAATCACTGTATTTATACTAAAATTATCCTAACTAAGCATAAATCTATTTCATACATATAATTGATTTTTTATGGATTATTGCACATAAAGGTAATTGACCGAACATAATTATTTTATATCAAAAATAATGTATGCAGGTGAATAACCAAAAATGTGCTGATCTTAATTTTTTGCAACTTAGATAATTATTGCATATATAGGGAAATAACCGAAGACCGAATAGAATTATTTTATATTAAAATAATTTGTGCATGTAATAAAAAATGTGCTGATCTTGATTATTTACCATTTCCTTTGATATTGCACATAAAGGTAAATGACCAATTATGTGCTGACATTTAATTCTTAATATTAATATTATGTTCTTGAACACTATTTTTCTTCTATTCAGTCATTTCATTTTCTTTACAAGCTTATTTGGAACCGATTTTAAACTATCTTTCGCATACATATAAACGTAGATCCTTTTAAAATGGAATAAACTTAACTGATCGCGAAAAGTTGAGCACGTCTACAAACACATCGCCCAGAACGAAGTAGCCTCAGAAATGGATGACAAATCAATTGCCTAATTTAAAAAAGAAAAAAAATCCAAAACAAACTGAAAATGCGAAATTTACGCCAATAACAAATTTATTCATAAAAATACATTTAAATCTATTTTCCAAAGAAAACATTCAAAAAGACAACGACATTCATAGACTACGTTTTGCTTTACTCGGGCTCCCCTGGCAAGGAGATAATAATCTGCTGTCGCAAAATGCTCGAATAACTTGATTTGGTCTTCAAAGGCTTGAAGTTCATCGATTATCTTCAGATTGTTTTTGAATACAAAATTTTATTTTTTCTAAAGTAAATTATTTACTATATATCAAAAACTACAGCCGACCGCGGGACTTATACAATTTACAAAACTGCTGAACTAGCCATGAAACTTATTCCACAAGTATTGCCGCCTCTATATATTACTATAATATCTTTGTTCACTCCATTGCGATCTCCGCGAATTTTTAACAATCCAATAAATTAATGTTTTATTAAATAACGGATATTCTGTAATACCAAAACCTACATTAAGTACGCCAAGATCAGTTTTACTACCACTGCACAAAGGATGTATGGAATCCCAATGACCAAAGCGTAATTAATAATAAAGTCGCGAAACTTCCCATCCTTACCGTCCCGCCGTTTTTCAAATTTTGCCTGTTATTTTTCAAACAATTTTCTATCCACTGCTGAAATAGATAGCACTAAAAATTGTACATACGGGTGAAAGAGAAACATGATGTCATATGGTTTTGGAAAACATCCCTAATTTTTTTGTTTGAAAAATTGATCCCATGATCGTGTTGCCATTAATGTATTTTGTTTAAACGGACTGTTTAACTTTTTTAAAAAATGATGAAAATCTTTAATAATCGAGTTATTTAGCCCTATTCTGTGTACACATTTTATGTTATGTTATGTTAGATTTGACGTAAAAGAATATTTTTCGTTAATTTCGTATTCTACACGCAAATTTTATGTTATGTTAGAGTATTTTCTTATTTCACATAGAGCGAATGTAAAATTATCTGAATAGGTCATGTTAGTATATTTTAGGGACAATTTGAGAGCATTTGCCAGAAATTTGAGCGATTATTAAAAAAAGAGAAATATTTTCCATACTGCTCATGCGCATTGCCGATTAAATGGAGTTACATATTTCTTTACATATTTTGTAATTTCATATAAAATATATTTCATGAGGATAAAGCTTTAAAAAAAATTCAATTAGACATTTTAAAATGATAAAAGCATTTAAAAATATTTATGTTTCAACACTAAATATTTGGAAAAAATTTAACCTAACTTTTAAAAATTAGATAAATTTTGCGTCATTTAATTATTAATTATCTAATTTTTATCTTTCTTCGAAAATTTTCTTAAAAAGGGCCTTAAAAACACACAAAAGCACACAAATTAAAAAAAATATGAGAACTTCAAACACTAATGTACTAGAAAAGTAAGAAAATCTAGTACATTTTCTAAACCTAAAATATCACGTAAAAGAATTTTCGCAGAATACGAAATTTCAAAATATTTTAGAAATTATTTCAGAAATGAGGGGAAATTAACATAACATAACATAACATACAAAATCGCAGAATAGGGCTAATTATTTAAATGAATTTTTTAATAATGAAAAATGAAATTAATATTTCTCCATTCTTTGCTATTTTAGTCTTAATGCAGTATTTTCTTTGATTTTTTATGTAATTGCGAAATTGAAAATTACAAACTCAAAAACGCGTTATCTGATTTTGTTGAAATGTAGAATGTAAGTTGTATATTCCTTAACTGCATTTGGTATTGCATTTTAGCAAAATTTGCCGAAGGGGAGGGAAGTTATTAAGCAAAAACCAGGGTGACCAGAAAATTTTGTCGTTTTTTTATATGGTTTTTCGCATTTAAGTGGAATCAATTTTGTTTAAATTAATTATGTTGGTTAAATCCATAAATAGACGATACCATGTTAAATTTCATCAAAATCGGTCCAAGGATAGTGGAGGAAGAAATAATCCTAGGAGAAAATAAGTTTGTCCATAAAGTTTTTTTGATGTACTTTAAAAACTAATATGCTGATTTAAATAAAATTTGCAGATTGTATTTATACTGTTAGGGTCTAGGCTACCTGCAACTTAGGGCATCAAAAAATCGGCTATAGGCCGAAATTAAGAATTTTTCATATTGGATTTCTTTTCTACCAAGTGCGTGTTTTCAGTTATATTAAAATGATATGAATGCTATTTTTCTACTTCATTTGTGAATACATTCTATCGCTGTTACTGTCGGTGGTAATTGTTGTGTTTTTGGGAATTCTATCAGCCACTACTTCACTTTCTCAACAAAAAAAAAACGATTTTCCTTATACATGGTTTTTTAACTTTTAATTTCGAACCACTGAAATTATTTGATAGAATTACCTGGTTGTGTAACCAACTGGAGTAATTTGTTTTTTTGAGGTTAAGAAAATTAAAAATCCATTTCTTAGACAAATAGAGAAATTAAAGCAATTATATTTTGCGAGACGGCTTTTTGAAGTATTTACTTTAACTAAATAAAACAAAAAGCAATAAAAATAATAGAGAAAAAATTCAAAATTCAAATCAATTTTCTGTTAATTTGAAATATTCTAAAAAAAATCATGTGTGCTGTACACACGCGGTAGAAGTGAAACCTTCGGAAAACTAAACAGCCAGAGAATGAGACGAATACAGTATCAGGGGTGGGATAGTTACACAGGGCCTACATTAGCCAATATTTCTAGTATACCAATTGGCTTACCAGAAATAAAATACTACCAGTTTTTTTTTACGTGGGCCAATACTGGTATACCAATTCAGTATCTGACATGCCGTTGAACCGAGAACAGGAAATAAAAATAGCCAAAATATTGGCTTTAAAGTGTCGAATTCAATTCAGTGGCCAGATCTTCCCATGCCCCCTTTTTTTAAATCAATCCTTCTATATTTTTCTTCTTTTTCTCGAACATATTTATCAATTTGATAATTTCACTTCGCAAAAATTTAGTTTCCGCCATTTTATTAAATGCAAATGTCAAAAATTGGTATACCAGAATTGGCATACCAGAAAAATTGGTATACCAGCAGGGTCTACACTAGCTTTTTAGCAACCAATTTTGCTGGTATACCAGAAATATTGGCTAATCTAGACCCTGTGTTATAGGGTTTATTTATTAAAATATTGGTATCAAGTTTAAAAGTTATTTTACATTTTATTATTCACACTTTGTTTTTAATTTCAATAAATGACACGAGTGGCTTATGATAACTAAAGTGCGGAATGAATGCTTTGGTTTGGATTAGATCAATATATCTTTGAAATACAGCGTCAATTACTGTTTTCGATCTAGTTGTCGATTCAGTGCGACTACTGCACTTTTTTAAATTTAATTTGGTGTTGAGGAACTCAATCAAACGGAGCGCTGTATCCAATGCAAAATTAACATTAAAATCCCCACTTAAAATCATCGGAATTTTATCGTAATCCTTTTTAAGAATACGCGAAATTTCTGGTGTGTAGTTTAACAAATTCTCGTGTATAAATTCAATAATTGTATTTATTGATTGGTTGGGAGAAATATAAATTGCCACAATTATAATTGATTTATTATGGTCCAATCTGCTTTCACAAGCAAATATTTCTCGCACTTTAGAAAGCTGAACAGACAATGATTCTAGGTATTGTACATTGAGATCTATTTGTGGAGTAACAACACGGGTTGTCATTTATATTAGTATGGTATATTGAAACTCCGACTGCCCTCGCATATTTTCTTTTCTATTGAACAACAATATCAAAATTTGGAATGTCTGCAAGAGAAATTAGACGCGACCGTCCCAATACCTCTTTTGAAAATGACAGAAACAAAAAAATCCGCACAAAATAAGAAAAGAAAATTAAAATTTCTCATTAATTTTATTAGTTTTTTTCTTCATACAAAATGTCAATTCACTTTGCGTTGTTTCTGAAATTTTGTTGGGAACCTATCTTCAATATTCACATGGTTTCTCATACAAAATGTTAATACACTTTGCATTGTTTCAGAATGCGTCGTTAAATTTTGAAACGTATCTACGACGTAAACCGAGGCCTAGGTGTATTTTTTCTAATATTTTAAGTGCAGTGAATTGTTATTTACATAAATGTTAGAACTGATTGATATTTTGTGGTCGCATACCGTGTATAATATCAAACTATCCATCCCCATCCATATGCCTACGAAACAGCGCACAAAGAAGAGACGAAGATAATAACATATTTATTTGAAAAATTTTTGTATCGACTGGTATTTCATCTTGGTAAAAAAGTGTCGCTTTTTTTATTGTTTCATCGAGTTTCAAATCACCTCCAACGCCGCTAAAGAAGTTTTCACTTCAAAAAGAACAGTTTGATTAGCGCCATATATGGTATCCGCACTTGTTTCTCTCAAAGAAAAACGCAGCTAATATCATTTTTTTTTCTTTCGCTGCATCTACATATTACAATATTTCATGCAATCCAAACTTGCAGAAATTTGACAGGCCCTATTAACCAATTCAGGGAAGAAAAAATTGGTAATGGACACATATACAATGTTTACATCGGTTACCTAAAACCTACCTAACTAGCAGTATTTAGGTAGATAAAGTTTAGGTAAAAAATCGTATCAATTTACATCGTGTTACCTAAATTTGACGTTTGCTTTAAAAAACTTGTAACCATATGTTTGACAGAATATTTTGATTTAGGAAAATTCAAAATGGCGCTAAATATTTTCCTTAATATTTAGGTAGGGTTTAGTTAGGGTGTCGTTTACATCGATGTTTTAGGTAAATGTCATCGCTTAGGTAGGTTTTAGGTAACTGATGTAAACATAATAATAGAGTTATATGGTTCTCATTTCAAATCAATTCGAGTTTATATGCATTTGAGCCATGTTTGAAATCAATTACTTGGTTCACATGGCGACTTCAGAATTGATTTGAGCTCGACTTGAAATTCAACCCGCGTTTTTAACTTTACCGGATTGAAAGATTGACTTCAAAACGGATTTAAATCAACGTCAATTTCATAGACGCTGCCAGGTTATATTTCATATTCCATTTTAAATTTTCAATTCGATTTGAAGTCGATCTGGATTTACATGCAAATTTCAAGTCGATCAAAAAAATTTTTCGGTTTGATATCGATTTCAATCCGGTCATGTAAACCGTAAATATGTAATACCTTAGATTACAGACAACACGGATGGGCCCTTTGTAGGGGAAATTGAAGCTATTTTAAAATCAAAGGGTAACTAATGGTACAGTAGCGAAGTAACCAGAAAAAGCACGCGGCAATTAGTGCGAAAGAATACACAAGAGTACATATAGTTTTCATAGGCAAAATCCATCAGGAAGAGAGAGAATGAAATGTTTTTAAAAATCGGACGGAATCTTATAAATTAGCCTGGAATCTTAAATATGGGACCAAATCTTATAAATTTCCCACACATACCAGAAAAAAATTATCGCCAAATTTTTTTTCTGGTGTGTGTGTATATAAATTTCGGCCTGTGTGTTTTGTTTACGTTTTAAATTTACCCAGAAGCAAAGAATGGGATGTTTTTTAAAAGAAATGTTTCTCTTTCACCCATATGTACAATTTTTAGTGCTATCTATGTCAGCAGGGGATAGAAAATTGTTCGAAAAAGAACTGGCACGGTAAGGATAGGAAGTTTCCAGACTTTATCATAGTTACACTTTGGTATAAATATACGACGTCTAATCGATTTGGTTGATTTCTACCCAAAACTTGACGGCAAATTTCTACCACGTTTAAACCGACATTTACAAACCGAAAAAAACCAAAAAAAACCAATATTTTCGAGGTTCATGCAATTTATTATAATCATAATCATGTTACCAACTTGCAACAGCAACAGGAAAATTAGAATTAGAAATGAAGTTGCTGTCCATTATCTAATTCAACCCATTAAAACGCATGACTTATAAAATTTTTGCTGTTGCTGTTGCAGTTGCTGCTTTAATCTGATTCATGAGTCAAGTCGCCATGTAAACGAGGTATATGCTTCGTTCCAAACGATTGATTTCTTGTTCATTCCTATGTCATCAATTAGTGAAATATTCATGTCAGAAATTTCTTTCGCGCATCTTATTCGCTGTTTTTTTTCTGATATTTTCAATTTTAATAATTCTGTTTTACATAAATTAAAGTTTATAATTTCATATTAAAATGGCTAGTTTAAAAAGCTTTACGAATGAGGATTATTCAACAAATATTTTGGAAGGATTAAATAAATTGCGAACATCTGGATTGGTAAGCGATAAGAATTGCTTTTATCGAATATTTAGTAATCCATCTTTTAGATTTGTGATGTTGCTTTGGAAATTGAAGAACAAACATTTCCTGCTCATCGTTGCGTATTAATATCGGCTTGTAAATATTTCGAGAATATGCTGAAAGGTGAGAAGAACTTTTGAGAAATTCATTTAGTTCGATTTATTTGAAAATTGACATTTAATTTGCAGGGAATTATGTTGAAAGTCAAAAAGAAACAATTGTTATGAAAGAATTGAATTCGAACGCGTTCAAAATTCTTCTCGATTACATTTACACCGGAGTTTTATCTATTAATTATGAAAATGCCTGTGAAGTATTGAAATTGTCGGACTTTTTGCAATTAAAATGGGCAAAAGATAAATGCGGTGAATATCTTGTGAAATCTTTAAATTATGAAAATGCTGTTGAAATCTGGGAATGTGCACGTAAGTAAACCCAAATACATATTCTTTATTTTGATGCCCTGTGGTAGGTACTATATTTTGTAATTCATATAATCCTCGGAAAATGGTTTCAATAGATCTGTCCATCTGTCCACACCGAAGTATGATTAATTGGAAAGTAACCAAAGTAATAGAAGAAAAGTAACAACAATTCCATTATGTATGAATGTGAAAACTGCCTTATGACTCTTTGAGACACTTAAACTTCGCTTTCATTAGTGGCAATAAACACGTAATAGGCTAATAATTGCTTCTTTTTGTTAGGACAGGCAAAGCGAACCCTAATTTTGCCGACAGAGAATATTTAAGGTCTTGTAATAAAAACAAAAAATTTAAAATTTTCTCACATTTATTTATTATTGTTGGAATGTTGTTTTTTTTAACTTGCGGCACATCGTTCAAAGGGACCATTTCTGAAAAGATAGGTAAATAAGAGATACTTGGGAAAATATTACTCAGTGAATATTTAAAGGAAAAATATAGAAACTATCCTACACAACCAATTCTAATATTACGTACTGACATATAATGCTGGTAATACGACCAATGCTATGTTACACATGTGTTGTGACATACACTTTTTATGTGTAACAAATCCTTTTCTACTCATTACTATTTATACCAAGGCATTCATCCATACACAGGACATGCGACAAACTCTTATTCCTTTTTGTCGGCGACAAACGCCTTTTATGGTGACAAACACCTTCTACACATTCAATCACACTATGCATTCAATACATACTCTATCTACGATACTGTCAAATACTCACTATTATTATTCCGGAGTCCTTCCTCGCCACTAGTAAAAATCAAACTGAAGTATTATTTTCAGTTTTTCTTTCCACTACCTAACATTTTGAACATTTGAACATTTTGGAACACGGCATACCAAATCCGGAGCTTGTCTAGTTTGTGGACCGTTTTAGAGTTAAGAAGCGAAATTACTTTTGTTCACTTCTTTGAAATTTAATCCAAAATATAATTTCCTTCGTTAGTTGAAACTGCTTGCCAACTGTTTTTCCAATCTACTGGTAAAAGTCATTCCTTTTAGAAGCAAAAAAGTCTTCCACTGCTGTTTTGACACTACTAAAACTTAATTATTCTTTTCAAAGTTTCGCAGCAATGTGATGCGATGTGGTAGTCCGATGGTAAAATTTTCCAAGCCAACTCAACAAAATTTTAAACGATTTTCCTTGCCGCATGCGATCTAGAACGTTGTCATGATGAAGCATTTTATCATTTATGTTAGCCAAAGATAGACGTTTACAATGAATTTCTTTATTCAAAGTATGAATTTGCTTACAATAGCGATCAGTTTTAACCCTTTTTATTATCTATCAGCAACTTACAGTACACTACACCCTTGCAATTCCCACCAACTACGCAACATAACCTTCTTCTGATGCTCACTTGCTTTTGACGTAGATGGCGGAAATTCCCCACTGAAAACAGGCTCTTTTTCTTATCACGCTTTTGTTTATTGTCCATTTCCTTTTGATGGGTAAGATTTTTGAAGCACATGGAAATTCTATCCGTTAAATTATTTTCGTGTGCCACTCAAACAAAAAGTTTTGATACAAAATCAACCCTTTTAATGTGATCCAAAACAGTTGTCTGATAAATATTAAGCTTGAAGTCTACTTTTATGGAAGTTGATGTGGTTTTTGTTTTCAACATACTACGCTACACTTCATTATTGGCATGGGATGATGGCTTTCCTGATCTGGATTCATCTTTCAAAGAGAAGTCACCAGAATAATATTTTGTAAACTATCTTTGGCATATTCGAATTGCTGCTATGGTCTCTCGAAATACTTCACACAAGCTTTTGTTGCCTGGATCCTGTTACTTCCTTTTCTAAACTCATAGAGTACACAGTGTCTTAACTGGACTTCATCTGCAGTCATGTTGACGGTTCCAAAGGTCTAAAGAAATTGACTAAGATACATCATCTACCATATGCTACTCAAACTGGTTTCAGTCAAATCAAAATACTTCCTAACGACCAACAACGCATATTCAAAAACTGCAAAGCTTTCTCTTACACCTAATATAAACATTTGTTAACTACGATTCCAATTTATACTGATTTTAAGTTTTTATATGTTTTTCTATGTCATATGGTAGATACTACCAGATAATATGCTAGTTCTGTCACTACATTTGTAACTCACAGAAACAATCTTCGAAGAAAGGTTTCAAGGATGATGTTGTGTAGAGAATTCCACGTTAGGCCTAAGTTATACGACGATCATTGTAATGAAGGAAATTGTGGAACTAGTGGAAACCGAGCGTTTTTCTTTGATTTTCAATGAAAGTTGGTTATACCTCTTTTACGAATGTCAGAGAAACTTTCAGTCAGATTTTCGTTCATAGCTAAGTCGTATAATGGTTTTTTTCATCAAATCCAATTAGATTATTTCTTCCCTTTCCTTTTTTACCGATGAGACACAAATTTTCTCCATTTTTTTTTTATATATTATTATTTTCTTATTGGGACGCTAAAGTTTGAGGTTAGAATGTCGACGAAAAATTCCTAATGAAGGCAGTTCTCCAGTGAAATGAAATTAAATAGAAACGAAATTCACAAAACAGCTGATCGATTAAAACATGTTACCGTCATTCAAATTATAAAAATCATTATAAAAAACAAATTACGTGATAATCCTAAGATTTTTTATTTAAAATCTATTTACTAAACTTTTTCCCATGCTTTGCATTATTTTTTTTTAAAGAAATAACCTTTGTAATACGTTAATTTTCCATTCTAAAATTATTTCCGTCATTACAATGATCGTCGTATAACTTAGGCCTTACTATATATCAATTTATGGGTGTCCGCCTGTGTGCAAAATAACACGTTATCCCATTTTGATGAAATTTACAATAAGTGCGTTTTTTTCATCGGGGTTAGGGTCTAGGTCTACTTCATAACATGTAAAAGCAACAACAACAAAACCCAAATATTTATGGTTCAGGGCCTGAGACCCCAATAGATTTTACTTTCGGAAAATTGCAAGAGATGGCGCAGTCATCGTTTTCCATATAAATGTGGATAAATGTTGTTCAATGAAGATTTTTGAGAAGTTGCTAGTATTTAATTTATTTACGCATAATTTATTTAAAAAATGATCAAAAAAGTTGAATTTTTTTCAAAGAAACAATTTTTTTCCCTTCCTGAGACCAAGATCGGTTTCTTTTATAAAAAATCCTGACGCCGATGAAAAAAACGCGTCTATGTAAATTGTTTCTTCATTAACTTAATTTGTTATTGTACTTCTTCAAAATTGTGCGACGGCAATTTAAGTTATAAAACAAAAACAACAATTCCATTAATTTATGTATGTGAAAACTAGGACATGGTTTGATTAATTACTTTACGAAGTTAGTGAACAATCGAGTAAGTGGGATCTTAGTGATTAATTCCTTCCTATGTTAAAAGCCAGAAATCAAAATTTTTAAGCAAAATTGGTGGTCACGAAGAGAAGTAAATTATTATATGAAAGAACTCGTCTTTTCACCAACAAATAATTCTACTACTGACAGACAATATGTCAAGCAACATTCATGTCAAATTTTAGTATTGCAAGATGTGCTGTTTACATTTGACAGCGATTTGAATTAGACGGACACTTCATTTGCGGAACTTGTTATATTCAATTTCAGTAAAGTCGATTCAAGGATAGTGGAAAAAGAAATAGTTGTACGAAAAACAGTCCTGTTTATAACGTTTTTTCGATGTACTTTAAAAACTAATATACCAATTTGAATAAAATTGGCAGAAGATATGCCCAGGCCAGGCTACCCGTGAGTTAGAGCTAATTTCAAGAAGGTCAAACACAGTTATGGACAAAAAACCTTGAAATATTATAAGTTTTGCTTCTTTTTTCTCAGAGTTAATTCATTGAACTATAGATTTGTTAACTACGAGTCCGATTCCCATCATAGGGCATCAAAAAATGGCTATAGGCTGATTTTAAGTTTCTATATGTTTTTTTCTTTGAAAACTAACAAAATAGGAGAATGTTTCTGCGATGAACTTCAACACAAAGGAAACGAATTCATTTTGGCAAATTTAAGAGATATTCTTAACACTGAACAATTTAAAAAATTGAATTTAGAAAAGGTAAAAATCAATTGTTTTATGAAATTTCAGATAATCATTTTCTATTTTTAGTTGGAAGAGATTTTCCACCATGGCAAAATGCTATCAACGCCAGCGGATGCTGTTTTCATTGCCATCATAGAATGGATGAAATACGATCTTCCAAATCGAAAGCTGAGTTTTATTGCACTTTCGAAATATATTCAGGGAGGATCAATATCGAACGAATGCCTGAAATCTAATATATCCAAAGAAGCGTTTTTAAGAGAAGATATTTCAATTACAAATTGGATGCTTGACAATTTGCTGTTTTGGAGAATAAAAGAAAATAATCACTCAAATAATCGACCTCAAGAACCGCTCAACACAAATATTTTCATATCTTCTTTATACATTGATTTAAATTGTTATAAATATGATACAAAAATTAACAAAAGTACTCTTATAATGAGACGGTCTGTATATGGGCATTATCCTGTGCATTACAAACATGATATTTACTTCACGTGCGGCAAAGTAAATCATACATTCGGAAGAGTTTGTCCAAAATATAATATTGAAACGGAAAATTGGACTGAAATACAATTTGAATCAGACAGAGATTCGCATGGAAGTTGTGTTCTTAATGATAAAATGTATATTGTTGGTGGCATGTGCGATCGAAACGTATTACGAAATGATGTCAAAACGTACGATTTTGAAATTGGAAAATTGATTTCGTTAGAATCAAAAATGAATGAGAAAAGAATGGATTTCGGAATTGCGGTTCAAAGTTTGTTTATTTGTTTCAAATAATGGAACACAAACAAATAATGTATTTAATTTTTACAGATGGGAGTATTTATACGTGCGGTGGTCAAAATCTAAGCTATTTAAATTCAGTAGAAAGATTTGATCCTCGCGAGGGCAAATGGGTATTTATTCCAGATATGAATGAGTTGAGTGGGTGGTGTACTTCAGCATTTGTTTCTGATGAACTTTATTGTTCTGCAAGGAACCGCAGAATAGTTAAGAAGTTCGACATACGACTTAATTCTTGGGAAGGAATATCAAATTTGCCATCCGAGTAAATATAATTTATTATTTTAACTATTTTATCTAAAATTAATGATAATATTTATTAGTAGCGGAAATAATTGCTTAGTGGAAGCTCAAGGAGACTTGTACGCGGTGACACCGAAACATATTTTTCAATATAATCGAAATGGAAACAACTGGAACCAAATTTATTCCAAATCAATATATCCTTCGGGATCATGGTTAATTGCAACTTCTTTCTAAGTTTTATGTTTACAAATATTACCCTCTTGGGTTTCCACAGGAATAATATACCGAACTAAAAGTTTATATAATAATTTATTGACATTTCATTTCATTTTCTTTACAAGCTTATTTGGAACCGATTTTAAACTATCTTTCGCATACATATAAACGTAGATCCTTTTAAAATGGAATAAACTTAACTGATCGCGAAAAGTTGAGCACGTCTACAAACACATCGCCCAGAACGAAGTAGCCTCAGAAATGGATGACAAATCAATTGCCTAATTTAAAAAAGAAAAAAAATCCAAAACAAACTGAAAATGCGAAATTTACGCCAATAACAAATTTATTCATAAAAATACATTTAAATCTATTTTCCAAAGAAAACATTCAATAAGACAACGACATTCATAGACTACGTTTTGCCTTACTCGGGCTCCCCTGGCAAGGAGATAATAATCTGCTGTCGCAAAATGCTCGAATAACTTGATTTGGTCTTCAAAGGCTTGAAGTTCATCGATTATCTTCAGATTGTTTTTGAATACAAAATTATATTTTTTCTAAAGTAAATTATTTACTATATATCAAAAACTGCAGCCGACCGCGGGACTTATACAATTTACAAAACTGCTGAACTAGCCATGAAACTTATTCCACAAGTATTGCCGCCTCTATATACAACTATAATATCTTTGTTCACTCCATTGCGATCTCCGCGAATTTTTAACAATCCAATAAATTAATGTTTTATTAAATAACAGATATTCTGTAATACCAAAGCATACAATGAGTACGCCAAGATCAGTTTTACTACCACTGCACAAAGGATGTATGGAATCCCAATGACCAAAGCCTAATTAATAATAAAGTCGCGAAACTTCCCATCCTTACCGTACCGCCGTTTTTCAAATTTTGCCTGTTATTTTTCAAACAATTTTCTATCCACTGCTGAAATAGATAGCACTAAAAATTGTACATACGGGTGAAAGAGAAACATGATGTCATATGGTTTTGGAAAACATCCCTAATTTTTTTGTTTGAAAAATTGATCCCATGATCGTGTTGCCATTAATGTATTTTGTTTAAACGGACTGTTTAACTTTTTTAAAAAATGATGAAAATCTTTAATAATCGAGTTATTTAGCCCTATTCTGTGTACACATTTTATGTTATGTTATGTTAGATTTGACATAAAAGAATATTTTTCGTTAATTTCGTATTCTACACGCAAATTTTATGTTATGTTAGAGTATTTTCTTATTTCACATAGAGCGAATGTAAAATTATCTGAATAGGTCATGTTAGAATATTTTAGGGACAATTTGAGAGCATTTGCCAGAAATTTGAGCGATTATTAAAAAAAGAGAAATATTTTCCATACTGCTCATGCGCATTGCCGATTAAATGGAGTTACATATTTCTTTACATATTTTGTAATTTCATATAAAATATATTTCATGAGGATAAAGCTTTAAAAAAAATTCAATTAGACATTTTAAAATGATAAAAGCATTTAAAAATATTTATGTTTCAACACTAAATATTTGGAAAAAATTTAACCTAACTTTTAAAAATTAGATAAATTTTGCGTCATTTAATTATTAATTAACTAATTTTTATCTTTCTTCGAAAATTTTCTTAAAAAGGGCCTTAAAAACACACAAAAGCACACAAATTAAAAAAAATATGAGAACTTCAAACACTAATGTACTAGAAAAGTAAGAAAATCTAGTACATTTTCTAAACCTAAAATATCCCGTAAAAGAATTTTCGCAGAATACGAAATTTCAAAATATTTTAGAAATTATTTCAGAAATGAGGGGAAATTAACATAACATAACATAACATACAAAATCGCAGAATAGGGCTAATTATTTAAATGAATTTTTTAATAATGAAAAATGAAATTAATATTTCTCCATTCTTTGCTATTTTAGTCTTAATGCAGTATTTTCTTTGATTTTTTATGTAATTGCGAAATTGAAAATTACAAACTCAAAAACGCGTTATCTGATTTTGTTGAAATGTAGAATGTAAGTTGTATATTCCTTAACTGCATTTGGTATTGCATTTTAGCAAAATTTGCCGAAGGGGAGGGAAGTTATTAAGCAAAAACCAGGGTGACCAGAAAATTTTGTCGTTTTTTTATATGGTTTTTCGCATTTAAGTGGAATCAATTTTGTTTAAATTAATTATGTTGGTTAAATCCATAAATAGACGATACCATGTTAAATTTCATCAAAATCGGTCCAAGGATAGTGGAGGAAGAAATAATCCTAGGAGAAAATAAGTTTGTCCATAAAGTTTTTTTGATGTACTTTAAAAACTAATATGCTGATTTAAATAAAATTTGCAGATTGTATTTATACTGTTAGGGTCTAGGCTACCTGCAACTTAGAGGAAATTTTGAAAAGAGCAAACAAAGTTATGAAGAAAAAACTTTGAAATATTGTCAGTTTTGACTGCTTTTCTGTCCTATTTCTACCATAGGGCATCAAAAAATCGGCTATAGGCCGAAATTAAGAATTTTTCATATTGGATTTCTTTTCTACCAAGTGCGTGTTTTCAGTTATATTAAAATGATATGAATGCTATTTTTCTACTTCATTTGTGAATACATTCTATCGCTGTTACTGTCGGTGGTAATTGTTGTGTTTTTGGGAATTCTATCAGCCACTACTTCACTTTCTCAACAAAAAAAAAACGATTTTCCTTATACATGGTTTTTTAACTTTTAATTTCGAACCACTGAAATTATTTGATAGAATTACCTGGTTGTGTAACCAACTGGAGTAATTTGTTTTTTTGAGGTTAAGAAAATTAAAAATCCATTTCTTAGACAAATAGAGAAATTAAAGCAATTATATTTTGCGAGACGGCTTTTTGAAGTATTTACTTTAACTAAATAAAACAAAAAGCAATAAAAATAATAGAGAAAAAATTCAAAATTCAAATCAATTTTCTGTTAATTTGAAATATTCTAAAAAAAATCATGTGTGCTGTACACACGCGGTAGAAGTGAAACCTTCGGAAAACTAAACAGCCAGAGAATGAGACGAATACAGTATCAGGGGTGGGATAGTTACACAGGGCCTACATTAGCCAATATTTCTAGTATACCAATTGGCTTACCAGAAATAAAATACTACCAGTTTTTTTTTACGTGGGCCAATACTGGTATACCAATTCAGTATCTGACATGCCGTTGAACCGAGAACAGGAAATAAAAATAGCCAAAATATTGGCTTTAAAGTGTCGAATTCAATTCAGTGGCCAGATCTTCCCATGCCCCCTTTTTTTAAATCAATCCTTCTATATTTTTCTTCTTTTTCTCGAACATATTTATCAATTTGATAATTTCACTTCGCAAAAATTTAGTTTCCGCCATTTTATTAAATGCAAATGTCAAAAATTGGTATACCAGAATTGGCATACCAGAAAAATTGGTATACCAGCAGGGTCTACACTAGCTTTTTAGCAACCAATTTTGCTGGTATACCAGAAATATTGGCTAATCTAGACCCTGTGTTATAGGGTTTATTTATTAAAATATTGGTACCAAGTTTAAAAGTTATTTTACATTTTATTATTCACACTTTGTTTTTAATTTCAATAAATGACACGAGTGGCTTATGATAACTAAAGTGCGGAATGAATGCTTTGGTTTGGATTAGATCAATATATCTTTGAAATACAGCGTCAATTACTGTTTTCGATCTAGTTGTCGATTCAGTGCGACTACTGCACTTTTTTAAATTTAATTTGGTGTTGAGGAACTCAATCAAACGGAGCGCTGTATCCAATGCAAAATTAACATTAAAATCCCCACTTAAAATCATCGGAATTTTATCGTAATCCTTTTTAAGAATACGCGAAATTTCTGGTGTGTAGTTTAACAAATTCTCGTGTATAAATTCAATAATTGTATTTATTGATTGGTTGGGAGAAATATAAATTGCCACAATTATAATTGATTTATTATGGTCCAATCTGCTTTCACAAGCAAATATTTCTCGCACTTTAGAAAGCTGAACAGACAATGATTCTAGGTATTGTACATTGAGATCTATTTGTGGAGTAACAACACGGGTTGTCATTTATATTAGTATGGTATATTGAAACTCCGACTGCCCTCGCATATTTTCTTTTCTATTGAACAACAATATCAAAATTTGGAATGTCTGCAAGAGAAATTAGACGCGACCGTCCCAATACCTCTTTTGAAAATGACAGAAACAAAAAAATCCGCACAAAATAAGAAAAGAAAATTAAAATTTCTCATTAATTTTATTAGTTTTTTTCTTCATACAAAATGTCAATTCACTTTGCGTTGTTTCTGAAATTTTGTTGGGAACCTATCTTCAATATTCACATGGTTTCTCATACAAAATGTTAATACACTTTGCATTGTTTCAGAATGCGTCGTTAAATTTTGAAACGTATCTACGACGTAAACCGAGGCCTAGGTGTATTTTTTCTAATATTTTAAGTGCAGTGAATTGTTATTTACATAAATGTTAGAACTGATTGATATTTTGTGGTCGCATACCGTGTATAATATCAAACTATCCATCCCCATCCATATGCCTACGAAACAGCGCACAAAGAAGAGACGAAGATAATAACATATTTATTTGAAAAATTTTTGTATCGACTGGTATTTCATCTTGGTAAAAAAGTGTCGCTTTTTTTATTGTTTCATCGAGTTTCAAATCACCTCCAACGCCGCTAAAGAAGTTTTCACTTCAAAAAGAACAGTTTGATTAGCGCCATATATGGTATCCGCACTTGTTTCTCTCAAAGAAAAACGCAGCTAATATCATTTTTTTTTCTTTCGCTGCATCTACATATTACAATATTTCATGCAATCCAAACTTGCAGAAATTTGACAGGCCCTATTAACCAATTCAGGGAAGAAAAAATTGGTAATGGACACATATACAATGTTTACATCGGTTACCTAAAACCTACCTAACTAGCAGTATTTAGGTAGATAAAGTTTAGGTAAAAAATCGTATCAATTTACATCGTGTTACCTAAATTTGACGTTTGCTTTAAAAAACTTGTAACCATATGTTTGACAGAATATTTTGATTTAGGAAAATTCAAAATGGCGCTATCCGTCCCTAAATATTTTCCTAAATATTTAGGTAAGTTTTAGTTAGGGTGTCGTTTACATCGATGTTTTAGGTAAATGTCATCGCTTAGGTAGGTTTTAGGTAACTGATGTAAACATAATAATAGAGTTATATGGTTCTCATTTCAAATCAATTCGAGTTTATATGCATTTGAGCCATGTTTGAAATCAATTACTTGGTCCATATGGCGACTTCAGAATTGATTTGAGCTCGACTTGAAATTCAACCCGCGTTTTTTAGCTTTACCGGATTGAAAGATTGAAAAATTTTTCTGATCGGATTGACTCAAGTCGATTTGAATTCGATCTGGGTAGACATGCACGATATTCGGATTGAAATCGATTACAATCCGGTCATGTGAACAAAGTAAATGTGTAATACCTGGGATTATAGAAAATACGGATGGGCCCTTTGCAGGGGAAATTGAAGCTATTTTAAAATCAAAGAGTAACTAATGGTAAAGTATGGAAGTCTAGCGAGGTAACCAGAAAAAGCACGTGACAATAAGTGAGAAAGAATACGCAAGAGTACATATAGTTTTCATAGGCAAAATTCATCAGGAAGAGAGAGATTGAAATGTTTTTAAAAATCCGATGGAATCTTATAAATTAGCCTGGAATCTTAAATAAGGGACCAAATCTTGTAAATTTCCCACACATACCAGAAAAAAAATTATCGCCAAATTTTTTTTCTAGTGTGTGTGTATATAAATTTCTGCCTGTGTGTTTTGTTTACATTCTAAAGTTACCCAGAAGCAAAGAATGGGATGTTTTTTAAAATAATGTTTCTCTTTCACCCATATGTACAGTTTTTAGTGCTATCTATGTCAGCAGGGGATAGAAAATTGTTCGAAAAAGAACTGGCTAAATTTGAAAACGGCGGCACGGTAACGATAGGAAGTTTCCGGACTTTATCATAGTAACACTTTGGTATAAATATACCTCGTCTAATCGGTTTGGTAGATTTCTACCCAAAACTTGACGGCAGATTTCTACCACGTTTAAACCGACATTTACAAACCGACAAAAACCAAAAAACCGATAATATTTTCGAGGTTCATGCACTGTATTATAATCATGATCATGTTACCAACTTGCAACTGCAACAACAACAGGAAAAATAGTATTAGAAATGAAGTTGCTGTCCATTATCTAAAGTCTAATTTGCATCACCGAAGCATGCAAAAAAAACCAGCAATGTGAGTGAGATAGCTTAATTCAAATTTGCATGCGGTAGAAATAGTACACGATATGCCTCACATGTATGAGCCCCACCAATTTTCATGGTTTTATGGTATCCATCGAAAAAAATATATCTCAAAATTAAAAAGTCAGTTCACAGCTGGCCCTTGAGGAATCCAAATCTAAAAGCTGGGAACTAGTGTGTAGTTGTCTTCTGAGTTAAATGCGACTGTAGTCTGATTTTGCAGTTCGACTATGAAGCGAAAAGCTAGAAACTCAAAACAGTGCAAACAAATCAAATATATAGTAAAATGGCCTATGAAATCTCTAACCCTCTTTTAACCTTACGTGCATAACCGTAAATTATCTCTAGAGTAACAATAGTTTTTAAAAAAAAATAGAAAAAAAATCATATTTCCATTTAAAATTATAATTAAAATTAATATTCATATATAGTATATCTTTTTTTACGAAACCAAAAAACATTTCATAGAAATATTTCAAATAAACTTCCTTGGTGTCTGTTTCAAATTTATAATATATGTTCGATAGTTTTGAGTGTGTGTTAAACATTTTTTAAAAAGATTCTATAAAAGTTCTCGATAGAACTTATTTTTATAGGATCATTCACACACATTCAAAGAATTTATAGCAAAATTCTAGTAACATTTCGCACACACTCACAAAATATCTCGGGCATAATTTTGCCTTGGATGTTTTCCGTACTTTTCATACTAATTGATTTTTGCATAAGCGATTGCTTATCTCACTCACAGCGCTGTTTTTTTTTGCATGCCTCGGTGATGCAAATTAGGCATAATTCAACCCATTAAAACGCAGGATTTATAAATTTTTTGCTGTTGCTGTTGCAGTTGCTGCTTTAATCTGTTTCGAGAGTCAAGTCGCCATGTAAACGAAGTATATGCTTCGTTCCAAACGATTCATTTCTTGTTCATTCCTATATATCAATTAGTGAAATATGCATGCCAGAGGTTTCTTTCGCGCATTTTGTTTTTCGAGTCAAAGTTTTTTCCTCATATTTTCAATTTTAATAATTTTGTTTTACATAAATAATGGAATGGAATTATATTAAAATGGCGAGTTTAAAAAGCTTTACTAATGAATATTATTCAACAACTATTTTGGAAGGATTAAATAAATTGCGGACATCCGGATTGGTAAGCGATAAGAATTTCTTTTATCGAATATTTAGTAATCGATCTTTTAGATTTGTGATGTTGCTTTGGAAATTGAAGAACAAACATTTCCTGCTCATCGTTGCGTATTAATATCGGCTTGTAAATATTTTGAGAATATGCTGAAAGGTGAGAAGAACTTTTGAGAAATTCATTTAGTTCGATTTATTTGAAAATTGACATTTAATTTGCAGGGAATTATGTTGAAAGTCAAAAAGAAACAATTAATATGAAAGAATTGAATTCGAATGCGTTCAAAATTCTTCTCGATTACATTTACACCGGAGTTTTATCTATTAATTATGAAAATGCCTGTGAAGTATTGAAATTGTCGGACTTTTTGCAATTAAAATGGGCAAAAGATAAATGCGGTGAATATCTTGTGAAATCTTTAAATTATGAAAATGCTGTTGAAATCTGGGAATGTGCACGTAAGTAAACCCAAATACATATTCTTTATTTTGATGCCCTATGGTAGGTACTACATTTTGTAATTCATATAATCCTCGGAAAATGGTTTCAATAGATCTGTCCATCTGTCTACACCGAAGTATGATTAATTGGAAAGTAACCAAAGTAATAGAAGAAAAGTAACAACAATTCCATTATGTATGAATGTGAAAACTGCCTTATGACTCTTTGAGACTCTTAAACTTCGCTTTCATTAGTGGCAATAAACACGTAATAGGCTAATAATTGCTTCTTTTTGTTAGGACAGGCAAAGCGAACCCTAATTTTGCCGACAGAGAATATTTAAGGTCTTGTAATAAAAACAAAAAATTTAAAATTTTCTCACATTTATTTATTATTGTTGGAATGTTGTTTTTTTTAACTTGCGACACATCGTTCAAAGGGACCATTTCTGAAAAGATAGGTAAATAAGAGATACTTCAGAAAATATTACTCAGTGAATATTTAAAGGAAAAATATAGAAACTATCCTACACAACCAATTCTAATATTACGTACTGACATATAATGCTGGTAATACGACCAATGCTATGTTACACATGTGTTGTGACATACACTTTTTATGTGTAACAAATCCTTTTCTACTCATTACTATTTATACCAAGGCATTCATACATACACAGGACATGCGACAAACTCTTATTCCTTTTTGTCGGCGACAAACGCCTTTTATGGTGACAAACACCTTCTACACATTCAATCACACTATGCATTCAATACATACTCTATCTACGATACTGTCAAATACTTACTATTATTATTCCGGAGTCCTTCCTCGCCACTAGTAAAAATCAAACTGAAGTATTATTTTCAGTTTTTCTTTCCACTACCTAACATTTTGAATTTACATATTTTAATCCTATTCATCTCCTCTTTTGGAACACGGCATACCAAATCCGGAGCTTGTCTAGTTTGTGGACCGTTTTAGAGTTAAGAAGCGAAATTACTTTTGTTCACTTCTTTGAAATTTAATCCAAAATATAATTTCCTTCGTTAGTTGAAACTGCTTGCCAACTGTTTTTCCAATCTCCTGGTAAAAGTCATTCCTTTTAGAAGCAAAAAAATCTTCCACTGCTGTTTTGACACTACTAAAACTTAATTATTCTTTTCAAAGTTTCGCAGCAATGTGATGCGATGTGGTAGTCCGATGGTAAAATTTTCCAAGCCAACTCAACAAAATTTTAAACGGTTTTCCTTGCCGCATGCGATCTAGAACGTTGTCATGATGAAGCATTTTATCATTTATGTTAGCCAAAGATAGACGTTTACAATGAATTTCTTTATTCAAAGTATGAATTTGCTTACAATAGCGATCAGTTTTAACCCTTTTTATTATCTATCAGCAACTTATAGTACATTACACCTTTGCAGTTTCCACCAACAACACAGCATAACCTTCTTCTGATGCTCAGTTGCTTTTGACGTAGATGGCAGAAATTCCCCACTGAAACTATAGGCTCTTTTTCTTATCAGGTTTTTGTTTATTGTCCATTTCCTTTTGATGAGCAAGATTTGAAGCACATTGAAATTCTATTCGTTAAATTATTTTCGCTTAATTCGTGTGGCACTGAAACAAAAAGTTTTGACACAAAATTAACCCTTTTAATGTAATCCAAAACAGTTCTCTGATAAATATTAAGCTCGAAGTCTACATTTACGTAAGTTAATGTGGTTTTTGTCTTCACAACATTACTTCTTTTCGGAACTCATAGAGTACACAGTGTCTTAACTGGACTTCATCTGCAGTCATGTTAACGGTTCCAAAGGTCTGAAGAAACTACCTAACATACATTATCTACAATGTGCTACTCAAACTAGTTTCAGTCAAATGAAAATACTTCCCAACGACCAACAACGCATATTCAAAAACTGCAAAGCTTTCTCTTACACCTAATATAAACATTTGTTAACTACGATTCCAATTTATACTGATTTTAAGTTTTTATATGTTTTGTCGTTTAAATTATTTTCATGGGTTGACTACATAAATAGACGATACTACCGGGTCTGGCAATTGAAGTGGATTTAAAAACCCTGTAATTTTTTTTGTTTATTGGTCGGTTTTATTAAAATTTATGGAAATGATAGTTTATAATACGTTACATAGTTTTTTTTTACAATTATTCGAATGATATGTAACCGCCTTTTGCCTTAACCACCAGCTTCAATCTCTTTTTAAAAGATACACACCATGCTCGCACGATGTCTTGGCTTAAACGGTTCCATTCACGAGTCAAATATTTTTCACCTTTTTCTTGTGACTCTCAAATGCTCGTAATTATCATCGGAACGTCTCTTTAACCAAATACGATCGTTCTGTTTGTTGAGAAATTGGTAAATCACCACGAGCGAGCGTACGAAGTAGTTCTTTTGATTGTACAAAAAATGAGATCGCGTTTTTTCTCCAACAAATAATTTTTTCTACTGACAGACAATATGTCAAGCAAAATTCATGGCAAATTCAAGTATTGCAAGATGTGCAGTTTACATTTGACAGCGTTTTTGCATTCGCCGAACCTGGTATATTAAATTTCAGTAAAATCGATCCAAGGATAGTGGAAAAAGAAATAGTTGTACGAAAAGAAAGCCTATTTATAACGTTTTTTCGATGTACTTTAAAAACTAATATACCAATGTGAATAAAATTTGCAGAAGATATGCCCAGGCCAGGCTACCTGTGAGTTAGAGCTAATTTGAAGAAGGTCAAACACAGTTATGGACAAAAAACCTTGAAATATTATAAGTTTTGCTTGTTTTTCCTCCGAGTTAATTCATTGAACTATAGATTTGTTAACTACGAGTCCGATTCCCATCATAGGGCATCAAAAAATGGCCATAGGCCGATTTTAAGTTACTATATGTTTTTTTTTGAAAACTTACAAAATAGGAGAATGTTTCTGCGATGAACTTCAACACAAAGGAAACGAATTCATTTTGACAAATTTAAAAAATATTCTTAACACTGAACAATTTAAAAAATTGAATTTAGAAAAGGTAAAAATCAATTGTTTTATGAAATTTCAGATATTCATTTTCTATTTTTAGTTGGAAGAGATTTTCCAGCATGACAAAATGCTGTCAACGCCAGCGGATGATGTTTTCATTGCCATCATAGAATGGCTGAAACACGATCTCCCCAATCGAAAGCTGAGTTTTATTGCACTTTCGAAATATATTCAAGGAGGATCAATATCGGACGAATGCCTGAAATCTGATATTTCTAAAGAAGCGTTTTTAAGAGAAGATGTTTCAATCTTAAATTGGATGTTTGACAATTTGTTCATTTCGAGAATAAAAGAAAATAATCACTCAAATAACGGACCTACAGAACCGCTCAACTCAAATATTTTCATATCTGATTTATACTTGGAATCAAATTGTTATAAATATGATACACAAATTAACAAAAGTACTCTTATAACGAAGCGGTCTGTAAAGGGATATTATCCTGTGCAATACAAACATGATATTTACTTCACATGCGGCAAAGTAAATAATACATTCGGAAGAGTTTGTCCAAAATATAATATTGAAACGGAAAATTGGACTGAAATCCAATTTGAATCAGACAGATATGGTCATGGAAGTTGTGTTCTTAATGATAAAATGTATATTGTTGGTGGAAGGAGCGATGGAAACGCATATCGAAACGATGTCAAAACGTACGATTTTGAAATTGGAGAACTAATTTCGTTGGAATCAAAAATGAATGAAAAAAGAGCATCTTTTGGAATTGCGGTTCAAAGTTTGTTTATTTGTTTTAAATAATGGAACACAAAAAAATAATATATTTAATTTTTACAGATGGGAGTATTTATACGTGCGGTGGATGGAGCTCTAATGTCAAATCTTTAAATTCGGTAGAAAGATTTGATCCTCGCGAGGGCAAATGGGTATTAATCCCAGATATGAATGAGTTGCGTGGGGACTGTACTTCAGCCTTTGTTTTTGATGAACTTTATTGTTCTGCAAGGCGTGGCGGAATAGTTAAGAAATTTGACATACGACTTAATTCTTGGGAAGAAATATCAAATTTGCCATCCGAGTAAATATAATTTATTATTTTAACTATTTTATCTAAAATTAATGATAATATTTATTTGTAGCGGAAATAATTGCTTAGTGGAAGCTCAAGGATATTTGTACGCGGTGACACCGAAACATATTTTTCAATATAATCGAAATGAAAACAACTGGAGCCAAATTTATTCCAAATCAATGTATCCTTTGGGGTCATGTTTAATTGCAACTTCTTTCTAAGTTTTATGTTTACAAATATTACCCTCTTCGGCTTCCACAGGAATAATATGCCGAACTAAAAGTTTAGATAACTTATGGAACGAATAAACTATTTTTTAATTACCATATATACATGGATTTTTAATTTTTTGGTATACACCTAAAGAACACGTCATTCAGAAGCTTCGTATAGGGGAGTAATGAGAATTATTGTTTTTAATTTGTTAATAAAAGATTTTTTAATAAAAGAATAATCGAAAATTTAGCAGCATAGACGTGGCACAAGAAAAGGCAATCCATTTTTATTCTATTCAGTCATTTCATTTCGTTTAGAAGCGTATTTCGAACCAATTTTAAAGTATCTTTCGCATAGATATAAACGTAGATTCTTTTAAAATGGAAAAAACTTAATCTGATTGCGAAAATAGGAAAGTTCAACTCGTCTACAAACACATTGCCCAGAACGAAGGAGCCTCAGAAATGGATGACAAATCAATTACCTAATTTTAAAAACAAATCCAAAACAAACTGAAAAGGTGAAATTTACGCCAATAACAAGTTTATTCATAAATATACATTTAGATCTATTTTCCAAAGAAAACATTCAATAAGACAACGACATTCATAGACTACGTTTTGCCTTACTCGGGCTCCCCTGGCAAGGAGCTGATTATCTGCTGTTGTATAATGCTCGACTAACTTGATTTGGTCTTTAAAGGCTTGAAGTTCATCGATTATCTTCAAATTGTTTGTGACAATTGCCTGTATTTTGTTTGTTTTTTTGAAAAGAAAATTTTATTTTCTCTAAAGTAAATTATTTACTATATATCAGAAATTGCAGCCGACCGCGGGACTTATACAACTTACAAAACTGCTGAACTAGCCATGAAACTTATTCCACAAGTATTACCGCCTCTATATACTCCTATAATATCCTTGTTCACAACATTGCGATCCTCGCGACTTTTTAACAATCCAATATTTTAATAAATAACGGATATTCTGTAATACCAAAACCTACATTGAGTATGCCAAGATCAATTTTACTACCACTGCATGAAGGATGGATGGAATCCCAATGACTTAAATACTACTGCACTAGGATTCGCTTACTCACTGGCCGGTTTTACACTGGTCTTACATGCGCCTAAGTAACTCGGGTATATCCATGCTGATAATGCTACACTGGTCTTCCATGCGCCTTTCTTCACTGTGAATTTATATACGTCACATCAATGTGTGTGTGTCAGGTGGGGGAATTTTCATAGTTGATTTGACCAGAAAACCAGTGGGAAGTGTTTATGTGTGCGTTTCTTCAATTTTGCACTCAAGCTAAAGCTGGCGCATTTCCCCGGCATTCGCGCACCCTTCTGGCGTATCAATTTTTGAAGAATGCGCCCGTTTGAAGACCAGTGTAAAACCGGCCACTCATGGCTAAAATGTTCTCCAGGGCGCAAAAACCTTTTTTTTACCCTAAATTTTAAAAACACCAAATAAAATTCAGATTAATTTTTAAACACCGAAAAATTGAAATAAAAAATTATTTTAAGTTTTTCTGTATATGAATTATTAATAAAAATGCAAAATAAATTCTAAAAACCAAACAATTATTAATTTTTTCCCTTTTGGCAATCCCTGGTTAGTTCCAAATTCTGCAACTATCTGTCCTTTTCGCCATAATCACATAGCGTTTAGTATGGCCAAAGTTTAATTAATAGTAAAGTCCGGAAAGCTAGCGAAGTAACCAAAAAAAGCACATGACAATAAGTGCGAAAGAATACACAAGAGTACATATAGTTTTCATAGACAAAATCCATCAGGAAGAGAGAGAATGAAATGTTTTTAAAAATTGGACGGAATCTTATAAATTAGCCTGGAATCTTAAATATGGGACCAAATCTTATAAATTTCCCACACATACCAGAAAAAAATTATCGACAAATTTTTTTTCTGGTGTGGGTGTATATAAATTTCTGCCTGTGTGTTCTGTTTACATTTTAAAGTTACCCAGAAGCACAGAATGAGATGTTTTTTAAAATAATGTTTCTCTTTCACCCATATGTACAATTTTTAGTGCCATCTATGTCAGCAGGAGATCGAAAATTGTTTGAAAAAAACTGGCTAAATTTGAAAACGGCGGCACGGTAAGGATAGGAAGTTTCCGGACTTTATCATAGTAACACTTTGGCATAAATATGCCTCGTCTAATCGGTTTGGTAGATTTCTACCCAAAACTTGACGGCAGATTTCTACCACGTTTAAACCGGCATTTACAAACCGAAAAAAACCAAAAAAAACCGATATTTTCGAGGTTCATGCAATGTATTATAATCATGATCATGTTACCAACTTGCAACAGCAACAGGAAAATTAGAATTAGAAATGAAGTTGCTGTCCATTATCTAATTCAACCCATTAAAACGCATGATTTATAAAATTTTTGCTGTTGCTGTTGCAGTTGCTGCTTTAATCTGATTCAAGAGTCAAGTCACCATGTAAACGAAGTATATGCTTCGTTCCAAACGATTCATTTCTTGTTCATTCCTGTGTCATCAATTAGTGGAATATTCATGTCAGAAATTTCTTTCGCGCATCTTGTTTTTACCGGTTATACTTTTTCCCTCACATTTTCAATTTTAATAATTCTGTTTTACATAAATTAAAGTTTATAATTTCATATTAAAATGGCTAGTTTAAAAAGCTTTACGAATGAAGATTATTCAACAAATATTTTGGGAGGATTAAATAAATTGCGGACATCCGGATTGGTAAGCGATAAGAATTTCTTTTATCGAATATTTAGTAATCGATCTTTTAGATTTGTGATGTTGCTTTGGAAATTGAAGAACAAACATTTCCTGCTCATCGTTGCGTGTTGATATCGGCCTGTAAATATTTCGGGAATATGCTGAAAGGTGAGAAGAACTTTTGAGAAATTCATTTAGTTTGATTTAATTGGAAATTGACATTTAATTTGCAGGGAATTATGTTGAAAGTCAAAAAGAAACAATTGTTATGAAAGAATTGAATTCGAACGCGTTCAAAATTCTTCTCGATTACATTTACACCGGAGTTTTATCTATTAATTATGAAAATGCCTGTGAAGTATTGAAATTGTCGGACTTTTTGCAATTAAAATGGGCAAAAGATAAATGCGGTGAATATCTTGTGAAATCTTTAAATTATGAAAATGCTGTTGAAATCTGGGAATGTGCACGTAAGTAAACCCAAATACATATTCTTTATTTTGATGCCCTGTGGTAGGTACTACATTTTGTAATTCATATAATCCTCGGAAAATGGTTTCAATAGATCTGTCCATCTGTCCACACCGAAGTATGATTAATTGGAAAGTAATCAAAGTAATAGAAGAAAAGTAACAACAATTCCATTATGTATGAATGTGAAAACTGCCTTATGACTCTTTGAGACTCTTAAACTTCGCTTTCATTAGTGGCAATAAACACGTAATAGGCTAATAATTGCTTCTTTTGTATTAACATATTTTAATCATATTCATCTCATCTCTTGGAACACCGCATACCAAATCCGGAGCTTGTCTAGTTTGTGGACCGTTTTAGAGTTAAGAAGCGAAATTACTTTTGTTCACTTCTTTGAAATTTAATCCAAAATATAATTTCCTTCGTTAGTTGAAACTGCTTTCCAACTGTTTTTCCAATCTCCTGGTAAAAGTCATTCCTTTTAGAAGCAAAAAAGTCTTCCACTGCTGTTTTGACACTACTAAAACTTAATTATTCTTTTCAAAGTTTCGCAGCAATGTGATGCGATGTGGTAGTCCGATGGTAAAATTTTCCAAGCCAACTCAACGGTTTTCCTTGCCGCATGCGATCTAGAACGTTGTCATGATGAAGCATTTTATCATTTATGTTAGCCAAAGATAGACGTTTACAATGAATTTCTTTATTCAAAGTATGAATTTGCTTACAATAGCGATCAGTTTTAACCCTTTTTATTATCTATCAGCAACTTACAGTACACTACACCCTTGCAGTTCCCACCAACAACACAGCATAACCTTCTTCTGATGCTCACTTGCTTGGCAGAAATTCCCCACTGAAACTATAAGCTTTTTTCTTATCACGTTTTTGTTTATTGTCCATTTCCTTTTGATGAGCAAGATTTGAAGCACATTGAAATTCTATTCGTTAAATTATTTTCGCTTAATTCGTGTGGCACTGAAACAAAAAGTTTTGACACAAAATTAATCCTTTTAATGTAATCCAAAACAGTTCTCTGATAAATATTAAGCTCGAAGTCTACATTTACGTAAGTTAATGTGGTTTTTGTCTTCACAACATTACTTCTTTTCGGAACTCATAGAGTACACAGTGTCTTAACTGGACTTCATCTGCAGTCATGTTAACGGTTCCAAAGGTCTGAAGAAACTGCCTAACATACATTATCTACAATGTGCTACTCAAACTAGTTTCAGTCAAATGAAAATACTTCCCAACGACCAACAACGCATATTCAAAAACTACCGAGCTTTCTCTTACACCTAATATAAACATTTGTTAACTACGATTCCAATTTATACTGATTTTAAGTTTATATTTGTTTTGTCGTTTAAATTATTTTCATGGGTTGACTACATAAATAGACGATACTACCGGGTCTGGCAATTGAAGTGGATTTAAAAACCCTGTAATTTTTTTTGTTTATTGGTCGGTTTTATTAAAATTTATGGAAATGATAGTTTATAATACGTTACATAGTTTTTTTTTACAATTATTCGAATGATATGTAACCGCCTTTTGCCTTAACCACCAGCTTCAATCTCTTTTTAAAAGATACACACCATGCTCGCACGATGTCTTGGCTTAAACGGTTCCATTCACGAGTCAAATATTTTTCACCTTTTTCTTGTGACTCTCAAATGCTCGTAATTATCATCGATCGTTCTGTTTGTTGAGAAATTGTTCAATGCAGAATTTTTTCTCATCCGAAAATATCAAAATTGGTAAATCACCACGAGCGAGCGTACGAAGTAATTCTTTTGATTGTACAAAAAATGAGATCGCGTTTTTTCACCAACAAATAATTTTTTCTACTGACAGACAATATGTCAAGCAAAATTCATGTCAAATTCAAGTATTGCAAGATGTGCAGTTTACATTTGACAGCGTTTTTGCATTCGCCGAACCTGGTATATTAAATTTCAGTAAAATCGATCCAAGGATAGTGGAAAAAGAAATAGTTGTACGAAAAGAAAGCCTATTTATAACGTTTTTTCGATGTACTTTAAAAACTAATATACCAATTTGAATAAAATTGGCAGAAGATATGCCCAGGCCAGGCTACCTGTGAGTTAGAGCTAATTTGAAGAAGGTCAAACACAGTTATGGACAAAAAACCTTGAAATATTATAAGTTTTGCTTGTTTTTCCTCCGAGTTAATTCATTGAACTATAGATTTGTTAACTACGAGTCCGATTCCCATCATAGGGCATCAAAAAATGGCCATAGGCCGATTTTAAGTTACTATATGTTTTTTTTTGAAAACTTACAAAATAGGAGAATGTTTCTGCGATGAACTTCAACACAAAGGAAACGAATTCATTTTGACAAATTTAAAAAATATTCTTAACACTGAACAATTTAAAAAATTGAATTTAGAAAAGGTAAAAATCAATTGTTTTATGAAATTTCAGATAATCATTTTCTATTTTTAGCTGGAAGAGATTTTCCAGAATGACAAAATGCTATCAACGCCAGCGGATGATGTTTTCATTGCCATCATAGAATGGCTGAAACACGATCTCCCCAATCGAAAGCTGAGCTTTGATGCACTTTCCAAATATATTCAAGGAGGATCAATATCGGACGAATGTCTGAAATCTGATACTACTAAAGAAGCGTTTTTAAGAGAAGATGTTTCAATCTTAAATTGGATGTTTGACAATTTGTTCATTTCGAGAATAAAAGAAAATAATCACTCAAATAGCGGACCTACAGAACCGCTCAACACAAATATTTTCATATCTTCTTTATACTATGATTTAAATTGTTATAAATATGATACAAAAATTAACGAAAGTACTCTTATAACGAGACCGGATGTATATGGGCATTATCCTGTGCATTACAAACATGATATTTACTTCACATGCGGCACAGTAAATGATGTCTACAAAAAAGTTTGTCCAAAATATAATATTGAAGCGGAAACGTGGAGTGAAATATCATTTCAATCAGACAGACATTCGCATGGAAGTTGTGTTATTAATGATAAAATGTATATTGTTGGTGGCAGGAGCGAAGGAGACGTATTACGAAATGATGTCAAAACGTACGATTTTGAAATTGGAGAACTAATTTCGTTAGAATCAGAAATGAATGAGAAAAGAGCATATTTCGGAATTGCGGTTCAAAGTTTAGTTTATTTGTTTTAAATAATGGAACACAAAAAAATAATATATTTAATTTTTACAGATGGAAGTATTTATACGTGCGGTGGTCAAAATCTAAACAGTTTAAATTCGGTAGAAAGATTTGATCCTCGCGAGGGCAAATGGGTATTAATTCCAGATATGAATGAGTTGAGTGGGTGGTGTACTTCAGCATTTGTTTCTGATGAACTTTATTGTTCTGCAAGGCGTGGCGGAATAGTTAAGAAATTTGACATACGACGTAATTCTTGGGAAGGAATATCAAATTTGCCATCCGAGTAAATATAATTTATTAGACTATTTTATCTTAAATTAATGATATTTATTTGTAGCGGAGATAATTGCTTAGTGGAAGCTCAACGATATTTGTACGCGGTGACAGAGAACCGTATTTTTCAATATAATCGAAATGGAAACAACTGGAACCAAATTTATTCCAAATCAATGTATCCTTCGGATTCATGGTTAATTGCAACTTCTTTCTAAGTTTTATGTTTACAAATATTACCCTCTTCTGTTTCCATCGCAATGATATGTCGAACTAAAAGTTTAGATAATTTATGGAACGAATAAACTATTTTTTAATTACATAAATACATGGATTTTTCATTTTTTGGTATACACTTAAAGAAGACCGTCATTCAGAAGCTTCGCATAGGGGAGTAATGAGAATTATTGTTTTTAATTTGCTAATAAAAGATTTTTTTAATATAAAAATAATATAAAATTTAGCAGTATAAATGTGCCACAAGAAAAGGCAACCTATTTTTATTCTATTCAGTCATTTCATTTTTTTTACAAACTTATTTGGAACCGATTTTAAACTATCTTTCGCATATATATAAACGTAGATGGTAGATCCTTTTAAAATGGAATAAACTTAATCTGGTCGCGAAAATAGGAAAGTTCAACACGTCCACAAATACATTGCCTAGCCTGAATGAAGGGGCCTCAGAAATGGATGACGAATTAATTGCCTTATTTATAAAACAAAACAAACTGAAAATTTGAAATTTACGCCAATAACAAATTTATTCATAAAAATACATTTAAATCTATTTTCCAAAGAAAACATTCAATAAGACACCAAAATTCATAGACTACGTTTTGCTTTACTCGGGCTCCCCTGGCAAGGAGATAATAATCTGCTGTCGTATAATGCTCGACTAACTTGATTTGGTCTTCAAAGGCTTGAAGTTCATCGATTATCTTCAGATTGTTTTTGAATACAAAAACTGCAGTAATTTGTTTTTTTTAGGTTAAAAAAATTAAAAAATTCTTTTTTAAGACGAATAGTGAAATTAAAAGAAATAATATTTTGCGAGACGGCTTTTTGAAGTACTTGCTTTAACTAAATAAAACAAAAAGCAATAAAAATAATAGAAAAAAAATTCAAAATTCAAACCAGTTTTCTGTTAATTTGAAATATTCTAAAAAAAAAGAACATTTTGATTAGCGCCATATATGGTATCCGCACTTGTTTCTCTCAAAGAAAAACGCAGCTAATATCATTTTTTTTTCTTTCGCTGCATCTACATATTACAATATTTCAGCCAATCCAAAATTGCAGAAATTTGACAGTCCCTATTAACAAATTTAAAGAAGAAAAAATTGGTAATGGACACATAGAGTTATATGGTTCTCATTTCAAATCAATTCGGGTTTATATGCATTTGAGCCATGTTTGAAATCATTTACTTGGTTTACATGGCGACTACAGAATTGACTTGAAAATCAACCCCCGTTTTTTAGCTTTACCGGATTGAAAGATTTACTTCAAATCGGATTCAAATCAACGTCAATTTCATAGACGCTGCCAAACAAATTTTTCTTTTTTAGGTTATATTCCAATTTAAATTTGCAATTCGATTTGAAGTCGATCTGGATTTACATGCAAATTTCAAGTCGATCAAAAAAATTGTTGGGTATTCATGCAGAATATTCGGATTGAAATGGATTACAATCTGGTCATGTAAACGAAGTAAATGTGTAATACCTGGGATTATAGAAAATACGGATGGGGCCCTTTGCAGGGGAAATTGCAGCTATTTTAAAATCAAAGAGTAACTAATGGTACAGTATGGAAGTCTAGCGAAGTAACCAGAAAAAGCACGTGACAATAAGTGAGAAAGAATACGCAAGAGTACATATAGTTTTCATAGGCAAAATTCATCAGGAAGAGAGAGATTGAAATGTTTTTAAAAATCGGATGGAATCTTATAAATTAGCCCGGAATCTTAAATATGGGACCAAATCTTATAAATTTCCCAAACATACCAGAAAAAAAATTATCGCCAAATATTTTTTCTGGTGTGTGTGTATATAAATGTCTGCCTGTGTGTTTTGTTTACATTTTAAAGTTACCCAAAAGCAAAGAATGGGATGTTTTTTAAAATATTGTTTCTCTTTCACCCATATGTACAATTTTTAGTGCCATCTATGTCAGCAGGAGATCGAAAATTGTTTGAAAAAGAACTGGCTAAATTTGAAAACGGCGGCACGGTAAGGATAGGAAGTTTCCGGACTTTATCATGGTGACACTTTGGTATAAATATACCTCGTCTAATCGGTTTGGTAGATTTCTACCCAAAACTTGACGACAGATTTCTACCACGTTTAAACCGGCATTCACAAACCGAAAAAAACCAAAAAAAACCGATATTTTCGAGGTTCATGCAATTTATTATAATCATAATCATGTTACCAACTAGCAACAGCAACAGTAAAATTAGAATTAGAAATGAAATTGCTGTCGATTATCTAAAGGTTCAGGCAGAATGACGTCTCCACGACGGATTGACGCCTCATAAAAATTTTAGATATATACGTTTTCCATTAGACTACATAGATCGCGACGGGTCAACGACGGACTATTTTTAATATAATCTGAAAACCAAAAGTGTGGAATTCGTTGCAGATATGTCATTCTGTTTTCACTATTATTCAACCCATTAAAACGCATGATTTATAAAATTTTTGCTGTTGCTGTTGCAGTTGCTGCTTTAATCTGATTCAAGAGTCAAGTCGCCATGTAAACGAAGTATATGCTTCGTTCCAAACGATTGATTTCTTGTTCATTCCTATGTCATCAATTAGTGAAATATTCATGTCAGAAATTTTTTTCGCGCATTTTGTTTTACGGGGCCATAGTTTTTTTCTCATATTTTCAATTTTAATAATTTTGTTTTACATAAATTAAAGTTTATAATTTAATATTAAAATGTCTGGTTTAAAGAGCTTTACGAATGAAGATTATTCAACAACTATTTTGGAAGGATTAAATAAATTGCGGACATCCGGATTGGTAAGCGATAAGAATTGCTTTTATCAAATATTTAGTAATCGATCTTTTAGATTTGTGATGTTGCTTTGGAAATTGAAGAAGAAACATTTCCTGCTCATCGTTGCGTGTTGATATCGGCCTGTAAATATTTCGGGAATATGCTGAAAGGTGAGAAGAACTTTTGAGAAATTCATTTAGTTCGATTTATTTGAAAATTGACATTTAATTTGCAGGGAATTATGTTGAAAGTCAAAGAGAAACAATTAATATGAAAGAATTGAATTCGAACGCGTTCAAAATTCTGCTCGATTACATTTACACCGGAGTTTTATCTATTAATTATGAAAATGCCTGTGAAGTAATGAAATTGTCGGACTTTTTGCAATTAAAATGGGCAAAAGATAAATGCGGTGAATATCTTGTGAAATCTTTAAATTATGAAAATGCTGTTGAAATCTGGGAATGTGCACGTAAGTAAACCCAAATACATATTCTTTATTTTGATGCCCTATGGTAGGTACTATATTTTGTAATTCATATAATCCTCGGAAAATGGTTTCAATAGATCTGTCCATCTGTCCACACCGAAGTATGATTAATTGGAAAGTAACCAAAGTAATAGAAGAAAAGTAACAACAATTCCATTATGTATGAATGTGAAAACTGCCTTATGACTCTTTGAGACTCTTAAACTTCGCTTTCATTAGTGGCAATAAACACGTAATAGGCTAATAATTGCTTCTTTTTGTTAGGACAGGCAAAGCGAACCCTAATTTTGCCGACAGAGAATATTTAAGGTCTTGTAATAAAAACAAAAAATTTTAAATTTTCTCACATTTATTTATTATTGTTGGAATGTTGTTTTTTTTAACTTGCGGCACATCGTTCAAAGGGACCATTTCTGAAAAGATAGGTAAATAAGAGATACTTGAGAAAATATTACTCAGTGAATATTTAAAGGAAAAATATAGAAACTATCCTACACAACCAATTCTAATATTACGTACTGACATATAATGCTGGTAATACGACCAATGCTATGTTACACATGTGTTGTGACATACACTTTTTATGTGTAACAAATCCTTTTCTACTCATTACTATTTATACCAAGGCATTCATCCATACACAGGACATGCGACAAACGCTTAGTCCCTTTTGTCGGCGACAAACGCCTTTTATGGTGACAAACACCTTCATCCATACACAGGACATGCGACAAACTCTTATTCCTTTTTGTCGGCGACAAACGCCTTTTATGGTGACAAACACCTTCTACACATTCAATCACACTATGCATTCAATACATACTCTATCTACGATACTGTCAAATACTTACTATTATTATTCCGGAGTCCTTCCTCGCCACTGGTAAAAATCAAACTGAAGTATTATTTTCAGTTTTTCTTTCCACTACCTAACATTTTGAATTTACATATTTTAATCCTATTCATCTCCTCTTTTGGAACACGGCATACCAAATCCGGAGCTTGTCTAGTTTGTGGACCGTTTTAGAGTTAAGAAGCGAAATTACTTTTGTTCACTTCTTTGAAATTTAATCCAAAATATAATTTCCTTCGTTAGTTGAAACTGCTTGCCAACTGTTTTTCCAATCTCCTGGTAAAAGTCATTCCTTTTAGAAGCAAAAAAGTCTTCCACTGCTGTTTTGACACTACTAAAACTTAATTATTCTTTTCAAAGTTTCGCAGCAATGTGATGCGATGTGGTAGTCCGATGGTAAAATTTTCCAAGCCAACTCAACAAAATTTTAAACGGTTTTCCTTGCCGCATGCGATCTAGAACGTTGTCATGATGAAGCATTTTATCATTTATGTTAGCCAAAGATAGACGTTTACAATGAATTTCTTTATTCAAAGTATGAATTTGCTTACAATAGCAATGAGTTTTAACCCTTTTTGTAATCTATCAGCAACTTATAGTACATTACACCCTTGCAGTTCCCACCAACAACACAGCATAACCTTCTGATGCTCAGTTGCTTTTGACGTGCTTGGCAGAAATTCCCCACTGAAACTATAAGCTTTTTTCTTATCACGTTTTTGTTTATTGTCCATTTCCTTTTGATGAGCAAGATTTGAAGCACATTGAAATTCTATTCGTTAAATTATTTTCGCTTAATTCGTGTGGCACTGAAACAAAAAGTTTTGACACAAAATTAACCCTTTTAATGTAATCCAAAACAGTTCTCTGATAAATATTAAGCTCGAAGTCTACATTTACGTAAGTTAATGTGGTTTTTGTCTTCACAACATTACTTCTTTTCGGAACTCAGAGTACACAGTGTCTTAACTGGACTTCATCTGCAGTCATGTTAACGGTTCCAAAGGTCTGAAGAAACTGCCTAACATACATTATCTACAATGTGCTACTCAAACTGGTTTCAATCAAATGAAAATACTTCCCAACGACCAACAACGCATATTCAAAAACTACCGAGCTTTCTGTTACACCTATTATAAACATTTGTTAACTACGATTCCAATTTATACTGATTTTAAGTTTTTATATGTTTTGTCGTTTAAATTATTTTCATGGGTTGACTACATAAATAGACGATACTACCGGGTCTGGCAATTGAAGTGGATTTAAAAACCCTGTAATTTTTTTTGTTTATTGGTCGGTTTTATTAAAATTTATGGAAATGATAGTTTATAATACGTTACATAGTTTTTTTTTACAATTATTCGAATGATATGTAACCGCCTTTTGCCTTAACCACCAGCTTCAATCTCTTTTTAAAAGATACACACCATGCTCGCACGATGTCTTGGCTTAAACGGTTCCATTCACGAGTCAAATATTTTTCACCTTTTTCTTGTGACTCTCAAATGCTCGTAATTATCATCGGAACGTCTCTTTAACCAAATACGATCGTTCTGTTTGTTGAGAAATTGTTCAATGCAGAATTTTTTCTCATCCGAAAATATCAAAATTGGTAAATCACCACGAGCGAGCGTACGAAGTAATTCTTTTGATTGTACAAAAAATGAGATCGCGTTTTTTCACCAACAAATAATTTTTTCTACTGACAGACAATATGTCAAGCAAAATTCATGTCAAATTCAAGTATTGCAAGATGTGCAGTTTACATTTGACAGCGTTTTTGCATTCGCCGAACCTGGTATATTAAATTTCAGTAAAATCGATCCAAGGATAGTGGAAAAAGAAATAGTTGTACGAAAAGAAAGCCTATTTATAACGTTTTTTCGATGTACTTTAAAAACTAATATACCAATTTGAATAAAATTGGCAGAAGATATGCCCAGGCCAGGCTACCTGTGAGTTAGAGCTAATTTGAAGAAGGTCAAACACAGTTATGGACAAAAAACCTTGAAATATTATAAGTTTTGCTTGTTTTTCCTCCGAGTTAATTCATTGAACTATAGATTTGTTAACTACGAGTCCGATTCCCATCATAGGGCATCAAAAAATGGCCATAGGCCGATTTTAAGTTACTATATGTTTTTTTTTGAAAACTTACAAAATAGGAGAATGTTTCTGCGATGAACTTCAACACAAAGGAAACGAATTCATTTTGACAAATTTAAAAAATATTCTTAACACTGAACAATTTAAAAAATTGAATTTAGAAAAGGTAAAAATCAATTGTTTTATGAAATTTCAGATAATCATTTTCTATTTTTAGCTGGAAGAGATTTTCCAGAATGACAAAATGCTATCAACGCCAGCGGATGATGTTTTCATTGCCATCATAGAATGGCTGAAACACGATCTCCCCAATCGAAAGCTGAGCTTTGATGCACTTTCCAAATATATTCAAGGAGGATCAATATCGGACGAATGTCTGAAATCTGATACTACTAAAGAAGCGTTTTTAAGAGAAGATGTTTCAATCTTAAATTGGATGTTTGACAATTTGTTCATTTCGAGAATAAAAGAAAATAATCACTCAAATAGCGGACCTACAGAACCGCTCAACACAAATATTTTCATATCTTCTTTATACTATGATTTAAATTGTTATAAATATGATACAAAAATTAACGAAAGTACTCTTATAACGAGACCGGATGTATATGGGCATTATCCTGTGCATTACAAACATGATATTTACTTCACATGCGGCACAGTAAATGATGTCTACAAAAAAGTTTGTCCAAAATATAATATTGAAGCGGAAACGTGGAGTGAAATATCATTTCAATCAGACAGACATTCGCATGGAAGTTGTGTTATTAATGATAAAATGTATATTGTTGGTGGCAGGAGCGAAGGAGACGTATTACGAAATGATGTCAAAACGTACGATTTTGAAATTGGAGAACTAATTTCGTTAGAATCAGAAATGAATGAGAAAAGAGCATATTTCGGAATTGCGGTTCAAAGTTTAGTTTATTTGTTTTAAATAATGGAACACAAAAAAATAATATATTTAATTTTTACAGATGGAAGTATTTATACGTGCGGTGGTCAAAATCTAAACAGTTTAAATTCGGTAGAAAGATTTGATCCTCGCGAGGGCAAATGGGTATTAATTCCAGATATGAATGAGTTGAGTGGGTGGTGTACTTCAGCATTTGTTTCTGATGAACTTTATTGTTCTGCAAGGCGTGGCGGAATAGTTAAGAAATTTGACATACGACGTAATTCTTGGGAAGGAATATCAAATTTGCCATCCGAGTAAATATAATTTATTAGACTATTTTATCTTAAATTAATGATATTTATTTGTAGCGGAGATAATTGCTTAGTGGAAGCTCAACGATATTTGTACGCGGTGACAGAGAACCGTATTTTTCAATATAATCGAAATGGAAACAACTGGAACCAAATTTATTCCAAATCAATGTATCCTTCGGATTCATGGTTAATTGCAACTTCTTTCTAAGTTTTATGTTTACAAATATTACCCTCTTCTGTTTCCATCGCAATGATATGTCGAACTAAAAGTTTAGATAATTTATGGAACGAATAAACTATTTTTTAATTACATAAATACATGGATTTTTAATTTTTTGGTATACACTTAAAGAAGACCGTCATTCAGAAGCTTCGCATAGGCGAGTAATGAGAATTATTGTTTTTAATTTGCTAATAAAAGATTTTTTTAATATAAAAATAATATAAAATTTAGCAGTATAAGTGTGCCACAAGAAAAGGCAACCTATTTTTATTCTATTCAGTCTTTTCATTTTTTTTACAAACTTATTTGGAACCGATTTTAAACTATCTTTCGCATATATATAAACGTAGATGGTAGATCCTTTTAAAATGGAATAAACTTAATCTGGTCGCGAAAATAGGAAAGTTCAACACGTCCACAAATACATTGCCTAGCCTGAATGAAGGGGCCTCAGAAATGGATGACGAATTAATTGCCTTATTTATAAAACAAAACAAACTGAAAATTTGAAATTTACGCCAATAACAAATTTATTCATAAAAATACATTTAAATCTATTTTCCAAAGAAAACATTCAATAAGACACCAAAATTCATAGACTACGTTTTGCTTTACTCGGGCTCCCCTGGCAAGGAGATAATAATCTGCTGTCGTATAATGCTCGACTAACTTGATTTGGTCTTCAAAGGCTTGAAGTTCATCGATTATCTTCAGATTGTTTTTGAATACAAAAACTGCAGTAATTTGTTTTTTTTAGGTTAAAAAAATTAAAAAATTCTTTTTTAAGACGAATAGTGAAATTAAAAGAAATAATATTTTGCGAGACGGCTTTTTGAAGTACTTGCTTTAACTAAATAAAACAAAAAGCAATAAAAATAATAGAAAAAAAATTCAAAATTCAAACCAGTTTTCTGTTAATTTGAAATATTCTAAAAAAAAAGAACATTTTGATTAGCGCCATATATGGTATCCGCACTTGTTTCTCTCAAAGAAAAACGCAGCTAATATCATTTTTTTTTCTTTCGCTGCATCTACATATTACAATATTTCAGCCAATCCAAAATTGCAGAAATTTGACAGTCCCTATTAACAAATTTAAAGAAGAAAAAATTGGTAATGGACACATAGAGTTATATGGTTCTCATTTCAAATCAATTCGGGTTTATATGCATTTGAGCCATGTTGGAAATGAATTACTTGGTTTACATGGCGACTACAGAATTGACTTGAAAATCAACCCCCGTTTTTTAGCTTTACCGGATTGAAAGATTTACTTCAAATCGGATTCAAATCAACGTCAATTTCATAGACGCTGCCAAACAAATTTTTCTTTTTTAGGTTATATTCCAATTTAAATTTGCAATTCGATTTGAAGTCGATCTGGATTTACATGCAAATTTCAAGTCGATCAAAAAAATTGTTGGGTATTCATGCAGAATATTCGGATTGAAATGGATTACAATCTGGTCATGTAAACGAAGTAAATGTGTAATACCTGGGATTATAGAAAATACGGATGGGGCCCTTTGCAGGGGAAATTGCAGCTATTTTAAAATCAAAGAGTAACTAATGGTACAGTATGGAAGTCTAGCGAAGTAACCAGAAAAAGCACGTGACAATAAGTGAGAAAGAATACGCAAGAGTACATATAGTTTTCATAGGCAAAATTCATCAGGAAGAGAGAGATTGAAATGTTTTTAAAAATCGGATGGAATCTTATAAATTAGCCCGGAATCTTAAATATGGGACCAAATCTTATAAATTTCCCAAACATACCAGAAAAAAAATTATCGCCAAATATTTTTTCTGGTGTGTGTGTATATAAATGTCTGCCTGTGTGTTTTGTTTACATTTTAAAGTTACCCAAAAGCAAAGAATGGGATGTTTTTTAAAATATTGTTTCTCTTTCACCCATATGTACAATTTTTAGTGCCATCTATGTCAGCAGGAGATCGAAAATTGTTTGAAAAAGAACTGGCTAAATTTGAAAACGGCGGCACGGTAAGGATAGGAAGTTTCCGGACTTTATCATGGTGACACTTTGGTATAAATATACCTCGTCTAATCGGTTTGGTAGATTTCTACCCAAAACTTGACGACAGATTTCTACCACGTTTAAACCGGCATTCACAAACCGAAAAAAACCAAAAAAAACCGATATTTTCGAGGTTCATGCAATTTATTATAATCATAATCATGTTACCAACTAGCAACAGCAACAGTAAAATTAGAATTAGAAATGAAATTGCTGTCGATTATCTAAAGGTTCAGGCAGAATGACGTCTCCACGACGGATTGACGCCTCATAAAAATTTTAGATATATACGTTTTCCATTAGACTACATAGATCGCGACGGGTCAACGACGGACTATTTTTAATATAATCTGAAAACCAAAAGTGTGGAATTCGTTGCAGATATGTCATTCTGTTTTCACTATTATTCAACCCATTAAAACGCATGATTTATAAAATTTTTGCTGTTGCTGTTGCAGTTGCTGCTTTAATCTGATTCAAGAGTCAAGTCGCCATGTAAACGAAGTATATGCTTCGTTCCAAACGATTGATTTCTTGTTCATTCCTATGTCATCAATTAGTGAAATATTCATGTCAGAAATTTTTTTCGCGCATTTTGTTTTACGGGGCCATAGTTTTTTTCTCATATTTTCAATTTTAATAATTTTGTTTTACATAAATTAAAGTTTATAATTTAATATTAAAATGTCTGGTTTAAAGAGCTTTACGAATGAAGATTATTCAACAACTATTTTGGAAGGATTAAATAAATTGCGGACATCCGGATTGGTAAGCGATAAGAATTGCTTTTATCAAATATTTAGTAATCGATCTTTTAGATTTGTGATGTTGCTTTGGAAATTGAAGAAGAAACATTTCCTGCTCATCGTTGCGTGTTGATATCGGCCTGTAAATATTTCGGGAATATGCTGAAAGGTGAGAAGAACTTTTGAGAAATTCATTTAGTTCGATTTATTTGAAAATTGACATTTAATTTGCAGGGAATTATGTTGAAAGTCAAAGAGAAACAATTAATATGAAAGAATTGAATTCGAACGCGTTCAAAATTCTGCTCGATTACATTTACACCGGAGTTTTATCTATTAATTATGAAAATGCCTGTGAAGTAATGAAATTGTCGGACTTTTTGCAATTAAAATGGGCAAAAGATAAATGCGGTGAATATCTTGTGAAATCTTTAAATTATGAAAATGCTGTTGAAATCTGGGAATGTGCACGTAAGTAAACCCAAATACATATTCTTTATTTTGATGCCCTATGGTAGGTACTGGTACTGGTTTCAATAGATCTGTCCATCTGTCCACACCGAAGTATGATTAATTGGAAAGTAACCAAAGTAATAGAAGAAAAGTAACAACAATTCCATTATGTATGAATGTGAAAACTGCCTTATGACTCTTTGAGACTCTTAAACTTCGCTTTCATTAGTGGCAATAAACACGTAATAGGCTAATAATTGCTTCTTTTTGTTAGGACAGGAAAAGCGAACCCTAATTTTGCCGACAGAGAATATTTAAGGTCTTGTAATAAAAACAAAAAATTTTAAATTTTCTCACATTTATTTATTATTGTTGGAATGTTGTTTTTTTTAACTTGCGGCACATCGTTCAAAGGGACCATTTCTGAAAAGATAGGTAAATAAGAGATACTTGAGAAAATATTACTCAGTGAATATTTAAAGGAAAAATATAGAAACTATCCTACACAACCAATTCTAATATTACGTACTGACATATAATGCTGGTAATACGACCAATGCTATGTTACACATGTGTTGTGACATACACTTTTTATGTGTAACAAATCCTTTTCTACTCATTACTATTTATACCAAGGCATTCATCCATACACAGGACATGCGACAAACTCTTATTCCTTTTTGTCGGCGACAAACGCCTTTTATGGTGACAAACACCTTCATCCATACACAGGACATGCGACAAACTCTTATTCCTTTTTGTCGGCGACAAACGCCTTTTATGGTGACAAACACCTTCTACACATTCAATCACACTATGCATTCAATACATACTCTATCTACGATACTGTCAAATACTTACTATTATTATTCCGGAGTCCTTCCTCGCCACTGGTAAAAATCAAACTGAAGTATTATTTTCAGTTTTTCTTTCCACTACCTAACATTTTGAATTTACATATTTTAATCCTATTCATCTCCTCTTTTGGAACACGGCATACCAAATCCGGAGCTTGTCTAGTTTGTGGACCGTTTTAGAGTTAAGAAGCGAAATTACTTTTGTTCACTTCTTTGAAATTTAATCCAAAATATAATTTCCTTCGTTAGTTGAAACTGCTTGCCAACTGTTTTTCCAATCTCCTGGTAAAAGTCATTCCTTTTAGAAGCAAAAAAATCTTCCACTGCTGTTTTGACACTACTAAAACTTAATTATTCTTTTCAAAGTTTCGCAGCAATGTGATGCGATGTGGTAGTCCGATGGTAAAATTTTCCAAGCCAACTCAACAAAATTTTAAACGGTTTTCCTTGCCGCATGCGATCTAGAACGTTGTCATGATGAAGCATTTTATCATTTATGTTAGCCAAAGATAGACGTTTACAATGAATTTCTTTATTCAAAGTATGAATTTGCTTACAATAGCAATGAGTTTTAACCCTTTTTGTAATCTATCAGCAACTTATAGTACATTACACCCTTGCAGTTCCCACCAACAACACAGCATAACCTTCTGATGCTCAGTTGCTTTTGACGTGCTTGGCAGAAATTCCCCACTGAAACTATAAGCTTTTTTCTTATCACGTTTTTGTTTATTGTCCATTTCCTTTTGATGAGCAAGATTTGAAGCACATTGAAATTCTATTCGTTAAATTATTTTCGCTTAATTCGTGTGGCACTGAAACAAAAAGTTTTGACACAAAATTAACCCTTTTAATGTAATCCAAAACAGTTCTCTGATAAATATTAAGCTCGAAGTCTACATTTACGTAAGTTAATGTGGTTTTTGTCTTCACAACATTACTTCTTTTCGGAACTCAGAGTACACAGTGTCTTAACTGGACTTCATCTGCAGTCATGTTAACGGTTCCAAAGGTCTGAAGAAACTGCCTAACATACATTATCTACAATGTGCTACTCAAACTGGTTTCAATCAAATGAAAATACTTCCCAACGACCAACAACGCATATTCAAAAACTACCGAGCTTTCTGTTACACCTATTATAAACATTTGTTAACTACGATTCCAATTTATACTGATTTTAAGTTTTTATATGTTTTGTCGTTTAAATTATTTTCATGGGTTGACTACATAAATAGACGATACTACCGGGTCTGGCAATTGAAGTGGATTTAAAAACCCTGTAATTTTTTTTGTTTATTGGTCGGTTTTATTAAAATTTATGGAAATGATAGTTTATAATACGTTACATAGTTTTTTTTTACAATTATTCGAATGATATGTAACCGCCTTTTGCCTTAACCACCAGCTTCAATCTCTTTTTAAAAGATACACACCATGCTCGCACGATGTCTTGGCTTAAACGGTTCCATTCACGAGTCAAATATTTTTCACCTTTTTCTTGTGACTCTCAAATGCTCGTAATTATCATCGATCGTTCTGTTTGTTGAGAAATTGTTCAATGCAGAATTTTTTCTCATCCGAAAATATCAAAATTGGTAAATCACCACGAGCGAGCGTACGAAGTAATTCTTTTGATTGTACAAAAAATGAGATCGCGTTTTTTCACCAACAAATAATTTTTTCTACTGACAGACAATATGTCAAGCAAAATTCATGTCAAATTCAAGTATTGCAAGATGTGCAGTTTACATTTGACAGCGTTTTTGCATTCGCCGAACCTGGTATATTAAATTTCAGTAAAATCGATCCAAGGATAGTGGAAAAAGAAATAGTTGTACGAAAAGAAAGCCTATTTATAACGTTTTTTCGATGTACTTTAAAAACTAATATACCAATTTGAATAAAATTGGCAGAAGATATGCCCAGGCCAGGCTACCTGTGAGTTAGAGCTAATTTGAAGAAGGTCAAACACAGTTATGGACAAAAAACCTTGAAATATTATAAGTTTTGCTTGTTTTTCCTCCGAGTTAATTCATTGAACTATAGATTTGTTAACTACGAGTCCGATTCCCATCATAGGGCATCAAAAAATGGCCATAGGCCGATTTTAAGTTACTATATGTTTTTTTTTGAAAACTTACAAAATAGGAGAATGTTTCTGCGATGAACTTCAACACAAAGGAAACGAATTCATTTTGACAAATTTAAAAAATATTCTTAACACTGAACAATTTAAAAAATTGAATTTAGAAAAGGTAAAAATCAATTGTTTTATGAAATTTCAGATAATCATTTTCTATTTTTAGCTGGAAGAGATTTTCCAGAATGACAAAATGCTATCAACGCCAGCGGATGATGTTTTCATTGCCATCATAGAATGGCTGAAACACGATCTCCCCAATCGAAAGCTGAGCTTTGATGCACTTTCCAAATATATTCAAGGAGGATCAATATCGGACGAATGTCTGAAATCTGATACTACTAAAGAAGCGTTTTTAAGAGAAGATGTTTCAATCTTAAATTGGATGTTTGACAATTTGTTCATTTCGAGAATAAAAGAAAATAATCACTCAAATAGCGGACCTACAGAACCGCTCAACACAAATATTTTCATATCTTCTTTATACTATGATTTAAATTGTTATAAATATGATACAAAAATTAACGAAAGTACTCTTATAACGAGACCGGATGTATATGGGCATTATCCTGTGCATTACAAACATGATATTTACTTCACATGCGGCACAGTAAATGATGTCTACAAAAAAGTTTGTCCAAAATATAATATTGAAGCGGAAACGTGGAGTGAAATATCATTTCAATCAGACAGACATTCGCATGGAAGTTGTGTTATTAATGATAAAATGTATATTGTTGGTGGCAGGAGCGAAGGAGACGTATTACGAAATGATGTCAAAACGTACGATTTTGAAATTGGAGAACTAATTTCGTTGGAATCAAAAATGAATGAAAAAAGAGCATCTTTTGGAATTGCGGTTCAAAGTTTGTTTATTTGTTTTAAATAATGGAACACAAAATAATAATATATTTAATTTTTACAGATGGAAGTATTTATACGTGCGGTGGATGGAGCTCTAATGTCAAATCTTTAAATTCGGTAGAAAGATTTGATCCTCGCGAGGGCAAATGGGTATTAATCCCAGATATGAATGAGTTGCGTGGGGACTGTACTTCAGCCTTTGTTTTTGATGAACTTTATTGTTCTGCAAGGCGTGGCGGAATAGTTAAGAAATTTGACATACGACTTAATTCTTGGGAAGAAATATCAAATTTGCCATCCGAGTAAATATAATTTATTATTTTAACTATTTTATCTAAAATTAATGATAATATTTATTTGTAGCGGAAATAATTGCTTAGTGGAAGCTCAAGGATATTTGTACGCGGTGACACCGAAACATATTTTTCAATATAATCGAAATGAAAACAACTGGAGCCAAATTTATTCCAAATCAATGTATCCTTTGGGGTCATGTTTAATTGCAACTTCTTTCTAAGTTTTATGTTTACAAATATTACCCTCTTCGGCTTCCACAGGAATAATATGCCGAACTAAAAGTTTAGATAACTTATGGAACGAATAAACTATTTTTTAATTACCATATATACATGAATTTTTAATTTTTTGGTATACACCTAAAGAACACGTCATTCAGAAGCTTCGTATAGGGGAGTAATGAGAATTATTGTTTTTAATTTGTTAATAAAAGATTTTTTAATAAAAGAATAATCGAAAATTTAGCAGCATAGACGTGGCACAAGAAAAGGCAATCCATTTTTATTCTATTCAGTCATTTCATTTCGTTTAGAAGCGTATTTCGAACCAATTTTAAAGTATCTTTCGCATAGATATAAACGTAGATTCTTTTAAAATGGAAAAAACTTAATCTGATTGCGAAAATAGGAAAGTTCAACTCGTCTACAAACACATTGCCCAGAACGAAGGAGCCTCAGAAATGGATGACAAATCAATTACCTAATTTTAAAAACAAATCCAAAACAAACTGAAAAGGTGAAATTTACGCCAATAACAAGTTTATTCATAAATATACATTTAGATCTATTTTCCAAAGAAAACATTCAATAAGACAACGACATTCATAGACTACGTTTTGCCTTACTCGGGCTCCCCTGGCAAGGAGCTGATTATCTGCTGTTGTATAATGCTCGACTAACTTGATTTGGTCTTTAAAGGCTTGAAGTTCATCGATTATCTTCAAATTGTTTGTGACAATTGCCTGTATTTTGTTTGTTTTTTTGAAAAGAAAATTTTATTTTCTCTAAAGTAAATTATTTACTATATATCAGAAATTGCAGACGACCGCGGGACTTATACAACTTACAAAACTGCTGAACTAGCCATGAAACTTATTCCACAAGTATTACCGCCTCTATATACTCCTATAATATCCTTGTTCACTCCATTGCGATCCTCGCGACTTTTTAACAATCCAATATTTTAATAAATAACGGATATTCTGTAATACCAAAACCTACATTAGGTACGCCAAGATCAATTTTACTACCACTGCATGAAGGATGGATGGAATCCCAATGACTTAAATACTACTGCACTAGGATTCGCTTACTCACTGGCCGGTTTTACACTGGTCTTACATGCGCCTAAGTAACTCGGGTATATCCATGCTGATAATGCTACACTGGTCTTCCATGCGCCTTTCTTCACTGTGAATTTATATACGTCACATCAATGTGTGTGTGTCAGGTGGGGGAATTTTCATAGTTGATTTGACCAGAAAACCAGTGGGAAGTGTTTATGTGTGCGTTTCTTCAATTTTGCACTCAAGCTAAAGCTGGCGCATTTCCCCGGCATTCGCGCACCCTCTGGCGTATCAATTTTTGAAGAATGCGCCCGTTTGAAGACCAGTGTAAAACCGGCCACTCATGGCTAAAATGTTCTCCAGGGCGCTAAAACCTTTTTTTTACCCTAAATTTTAAAAACACCAAATAAAATTCAGATTAATTTTTAAACACCGAAAAATTGAAATAAAAAATTATTTTAAGTTTTTCTGTATATGAATTATTAATAAAAATGCAAAATAAATTCTAAAAACCAAACAATTATTAATTTTTTCCCTTTTGGCAATCCCTGGTTAGTTCCAAATTCTGCAACTATCTGTCCTTTTCGCCATAATCACATAGCGTTTAGTATGGCCAAAGTTTAATTAATAGTAAAGTCCGGAAAGCTAGCGAAGTAACCAAAAAAAGCACATGACAATAAGTGCGAAAGAATACACAAGAGTACATATAGTTTTCATAGACAAAATCCATCAGGAAGAGAGAGAATGAAATGTTTTTAAAAATCGGACGGAATCTTATAAATTAGCCTGGAATCTTAAATATGGGACCAAATCTTATAAATTTCCCACACATACCAGAAAAAAATTATCGACAAATTTTTTTTCTGGTGTGGGTGTATATAAATTTCTGCCTGTGTGTTCTGTTTACATTTTAAAGTTACCCAGAAGCAAAGAATGGGATGTTTTTTAAAATATTGTTTCTCTTTCACCCATATGTACAATTTTTAGTGTTTTCTATGTCAGCAGGGGATAGAAAATTCTACGAAAAAGAACTGGCTAAATTTGAAAACGGCGGCACGGTAAGGATAGGAAGTTTCCGGACTTTATCATAGTAACACTTTGGCATAAATATGCCTCGTCTAATCGGTTTGGTAGATTTCTACCCAAAACTTGACGGCAGATTTCCACCACGTTTAAACCGGCATTTACAAACCGAAAAAAACCAAAAAAAACCGATATTTTCGAGGTTCATGCAATGTATTATAATCATGATCATGTTACCAACTTGCAACAGCAACAGGAAAATTAGAATTAGAAATGAAGTTGCTGTCCATTATCTAATTCAACCCATTAAAACGCATGATTTATAAAATTTTTGCTGTTGCTGTTGCAGTTGCTGCTTTAATCTGATTCAAGACTCAAGTCACCATGTAAACGAAGTATATGCTTCGTTCCAAACGATTCATTTCTTGTTCATTCCTGTGTCATCAATTAGTGGAATATTCATGTCAGAAATTTCTTTCGCGCATCTTGTTTTTACCGGTTATACTTTTTCCCTCACATTTTCAATTTTAATAATTCTGTTTTACATAAATTAAAGTTTATAATTTCATATTAAAATGGCTAGTTTAAAAAGCTTTACGAATGAAGATTATTCAACAAATATTTTGGGAGGATTAAATAAATTGCGGACATCCGGATTGGTAAGCGATAAGAATTTCTTTTATCGAATATTTAGTAATCGATCTTTTAGATTTGTGATGTTGCTTTGGAAATTGAAGAACAAACATTTCCTGCTCATCGTTGCGTGTTGATATCGGCCTGTAAATATTTCGGGAATATGCTGAAAGGTGAGAAGAACTTTTGAGATATTCATTTTGTTCGATTTATTTGAAAATTGACATTTAATTTGCAGGGAATTATGTTGAAAGTCAAAAAGAAACAATTAATATGAAAGAATTGAATTCGAACGCGTTCAAAATTCTTCTCGATTACATTTACACCGGAGTTTTATCTATTAATTATGAAAATGCCTGTGAAGTATTGAAATTGTCGGACTTTTTGCAATTAAAATGGGCAAAAGATAAATGCGGTGAATATCTTGTGAAATCTTTAAATTATGAAAATGCTGTTGAAATCTGGGAATGTGCACGTAAGTAAACCCAAATACATATTCTTTATTTTGATGCCCTGTGGTAGGTACTACATTTTGTAATTCATATAATCCTCGGAAAATGGTTTCAATAGATCTGTCCATCTGTCCACACCGAAGTATGATTAATTGGAAAGTAATCAAAGTAATAGAAGAAAAGTAACAACAATTCCATTATGTATGAATGTGAAAACTGCCTTATGACTCTTTGAGACTCTTAAACTTCGCTTTCATTAGTGGCAATAAACACGTAATAGGCTAATAATTGCTTCTTTTGTATTAACATATTTTAATCATATTCATCTCATCTCTTGGAACACCGCATACCAAATCCGGAGCTTGTCTAGTTTGTGGACCGTTTTAGAGTTAAGAAGCGAAATTACTTTTGTTCACTTCTTTGAAATTTAATCCAAAATATAATTTCCTTCGTTAGTTGAAACTGCTTGCCAACTGTTTTTCCAATCTCCTGGTAAAAGTCATTCCTTTTAGAAGCAAAAAAGTCTTCCACTGCTGTTTTGACACTACTAAAACTTAATTATTCTTTTCAAAGTTTCGCAGCAATGTGATGCGATGTGGTAGTCCGATGGTAAAATTTTCCAAGCCAACTCAACGGTTTTCCTTGCCGCATGCGATCTAGAACGTTGTCATGATGAAGCATTTTATCATTTATGTTAGCCAAAGATAGACGTTTACAATGAATTTCTTTATTCAAAGTATGAATTTGCTTACAATAGCGATCAGTTTTAACCCTTTTTATTATCTATCAGCAACTTACAGTACACTACACCCTTGCAGTTCCCACCAACAACACAGCATAACCTTCTTCTGATGCTCACTTGCTTGGCAGAAATTCCCCACTGAAACTATAAGCTTTTTTCTTATCACGTTTTTGTTTATTGTCCATTTCCTTTTGATGAGCAAGATTTGAAGCACATTGAAATTCTATTCGTTAAATTATTTTCGCTTAATTCGTGTGGCACTGAAACAAAAAGTTTTGACACAAAATTAATCCTTTTAATGTAATCCAAAACAGTTCTCTGATAAATATTAAGCTCGAAGTCTACATTTACGTAAGTTAATGTGGTTTTTGTCTTCACAACATTACTTCTTTTCGGAACTCATAGAGTACACAGTGTCTTAACTGGACTTCATCTGCAGTCATGTTAACGGTTCCAAAGGTCTGAAGAAACTGCCTAACATACATTATCTACAATGTGCTACTCAAACTAGTTTCAGTCAAATGAAAATACTTCCCAACGACCAACAACGCATATTCAAAAACTACCGAGCTTTCTCTTACACCTAATATAAACATTTGTTAACTACGATTCCAATTTATACTGATTTTAAGTTTATATTTGTTTTGTCGTTTAAATTATTTTCATGGGTTGACTACATAAATAGACGATACTACCGGGTCTGGCAATTGAAGTGGATTTAAAAACCCTGTAATTTTTTTTGTTTATTGGTCGGTTTTATTAAAATTTATGGAAATGATAGTTTATAATACGTTACATAGTTTTTTTTTACAATTATTCGAATGATATGTAACCGCCTTTTGCCTTAACCACCAGCTTCAATCTCTTTTTAAAAGATACACACCATGCTCGCACGATGTCTTGGCTTAAACGGTTCCATTCACGAGTCAAATATTTTTCACCTTTTTCTTGTGACTCTCAAATGCTCGTAATTATCATCGGAACGTCTCTTTAATCAAATACGATCGTTTGGTTTGTTGAGAAATTGTTCAATGTAGAATTTTTTCTCATCCGAAAATATCGAAATTGGTAAATCACCACGAGCGAGCGTACGAAGTAATTCTTTTGATTGTACAAAAAATGAGAACGCGTGTTTTCACCAACAAATAATTTTTACTACTGACAGACAATATGTCAAGCACCATTCGTGTCAAATTTTATTATTGCAAGATGTACGGTTTATATTTGAGAGCGTTTTGAATTAGACGCACACTTCATTTGTCGAACCTGGTATATTAAATTTCAGTAAAGCCGATCCAAGGATAGTGGAAAAAGAAATAGTTGGACGAAAAGAAAACCTATTTATAACGTTTTTTCGATGTACTTTAAAAACTAATATACCAATGTGAATAAAATTTGCAGAAGATATGCCCAGGCCAGGCTAGCCGTGAGTTAGAGCTAATTTCAAGAAGATCAAACACGGTTATGGACAAAAAACCTTGAAATATTATAAGTTTTGCTGGTTTTATCTCAGAGTTAATTCATTGAACTATAGATTTGTTAACTACGAGTCCGATTTCCATCATAGGGCATCAAAAAAATGACTGTAGGCCGATTTTAAGTTACTATATGTCTCTTTTTTTGTGAATATTTAATAAAATAGGAGAGTGTTTTTGCGACGAAGTTCAACACAAAGGAAACGAATTCATTTTGGCAAATTTAAAAAATATTCTTAAAACTGAACAATTTAAAAAATTGAATTTAGAAAAGGTAAAAATCAATTGTTTTATGAAATTTCAGATATTCATTTTCTATTTTTAGTTAGAAGAGATTTTCCAGCATGTCAAAATGCTAACAACGCCAGCGGATGATGTTTTCATTGCCATCATAGAATGGCTGAAACACGATCTTCCCAATCGAAAGCTGAGTTTTATTGCACTTTCCAAATATATTCAAGGACGATCAATATCGGACGAATGTCTGAAATCCGATATTACTAAAGAAGCGTTTTTAAGAGAAGATGTTTCAATCTTAAATTGGATGTTTGACAATTTGTTCATTTCGAGAATAAAAGAAAATAATCACTCAAATAGCGGACCTACAGAACCGCTCAACTCAAATATTTTCATATCTGATTTATACTTGGAATCAAATTGTTATAAATATGATACACAAATTAACAAAAGTACTCTTATAACGAAGCGGTCTGTAAAGGGATATTATCCTGTGCAATACAAACATGATATTTACTTCACATGCGGCAAAGTAAATTATACATTCGGAAGAGCTTGTCCAAAATATAATATTGAAACGAAAATTTGGAATGGAATACCATTTGAATCAGACAGATATTTTCATGGAAGTTGTATTCTTGGTGATAAAATGTATATTGTTGGTGGCATGTGCGATGGAAACGTATATCGAAATGATGTCAAAACGTACGATTTTGAAATTGGAGAACTAATTTCGTTAGAATCAAAAATGAATGAGAAAAGAGCATATTTCGGAATTGCGGTTAAAAGTTGGTTTATTTGTTTTAAATAATGGAACACAAAAAAATAATATATTTAATTTTTACAGATGGAAGTATTTATACGTGCGGTGGTCAAAATGTAAGCAATTTAAATTCGGTAGAAAGATTTGATCCTCGCGAGGGCAAATGGGTATTAATTCCAGATATGAATGATTTGTGTGGGGGCTGCACTTCAGCATTTGTTTTTGATGAACTTTATTGTTCTGAAAGGAACCGCAGAATAGTTAAGAAATTCGACATACGACGTAATTCTTGGGAAGGAATACCAAATTTGCCATCCCGGTAAATAGAATTTGTAATTTGAACTATTTTATCTAAAATTAATGATAATATTTATTTATAGCGGAGATAATTGCTTAGTGGAAGCTCAACGACAGTTGTATGCAGTGACACTCGACCATATCTTTCAATATAATCGAAATGGAAACAGCTGGGACCAAATTTATTCCAAATCAATGTATCCTTCGGGATCATGGTTAATTGCAACTTCTTTCTAAGTTTTATGTTTACAAATATTAACCTTTTCGGTTTCCATCGGAATAATATGCCGAACTAAAAGTTTAGATAATAATTATATATGGAACGAATAAACTATTTTTTAATTAAATAAATACATGGATTTTTCATTTTTTGGTATACACTTAAAGAAGACCGTTATTCATAAGCTTCGCATAGGCGAGTAATGACAATTATTGTTTTTAATTTGTTACTAACAGATTTTTTAATAAAACAATAATATAAAATTTAGCAGGATAGACGTGTCACAAGAAAAGGCAATCCATTTTTATTCTATTCAGTCATTTCATTTCGTTTAGAAGCGTATTTCGAACCAATTTTAAAGTATCTTTCGCATATATATAAACGTAGATTCTTTTAAAATTGGAATAAACTTAATCTGATCGCGAAAATAAGAAAACACATTGCCCAGAACGAAGGAGACTCAGAAATGAATGACAAATTAATTAATTTAAAAAACAAAAGAAAAAAAATCCACAACAAACTGAAAATGTGAATTTACGGCAATAACAAATTTATTCAGAAAAATACATTTAAATCTATTTTTCAAAGAAAACATTCAATAAGACACCAACATTCATAGACTACGTTTTGCTTTACTCGGGCTCCCCTGGCAAGGAGATGATAATCTGCTGTCGTATAATGCTCGAATAACTTGACTTGGTCTTTAAAGGCTTGAAGTTCATCGATTATCTTCAGATTGTTTTTGACAATTGCCTGTATTTTATTTGTTTTTTTTTTAAATACAAAATTTTATTTTTTCTAAAGTAAATCATTTAATATATACCAAAAATTCCAGCGGACCGCGGGACTTATACAACTTACAAAACTGCTGAACTAGCCATGAAACTTATTCCACAAGTATTGCCGCCTCTATATATGTAAAATTACATAGCATTTGCGTTAATTCCTACTGCAATAGGCCTATTAGCCAATAACCACAGAGCAAGGCCAGTTTCATGCTGAGTTAAATCAACAGCTCCATTTATTTGAACATGGAATAAAGTTCTATTAAACTTGGCATTTTTCTCTGGGTGCTTCATCTGGATACTCAGACTCCAGTTCTAGTCTTCCATTTTTTAGTTTTCCTTCCCATGTATCATCCATTAGACCCCCATTGCAACCGTTCTCCACATTATCACAGTCTACAAGTTCTTGCTCTGACTATTCTCCTAGTAAGCCGGTTTTCATAGCGTTCAAACTTTCAATATTACCAATTGTACTAAATGTCCAACATGAACCACAATTTCTTTGATTTTTCACCTGAGTAATGGCATTTTCTTCCTCCAATCAAATTCCTTCGGTAATTTAAAATTAGGAATTTTTCCTATTGGAATTTTATTCTACCAAGTGCGGGTTTTCTGTTATATTAAAATGATATGAATGCTATTTTTCTACTTTATTTGTGAATACATTCTATCGCTGTTACTGTCGGTGGTAATTGATGTGTTTTTTTGGGAATTCTATCGCTCTACTTCACTTGCTCAAAAAAAAAGACGGTAGGTACATCTTTTTATAACTTTTAATTTCGAATGTTCGAACAACTGAAATTATTTGATAGAATTATTTGGTTTGTAACCAACTGCAGTATTTTTTAATGAAAGAAGAGGCGGCAGAAAGAACCAGACACTTGGAAATACAACCAGGACTAAGGCAGACCAAGGATATCCTTGAGGAATACAACCCCCAGAGATTTAAAGCCTTTATCAGCACTAATAAGAAGAATATAAGAGTACTGACAGGAATCCTAACAGGACACTGCAGACTCAAAGCACACCTTAAAAAACTGGGACTCGAAAGAGATAGCACCTGCAGATTCTGCGAGATCTTAAGGTCGCAGTACAGGAACACCCTAAAAATAAAATCTGAATCTAAGTCTAACTGCAGTAATTTGTTTTTTTGAGGTTAAAAAAATTAAAAATTCTTTTTTAAGACAAATAGTAAAATTAAAACAAATAAAATTTTGAGAGACGGCTATTTGAAGTATTTGCTTTAACTAAATAAAACAAAAAGGAATAAAAATAATAGAAAAACAATCCAAAATTCAAACCAATTTTCTGTTAATTTTAAATATTCTAAAAAAAAGAACAGTTTGATTAGCGCCATATATGGCATCCGCGCTTGTTTGTCTCAAAGAAAAACGCAGCTAATATCATTTTTTTTTCTTTCGCTGCATCTACATATTACAATATTTTAGCCAATCCAAAATTGCAGAAATTTGAAAGTCCTTATTAAGAAAAAATTGGTAATGGACACATAGGGTTATATGGTTCTCATTTCAAATCAATTCGAGTTTATATGCAATTGAGCCATGTTTGAAATCAATTACTTGGTCCACATGGCGACTTCAGAATTGATTTGAGCTCGACTTGAAATTCAACCCGCGTTTTTAACTTTACCGGATTGAAAGATTGACTTCAAAACGGATTTAAATCAACGTCAATTTCATAGACGCTGCCAGGTTATATTTCATATTCCATTTTAAATTTTCAATTCGATTTGAAGTCGATCTGGATTTACATGCAAATTTCAAGTCGATCAAAAAAATTTTTCGGTTTGATATCGATTTCAATCCGGTCATGTAAACCGTAAATATGTAATACCTTAGATTACAGACAACACGGATGGGCCCTTTGTAGGGGAAATTTAAGCTATTTTAAAATCAAAGGGTAACTAATGGTACAGTAGCGAAGTAACCAGAAAAAGCACGCGGCAATTAGTGCGAAAGAATACGCAAGAGTACCTATAGTTTTCATAGGCAAAATCCATCAGGAAGAGAGCGAATGAAATGTTTTTAAAAATCGGACGGAATCTTAAAAATTACCCTGGAATCTTAAATATGGGACCAAATCTTATAAATTTCCCACACATACCAGAAAAAAATTATCGCCAAATTTTTTTTCTGGTGTGTGTGTATATAAATTTCTGCCTGTGCGTTTTGTTTACATTCTAATGTTACCCAGAAGCAAAGAATGGGATGTTTTTTAAAATAATGTTTCTCTTTCACCCATATGTACAGTTTTTAGTGCTTTCTATGTCAGCAGGGGATAGAAAATTGTTCCAAAAAGAACTGGCTAAATTTGAAAACGGCGACACGGTAAGGATAGGAAGTTTCCGGACTTTATCATAGTAACACTTTGGTATAAATATACCTCGTCTAATCGGTTTGGTAGATTTCTACCCAAAACTTGACGGCAGATTTCTACCACGTTTAAACCGACATTTACAAACCGAAAAAAACCAAAAAAACCGATATTTTCGAGGTTCATGCAATGTATTATAATCATGATCATGTTACCAACTTGCAACAGCAACAGGAAAATTAGAATTAGAAATGAAGTTGCTGTCCATTATCTAATTCAACCCATTAAAACGCATGATTTATAAAATTTTTGCTGTTGCTGTTGCAGTTGCTGCTTTAATCTGATTCAAGAGTCAAGTCGCCATGTAAACGAAGTATATGCCTCGTTCCAAACGATTAATTTCTTGTTCATTCCTATGTCATCAATTAGTGAAATATGCATGTCAGACATTTCCTTCGCGCATCTTATTCTCTGTTTTTTTTCTGATATTTTCAATTTTAATAATTTTGTTTTACATAAATAAAAGTTTGTAATTCCATATTAAAATGGCGAGTTTAAAAAGCTTTACTAATGAATATTATTCAACAACTATTTTGGAAGGATTAAATAAATTGCGAACATCCGGATTGGTAAGCGATAAGAATTTCTTTTATCGAATATTTAGTAATCGATCTTTTAGATTTGTGATGTTGCTTTGGAAATTGAAGAACAGACATTTCCTGCTCATCGTTGCGTCCTGATATCGGCTTGTAAATATTTCGAGAATATGCTGAAAGGTGAGAAGAACTTTTGAGAAATTCATTTTGTTCGATTTATTTGAAAATTTACATTTAATTTGCAGGGAATTATGTTGAAAGTCAAAAAGAAATAATTAATATGAAAGAATTGAATTCGAATGCGTTCAAAATTCTTCTCGATTACATTTACACCGGAGTTTTATCTATTAATTATGAAAATGCCTGTGAAGTATTGAAATTGTCGGACTTTTTGCAATTAAAATGGGCAAAAGATAAATGCGGTGAATATCTTGTGAAATCTTTAAATTATGAAAATGCTGTTGAAATCTGGGAATGTGCACGTAAGTAAACCCAAATACATATTCTTTATTTTGATGCCCTGTGGTAGGTACTACATTTTGTAATTCATATAATCCTCGGAAAATGGTTTCAATAGATCTGTCCATCTGTCCACACCGAAGTATGATTAATTGGAAAGTAATCAAAGTAATAGAAGAAAAGTAACAACAATTCCATTATGTATGAATGTGAAAACTGCCTTATGACTCTTTGAGACTCTTAAACTTCGCTTTCATTAGTGGCAATAAACACGTAATAGGCTAATAATTGCTTCTTTTTGTTAGGACAGGCAAAGCGAACCCTAATTTTGCCGACAGAGAATATTTAAGGTCTTGTAATAAAAACAAAAAATTTAAAATTTTCTCACATTTATTTATTATTGTTGGAATGTTGTTTTTTTTAACTTGCGACACATCGTTCAAAGGGACCATTTCTGAAAAGATAGGTAAATAAGAGATACTTGAGAAAATATTACTCAGTGAATATTTAAAGGAAAAATATAGAAACTATCCTACACAACCAATTCTAATATTACGTACTGACTAGGGTTTCTCTTTATTCGGTATTTTCGGATTCGACGAATCCGAATCGTTTGTTCTGAAAATTGGCGAATCCTTCGGATTCGTTTAGTTTGCAAAGTTACATCAAAATAATACATATCATCATATCATCATTCCCTGTATATACCAATAGCTTCGAGTTCAAATAACACAGGAACAGGAAGCATCAATCAACCAAAAAAAGAACGGTTTTATTTAATAAAAAAACATAAATTTATTTAACGTAATTCATTGATCGTGTCGTAATCAAATCAGACAGTTTTAAATTTAAAACATTCATTAGTCTTCAGTAGTGTTATGTTACTATTAACTGTACAGTACTTATCGCTTATTCATTTGCAGTACTGCGTTGAAAGTAATACTTTAAAAATACTAACGCATTTAGTGACGTATCAGAGAGTCTTGACCGTAGCTTGGTACAAAATTTTGATGAGACGGAAAAAGCCCTTTCAGAATCCGTTGATGTTGGTTTTAGGGTTGTAAGGGCATCATATAATTTTTGTGAATTTGCTGTACGCTTTCCCGAATTTCTGAACATTCTGAATTCCTGTTTCAATTTCAATGTACTGGCTCTATAATCCGTTTCGTCAAAATCCAAGTCTAAAGAATCATCAGAATCGATTGCAAGATCAGGACCAATATCATTTTTGTCAAACTCGTCATCTTGTGGTATTTCACTACTAGCATCTTTGGTATAAATATTTGTTGCCGATGAATTCCGTTTGTACAAAGTATCGCAAATTGCTAGCTGTATACCGTGATTCAGACATAGTTGATTGATAGCAGGAGACTCACGACCGTACTTTACAATAACATTGGCACCATCGTTAGTACTTCCTACAATATCTTTTTCGAAATCAATATTGAATTCTTTAAAGCGATCTGTCACAATCATCACTAATGCTGTTGCCGTACATGATCCATGTATTCTAACTAATCCAAGATTATAAGGACGAATTTCCCCACTACTATGTAAATTTATAATAACATATCTTTTCATTCGCAAGCTTGTCCATTCGTCAAGGGTGATGCTAAATCTTTTCTTTTCGTGTTTTATATTTTGGAGTTCCTCAGACATTTCGTTTTTTTTGTATTCGTAATAGTCATGTATTAATTTCATAACATGTGACTCGTTTTTTGTAAGTGCTTTTCCACATTTGGAAAAAATTGATTCTCTGATGAATTCAGAATTTGCGATGGCTCTTACAGATATCCCATCAAATGCAGCTAGCTTCGCCACAACCTCTCCCATACTTTTGCGATGTACAGTGACGAAATTCATCATGGTTTTGGATTTTTTGGTTTCGTTGTTGTCATTTGCAATTGCATCTTTTCCAGCAGAAGATCTTTTGATTAAATTTATATGATGAACGACATTTAGGTGTTTTGTCATTGCAGTAGTGGATCCATCATTGTTGGAAATATTACTCTTGCATTCATTGCACGTTGCCTTTGAGAATTTTCTGTTGTTGGAGGAACTGGGCTGTGGGATAAAGTAATCCCAAACTTGTGAGTGTTTATTTTTTCTGAACATTCTGTTTTTCTATAAATATTTTGAACTTTTTAAACCATTTTAAAATTATATTATATATATATATCTTAAAGTATAGATGAAAATGCATTCACTTAAAATATTCGTGGATTCGATAAATTATCAGCGAATCCCGAATCCGAATATATAGCAAAGATTCGACGAATACGAATCCGAAGAATTCGAAAAGAGAAACCCTAGTACTGACATATAATGCTGGTAATACGACCAATGCTATGTTACACATGTGTTGTGACATACACTTGTTATGTGTAACAAATCCTTTTCTACTCATTATTATTTATACCAAGGCATTCATCCATACACAGGACATGCGACAAACTCTTATTCCTTTTTGTCGGCGACAAACGCCTTTTATGGTGACAAACACCTTCTACACATTCAATCACACTATGCATTCAATACATACTCTATCTACGATACTGTCAAATACTTACTATTATTATTCCGGAGTCCTTCCTCGCCACTGGTAAAAATCAAACTGAAGTATTATTTTCAGTTTTTCTTTCCACTACCTAACATTTTGAATTTACATATTTTAATCCTATTCATCTCCTCTTTTGGAACACGGCATACCAAATCCGGAGCTTGTCTAGTTTGTGGACCGTTTTAGAGTTAAGAAGCGAAATTACTTTTGTTCACTTCTTTGAAATTTAATCCAAAATATAATTTCCTTCGTTAGTTGAAACTGCTTGCCAACTGTTTTTCCAATCTCCTGGTAAAAGTCATTCCTTTTAGAAGCAAAAAAGTCTTCCACTGCTGTTTTGACACTTGTAATATTTATATCTTCTTTTCAAATTTTAGCAGTGTTATGGTACACCCTGTACTAACAAATCGTTTCCGACCAAAAAGCGGTTATCGAACCCAACATTTCGAAACTCAGTTTTTAATAAAAACGCGTAAATAATCATTTCAATTTATTAAACATATTTCGAAATATAAACAATTTCGAAATATGTTAATAAAATTATTATTTCGTTTCGACATAAATTTCCTATGTCGAAATACATAAAAAAAGTGTATACTAACAAATTTTAGTATAACGATATTTGAATTCACTTTTTTTGTTCTTATACGATATCAAAAATTTGATTACGCGAACATTTTTTTTCAATAATTATTTTTCTTCCAAGAATAATTATTTTTTGTCAATTACGCGAAAATAACTAATATCGGTCAAAGTACGATGAACTTAAAGTACTTTGACAAATTTTTTATACTTTTTTAAAAAATTTCTTGATCGATTTGAAATCAATTATCGATCAGTTGTTTTCTTAGTTTTCAAAACGCGATATCTCGTAAAAAGTAAGAAGGGTCTTTTGGTCGGAACTAATTTGAAACCGTTTAATTTTGTTAAGATTGGCCAAAAAATTTGAGAGGAAAAAGAAAAAGTTCTAATAACACATTGTTGTTATTTTATCGTATTTATAGTGAAATCGTTTAAGTTTGTTAAGATTGGTCAAAATTTGAGAGGAGAAAGAAAAAGTTCTAAATAACAAATTGTTGTTATTTTATCGTATTTGTAGTGAAAACGTTTAAATTTGTTAAGATTGGCCAAAAAATTGTGAGAAAAAAGAAAAATTCTAATAACATCGTGAAGAAATTGTAAAAAAAGAAAATACTGAATAAATTTATTTATTTTTTTTTGAATTGCGATTTTCTTTTCTTTTAAAAATAAAATATCGATTTTAGTTGAAAAACCGGTGTTTTATAGTCAAGCGAAAGAACTACCAGCATTTCGGTGGTTGACAGATTTTTGTAAAGAAGTAATAAAAAAAAAAAAAAACAGGGAAGTGTTTTGTTTTCCTGAACCACAGAAGGGTAAGTGTTTTAATTTTTATTTTATATTAAAGTTGCATCGTGTTTCCGGGATTTCGGACCCCCGGAGACAAAAATTCCATATAAACTAAAAGTTTCCCAGAGTCGTCCTGGGAAGGATCAGGTCGTCCTTTTTGCTCCACAACAGCAGCGATGTGGTAGTTCGATGGTTTTCCTTGCCACATGCGATCTAGAGCGTTACCATGATGAAGCATTTTATCAAAGATCCTATAATAATCCTATTATAGGATCTTTGATTTTATCCTTTATGTTGGCCAAAGATAGACGTTTACAATGAATTTCTGTATTCAAAGTATGAATTTGCTTACAATAGCGATCAGTTTGAACCCTTTCATTTTATATCAGCAACTTATAGTACATTACACCCTTGCAGTTCCCACCAACAACACAGCATAACCTTCTGATGCTCACTTGCTTTTGACGTAGATGGCAGAAATTCCCCACTGAAACTATAGGCTCTTTTTCTCATCACGCTTTTGTTTATTGTCCATTTCCTTTTGATGAGCAAGATTTGAAGCACATTGAAATTCTATTCGTTAAATTATTTTCGCTAAATTCGTTTGCCACTCAAACAAAAAGTTTTGATACAAAATCAACCCTTTTAATGTGATCCAAAACAGTTGTCTTATAAATATTAAGCTCGAAGTCTACTTTTACGTAAGTTAATGTGGTTTTTGTTCTCAACATACTGCGCTACACTTCATCATTGACATGGGATGATGGCTTTCCTGATCTGGATTCATTTTTCAAAGAGAAGTCAGCAGAATTAAATTTTGTAAAGCATATTTGGCATATTCACACAGGTTTTTTGTTACCTGCATCTCGTTACTTTCTTTTCGGAACTCATAGAGTAGACAGCGTCTTAACTGGACTTCATCTGCAGTCATGTTGACGGTTCCAAAGGTCTAAAGAAACTGACTAACATGCATCATCTACCATATGCTACTCAAACTGGTTTCAGTCAAATCAAAATACTTCCTAACGACGAACAACGCATATTCAAAAACTACAGAACTTTCTCTTACACTTAATATAAACATTTGTTAACTACGATTCCAATTTATACTGATTTCAAGTTTTTATATGCTTTTCTATGCCCTATGGTAGATGCTACCAGCAGGGCCGAATTTACCATTAGGCAACTTAGGCTGCAGCCTAGGGGCTCGCACCACAGAAAAAAAAACTAATTTCTAAATTGTCAATTAATTATGGATTAGCATATCAATTTATAAAATAATATAAAAAAGAAAATTTTCATTTAATGAATGATGGAAAGAACATTTTCAAGTATTTATCGATATTCTTCATGTAAAACATATTCTATTATAATTTTTGACAAATTAGTCCAAAATGGCCAGAACATTCGCCTGATAGTAGAAAATGCAACATTCGTCCGCACCACAACTTCAGCCTAGGAATCTACAGATCCTAAATAATGCCCTGGCTATCAGAGGGTATACTACTTCTGTCACTACATTTATAACGCATAGAAACAATCTTCGAAGAAAGTTTTCAAGGATAAAGTTGTGTAGAGAATTCAAAGTTACTATATATTATTTTATGGATGTCCGTCTGTGTGCAAAATAACGCGTTATCCGATTTTGATGAAATTTACAATAGGTGCGTTTTTTCCATCGGGTCTGGGTCTAGGTTTGCTTCATAACATGTAAAAGCAACAACAATATAACCCAAATATTTATCGGTCAGGGCCTGAGACCCAGATAGATTTTACTTCCGGAAAATTGCAAGAGATGGCGCAGTCATCGTTTTTCATATAAATGTGGATAAAAGTTGTTCAATGAAGATTTTTGAGAAGTTGCTAGTATTTATTTTATTTACGCATAATTTATTTAAAAAATGATCAAAAAAGTTGAATTTTTTTCAAACAAACAATTTTATAATAAATCCTGACGCCGATGAAAAAAACGCGCCTATGTAAATTATTTCTTCATTAACTTGATTTGTTATTGTACTTCTGCAAAATTGTGCGACGGCAATTTAAGTTATAAAACAAAAACAACAATTCCATTAATTTATGTATGTGAAAACTATGGCATGGTTTGATTTATTACTTTACGAAGTTAGTGAACAATCGAGTAATTGGGATCTTAAAGTGATTAAACGTCAAATATCTTATAGAATGATTTATATGACCTATTTTATAAAGTCAATAGTTAAAATAAAAAATCTGAGGATACAATCAATTATTAAAACAAATGTTGAAAGAAAGAATAACCACTCATTTGAATTTTTTGTACACCCTCTGAATGGTGTACTATTAAAAGCTTTTCTTATATTAACAATTCATACGATATTGAATCTGTTCAAAACATTTATGATAAAAGGGTTTGAAGCTTAATAACCTTAAGCTGACGCTGGTCAAATTCTTAACGCGAAATAGTTACACATCCTTAAGTTTGACGTTTAATAAAAATAAACTTTGTTGAAAAAACTTTCAGGTAAATAAAATAAATATATTTTATATGACATATTCTTTGATTTAAATTAAAATAATTATTTGAAAACATCGAGACATCACTTTCACATTACACATTTAGGATGGATTTCACAGTCGAGGTTTAAGCCCAACTTAAGGTTAAGTACGCTTAAGCTCGGCTATTTTATTTTTACATTTCACAGTCCAAGCTTAAATGCTTTTGACAAGTGGAGCTAACTAAAAAAGTAGCTATAGACAGTGCTCAAAAAGAAAGCGAAAAACATTACTCAAGAAGTAGCGAAAGATGTAGGTGAAGACGAAAGAGATAAAGTCGAATCTGGTATGCTCCGAAATATTTCAAGTTTTATTTATTTACTCATTAAAAATATATTTCCAGAATACGCAAAATAATTCTGTTAACTTATACGCCTAGCAACATCAAGCAACCAATTTTAACAGAACTGATGTCAGAGGCTTGGAATAGAAAATATACTAGCCGCCGGTTGCAAAATTGCAGAGAGGGCAAAAAGTGGAACGATTTAGTTGAAGCCAAAAGAACAACCACCGAAGTATTGGCAAAATGTGCTTTAGAAAAACACCAAGAAGAAATGCGGACCTTAAAAGAATTAAGTCACATACAATTAGAAAAATAAAAAATTAAAACTAGAGGAAAAAACTGATAGCAATAAGCGAAGAGCATAAAAATTAATAATAAAAAACATTTTCTTACTTTACTCATTCTTGTACTTTTTTTTAAACATTTATGCCATACAATTGTTATTTATTTGCGATCTTCTAAACCAAATTTTGGAAATAGCCTTCAATGAGCTGTCGCCGGACTATATTATTATTTCTTGTATTTTGTTCACGATTATGAGGAACACTTAAAACAACATTTACAGCGTTTTCCGCACCTTCATCTAAACTTGGTGGTTCTCTGTCTTTATTGAGACAACAAACATTATGAAGAATCGCAGTTGCTACAATAATCGACTGAATCTTTAGTGGTTTACATTCCATTCCAATGGATAAAATGGGAAATCTCCTTTTCCACACTCCATACTTCCTTTCCATACAGTTTCTTGTCCGAATATGAGATTCATTATATAAATTTTCTGCTCTGGTTGTTACTTGTTCTACCGGTGTTAAAATATAATTTTTATTAGAATATCCACTATCAGCGACTATAACACGATCGCCGAATTCTCCACTTTCAAAGCGAGAACATATTCTAGAATTATTGAAAATTGTGGAATCGTGACCTGATCCAGGCCATCTTGCAACTATATCCAGTATTTTTAACTCTGAATCGCACATAGTTTGAACATTTATTGAAAAAAAACGCTTTTCTATTACGATACACTTCCGGATTTTCTCCTCCTTTTAATGAATTTATATTTAGCAAATATTTTCAAAAATAAATTATAAATTATACCTGGTGACAACATTCGTACATGAATGCAATCAAGGGCAGCTATCACACGTGGAAGCTTTGCGAGTTTGTAAAAATTTTCCACAACCTCAAATTTTTGTTTACGGGAAATTTTATGAACATATCCCTTAAACAAGCTATCTGATGCGAGACTTCTGTTACAATGCGAGAAGCTGTTTGTACTGAAACACCACAAAAATCACCAACCGTACGCAGCACGGATCCCGTTGCGTAGAATCTCAAAGTTAAGAGAAACATTGTTTCTGGGGTTAAAACATTATTCCTGAAAATATTTAAACTCTCAAACAACTTTGCACAATTTTGAAATAAAATACTTACCAAGTTGTCGGATGTTTTATCGCCGGTGCTATCAAATCTAGAACCATTATAGCAGAAGCTTTACTGAGTCTAAATCTGCCATAAAAATCTGTGTCATCCCAAATATGAAAATGGTTTGGTCGATTCCTTTTTATTTTCGGTCGTCTCAATAAATGCAAAACTAATGTTAAATGTAACTCTTCATCACTCATATTTTCCTCATCAGATGACATTTTTGTAAACAATTAATAATTTATGCCTATTACGATTATTTTATTTCTTTTTTTTTTTGTAATACAATTCAAATGAACCGAGTAAATTTTTTTCAGTAAATGAAAATAAAATGTTTTCGTTTCGACGTTTATGCATTCGCCTTCAAATTGAAAAAATTTAGCTTAAGCTCTGAAGCATGATGATGGATTCAGTTATCACTTTGCATTCCACCTTCATATTATATAATATTTTAATAACACATTAAAGTTTTAAAAAAGGTTCAAATAATATTAATTTTGTTTAATCCAATTTCAAAATACTATATAAGCCATTGCACTGGTTTATTTATCTTTTTAACTAGTTTTAAGTTATATTAAGCATAGATATAGAGTAGTGCCGGGAGCAAGCACCAACATAATGTTCATTTTTCTTCTTTTCTGATACAAATATTGATGTTTTAACTATATTAGTTTACCTGAAATTACTTAAGGCTGTAGCTAGGCATACTTTAAGCCAGCATAATATACATTATAAGTCATATTAATAATCTAATATATATACTCTGTAATTTTATGTACTTTTTTAAGCCTCAATAAACAAAATAATTAATAATTTAAGCTTAAGCTCTGAATAATCCCCACTGTGAAATGCAGTTTGTAGTTCAAGCAATTTTTTTATATAAACTTTTTGTCACTCAATTAAAACTTTTTCATGTAGACTTTTTTTTTACAAGATAGAGCCCGATCACAGGCCTGCAGGAGTTAAGATTTGATGAAGGTCAACGATTCAGCATATTTATTTTTTAAGGCCAGCATTCCCATCACAAACACACACCCTTTCAGCGAGAGGATCACTTTGACGCATTGGCACTAATCCAAAGTTAAGTAATGCTTCTACAACTTTTTTTTTATATGCATTTATAAATTTATATAAATCAACTTTGTTTCTTATATAATTATTACACAACTGTAAACCGCGCACATTTAACACTTATCCATTACACTACACATGCCTGCATGTGCAATCACTTGATTGCGCATGCAGAATGATAGTGTGTGGCGGTGATTGTGTGGTTGCACATGCTGACTGCGTAAATCAAAACTATTTTGATTTGATTTCTGCTGCGCATGCATGCATGTGTAATGTGTAATGAAATTTACGCAGTTTAAAGATAGTAGTCGATACGTGAAGTGACCAGATTTTTTGAGGACAAATTCAGTACATTTTTTATTTTGGGGTTTTAATGAAATAAAACAACAAAATTAAATTATTTAATGTATTTATATTAATTATTCCTTATGAAATTAAAAAAAAATTAGACTATTCTACGATATAAGAAATACAGATTTCCTAGCGCATATTGTCTTTATTTAGATTAGTGTTGAAACACCGCGCCACCAATCAAGCAGCGTGTCAACGTTAGAATTTTTTACATATATACATAACTCAACTCCAAGCATTTTAGCGTTAAATTGACCGAATTTCAATATAACATTTGAAATATTTTCAAAATCAGTACAATATTCAGTGCAAATTTTAAATCAGTACCTGTACTGAATAAATCAGTACGTCTGGTCACTTTATCGATACGTAAAGCAAACGCTAATAGAATTAATGTGCGAGCATCCGACATGATGAATCAAACTGCGAAAATAATCTGATTTATGAAATAAAGACTGCGTAAACTTGACGTAAAGAATGCGTTGTATGTGGGCAAGGCAAAACTGCACAATCAAGTGATTGCGCATGCGTGCATGTGTAGTGTAATGGGCCTATTATAACTAACGAAATTCACCGTTTCAAAAGAATATTCGAGGGAACCGCGAAACATTCTTTTCATTTTCATTAACGCGTTTACTCGTTTTGATTTCCAAATATCATATTTTGCTTCACAATTTGGGTTACCAGTACAAATTCTCAAAAGTGGTAGAACAAGGATTTGACAAATGGTGTAAAATATTTGGCGGTTTTTTTTTTTTTTAGATTGAAGTTCCTTTATTATTGATTTGGTTTTTTTTTTTGTTTTTTGAAGAAAATTTATTTCAGTGAAAGAATCTATTTATAAATAAAATTTGCAATTACATTTTATTTTGAATTGTTGTTTTTTGTTTAAATTTTTTTCTTAAATATTAATTTATCTTAATTCCAGGGGTGCCAAACCAAGCTTTTAAATAATGCAACCTGAGAACTTTTCACGCAAAACATCCAAACGTTGCACTCGCTGTTTGGCAAGTTGCACCGTCTTTTTGGAACCATATGTCTTCCACATCAAAATATTTGACTTCGCGTCATAAATAATCGGTTATCATGCACCTATGTCGCACAACATTGACACATTGTTACGGTCTGACTCTGATCGTTTTCAAAAGTATGGCCTAATGACTCCGTCTGACTACAATGCGCAGTAAAGCAATCACTTTTTGGTCATGAAATGGCGTCTCGTTAATCTTATTATGATTTTCATCTCTCCATATGCGGTAATTTTGCTTATTAACACACCCAGAGTGGTGGAAATGTGCCTAATCAGAGAAGAGAATTTTCTTTGAAAAAACAGCATCAACTTCCTTCCGCGTCTTACACGTTGAGCGATGGTTAAGCGATCCATTTCGTAAATGTGTTGTTACAAACTGACATTTAACACTTTTAAAACAAGTGCTTATCGACAGCTGCTTGATTTCCAGTGCTGTCAACATAGGAAACTCAAATTGGATCACTCTATATTTCCTTCAGAGGTCTCTAGGTTCGTTTTTTTCATCGGGGTCTAACATAATCCAAATATTTATCGGGTTCAGGGTCTGAGATCCCAATAGATTTTAGTTACGTAAAACTGCAAGAGATGGCGCAGCCATCGTTTTCTATATAAATGCTGATATCGTACTATAAATGTCATAATAAATGTTATAAATTTGTGAACAAAATTATTTTTTAATATCATTGAATAAAGTTATTTGAGAAGTTCCTAGTATTTATTTTATTTACGCATCATTTATTTAAAAAATATCGAAAAAGTTGAATTTTTTTTCTTCTCGAGACCCAGATCGTTTTTTTTCAAAATGGACATAGATCCCGATGAAAAAAACGCACCTTCTGTTGAATGTACTTCAAGCTTCCATAAAATTCAAGAAGTTTTTATACTGAAAATCAATCGATAAATCAATAAAAGTAAGTACGCAACTATGTGCTATGCCAAACAACGTATCTAACGGTAATTATTAACTAGGGAAATTTATGTGATTTTTTTCTTATTTGAAATTTAATCTAAAATATAATTTACTTCGTTAGTGGAATTGGTTTACGTTTAGCAGCTTTTCCAATCACCTGGAAGAAAAGCACTCGTTACACTGCTATTTTGACACCCCCAAAATGTACATATCCATTTCTCTATCAAAAAAGGTTTGTAGCGATAAGAGTAGCTGGTAGTCCAATAGCACAATGTGCTGAGGAGAATATCATAATTGATATAAAGGGTGATTCAAACCTTACTTTTTTTTCAATAGGGTTTTTTTGACAGATCACGCGTGACTAGTGTCATTCTGATTTGTCATTTCTGTTCAGTATTGTAAGGCAATTCATCATGTCACTTTCGTTTTCGTCGTTTGTTTGCTGAATGGGCGTTTGAACGCATCGAAGAAAATCCGGAATTTTCAAGCCAAATTTTGTTCAGAGATGAGGCTCATTTCTGGCTTAATGGCTACGTTAATAAGCAAAATTGCCGTATTTGGGATGATGAGCATCCACAAGAGTTTCAAGAGCTACCATTACATCCATTGAAAACAACAGTTTGGTGTGGTTTATGGGCCGGGGGCATCATCGGTCCGTATTTCTTCACAAATGCGGCCGGCGGCCACTTTACCGTCAATGGTGAGCGCTATCGTGCCACGATAACGGACTTTTTGGTACCTGAAATTGAAGCCCGTGGTCTCGACAATATTTGGTTTCAACAAGACGGTGCTACGAGCCATACAGCCCGTGTTACAATGGATTTATTGCAAAATCATTTCGGTGAGCAATTAATTTCACATTTTGGCCCAGTGAATTGGCCACCAAGATTGTGCGATATCACACCTTTGGACTTTTTTCTTTGGGGCTATGTAAAGTCAAAAGTCTTTGCCGATAAACCAGTGACAATTGAAGCATTGGAAGCGAACATTACACGTGTCATTCATGAGATTCCGGTCGAAATGCTTGAGAGAGTGATCGAAAATTGGACCGCCAGACTGGCCGAGCTGAAACGTAGTGCCGGCCAACATTTGAAGGAAATTATTTTCAAACATTAATTGCCATACTATGTGCTTAAAGTTGATAATAAAGATTTGATATTTGCATTCAATTCTAAGTGTTTTATTTTTATTTAAAAAAAATAGTAAAGAATGAATCACGCTTTATAATAGCCTTTCCGATCTATATTCATTTTTCAAAGAAAACTGACCCAAACGAAATTTTGTAAACCATCTTTTGGATGTTAGATCTGTAATGCAGTCTCTCCAAACACTTCACATAAATATTTTGCTGTCTACATCGCAATACTTCCTGGAACAACAATCTTGTGCATGTGATGTGGAAATTTGCAGTTGCAAATGGAACAGGGAACTTTCTTTTAAAAATATATTAATAAAATTTGTAAAACGCTTTGCAAAGTGTTTTCATTTTTTTTTTTTGTTTTATTTATAAATCTAATTTAATTCAGGATTAATTATTTTAAAATCAATAATAAATTATTTTAAATACTATGAGTAACAATTTTTTGTTCATCGTTCTTTTAATTAACTAAAACTAAAATCTCAATTTCATATTTTTAATAAAAACAATAGTGGAATCGCGTAATTCGATTGAGACTAAAGGATCAATTATAATCGGAAGAGCCAAGCATTCTTTGACGGCGAACTGTCAAATTCTTATTCCTGCTTATGCACATTATAATCGATTGAACGGATTTGAAATGCATAAAATTGCTTACGTTCAGTTTTTTTTTGCCTTTTGCTATGCTTGGCTCTTTCCATTATAGTTGAGTCTTATATCGTATTGAAAAAGCATTGTCATTCCTATTTTTCTCCGATACGATTTGATTCAAATCGAGTTACACGAATCGACTGTTGGTCGGCATATATACATACATATATATTCTTCTTATTAAATTTGTGGTAAGCCCTTTTTTTTGGAATGCCGATTTTATTGGGTTGTAATTCACAAAAATGTTTACAAACTGGAAAACTGGAAAACCATGAAATACTAGCCGAATATAGCCGATTTTTTGATGCCCTATGATAGAAATGGGACTTGTAGTTTACAAATCTACAGTTCAGTGAATAAACTCTGAGAAAAAAAAACACCAAAACTACTAATATTTTAAGATTTTTTCTTGATAACTTTATTTCGTCTTTTTCAAATTCGCTCAAATTCACAGGTAGCCTGGTGCCTAATAGCATAAACACCTTTTAGAAATTTTATTGAAATCGGTATATAAGTTTTTTAAATATATCGAAAAAACTTTATGGAGAGGCTTATTTTCCCTTACGACTATTTCTTTCTCCACTATTCTTGAATTAATTACACTGCAATTTACCATGGTATCGTCTATTTATGTAATCAACTCATGAAAATAATTTAAACAAAATTGCTCCACAAATTTTCAAATTAAATCCGAAAAACCATAACCAAAAAAACGACAAAACTTTCTCGTCACCTTAGTTTTTGCTTAATAACTTCGCTCCCCCTGGGCCGATTTTGCTAAAATGCAATACAAAATCAAGTTATCAAGAAATAACCAACTCACATTGTAAATTTCATCAAAATCGGATAACACGTTTTTGAGTTATCTTGTATAAGGACGGACGGACGATAGTACCTGCTAGGGCATAAACATAGATTATTAAATATTAATTACAACCCAATAAAATCGGCATTAAAACAAAAAAAAAGAAGGCTTACCAAAAATATATACACAGATTTGTGTGAGCATTTCACAATTAATTTTACATCTGAAATTCCAAAATTTCATTGTCGATCTGGAACTTTAGGCAGCTTTGAGGAACACAAGATCACTTAAGAACCACATTTCGCTCCTCTATTTATCCATCTTGTAATTGCGGTTTACCTATTTCAATACCATGCGATTTTTTGTGTACATAAAGTCCGGCATGTTGTGCAAACGCTTTACCACATATTTTACATACATATCCTTTAATATCGGAATGAATTTTAACATGTGATTGTAGAGCTCTTTTCCTTGGAAATGTTGCTGAACATAAATCACATTTAAATGGTCGCTCATCAGAATGTACAACTAAATGTTTTTTTAATAATTTATTTGAATAAAATGTTTTACTACACAAATCACATTTTGCATCACGTGTATTTGTATGTCGTTTCTTGTGAGTCGTCAATTTATATGATGTCGAATATGTTGAACCGCATTCTTCACATTGATATGGTTTTTCACCAGTATGAATACGTATATGGATTTTTTGATCTTTTCTCGTAATAAAACGTTTACCACATAAATCACAGGCATAACGTTTATCATCTAAATGTGCACGAATATGTAATGTAAGATTTGCCCTTTGTCGAAAAGTCGACGAACAATATGTACATTTATATGGTCGCTCTCCAGTATGTATTAATAGATGGGAATTTAATTGATATTTCGTACGAAAAGCATTTGGACAATTTGAACATTGAAATGGTTTCTCACCGGTATGTACTCTTTCATGACATACTCGTGTTGTTTTATCTTTAAATTTATGTCCACAATATCCACAATTAAGACGTGATTCGGGTAGTTTTCTTTTCTTTTTATGTAAAGTATCAATTTTTAAAATTGGTAACTGTTCATTTTCTTCTTGATCTTGAGAAATAAGTTCGTTTCTTTCTTCATCTTTTTCTTCTACTTCTTCTTCGGATAATGCAAGAACATTTGTTAAGAATTCCTCTTCTTCTTTTATATCTAATTCATTGGTAATATCAATTTTACTATATTCAGATATCAAACAAGATTCAGAACTTTTTCTTTTTTGATGTAAAGAATCAATTTGAGAATTCCATAACTTTTTGTTTTCTTCTTCAGATATTGTAGAAATATTTGCACAAATTTCTTCATTTTCCTCATCGATTTTATTGCTTTCATTACTCGCAATATTCTTGTGATCAGTATTAACTTCGATTTCTAGTAGAATTGTTTCAAAATCTGATTTCAATTCATTATCATTTATTTCTGGTTTTATTGTCTCTTTAAAGTTTTCAATTTCGCTAGTTTTATCGTCATTTAAATGTGTTTGATGTATGTGCTTCTTAAAAGATAACATTCCATTCATTTCTTTATCACAAAATGTACAAACAAATATAAATTTGGAATCTAACAATAAAATTACTCCGCATTTTTTCATATTTGCAAAAAATCAAAAAGAAAAAAAAGAAAACAAAACACTCAGAAATCACAATCTTGTTTATGTTGTGTTATGAATGACAGTTCAGATCAAAAATAGTACACAAAGTAAACAATACGTCGAGAACTTTGATTAAAGAGAATAGGATAGGACACGTGCAGGGGAAATTGAAGTTATTTTGAAATTACTTTTTGCATTTCTATTGTGACGTTGTGGCGGCGTTAAAAAGATGAATTAGGCCTAAGTTATACGACGATCATTGTAATGACGGAAATAATTTTAGAATGGAAAATTAACGTATTATAAAAAAAAATAATGCATAACATGGGAAAAAGTTTAGTAAATAGATTTTAAATAAAAAATCTTAGGACTATCACGTAATTTGTTTTTTATAATGATTTTTATAATTTGAATGACGGTAACAAATTTTAATCGATCAGCTGTTTTGTGGATTGCGTTTATTTAATTTCATTTCACTGGAGAACTGCCTTCATTAGGAATTTTTCGTCGACATTCTAACCTCAAACTTTAGCGTCCCAATAAGAAAATAATAATATATAAAAAAAAATGGAGAAAATTTGTGTCTCATCGGTAAAAAAGGAAAGGGAAGAAATAATCTAATTGGATTTAATGAAAAAAAACCATTATACGACTTAGCTATGAACGAAAATCTGACTGAAAGTTTCTCTGACATTCGTAAAAGAGGTATAACCAACTTTCATTGAAAATCAAAGAAAAACGCTCGGTTTCCACTAGTTCCACAATTTCCTTCATTACAATGATCGTCGTATAACTTAGGCCTTAAGAGCTACAACATTGTAAATGGGCGGAATGCTCATGTATTGTGGAATAGTAGAATTGCAAATAAATGTTTGCGTTATGTATTTTGAAAGTCAAATTTCCTTTAAAGCGATACAAAACTAAATTATTGAGGCTCGTCACGCGTTATTTCGCAAATTAGCGAAATTATTTGATTATTTTTGACAATTCGTTGAACCAATCAAAATGCTTAAAAGACTTCGCAGATTTGCGAAGCTTATGTCAAAAATAAACATGCTCTGGAGTTGATTATCTTCGCAAACTTGCGAAGATAAATATTTCATTTTTGATAAATAATAATAATTTTGAATTTATTTTAACGGTTTTTTAACTATTAAATTGCATAAAATGTCAGAAGAGAGGCAATTAGTAGAATGTTTAATTCAAAATGCATTTTATGTTCAAAATAAGTGACTGCCCAATGTCATTTCTGCGAAAATGAAAAATTATATTTGCGAAACGTTGTCACGGATGCAGATTATTTTAAGTTTTCTCTGGCCAATCAGAATGATCTGTCAAACTTGCGAAAAATCTTCGCAAAAATAATCAATCCGCGTGACAAGCCCAATTAAATAATAATTATAAATATGTATGAGACTACATATTTTCTCTAGCCGAAAGCCATTTAATACTTAAGCCTCATATTTTGGAATCCTTAAGTCCAAAAGAAGGCGTTTAAAAATGAAAACGCTGAATTTTAAAAAATCTTAAATGAATTTTAAGAACCTTCCCCATTTTGACCACTGTTATTTCTGTATTGTCCAATTTTAATTGAAATTTACAAACTTCGACAAAACTTTACCATTTTTCGACAAAATTTGTATTTCATTTTCTCATACACTTTTATTTAAAATCAAACATAAAATTGATTGACAATGAAGTTTTCAATTGTCAAAAAATGAAGCGACGCTTTCGTAAATATAACTGTATCGCATTCCGTTCTTGTCGCCGCCTGTCTCCGTTTTGTTCATATAACTAAGGCTTTAATTATTTAATTCAAAAGAATTTTGTTTGGAATTCAAAACGCACTAAATATTAAATAAATAAAAAAAAGGCAATTTTTTCCCGTCCAAAATTAACACTTCGTTTTCAAAAAAAATGCTTCGTACACAGATATCGTAAAAACGGGGTTCTCTATAATCAAAGACCCCTGCTTTGATTCCCATTCGTAATGCACACCTACACATTAAGTTTAACTACTGCACTGTGTAAATTTCTTAAAAATTTTACAACTTCGTTTCAGTCGTTTCATTTCTTCTTCAATTATCTATCTCTATGCGTTTTCAGCTGTCAACTTTGTGTGATAAAAACTGAAGAGAAAAAGTTGGGTTTATTTCAGTTTCAAAAGGTTTCCGATTTATTAAATTATCGAATGTTAGGATTAGAAAATCCCTGGAATTATTCTTCAAACTGGCAAAGTGACAAAGTCCAACGAAGCCGGGATTTTTTAAAAATAAATCGAGGGACAAACTGTTTTCATATAAAAAAAACAAACATTTAATTTGGATGTGAATTAGTGACATGAAAATTTAAAATGAGTTTTATTAAATCCAAAGCACGGCAGCCAGAAATTATAGCAGCAGTTCAAAAAGATCTAACATATACAAATGAGTTGAGTTCTAATTTATCAGAAATCTTAAGAATTGCTGGACCTCAAGCATGGATACGTTACAATAAACTATGTCAATTTATAGCAGAAATTGGCTATCATGGTTTTGCATCTATCAATAATTTACAAACACTGGGAGAGGAGTATACTGGAATTATTCAAATTGATTCCAACTATATAGAATTACCTTCGAAAATCGTTAAGTATTTTTTTTTTCACAATTCAACTCCATTGTAAACATTCGGTTATAAGAAACTGCGAAAAAAAGAAAATTTATTTTTTAAATAGATTTGCCAATGCCTTAAAAGAGTGGATTTTAGTATCCGGAGTGGATCAAGGGATTGTATCTCAATTGGAGAGAAGCAGTATACCCCAAAGTGTTTACTCCTCCTGCAGAGTAATGTTTCAAAAATGTCGTTTTCTTCATTTCCCTCGACACCCATATGTCCCGGTATCCAGTACAGAGTAACTTATTTATTTGTGCCTAACTTGTTAGTCACATATTCTTCTACCATCTTAAAGCAAATTGTATGCGACCTTAATGCTGGCAGCTTGACTATCCACCATTATCGCTATTTCTCTATTACGGTAGTTCCTGTTAAAGTTGACATCCGTACACTTTGCAATACCATGCATCTCTGCCGGAAGATACTGCTATGTACCGCCATGGGTTCATGTAACCTTCGCCTATCCTGGAATCTTCTGTATATTCTGGCCTATTATTGGAATATAATCCCGTCGGACAAAATCATTCCGACGTTCGATTCGTACGGAGTTTGGAATAATAAAATTCCGACCGAATGAATTTTAAAATTACTAAGAATGGAGAATAGACATTTTAATTCCGTAGGAAAATTCCTATTCTGACGGAGTTTGGAATAATTTATTCTATTACAAAAATCAGAAAATATTAAAAAAGTAGACTTAATCGTTTTGACTTCTGGGCGACTCAATTAATACACACTCCATGAGGCAGCCGCGAGATTATTTAAAGTTAGAAAAAATATAAACTTATCTCCACAGCATTCTATGATTTTTAATTCTCCGTATTTATGAATACCAGTTTTTGGACATGAATGAAAGAATACAAGATTACGCCGTGCTCATGTCGGCCATTTTGAATATTTATTTTCATACTTTTATGACATCACATGTGATCCGGTTTAATTCATATATAATAGTGATATTTCACACAAACAACGTATTTTGGGTCTCGCGTGACGTAGGTGCACAGAAAAACCCAATTTGAAATATAGGTTCGTGTAATTTTGTATTCTTTCATTCATGATTTTTGGAATACAAACGCTATCGCTTAAGGACTACAATTGTTAAGGATTTACCAATGATCTGTTTTCCGAACGTTAGTTTCAGGACATTACCCTAAATTAAGAAAATTTCTTATAATCGAACTGTCTTTATAACGAATGCTCAAATTCCATAAATGAAAATAACAAAAAAATTTCTTTTTCAGATAAAATTATTAGCAATTGTTTTGGAATTTCTTGGAGAAGTAGTATTTTTGAAAGTTCTACAAAAAATGACAGATGATATTTTAAAAAATCATCAATTACGTCCTGAAGCAAAAGTAAAATTATTAAAATTAATTGAAATTTCCAAAGCTATCGCACCATATATTAAAGGATATCATAAAACGATATTTTACTTTCAATCGATCAAATATCAATTATCAAAACGCGTAACAGGAATTAATTATGTTCTTGTACGACGTTGGCTTTCACAAAATCAATCTTTATATGGTTATAAAATTTTAGGTTTTGTAACATTTATTCAGCTTTCGTTATCCTTAATATTGAATATCAAAGAATCACTTCTTAAAAACAAAAATCAAGATTATCAATTATCACGAAATGATCATTTATTAGAAAAAGATATCAATATAATAAACAAAACATCGTCACCAGCATGTGTACTTTGTTTAGAGCCACGTAGAAATACTAGTCTAACACCATGTGGACATCTTTTCTGTTGGACATGTATTATAGATTGGTTAAATGAAAAAGATGAATGTCCAATTTGTCGTGAACATGTTAAAAAACCAAATGTAGTTGTACTACAAAATTATCTATAATATATTTATTTGTACAGGGTTTTATCCAACTTGTGTTACGAATTTGTCATCCATCAAACACGGTTTTCGCCAGATATGGTTCTCTGTGAATTTTTCCTCTTCGCTCGATTAAAATTACCACTTTGTGGAACACGTTTTATGTCCATTGAAGCCATAAAACGAAATTCGGAGAAGGTGCTGGAGGCTATACCGGAAAATGCCTATAAGAAATGTTTCGACGATTGGATTAATCGTTGGCATATGTGTATCGCAACAGCTGGGACTATTTTCAAGAAGATAAAATCAATTTTGATGATTAATTGTATTTTATTGACAAATTCCGGATACCTTTTTGACGGAATGTATTATCAATTAAAAGTTTACCATTTAAGACAATTGATCGTTAATCCATCCATCCATAATCATCAACCAAACGTTTAGTTGCAAGATTTGATACCAAGATCGTACGATTTGACTTCTTTTTGTTATGGTTATATACGAAGAGACACATCTAAGCCAACAATCCAAAACCCAGCTAACATAAACAATAACCTCTATGTATTGTTGCATATTAGTATATTATCAGTACTGGCGTGCCGCGGTGGCCTACATACTAGCTGGGAAACTCTTCACGCCGCTAAGGACAACATATGTATTCGTTATGGATGTGATAGAGCTTAAAATGTGAAAAAAATGTCATAGAAAATTAATTTAAAAGGGTCGTAAGTTGCAAGATTGCTCGACTCGATTATATGCCTTCCATGTGTAATTACAAGGATCAAATGACGATATGACATGTGTATTTAAAAAAAACAAAACAAACTCGTCGAGTTGGATAACCCCCTAGATAAGAGAAAAAATGTATTTGTGGGTATTTTTTTAATTTTCATTTTAAAATTATCAATTTTTTTTAATCTATCTAAAGATTTTAGGTGAATATTTTTTTATATTAAAAATGTTTTTTTTTTTTGTTATTTAGTCCTAGTGATGTAGTAATAAAGGAATGGTCATGAAAAGAGGTGATTAAAAATGAATTAACCAAAATTTTGAACAAATTCATGAAGTAGTTGAACTCTATAGGTCTGTTTTATTTGCCATACCCTACCCTGGAGCAGGGTAAGTGGCAAATAAAACGAGCAGGAGTAAGAGAAAGGTTCAATTTAAATGTTTGTAGCGCTGCTTAGCAACCATATTGTAATTAAATGAGAAACTTTTAGCTAATACATTTTTTATGGTAGAAAACTGAACTAATTCGGGTGCAATAGCTTACACCTGCTCTGAAAGTAGTGTAGGATTTACACTTTTGTTGTTTTTGTTTTCAATGTAAAAATTTGCCCTACCCCAGAGCAAGTGGCAAATAAAACAGATCTTATATTGTAATGGGGCTGTTATGAAGCGTATTCCATTCGCACAGTCTAGCTAGTGTTAAATACTGCAATGTTGCTACATTTTAAATTTTACTCGAGTTACAGTAATTTGTCGAATAACATTCCATTATCTAGTATTTGCTAAGTTGCAAAATTTTTAGTTTTGAATCTGGGAAAGAATTTTGCAAGAACTTTTTTTTGAATATCCCTCAAAAAATATATTTTTTTGCGACTTCAAAACCAGTCCTCGACACGCGGTCAAGAATAGTAGACATCTTAAATAATCTTTCAAAAAATATATCTTAATACCGGGTCCGTAATTGAAGTGTCCATCTACTTCAAATCGCACATCTTGCAATACTAAAATTTGACATGAATTTTGCCTGACATATTGTCTGTCAGTAGTAAAAATTATTTGTTGATGAAAAGACGCGTTCTAATTTTTTTTTTTACAATGGACCTTAAACGAAATTCAATTGTTGCGCATCATTTGTTTGGAAAGTCAAACATCGAAATTTGGAGCTAGTTAAATCACATGGATATGAGGGAAACGTTTGTGTATCGTACCATTAAAAGATTCGACGAGACTGGGAGCGTAAAAACGCTATGACGGAGGCCGACGATGCACTACGACTACTCGACAAAGTACGTAATCGATTGTATCGTAAACCGGAGCAGAGTTCAGGAAAAATAGCAAATTAATTAAACATAAGCTATAGAAGTGTTCGGCGAAGTAATGAAAAATAAGCTAAAGGTAAAGCCTTTGAAAAAACAAAAGTGTCAAGAACTAACTGATGCTCAAAAAAAAGTTCATTTCGAAAGATCAAAAAACACAACATATTCACCAGATATGAATCCGTTGGATTATTCCATTTGGAAAATTTTACAAATAGCGGCTTGCAAAAAAAAACCCACATAACTTTGGAAGGTTTAGAAAAAGATTTGCCTCATGAATGGAAACGTTTAAGCCAAGACATTGTGCGATTATCATGTGCATCATTTAAAAAGATATTAAAGATGGTGGTTAAGGCGAAAGGCGGTTATATACTATTCGAATAATTGTAAAATTAACCACATATGTATTATAAACTATCATTTACATAAATTTTAATAAAACCGACCAATAAACAAAAAAAATTACAGCGTTTTTACACTTTGACACTTCAATTGCCGGACCCGGTATTTACTGTACAATAAATTGAGTATTTTTTACAAAGTGTTTTACTTGATTTCTCCTTATACTTTTTTCTTGTGGAGTGGCTCAAATCATACCAGGCCTCATGACTGGAAATGAAACATAGTTTCAGCATAGGCAATAAATGTTATTATGCCTTATGGTAGGTACTACCAGAGGGTATATTAGTTTTGTCACTCTATTTGTAACACATCGAAATAATGGTCGTAGAAAGGTTTTAATGGTATGGTTGTGTCAGGAATCAAAAGTTATATCGATTTATGCATGTCCGTCCGTATACAAGATAACTCAAAAACGCGTTATCTGATTTTGATGAAATTTATAATGTGCGTTGCTTATTCCTTAACTTGGTTTGATATTGCATTTGAGCAAAATCGTTCTAGGGGGAGCAAAGTTATAAAGGAAAAACCTGGGTGACCAAAAAGTTTAGTCGTTTTTTTGTTAATGGTTTTTTAATTGGAAAATTTGTGAATCGATTTTGTTGAAATTAATTATATAGATTAACTACATAAATCGACGATACCATGTTAAATTTCAATCAAATCGGTTCAAGGATAAAGGAGAAAGAATTAATCCTAGGAGAAAATAACCCGCTTTATAAAGTTTTTTTGATGTACTTCAAAAACTAATACATCGATTTGAACAAAATTTACAGATTGGACTTATGCTATCAGGTTACCTAGGTTACCTGCTAATTGGAAGAAGTTTTGAAAAGAGGGAACAAAGTTATAAAGAAAAAACCTTAAAATGATGTTAGTTTTGACAGTTTTTCTGCCCGATTTCTATCATAGGGCATCAGAAAATCGGCTATAGGCCGATTTTAAGTTATTATATGTTTTAATTATTATTTTTGTTATTTTAATAAATGTATTTTATTTTAGTCTTTATATAAATAAAAATTAAATGCTGTTCGTTGGTAAGCACATCACTTGAGAACGGCTGAACTGATTTCGCTCATTTTTTTTTATTAAAATGTTCATAGTAGTCCGAATAAGGTTCTTACTGAAAGAAAAATGGGAAAATTAGAAAATTCAGGAAAAACTGAAAGTGCTTTTCTTCAATAGGTTTTTTGTATTACTCGAGACCATATGCGTGGATTTGTGTAATTCTTTTTTTTTGTTTTGTTCCTTTCCTACTTAAATGGAATATCCATGACCACAATTGTTAATATATGCAATTATCATGCAGAAATACGTTTTTTTTTCTCATTTTTACTTTGTTTACATATTTTCAATAGCTTTTTACAAAACCACAAAATGATCACAAACAAATTTATTGAAATATGGACAGGACAACGTCTGTCGGGTCAGCTAGTTTGTTATAAAAATAGTTTTTTATGTTAAATTATTGCAGTTTTAGTTGAATCGTTTAACCCTCACCTTAACGGCAACTTTTTTCTCTTAATCTAACCCAGGTTAATATTTTTTTTTTTTTCATATATTTAGTAGGGAAAATTTTTTCTGATGACCGCTTTTAGGATTAATAAACAAGCTTAAAAATATAAAAAAATTTATCCAAGAGTCGGTGCGTTTTTAAAATCGGTTAAAAATCCACAAATTTATGCAACTTTGAAAATTAAAATATTAACCCAGGTTAATACCGTTAAGGTAAGGGTTAAGTGCGTTTTTTTATCCAGCCCCAAAATTTTCGTTATACTATTATTCATGCCGTCATTACACGCTACCACTTAGTGACACCATTTTCATGAAATATTTTCTATTTTTTTATTAGTTCTTTCAGAAGCGGAATTCGCGCATAAAATATTACGACTTTTTGTTGAATGTATTTAGAGTTTACTCAAATCCAATAAAAGGGCATAGTAATTGCTAAATAATGTATTAAAATTGCAGAACAAATTAAGTAAAAAAAAAAAACGTAATGCACGTACATTTTCGAATTTCAAAAGTATACTTATAATGCTACATACTTAAAGCGGTACTCGACGATATTCTTAAATCAAACATTAACTTTTGAGAATGCTATGATGTCTCGCGAATCTCATCTCCCGATATGCGGCAAATTTTGCTTATTAACACACTCAGATGAAAGCACTCTCATGAATCCATAATACGTCCCTCAAAAACACCACAGCCATGATTCTGTTCTCAGAAATTTCTTGAATTTTTTGTTGCTGTTTATTAAACTCCAATAGTTTCTTGAGACTCTTTTTGGTTTCTTAATTGAATTTTAATTAAGTCAGCAACTTCATCTTTTTCCGTTTTCGGTGGTGTAGAACACTTTAAAGTGGTTGGTGCCATTTCTAATACACCATCAATAATTGATAATATTGAAGTATCTAAATCTGATATTTCTACGTGATCATTAGTTCCTGATTAAATTTCATTTACTTCAATATCACTGGACGTTGGACATTTCGTCTAACACTAAAACATTGTGTTTGTGAAGTACCAGAAACACATTGCTCCATGGACGTTTAACGCATTCAAGTTTCTCCAAAATCTGAAAAATTGTTGTTGCATTTTCTCCTTTATTATGGTTTAGTTCCTTCTTTACCTTTAGCCTTATAGTCGAACTAAATCAAAAATATATATATATAGAGTGTCCCAATAATAAGTACAAGATTTAATTTGCGTAACTGAAGTATGTGTATATCTCGGGTATTCCGCATCCTATAGATACGACCTATACCTCATTCGACGATCAATTTATTAAGGAATTTAATACCATTCTCCGTTTTCAAAAATCTTCCTTTTTAGGGCAGGAAATACAAAAATTCTCTAACATGAAAGTGTACATATATCTCAGGTATTCTGGCTCCTACAGGTATAATCTATATCTCATTTGATGGGGAATTTAATAATTAATTAAATAAAGAATGATCCGAAAGAAACGCACGTTTTAAATTTTGTGGAATTGCCTTTTTGAACGCAGTAGGCACTTGAAACTTGACAAACTGTCAATAATAATGTCGTTCCTTCGTCCAGAGTTTCATGACTGTTAACCGCAACAATGGTAGATGACAGATTTTAAGATTTTAATACTGTCAACTTAATGAAACGAAAATAGTGCGAAATTTAAATCTGCTCCTATTATGGAGACACCCGATATATATGTGGGATAATTAAAGAATATATTTTAATATAAAGTAAATTTATTTAAAATTACAATTTTAGTTCTTTAATCATCGGCTGACCAAATAAAAGTGAAGTCTAATATTTTTTCAAAAGCAAAAGCTACTACTGTCGTTGAACGAACGAATGACTACTTGATTATATTTTTTGAATTTGAGTTTTACAGTTCTATTTTACTTCCACATATATATATATATATTTCCTCATTGCATGTAGCTCGTTAGTAACTATCTCCCAGAAATTAAATACTTGGATATTCGCTAACCAGGCAACTCCATTAGACTTTTTTCAAGATTTATTTTCTGTCTCGATGAGACTTTCATCGAGAAGACTCGAAAAATTTTAATTTTATGTCCACAATTCAAAAATTCCTACAAAATATTTCTGGGGGAGAAAAAAATCTCAATTTTTCGATTCGTACGGAGTTTTGAATAACCAAAATTCCTACGGAATGAATTTTGAAATATCGTAGGAAAATTCCTATTCCGACGGAGTTTCGGATATCGTACTATAGCTTTCCGCTTGCGGGATAAAACAATTATAAAACATCGAATAAGTACTGCCATAGATAAATTTTTCAAGCCATTTGAGTTGTTGGAATGTTCTTGTTCGAAAAACGCATTATAAGGACCACCGCGTTATAGGAGACTTGACTGTATAAAATTACAAGAAATTAATCAAGTTTTTAAAACATATTTTATTACTTTTCTAAATAAAAAAAAAAAAATAGTATATTTTTAGAATACTTCCGAATTTTCCATTTCACCACCTTTTGTTCGGCCCAATTCATTACCGTGTGATTTTTTATGAGAATAAAGACCAGCATTTTGTGCAAACGCTTTATCACAAATTGTACAAATGTATTTTTTAATATCTGAATGAATTTTAACATGTGATTGAAGACCAACTTTTCGTGGAAATGTTGCTGAACATAAATCACAATTAAATGGTCTTTCATCGGAATGTACAATTAAATGATGTTTTAATAATTTATTTGAATAAAATGTTTTACTACAAATATTACATTTTGAATTTCTAGTATCTGTATGACGTTTTTTATGATCAGTTAATTTACCAGAAGTTGAAAAAGTCGAACCACATTCTTCACATTGATATGGTTTTTCACCAGTATGAATTCGTATATGAATTTTTAAATCAATTTTTCTTACAAATCGTTTACCACATAAATCACAACCAAAACGTCTATCATTTAAATGTGTTGCACGTATATGAAGTGTTAGATTTAGTTTCAATTTAAATGCTGCCGGACAATATGTACATTTGTAGGGTTCTTCTCCGGTATGTGTTAAAAAATGAGATTTTAATTGATATTTTGTACGAAATGATTTTGGACAATTTGAACATTGAAATGGTTTCTCACCGGTATGTACTCTTTTATGACGTTCCATCATAGTTCTATCATTAAATTTACGATCACAATAATCACATTTTAAATGATATTCAGGTCGTTTTCTTTTCTTTTTAGGTAATGAATCAATTTGTGAAATTGGTAATTGTTCATTTTCTTGTATGTCATCTTCAGGAATTTGTAAGTTTTCTTCTTCGGATATTGTAGGAATACTTAAGAACTCTTCATTTCTTATAATTAATTTATTACTAATATCATTTTTATTATATTCAGATTTTAAAAAAGTGTCAGAAGTTGTTCTTTCTTGATGTAAAAATTCAATTTTAGAAATTTGCAATTGTTTACCATCTTCTTCTTGCTGTAATACAAGAATATTTGATAGAAATTCTTCATCGTTTATTTCAAATTCTTTGTTTTCATTGCTAAAATCAATTATATTACCAATATCATCACTATTATTATTATTACCATTTTGAAGGTAAGTTTCTGAACAATTTATATTCAATTCGCCATCATCACTTAATTCTTGTGTTATCGTCTCGTCTTCTAAGAAGTCTTCAATCTCATTGGTTTTATTCCATTCTAAATGTTCTTGACGTATATGTTTTGTAAACGATAACACTTCATTCATTTTTTTATCACAAAATGTACAAACAAATATAAATTTGGTATTTAACATAAAAATATCTCCACATTTTTTCATTTTTGAAGAAAACAAAATTTCGAATAATTTTTTGACATATTATGACCATTGACATATATAAATGGAGTACTCTAATGATTAGGTAAACAAAACGTTCGCTTAAGAAATAGTAGGATTGGTCTAATCATTTATTTTATACTATGTCTATATGAAGCACATGTTTTTGGCATTAATTGAAAAAATTAATAGAGCTCGTCACGCGTTAGTTCGCAAACTTACGAAATTATTTGATTATTTTTGACAATTCGTTGAACCAATCAAAATGCTTAAAAGACTTCGCAAATTTGCGAATCTGATGTCAAAAATAAACATGCCCTGGAGTTGATAAATTTTTCATTTTTGACAAATACAATTTTGAATTTTTTTTAACGGTTTTTCTTTTTGGAAATGAATTCCAAAAACTATTCAATTGTATAAAATGTCAGAATTTTTAATTGACAAAACTTTGTTCGAAATACTAAAATGAAAAATGAAAAATTATATTTGCGAAACGTTGTCACGGATGCAGATTATTTTAAGTTTTCCAATCACAATGATCGGTCAAACTTCCGAAAAAACTACGCAAAAATAATCAACTCGATTTTAGCAGTGACAGTCCAGGCATGTTCAGTGACATATATTAATGCCTAATGTATAAAGTGACCAGATTTTTTGAGGACAAATTCAGTACATTTTTTATTTTGGGCTATTAAGGAAATAAAACAAAAAAATTAAATTATTTAATATATTTATATTCATTATTCCATATAAAATTAAAAAAAATATATAAAGAACTAAAAAAATATCAAGTCTTAAAACCAATCAGCAAGTCTACCCTATCAACATTTTATATGAGAATATTTTACTATATAAGAAATACAGATCAGATTTCGTAGCGCATATTGTCTATGTTTAAATTAATGTTGAAGCACCGAGCTGCCACTCAAGCAGCGTGTCAAAATTATAATCTTTTACATACATAACTCAACTCCATGTTAAATTGACAGAATTTCAATATAATATTTAGAAATATTTTCAAAATCAGTACAATATTCAGTAGAAATTTTAAATCAGTTCATAGCCATGAAAATCAGTACCTGCACTGAATAAATCAGTACGTCTGGTCACTTTACTAATGTAGCACTCTTTGTTTAGATAACACAGGGTCTACATTAGCTTTAATTTCTGGTATACCTGCTGGCTTACCAGAAATAAAATACTACCAGTTTTTTTTTACATGGGCCAATACTGGTATGCCAATTCAGTATTTGACATGCCGTTGAACCGAGAACAGAAAATAAAAATAGCCAAAATATTGGCTTTAAAGTGTCGAATTCAATTCTGTGGCAATATCTTCCCATGCCCTTTTTTTTAAAATCAATCCTTCTATATTTTTCCTCTTTTTCTCGAAACATATTTATCAATTTGATAATTTCACTCCGCAAAAATTTAGTTTCCGCCATTTTATTAAATTCAAATGTCAAAAATTGGTATACCAGCGCTGGCTACGAAAATGGTATACCAGAATTGTTATACCAGAAAAGATGGTAGGGTGGTCTACATTAGCTTTTTAGCAACCAATTTTGCTAGTATACCAGAAATAAAAGCTAATGAAGACCATATGTAAGACAAAATTTTAGATGGAAATAGAATGATATTTTACTATAATTGTTGCGTTTTATCAAAGTTTAATAAATAATAAAGTCGCGAAACTTCCTATCCTTACCGTACCGCCGTTTTTCAAATTTTGCCTGCTCTTTTTCAAAACATTTTCTATCCACTGCTGGCATAGATAGATACATATTATACGTATGGGTGAAAGAGAAATATAATGTAAGCAAAGAACAAAGTGTAATTAATAATAAAGTCCGGAAAGCTAGCGAAGTAGCTAGAAAAAGCACGTGGCAGACGGGGAAAAGAATACGCAAGAGTACATATACTTTTCATAGGTAAAATCCATCAGCAAGAGAGAGAATGAAATGTTCTTAAAAATCAGATGGAATCTTATAAATTGATCCCGGAATCTTAAGTTTGGGCACAAATTTTACATACATAACCAGAAAAAAAAATATGCGCTAAATTTTTTTCTGGTATGTGTGCATTTGTATACAAATTTCTGGCTTAGTTTTTTTGTTTAAATTTTAAAATTACCCATTAGTGTGTTGCCAATATTGCAAAATGTTATTCTTTCAAAAAAAAATCGTTGGAGTTAGATTCAGTTTAAAATATGGAAAATTTTAAACGTTTGAAACAAAATAAATTTAAGTGTTTTGTACCTGGCTGCTTTTCAACATTTGAAAACCGTCAAGTACGGTTTTTTAAATTACCGACAAATACGGAACGGCACACATATTTATCAGTTACGCCTTTGTAAAAAAAAATAATAGTAGTAGTAGTTTTTCTTATGCCTCTTTTTACAAATTCTATTAATCTTTAGTTAGTTGTTATGTTTTTTAATGTATTTATTTTATTAAAGATTTTCATCAATTTTTAAAAAAGTTAAACAGTCAGTTTAAAAAAAATACATTAATGGCAACACCATCATGGGATTAATTTTTGGAACAAAAAAATGAGGGATGTTTTTCAAAATCATATGACATCATGTTTCTCTTTCACCCGTATGTACAATTTTTAGTGCTATCTATTTCAGCAGTGGATAGAAAATTGTTTGAAAAAGAACAGTCAAAATTTGAAAAACGGCGGTACGGTAAGGATAGGAAGTTTCCAGACTTTATCATTAGTTACTCTTTGGCAAAGAAGCACGTGTTGAAATTTATATGGCAATGAAGATATATAAGGTTTTTAAGAGTTTTCATGTACTTTTTTAAAAACCTTTCATTCTCTCTTTTCCTGATGGATTTTGCCCCTTCATTCAGGCTAGGCAATGTATTTGTGGACGTATTGAACTTTCCTATTTTCGCGATCAGATTAAGTTTATTCCATTTTAAAAGGATCTACGTTTATATGTATGCGAAAGATAGTTTAAAATCGGTTCCAAATAAGCTTGTAAAGAAAATGAAATGACTGAATAGAATAAAAATGGATTGCCTTTTTTTGTGCCACGTCTATGCTGCTAAATTTTCGATTATTCTTTTATTAAAAAATCTTTTATTAACAAATTAAAAACAATAATTCTCATTACTCGCCTATACGAAGCTTCTGAATGACGTGTTCTTTAGGTGTATACCAAAAAATTAAAAATCCATGTATATATGGTAATTAAAAAATAGTTTATTCGTTCCATAAGTTATCTAAACTTTTAGTTCGGCATATTATTCCTGTGGAAGCCGAAGAGGGTAATATTTGTAAACATAAAACTTAGAAAGAAGTTGCAATTAACCATGGCCACGAAGGGTACATTGATTTGGAATAAATTTGGTTCCAGTTGTTTCCATTTCGATTATATTGAAAAATACGGTTCTCTGTCACCGCGTACAAATATCGTTGAGCTTCCACTAAGCAATTATCTCCGCTACAAATAAATATCATTAATTTAAGATAAAATAGTCTAATAAATTAAATTTACTCGGATGGCAAATTTGATATTCCTTCCCAAGAATTACGTCGTATGTCAAATTTCTTAACTATTCCGCCACGCCTTGCAGAACAATAAAGTTCATCAGAAAGAAATGCTGAAGTACAAAACCCACGCAACTCATTCATATCTGGAATTAATACCCATTTGCCCTCGCGAGGATCAAATCTTTCTACCGAATTTAAAGATTTGACATTAGAGCTCCATCCACCGCACGTATAAATACTCCCATCTGTAAAAATTAAATATATTATTTTTTTTTTTGTTCCACTATTTAAAACAAATAAACAAACTTTGAACCACAATTCCGAAATATGCTCTTTTCTCATTCATTTTTGATTCTAACGAAATTAGTTCTCCAATTTGAAAATCGTACGTTTTGACATCATTTCGTAATACGTCTCCTTCGCTCCAGCCACCAACAATATACATTTTATCATGAAGAACACAACTTCCATGCGAATGTCTGTCTGATTGAAATGATATTTCACTCCACGTTTCCGCTTCAATATTATATTTTGGACAAACTCTTCCGAATGTACGATTTACTTCGCCGCATGTGAAGTAAATATCATGTTTGTAATGCACAGGATAATGCCAATATACAGACCGTCTCGTTATAAGAGTACTTTTGTTAATTTTTGTATCATATTTATAACAATTAAAATCAGCGCATAAAGAAGATATGAAAATATTTGTGTTGAGCGGTTCTTGAGGTCCATTATTTGAGTGATTATTTTCTTTTATTCTCGAAATAAACACATTGTCAACCACCCAATTTGTAATTGAAACATCTTCTCTTAGAAACGCTTCTTTAGTAATATTAGATTTCAGACATTCGTCCGATATTGATCCTCCTTGAATATATTTGGAAAGTGCATTAAAGCCCAGCTTTCGATTGGGAAGATCGTGTTTCAGCCATTCTATGATGGCAATGAAAACATCATCCGCTCGCGTTGACAGCATTTTGTCATTCTGGAAAATCTCTTCCAGCTAAAAATAGAAAATGATTATCTGAAATTTCATAAAACAATTGATTTTTACCTTTTCTAAATTCAATTTTTTAAATTGTTCAGTGTTAAGAATATTTTTTAAATTTATCAAAATGAATTCGTTTCCTTTGTGTTGAAGTTCATCGCAGAAACATTCTCCTATTTTGTTAAATATTAACAAAAAAAAAACATATAGTAACCTAAAAATCGGCCTATAGCCATTTTTTGATGCCCTATGATGGAAATTGGACTCGTAGTTAACAATTCTATAGTTCAATGAATTAACTCTGAGAAAAAACCAGCAAAACTTATATTTCAAGGTTTTTTGTCCATAACTGTGTTTGACCTTCTTGAAATTAGCTCTAACTCACGGGTAGCCTGGCCTGGGCATATCTTCTGCCAATTTTATTCAAATTGGTATATTAGTTTTTAAAGTACATCGAAAAAACGTTATAAACAGGACTGTTTTTCGTACAACTATTTCTTTTTCCACTATCCTTGGATCGACTTTACTGAAATTGAATATAACAAGTTCCGCAAATGAAGTGTCCGTCTAATTCAAATCGCTGTCAAATGTAAACTGCACATCTTGCAATACTAAAATTTGACATGAATGTTGCTTGACATATTGTCTGTCAGTAGTAGAATTATTTGTTGGTGAAAAGACGAGTTCTTCCATATAATAATTTACTTCTCTTCGTGACCACCAATTTTTGCTTAAAAATTTTGAGTTCTGGCTTTTAACATAGGAAGGAATTAATCACAAAGATCCCACTTACTCGATTGTTCACTAACTTCGTAAAGTAATTAATCAAACCATGTCCTAGTTTTCACATACATAAATTAATGGAATTGTTGTTTTTGTTTTATAACTTAAATTGCCGTCGCACAATTTTGCAGAAGTACAATAACAAATTAAGTTAATGAAGAAACAATTTACATAGACGCGTTTTTTTCATCGGCGTCAGGATTTTTTATAAAAGAAACCGATCTTGGTCTCAGGAAGGGAAAAAAATTGTTTCTTTGAAAAAAATTCAACTTTTTTGATCATTTTTTAAATAAATTATGCGTAAATAAATTAAATACTAGCAACTTCTCAAAAATCTTCATTGAACAACATTTATCCACATTTATATGGAAAACGATGACTGCGTCATCTCTTGCAATTTTCCGGAAGTAAAATCTATTGGGGTCTCAGGCCCTGATCCATAAATATTTGGGTTTTGTTGTTGTTGCTTTTACATGTTATGAAGTAGACCTAGACCCTAACCCCGATGAAAAAAACGTACTTATTGTAAATTTCATCAAAATGGGATAACGTGTTATTTTGCACACAGGCGGACACCCATAAATTGATATATAGTAAGGCCTAAGTTATACGACGATCATTGTAATGACGGAAATAATTTTAGAATGGAAAATTAACGTATTACAAAGGTTATTTCTTTAAAAAAAAATAATGCAAAACATGGGAAAAAGTTTAGTAAATAGATTTTAAATAAAAAATCTTAGGATTATCACGTAATTTGTTTTTTATAATGATTTTTATAATTTGAATGACGGTAACATGTTTTAATCGATCAGCTGTTTTGTGAATTTCGTTTCTATTTAATTTCATTTCACTGGAGAACTGCCTTCATTAGGAATTTTTCGTCGACATTCTAACCTCAAACTTTAGCGTCTCAATACGAAAATAATAATATATAAAAAAAAATGGAGAAAATTTGTGTCTCATCGGTAAAAAAAGGAAAGGGAAGAAATAATCTAATTGGATTTGATGAAAAAAACCATTATACGACTTAGCTATGAACGAAAATCTGACTGAAAGTTTCTCTGACATTCGTAAAAGAGGTATAACCAACTTTCATTGAAAATCAAAGAAAATCGCTCGGTTTCCACTAGTTCCACAATTTCCTTCATTACAATGATCGTCGTATAACTTAGGCCTAACGTGGAATTCTCTACACAACATCATCCTTGAAACCTTTCTTCGAAGATTGTTTCTGTGAGTTACAAATGTAGTGACAGAACTAATATATCCTCTGGAAGCATCTACCATAGGGCATAGAAAAACATAGAAAAACTTAAAATCAGTGTAAATTGGAATCGTAGTTAACAAATGTTTATATTAGGTGTAAGAGAAAGCTTTGCAGTTTTTGAATATGCGTTGTTGGTCCGTTGGGAAGAGTATTTTGATTTGACTGAAACCAGTTTGAGTAGCATATGGTAGATGATGTATCTTAGTCAATTTCTTTAGACCTTTGGAACCGTCAACATGACTGCAGATGAAGTCCAGTTAAGACACTGTGTACTCTATGAGTTTAGAAAAGAAAGTAACAGGATCCAGGCAACAAAAGCTTGTGTGAAGTATTTCGAGAGACCATAGCAGCAATTCGAATATGCCAAAGATAGTTTACAAAATATTATTCTGGTGACTTCTCTTTGAAAGATGAATCCAGATCAGGAAAGCCATCATCCCATGCCAATAATGAAGTGTAGCGTAGTATGTTGAGAACAAACACCACATTAACTTCCATAAAAGTAGACTTCAAGCTTAATATTTATCAGACAACTGTTTTGGATCACATTAAAAGGGTTGATTTTGTATCAAAACTTTTTGTTTGAGTGGCACACGAATTTAGCGAAAATAATTTAACGTATAGAATTTCAATGTGCTTCAAATCTTGGTCATCAAAAGGAAATGGACAATAAACAAAAGCGTGATAAGAAAAAGAGCCTGTTTTAATTGGGGAATTTCTGCTATCTACGTCAAAAGCAAGTGAGTATCAGAAAAAGATTATGCTGCGTTGGTGGTGGGAACTGCAAGGGTGTAGTGTACTATAAGTTGCTGATAGATAATAAAAAGGGTTAAAAGTCATTGCTATTGTATGCAAATTCATACTTTGAATAAAGAAATTCATTGTAAACGTCTATCTTTGGCCAACTTAAAGGATAAAATGCTTCATCATGACAACATTCTAAAACGCATGTGGCAAGGAAAATCGTTTAAAATTTTGCTGTTGGCTTGGAAAATTTTACCATCGGACTACCACATAAATTTAAGGAGTATCGAAACAGCAGTGGAAGACTTTTTTGCTTCAAAAAGGAATGACTTTTGCCAGGAGATTGGAAAAGCAGTTGGCAAACAGTTTCAACTAACGAAGGAAATTATATTTTGGATTAAACTTCAAAGAAGTGAACAAAAGTAATTTCGCTTTTTTAAGAAAAAAAACAAACCATAGAACTTTCTCTTACAACTAATAATACAATGACTTAACTCTAAAACGGTCCACAAACTAGATTAAAGCTCCGGAATTGGTGTGCCGTGTTCCAAGAGATGAGATGAATATGATTAAAATATGTTAATTCAAAAGAAACAATTATTAGCCTATTACGTATTTATTACCAATAATGATTGTTTCAAAGCGAAGTTTAAGAGTCTCAAAGAGTCATAAGGCAGTTTTCACATTCATACATAATGGAATTGTTGTTACTTTTCTTCTATTACTTTGGTTACTTTCCAATTAATCATACTTCGGTGTGGACAGATGGACAGATCTATTGAAACCATTTTCCGAGGATTATATGAATTACAAAATGTAGTACCTACCATAGGGCATCAAAATAAAGAATATGTATTTGGGTTTACTTACGTGCACATTCCCAGATTTCAACAGCATTTGCAGAATTTAAAGAATCCACAAGATATTCACCGCATTTATCTTTTGCCCATTTTAATTGCAAAAAGTCCGACAATTTCAATACTTCACAGGCATTTTCATAATTAATAGATAAAACTCCGGTGTAAATGTAATCGAGCAGAATTTTGAACGCGTTCGAATTCAATTCTTTCATATTAATTGTTTCTTTTTGACTTTCAACATAATTCCCTGCAAATTAAATGTCAATTTTCAAATAAATCAAACTAAATGAATTTCTCAAAAGTTCTTCTCACCTTTCAGCATATTCTCGAAATATTTACAAGCCGATATCAACACGCAACGATGAGCAGGAAATGTTTGTTCTTCAATTTCCAAAGCAACATCACAAATCTAAAAGATCGATTACTAAATATTTGATAAAAGAAATTCTTATCGCTTACCAATCCGGAAGTTCGTAATTTATTTAATCCTCCCAAAATATTTGTTGAATAATCAGAATTTGTAAAGCTCTTTAAACTCGCCATTTTATATGAAATTATAAACTTTAATTTATGTAAAACAAAATTATTAAAATTGAAAATATGACGAAAAAACTTTGACCCCGAAAAACAAGATGCGCGAAAGAAATTTCTGACATGCGTATTTCACTAATTGATATATAGGAATGAACTGGAAATGAATCGTTTGGAACGTAGCATATACTTCGTTTACATGGCGACTCGAAAACTAACTCCTGAATTAGATTGAAGCAGCAACAGCAACAGCAAAAGCAACAGCGAAAGTCGTGAATGTTGCTTTTTGAAACACATTAAACGACAGCAACAGCAAAAGCAAAATTTGTGAGGAAGTCTTTTTTTCAGACTTATTTCTGCCATATTGAAACGAAATGTATATAATTGCGAGAAATTTTTCCCAATATTATTTCCATTTCAAATATTTTTATTTCCTAAATATTTTTTTTGGAAAAGAATAAATTTGGGGCCTTTCAACAGCAATAAAATGTATACAATTAGTATATTTCATTTAAAAATAAATTTGATTTATAATTTATATTGTTTTAGAGACAAAAATATTATTAATGATATATTTTTATTGAGGTAGTTTTTAGAAAAAGTCTTTATTCTATTACCAAATTGCACATTTCTAGCAAATTTTTTATATCGCGTTGGTTTCTATTAATTACAATTCCGGGAAGAATTCACATTTTAAAAATTTTGTACATTTATTTTATGAGAAAGAGAAACTACAACAATATGTAAACAATTGAAAATTGAAAAATAATAAATAGACCTAATTTTGTTTTCACGCGCTAGATACGTTCCTTGAAAACTCGCGTAAAAAATAGCGTAAGGGATTGGTTCTACATTTGAAAATAATCTAAAATAATGTCATTAAAATACACGAATTTATTGTTTTTAGGTAAATTGCCTTCTATTTTAATAAATGTTAATTAAAATAAAAAAAAATGCAATAAAAAATTATAATATAACAAAGAAATTATATTTTATTCATCAAACAAAACCAAAAAACGAAAAAAATTCAATAAACGATATTTCACATTTTCAAAGTTCATGCACTGTATTATAAGCATGATCATGTTGTCAACTTGCAACAGCAACAGCAAAATTAGAAATAGAAATGAAGTTGCCGTTGCTGTCGGTAATCTAATTCAACCCATTTAAATGCATGGGTTCTCAAATTTTTGCTGTTGCTGTTGCTGTTGCTGCTTCATTCTAATCCAGCCTTAACTTGAGAGAGACTTGAATCTCAATGCAGATTTTTAGGCTTCACCAGGGCTGCGTTCACTCACCATCTAAATGTAACTAAAAGCGACTAAAAGTTACACTTTTTTTTGTTCACTGGTCAACTTTTTTGACTACGATGACGTCATTACAACGACACTCTATCATTCATTGGTTTACACCGGTGTCGATTTTAGCAACTTTTTTCGACCAATGTCATAGGATGTAGTCGATTATTTTCATTTCCATTTCGTCAATTTGATTTTGAATTCAAAACAAATTTTTATGAATTCACTATTTTTTTTTTATTATTTGGCAAATTTATAGAAAAATTATAATTTTAGTAATAAGTTTATATTCAATTCGTTGAAATATATTCGAAAAAATTTTAAAATATTAAATTTATAAAAAAAAGTAAAACCATATAATATGTTTTTTATATAAATACTAGCGGAATACCCGACGTTGTTCGGGCTTTCTTCAGGACTTTGTTGAGCATGCGTTGAGGTTGAGTAATTCAACATTTTCTGATTACTTTGCAAACGTTACTTCATCACTAAATTTGCATAAGCACCCCCCCGACAATTCGTACATTTTGAGTATTTCTACCGATGTTTCCTCCTCTCAAACCTATCAACATTTTTTCTATTAACAAAAATGAGGAAAATTGAAATTTCTTGACCGCAGCGACACCTACCGGAATAAAATTTAAAAAAACCTAGATTCGCTCGGAACCAACATATGGCCCAAATATGGTGTCAATAGGTCAAGCTGCTTTTGAGTTTGACCGCAGCGCCACCTACCGGGATAAACTTAATATAAACCTAGCTCGGCACGGTACTAACATATGGTCCGAATATGGTGTTAATACGTCTAGCCGTTCTTGAGTTAGACTGCAGCGCCACCTAACGGAATTAAACTTAAAACAAACCCAAAAATCAAAGTAGCCTATAACCAGCGCGCTGGAACAAAGAATCGATGGAGATATGTTTCATCAAAATCGGTCCAGCCGTTTAGACGCCAACTCGGTACATACAGACAAAATTCCACAAATATTATATAGAAGATTTATTACTAAATTAAATATTAAAAATAAATGGATTTCATGAAAGTAATTTTAATAATTACAGTACATTAATTAACCTATAAATGCGCATTTTCTCCAATTGACATTTCGAAATGACACTAATTGACTACGACTACGACTATGATAGTTCACTCGCAAACAATTTACATTTTTCGACATCGGCTTTTTTGACATTTATTTATACCGACTTTTTTTTTTTACACCGGTGTGATCGAGTGAACGGAACCCTGATTAATAGATTAACTTCAAATTGACTTGAAATTGATTTCAAATTGACATACGCTTGTAAACAAATTTTTATTATTTAGGTTAGGTTTCGCCTCTGGTCAAGTAAAAAAAATGCTTGTTATCGAATTAACTCAAGTCGACATCAAGTCGATTCGGGTTTATATGGACGATTTTTGTATTGAAGTCAAATTCAAGTAGATCATGTAACGGGAAGTAATATACTTCAAATGTATTGGATATCTATTCAAATATGTGTGGGAAATTTTATAAGATTTGGGACCACAGTGCAAGATTACACGCAGTAGAAATCTACCGTCAAGTTTTGGGTAGAAAACTACCAAACCGATTGGACGTGGAATGTTTATACCACAGTCTTTTATACAAGCTACACAAGGAGTGTATTAGTATGTGTGAGCACAGCATCACTCGATTTAAACCGTCAAACTGTTAGGATCTACTATTTTACTATTTCCCATGTACTTTTAGATTATGATTACATGTTGACGGTCAGTAAGCGAATGGCGCGCTTGAATTTTCAATTTTTTTCGAAACCGACACAAACAGTGACTCTTGTTTGTGTGCGTAAAAAACTCCGTTGCGCCGGCATTTCGAGAGGTAGATCTTCTGCCTCACCCCCATCCAACCCTAACCTATGTCTGCGGTAGAATTCTACCCAAAAAACATAGCGTGTAATCTTGCATATATATATAAGATTCCAGGGTAATTTTATAAGATTCCGTCCGATTTTTAAGAACATTTCATTCTCTCTCTACCTGATGGATTTTGCCTATGAAAACTGCACGTACTGTTGCGTATTCTTTCGAACTTATTGCCACGTGCTTTTTTTGGTTACTTCGCTAGCTTTCCATACTTTATCATAACCTATACTTTGATTTCAAGTCAATCTTTCAATCCGGTAAACCTGAAAAACGAGGGTTGAGTTTCAAGTCGATCTCATTTCAATTCTCAAGTCGTCATGTAAACGAAGTATGTGGCTGTCATATTTGACATTTTTCTAGTTAAATGAAAATGCAGCATGTTCAATTTAAATATTTCTAATTTTTGTGGTCAATAAGGAAAATATTAAAGAATATATTGAAATAAAATATAGCTCGGTTATTTTGATTTTCTGAATTTAGTTTTAGAACTGCTTTTTTGATGTGAGATGTACGCACAGTTTTTACTCAGTTTTCCTGCGCAAATCAGATTTGCGCATGCAAAACTGAGCGTCTGGACAAGTCACAGTTCGTTTGCGCAGGCAAAAGTGCGGCTTGTGCGATTTCAGATCGTGTCTGAAAAATAACTGTGGTATGCAAATCGTAGCGTGTGGACGAAAACTCATTATTTTACACAGTTTTCATGCAATTGCGAAAGGCGAAAGGCACGAAAATATCTTCAAGAGACTTTTAGAGGAGTTAAGCTTAAACTATTCATTATTAAAAGTTCTAAGCACAATATCTTGACATTAAGAAGTTCCAAAGAAAACTGTGTAAAAATATGGAAAAGACGGTATCGTGTGGATACAAAATTTGCGCAGGCTTTCCCACAGAAAAACTACGCAAATTACGACTGTGCAAAAAGACTGAGCGTTTGGACCGTACTTTACAGTTGACTCACACGATTTAAATATGCTGGAGAAAAATGTTTTTGAGATTCCAAATAAAGTTGAACAAGATAAATGTTTGAGTCAATTGATTGGAATTGAAATACCACAAAGACTTCGTCCACGAACTGAGAAACCTACAAAATCGCATAGTATTCAAAATTGTGTGCAAGGTAAACATGTTATAGATATTATTTTTAATCTAATCATTTTTTTTATATTTTATAGATTAGAACATTTAAAAATACTAAAGTTCAAGTTTGTGGAAAGTTTTTCAAAAACTTATTTAAAATTTCACAAAAGTGATTATACTCTCGATTACGAAAACCATTCAACGAATGAGTTCAATATGTGAACAACGAGGAGGAGATAGAAAAAGCTATAAATTCATTGAAATTAAAAATAAGTAATTAAATTTATTAGGAATCGAAATGGTGCTATCTTTATGCTTTGTGAAATTAAAAATATGAGAGGCGATTCCGATAGATTTCAGGAATTAACTTCTTGCTCTCTAAATTATGAATATAGCTCAGTCAAATTGACTTGATGAAACAAGGAGTTAAGATTTTATGTACCTTAAATTAAGCTCACTGTTGTTGATAGCCAATATAAACGAAAAAGATTCTAAGTGAATACATGGAAGGACATCAGATGTAGCAATCAAGAAATTTGATTTCATCGAACGAAATAAGACTTAATACCTTCTTACATTAAGATCACATTCAGTGAAGAAGTCTGGAAATCTGAGAGCTTTGAGTTATAGTAATATTATTCGATTAGATAACTTATCAAAAGTATTAATATTAATAATAATAATAACAGCTTAAATCGAACCCAAATATGGATTAATTTCCATAATAAAGTCATTCGTTATTAGGAATTATATAAAAGTTATCTCAGTTCAAACTTACTGAGGCAAAAGTCAAACATTTGTGCATTGGCAATTACGCCGCTTTTCCAGAGAAACTTGACAACTTCAGCCTATCATTGTAAGGTGGCAACAGTGAAGGATCATTCCATGATAGGTTACGCAAACCAAGACGTAAAAATCTACGTTGGATGGATTCCAGTCTGTTAATATGAACCCTGTGGTGCGGAGATCACATCTGACTCGCATATTTCATAATTGGCCCTAGTAAAGCGATGTAAAGTGATTTAGTGACATATGGGTCAGACCACTTCTTGGACCGCCGCTTAATATACCTCAGAGTCGAATTGGGTTTTATGAACCAAGGAGTTAAAGTGAAGTCTGAAGTAAAGCTGACTGTTGCTAGTAACTCCCAAGTCAGTAATACAACTAACTCTATGTAGGAGGAACGTTATCAATAAAATAATTGCGGTAAGAGTTATCACGTTTACGAGAAAATGTGATAATCCTACGTTTGTGCGTGTTGAGTGTCAGGTTATTTTTATGACACTACGTAACAAAGTTAGTAAAGTCTTCCTGGAGAGAATTGAACGTACAATTTCATATCGTGGGCGTAGTTGGAAATCTTTGAGAATTTTAAAAGATTTTAAGTGAAAGTTAAGAAATTGATGAATAATTCATTTGAATATTTTCAGAATACAGGAAAGTTTTGCAATTGGTCTGTAATAAATATTGTAACTTTTTTATAAATCGTAAATTCAAGAGAGTCACCACATTTTTTCTCCAGATTAACGCAGTGATACCGTCAGCATCAGTTGAATAATCATTTCAATATTTATTAAGATGCTCAATAATTGAGTTGACATCAAATAGTGGTATTGGGAAAATCATTTAAATATTCGAAATGTTTATTATCAGGTTCAAAAATAAAAAATGTTTCGGCGCAAGAAAGATATGAAGAGAATTGGAAGTGATTTGCAGGCTCGTTTGAGGATTGGTTTAATTTTCTGAGGCATGATGGATAATCATTTGCCTTTTTCTTACTATTACTACTTCATGATGCTACAGCTCGTATAGAGTCTTGGTTTCATGCTAGGTGATCTTTAGCACTACTTCTCCAATTTCTTATATCAATCTTTCTAATGTCATTAAGAACGTTTTCAAACCATCTGGTTTTCTTGATAAGTTCGTAGTGGGTTTGAATTAAGGATAGTATACATAGCACGATCTTGATTCGCTCTGACTACATATCACAACCAGCTAAGCCGTTTAACCTGATCATGTGCCGGTCTGAAGATTTTTCTCAAAGCCTTTTACTTCTAGAAACGACGCGGATGAAAGATTTGTCTATATCTCAAACAATGCTTTAAATTCTTTGAATAATGTGGTATAATTTAAATTTCCAACTTGTCAAGGTAACCGTTTTCATATCGTTTTCTGCTGTCGTTTAGTTTTTGTATTGTGTGAAAGTGTAACTAATGATAAAGTCCGGAAACTTCCTATCCTTACCATACCGCCGTTTTTCAAATTTTGACTGTTCTTTTTCAAACAATTTTCTATCCACTGCTGACATAGATAGAACTAAAAATGTTACGTATGGGTGAAAGAGAATCATTATTTTAAAAAACATCCCATTTCCCGCTTTTGGGTAATTTTAAAATGTAAACTAAGAAACACAGCCAGAAATTTGTATACAAATGCACACACACCAGAAAACAATATTTGGCCATAATTTTTTTTCTGGTATGTGGGAAATTTATAAGATTTTGTCCCATATTTAAGATTCCAGGCTAATTTATAAGATTCCATCCGATTTTTAAGAACATTTCATTCTCTCTCTTCCTGGGCTGCGTTCACTCACCAACTAAAAGTAACTAAAAGTTACACTTTTGCGTTCACTGGTCAACATTTTTCGACTACGATGACGTCATGACACCGACACTGTCGTTCACTCATCAACACCGGTGTAAAAAAAAGTAACTTTTTTCAACCAATGTCATAGGGTGTAGTTGTTAATTGTCATTTCTATTTCGTCAGTTTGATTTTGAATTCAAAACAAATTTTTATGAAGTCATTATTTTTTTTTTATTATTTGGCAAATTTATAGAAAAATTATAGTTTTAGTAATAAATTTATATTCAACTCGTTGAAATATATTCGAAAAAAATTTTAAATATTAAATTTATAAAAAAAAGTGAAATCATAAAATATGTTTTTTATGTAAAAATTTGTTACTAAATTAAATATTAAACATAAACAGATTTCATGAAAGTAATTTTAATAATTACAATACATAAATTAACCTATAAATGCGCATTTTCTTCAATTGACATTTCGAAATGACACTAATTGACTACGACTACGACTACGACCGTTCACTCGCAAACAACTTACAATTTTCGACGCCGGCTTTTTTGACATTAACTTACACCGACTTTTTTTTACACCGGTGTGATCGAGTGAACGGAACCCTGATGGATTTTCCCTATGAAAAGTATATGTACTCTTGCGTATTCTTTCGCACTTATTGCCACGTGCTTTTACTGGTTACTTCGCTAGCCTTCCATACTTTATCATTAGTTACACTTTGGTTGTGTAGAGGGCTAAAATTACGAAACTATGAAACTACAGCTGAAACCAGGATATTTTTTCAGAACCATGGTTGAGGAAACGAAAGTTCCCATCGGCAGACGTCAGAAATGATGAATAAATTAAACAAAACGATAAAAATTAATTCTTTTTAGCACTAATTTATTTATTAAAACTGTTTTATTTCGATTTAATAACAAAAAAAAAAAGAAAACTAATAAATATAAAAAATGTTTAAAAAAAAATAGAACACCATCATAACTTAATTCTAATTTCGGTCTTTTAAAAATAATTTTACAGGAGCTTTCGGAACAAGAAGAAATTCAAATTCAGTTTCCAATTTATTTTCAAATTCAATTTCAAAAGCTAATGAAAGCTAAAAGAGAAATATAAAAAAAAAACAGATTAATTAATTCCTTTCATTATTTTATACCGGGTCCGACAATTGAAGTGTTCGTTTAATTCAAATGACCGTCAAATGTAAACCGCACATCTTGCAATACCTAAATTTGACATGAATGTTGCTTGGCATATTGTCTGTCAGTAGTAAAAATTATTTGTTGGTGCCGGATTACGCGCAGTAGAAATCTACCAAACCGATTAGACGAGGAATATTTATACCACAGTCTTTTACACAAGCTACACAAGGAGTGTATTAGTGTGTGAGCACAGCATCACTCGAACTTAAACCGTCAAACTGTTAGGATCTACTATTTTACTATTTCCTATGTACTTTTAGATTATGATTACCTGTTGACAGTCAGTAAGCGAATGGCGCCCTTGAATTTTCAATTTTTTTTGAAACCGACACAAACAGTGACTTTTGTTTTTGTGCGTAAAAAACTCCGTTGCGCCAACATTTCGAGAGGTAGATCTTCTGCCTCATCCCCAACCCACCGATACCTATGTCTGCGGTAGAATTCTACCCAAAAAACACTGTGTGTAATCCGGCACTTGGTGAAAAGACGCGTTCTTATTTTTTGTACAATGGACCTTAAAGGAAATTCAATTGTTGCGCTTCATTTGATTGGGAAGTCATATATCGAAATTCACTGTATTCACGAGATCTGAATCCGTTGGATTATTCCATTTGGGGAATTTTATAAGCAGCGGATTGCAAAAAAAAACACACAACTTTGGTCGGTTTAGGAAAAGATTTGAGTCATGAATGGAACCGTTTAAGACAAGACATCGTGCGAGCATCGTGTGCAAAGTTTAAAAAGAGATTGAAGCTGGTGGCAAAAGGCAAAAGACGGTTACATACCATTCGAATAATTGTAAAATTAATTATGCATTATAAACTATCATTTCCATAAATTTTAATAAAACGGACCAACAAACCAAAAAAATTACAGCGTATTTAAATTCGGACACTTCAATTGTCGGATCCGGTTTTTTTATAATCAAAATTACTTTGGCAATCAATAAGATCAGTTCCATTTCAACGAAACGTTTTCCCGGGCAAGTACGTTTTCCTACACCAAATGGTGCCATAATTGGAATACCCGAATCGAGTTTGGTGTGAACTCCATTCTCAAGCCAACGTTCAGGTTGAAATTCTTTGGCATCTTTAAAATTTTCTTCTTTCTGACAAGCGATCATATTTTGGCACAAAATTACAGTCTAATGACCCAAAAAAAAAAGAAGAAAAATGATTTATATAGAACAAGTTTGTTTTTTTTTTAAATGAAACCTTACTCCGGCTTTTAATTCGTATCCAGAAAGTGTTGTGTCCTCTTCTAGAATTCTAGCTAAAACAAATGCTGTTGGATGAATTCTATAGGATTCTTGAAGGCATGCTTTTGTATAAAATGCATTTGATAAGTCCTGTTGAAGAATTGATCCTTTACAACATGTTTCAAATTCTGAATAGACTTTATCTCGGGCATTTTTATGTTGTGAAATAAAATACAAAACGAAAACTATAGTATTTGCCAGCTAGAATATATTTATAATTACAATAATTGTGTATTTTTAATGGCATGTCGAAATCAAGCGACCAAGAACAAGAGCATTTAGTTGGTGTGAACGCTGTCGCATTGAAAACTCGATGATAATCCATGGCGAGTGTGAATATCAACAAATCCTTGCAAATGCCTGTTCTTGCTTACTCGTATGGTTCGATGGTTCGATAAAATATAAAACTTACAGTCTCAATTCCGGCTGCTATAAAATCAATTATAGCGGATTTTTTTTCACGAATATCCAAATCTTCTGTTTGTAATATGTTAATGAAAACACTTCGGACATCGTTGTCATTGCATTCTAGTTCTTCTTCTTTTAATGCTTTATCAACAAGATCTGAGATAACACTGAAAATATGAAATATAAGTTTTTAAATACAATAACAGAATTATATAAAATTAGGCAACTACTTAGTGTAACTAATGACAAAACTTATAACTACGTTTTAGATATGAGGGCGGTATGATAAGTCTGGTAAAAATGAAACAATGAATCTTTTTGTTTTTTGGCATGGTCTTCTTTTATTTCGATACACGTAGTCAAACTCATTTTCAATTTTTTATTTTTTCCGAATAATTCAGCTATAAATTTCCTCACACTTTTCGACATCCGAAATCTGGAACGTAATCACTACATGATGTCTGATTTGTTCATAGTAAATAACATAAAGTAATTGAATGCCCTATGGTAGAAGAAATGGGAGAGAAAAATTGTGTGTTTCATAATTTTGTTTCCCCTTTTCAAAAGTTCATCTAATTTGTAAGTAACTCAGACCCTAATAGCATAAGTTTAATTTGCAAATTTTATACAAATCGGTGTATTAGTTCTGAAAGTACATCAAAAAAAAACTTTATGAACAAGCCTATTTTCTCCTATGACTATTTCTCTTTTCAGTATCCTTAGACCGATATCACTGAAATTTATTATGGTATCCTTTATTTATGTAGTCAACCAATATAATTAATTTAAACAAAATTGCTTGACAAACTTTCCAATTAAATCTGAAAAAAATGACAAAACTTTCTGGTCACCCTGGTTTTTGCTTAATAACTTCGCTCAGTCGATTTTGCTGAAATGTAATACCAACTCCAATTAGGCAATAACCAAGTAAAAATCTAAATTTCATAAAAATGGGATAATGCGTTTTTGAGTTATCTTTTCCACGGACGGATGGTAGTACCTAACATAGAGTATAAATATAGGGAATTTTTACAGATTTTTGGCTCATTTTCAAAACCTAATTACCGCAATTACTTCTGCCTGAATTTTACATTTTTTTTAAATACTCTATAAAATGTCACCTTTTTAAGCGCGCTATAATATAACTTTATGGGATTAGAACTACTAAAGTTATACGACTCTAAAGCCATCTATTGGAAAAAAAACGCCACGAACTTTCTACTTTTTTTCTCTATAACTTCGTTTCTTCATTCTCAAATTGGCTCAAATTCACAGGTAAGCTGGGACCTAATAGCATAAACACGTTTTGTAAATTGTTATTGAAATCGGTGTATAACTTTTTAAAATACGTCGGAAAAACTTTATGAACAGACTTATTTTCCCTTTCGACTATTTTTTTCTCCACTATCCTTGAAGTGATTTCAATGAAATTTACCATGATATTGTCAGTTTATGTAGCCAACCCGTGTAAATAATTTAAACAAAATTACTCCATAAATTTTAAAATTAAATCCGAAAAACTTTAAACAAAAAAACGACAAAACTTTCTGGTCACTCTGGTTTTTCCTTTATAACTTTTCTCCACCTTGATCGATTCTGTTGAAATGCGATACGAAACCAAGTTAAGGAATAAGCACATTGTAAATTTCATCAAAATCGGATAACGCGTTTTTGAGTTATCTTGAATACGGACGGACATGCCTAAATCGATATAACTTTTGATTCCCGACACAACCATACCATTAAAACCTTTCTACGACCATTATTTCGATGTGTTACAAATGGAGTGACAAAACTTATATACCCTTTGGTAGTACCTACTATAGGGCATAACAATGAATGAATTGACAGGACGACGTCGAATTTTACACCTCTTCATCTGATAGTAGTAACATATCAAAAAATAAATAAAATAGCGACACTAGTAACGAGATTTATTATACGCTTACCATACATTTTAAGGGCGCTTATTTAGCGCCGGATAATATGGGGCGCAAAATTAGCGATGGATAGTAGACATGTCCTAAGTACAATCTACCAGATGGTAGATGTCGCAAACCAAAACTTATTTTTTATTGGAATATTTAAAATTAACAGAAATCGGTTTGAATCTTGTATCGTACATGATTTTGGTTAGTTTATTTTCTATTATTTTTATTGCTTTTCGTTTTATTTAGTTAAAGCAAATACTTCAAATAGCCGTCAATAGCGAAATATTATTTGTTTTAATTTCATTATTTGTCTAAAAAAAGAATTTTTAATTTTTTTAACATCACAAAAATTACTCTAGTTGGTTACGCGACCAAATAATTCCATCAAATAATATCAGTAGTACCAACATCCGAAATTAAATGTTATAAGAATGTTGATTTAAAGAAATCGTTTTTTTTTTGAGAAAGTGAAATAGCGTCCGATGGAATTCCCAATGAAACAGGTAATTTTTGATTTCGTTTAAACGTCATGAAACATAGTTTAGATTATGAGACCGCGTCTTTGAACAAATGACAATATCCGAAATAAAAATTTATAAGTATATAGTCAAGTATAATCAAGTATTAGGAGGTAAACTATGACTTAAAGGAGTTTTCAGGAGTTTCAAACAATGCGTCTATTTTAAATGAAAACTGTTTTATTTTAATCAAAATATTTTACATTTGTAGGTATGACTTTGGTTTATCTTTTAGACAGGGCCTCAACTTCGTGCTCAAAGAATTATTCGTCCTTCGAGGCAATCCTGCCATCGAACCATTTCCGCGCTTCTTCAAGATTGATGTGCATGTGTTTATCAACAAGGTCATGTTGCATCGACCGAAACAAATGGTAATCAGAGGAAGCAATGTCTGGCGAATATGGTGGGTAGGGTAGCACTTCCCAGGCAAGTGGTCCAACGTTTCCTGGACAGCTTTAGCAACATGTGGTGGCCTAGCGTTATCATGCTGTAATATCACTTTAACGTATTTACAAACCCATTCTGGTCACTTTTCCTTCAAAGCGTGATTCAATTTGATCAGTTGTTGTCTATAACGATCAGCAGTGGCTGTTTCACCCCTTTCATGGTAGACCATACCCTTCTGGTACCAGGAAAAGCAGTACAAGACCTTCTTTTCATGGATATTCGGCTTTGCAGTCAATGTTGATGGACGGGATCGCAACAAGATCTTTCGCGTTTGCGATTGGCATAAAGACTTCATTTTTCATCACCGGTAATAATTCGAAGTAAAAATGATTATCTTTTGAACCTATCAAGTAATCGCCATCCGACTAACGTTTAATGCTCTTGCGAGTTATTCTTGTGTTTGACATGAATTTTCGTCCAATGACTCCCGCAATTCTTAGTCTATAAACTTCCTTGGCGGTTTTCCATGCTCTTTATCGATCACCTCAAAATTGGCATTTTTGAATCGTTTAAACCAAAATTCACAAATTGAAATTGATTGAGCATGTTCGCCTGTTGAGCTGACATGTATCTTTCCATTTTCAATCGAATAAAAACAATGCTGTTAACACTTGAATGTCAAATGACTTACTGATTATTTTAGCGTATCGAAAGCTCTCTCAAACACAATAGCTGTCATTTAAAAAAATATCATGATTTATGAATAACGCCATCTCTTAGAAATCTCTTAGTTTACCTCCTAATATTTGGAACTGTTTTATCATTGTTCAAATTGAAAAAGAACTTAATTTGATTGGTATATCAAAATTTGGTAATGTATTTATTCTTACAGTCGCGAAATTTTACGTTCAATAAATATAATTAAATTAATACATACATACTTATAAATAATTTCTTCACTTCTAGCAAAATTCGTGTAAGTTTTTGTTGGGAAATATTTCCATAATCCAAGACCATAATATGAATCTCGTTGTGATATAAATAATTGTTTGACAGCATCAGCTAGTTGTTGTATCGATTCGGGTTGTTCTGAATCGGTTGATAAGAATCCTAAACGTTTGCCTAACATTAATGTACAAACAGCTTCTAAACCCATTAAATTAGCTATATCAAGAAAATTCTCGACACAATTATTATGTTGATTTCTTTTAAATTTTAATAGATCAATGAAATCATCACAGATCACATTCAGTGTTGGTAGGAATCCTTGAAGTATCCGCGGCGATGTTATGTGCGGGGTCAATTTTGTTCGTAAATTTAACCATCGTTCACCTTGCCTGTTATTGAACTTAGGAAATTGTTAAAAAAATTTTGAATAAATGTAATTACCGCTTACTCATTTGTAATACCAATACTGGCATATCGGTCGGGTCGTGATTTCCGATATAACGAAACAATTTCGGTTGGCGGACGAAATGGAAATTTACTTGGATAACGTAAAACCTTTTCGATATCTTGCCTATCAAATAAATGTACAATCGGTATTCCGGATGGTGTGACTTCCAATACAATCGGTCCATATTTCCGATTTAAATCTAAAAATAAAAATTTGTATTAAGTATAGTATATATACATATATATGTAATATGTTCGTGTGGACAAGAAATCTATACAAAGGAGTGCATTATGATAAGTCTGGTAGAACTCTAATAGAGAAGGTCACAATCCAAAATCTCATATGGAACAATCTTTAAATAGACTACATTTAAATTTTCAGACAGATCTTTTATTTAGTTCAGATTTGGTAGGCATTCAAAGCGAACAACTTTTACTTTTTAAATACTAGCTGATTTTCTGCGCGCTGCTCGGGGACGCCGGATTCTACATTTAAAAATTTAAATTTAATGTAAAAACATAATTCATTTTATTATGAATAATTTTTATTAAGTTTTAAATGATAAACAACATTTTTTGTTTTGTTTTGTCTTTTTTCAACAATATTTTCTTTATATTCAACTGAATTTGTTTAATTGCCACGAGCATTGTTGAAATCGTAAGATGTGAATCGATATGCGCAAACAAACAGAATTTGAGTTTTATAGATATAGAAGAAGAAGAAGATAGAAGATGATAATATCAATCAGTCATATGATTCCTGTTTGTGGATTGGAAATGTGCGAGGAAATCAAGAAAATTTTATACATGAGGATCCTGCAGTTTCGATGACAACTATCATTTCAACGTGGTCGTACAAGCATTTATGAACAACGTCCACGTCGGCGAAATGAGATGACCATTGAAAAAAGTCAAAAAAGTCTTTACTATCGAAAAGATCGACAAGTGAAACTACATTAGATCGTAGACATTGTGGCCCCCTCATATTTATCACAACTTATTGATCAAACAATATCTACAAATTGAACGTTGTCTCTCACCTTGAATCTCAATAATATTTTTCATAATTATTATTTTCAAATAAGTCATTCAACGAGGTAAAAGCAGTTCGCTAGATTTCGTAGTGGAGATTTTTGTCTTGAAGACGATCTACGTCCCGGAAGTGAATTGAAAATGTGTTAGACGAAAAACTTCAAAAGTTTGGTCTTTACAGGCTTACAAACTCGATGTGTGATTTTGCTTCATAACGCCCGTCCTTATGATGGTTTGAATAAAAACTGCTGATGTCCAACTTGGACTTTTCAAAGTTTAAGACGTTCAAGAATGGCACGATGGTTCATGATATAATCCTCAAATCATTTGATAAATGATAGAAATTATAGATAATAACAAGATTGGAAGATTGGAGTTGTTGTAAATAATTTTCAAATAAACTTGAATCTTATCAAAAAAAGTCCGGAATTTATATGAATGTAAACTTACCAGCATAAACTTCATGAAGCTTTGATATTTTATATCCTTTTAAGAATATCCATTTTGTTCCGAAGAATGGTAATGAATATGGTCCTGGAATATTCCAAACAGTCTTCTTTTGTTTGTTTGCTGAACTTCGCCCAGTAATTTTCATTGTAGACAATAGTTTTATGATGTTATAATTAAGAAACACAACCAAAAGGATAATAATTGATAAAACTAATGTTAGTGACATTTTTTTGTTATTCGTGAAAAATGTGTATTTATATCATATCAGTCTTCTGAAAGAAAATATAAATTGATTTTTTTGATTTAAATATCAACAAAACAGTTCAGTAAAAACTAATCTATATTAATATTTTTAGAAAACTGAATCTAAGAGTCCTTTAGTTAAAACCGTTACCTGTCTTCAAGTAGCACGATTGTCGTACTAGGCGGTTCAGTAAGTCTGCCTGGCACATAGATGGCACCACTAGCGTCAAATCGATTCTTTTTATTATCTGTCATCTTTCAAACGATGACTGTCAAAATTATAGTCATTTTCATCCATTAGTTTGTGAGTACAGTCATTTGAAGTAAACTGATTTTCATTTTTTTTTACGAATGGAAAAAAGTGAATATGGCGTTTTCATAAAGCATTGGTTTTTGAGGGGAAACAAACATCTTCCAAACAAAACAATTGCTTGATAAATGTTACGGGAAATCTTCTCCACCGAAGTCAACCATAATTTATTTCAACCAATACGTTTCTCTCTCTTTCCTTTTTCACGAGAATGTAATTTATATAAAAATTAAATAACTTTTCAGAACATACATATTAGGAAATATATTGGATGGAGAACAACTGGGCGCAAATACATCTATAATGTACAACAAACAACTGATTACAGAAGCATGATGATATCATGCATTTCACACATCTATAATACCATAAACATGAGGCGACGTGATGATCTCATACATTTCTCTAGGTACAGTCGACTGTGGACCATTATAAAGGAAACATCTCAACTTGGAAATGGGATATATTTGGCGACTGGTACAAATCTACAGTAAATTGTGTTTTATTTATTTGTTTGTTCGTTACAATAAATGTGGCAGAAGTAATCTGTTTTTATCAATGAATAGTGTCTTCTCTTATTTCATTTCTAAATAAATTGTTCTACCCCTAATAATAACTAATTCATTATTAATTTATATATATATACACCTGAGGTGGCCACTGAAGAAAAACTCGGAAAAGCCCATGATATCATGTTAGGAGATAGGAAAATAAAAGAGTGTTAGGTAGCTGTCATTATGGCCATCTCATACATTTATTTGGAATGTCTGACATGAACATTTATAGGTGAGGAAGATCTGCTCAATGGAAAATTGAACGAGTTTGATTGCGAGATGCTGTCTAATCCACCAAATTTCGCGGACTATTTTTTCCAAACGCTGGAGACTATTTCCCGGAGAGAAAACTTTTTAAAGATGATATTAAGATATTTTGTTTCACTTTCAGTTATTGAAACCGCTCATTAATTTTGGAAAAACCTAATATTTAATTTTTTAATATGGCTTTCTAATTTCTATTCCATGTTCAAATTTGCGCTGTACATATTCAATGACTTTGATTAAAATATTTAAATTGGCGCAAAAAAAGAAAAAAACTAAATTAGGAAGTTTTAAAACTTGACTTGGAAAAACAATGTTTTTATTAGATGTACATATACCGGGTGTTTCATCGTTTTATTTTCAAATCGTTTTTGTTACAATCACCAGCTTTAGTTTTAGTTCTGCGATCCAAGTCGTTTTATTGTATTTAGAAAAACAGCAATATACTTATAATGAATTATTCTTTTTTAAACTAGTTTTAAGATAGTATCAGGTTAGATAATTCCCAGAAAAAATTCCCCAAACTAAATTATTTATATGCGCGTGTGAGCAAGGTGTTCAAGAAAAGTTAAAAAAAGGTATAAACAAAGTTAAAAATTAAAGTGTAAATTGATTTTTGATGGCCATATTTTGAAATTAACGATTTAAAACTGATCATTAAATCTTTAAAATTTCTACTCTTTAAGGCGAGGTTAAACCAAACCATCGACCATTGGTATTACCACTCGCCATGGATCATCAGTCGGCGAGAGTGAAAAAAAGTATGCTTGCTCGTGCTCACCCCACAAAACAACTAAGAATTCGCAGAGAACGTGTTTTGATCTTGCTCGTTCGCTTAGTTTGGACAAGTCTTTAAGCAATAACGAGTTTATTCCAAAATTGATATTCACACAAACACGATAAATTGGAAATCGTAGAACGATGTGCTGAGTTTGCGTTTTTTTGTAATTAAGGAAATACTTGTAAATTTTTTCACTAAATGGTCCAAAATTTGACTTTCTTTATACTTGACTTGACCCATCCCTGATTACTTCGATCATCTTTCCCTTGATCATTCTTTATTCATCCTTTCGTTACTACTCTCTCTTGACTGTATCCTTGATGGCTGGTTAATATCCTTGTTGATCCTTGACTTTTATCTTGACCGCCTTTATTGATCGTCCGTTTGGGTTACTTAACCACCATCCCTCTTGAAGAATCTCCTGTTGACCTACTGACCAATCGTATTAAAAAAAGGTTGAAAAGGAAATGAAGACGTCAGGTATTTCTAAAGAAATTCTAATATTATTAGTTGCATTTTCTTGACCATCTAAATGGGAAATCATGTGAACGACAATTGTGCATACAATTATAATATTAGGTGTCCTGGTCTCCATTATCCGAACTTTTTTTCATAAATTCTCTGAACTTTCAAACCTGGAACGATTTAACAATCATGTTAAGATTTTCGGAATGCTGATTTGAACTTTTAACGATTTGGAATTATTGTGGAATTATTGTGGATATATAAGCGTTTAAAAACTTAAGGACTAAAGGATTTAATTTCAGAATAAGGCCAATATCATTTTTGAATTTTGTTTGAAAAACTACCTTAAAGTGGACAGCTGAGTTTGGGTTGAGATATGGTGATAAAATGGTTTACTAACTAAAATGTGAATTTATTGATCTGAGTATGGTATTTACAATAATGCAATAATGCAATAATGCAATAATGGTATTTATAATAACGGCTGTAAGTATAGATAGATGAAAATCCTTCCAGCAATGACCAAATAAGGAACGTTTTTCTATTTTTGCAACTACGAGTCACATCTAGAGTCGAGGTATATTACACTTTTTTTTAAGTTGGTCCGTTCAGAATATGCATCCTAAATTTCATGAAAATCCGCCCGGCAATAGGCGTATTACGCAAGTTTTCCTATTTGTTAGGGGGACACAATGGAAACATATCGTTACATAAAAGCATAAAAATTCCACCAAATTTATGAAACTTTATAGGGTTGCTATAAAAGTTGGAGTGTTTATAGGTTAGTTTTTTAGGCCAAATCACACAAACTGGTTGGAAAAAGACTAAAATGTTTTAACTTTTTGGAGGCGTGACTTTAAGTTTGACCAGCTTATTGGAGTATGTAATGGCTAGCCTTAAGTTGGTCTATGCGGAATATACATTCCAAGTTTTATGAAAATTCACCCAGTATTGTCCGAATTAGGGAGGTTTTCATATTTTAGTTCATCTCTATTTAAGTGGTTAGAAATTGTTAGCGGGTTGTTGGGGATCGGAGGATGTGAGGATGGGCTAGTCGTGTGAAGGGTTTAGGCTCAGTATAATTAACATACAGTATACAATATGGGAACTGAAGAGAAATTAGACACGATCCTCCCAATACCTTCTTTGGGAATGACAGAAACAAAAAATTCCGCACAAAATAAGGAAAGAAAATTAATATTTTTAATTAGAAAGAAAGGAGTAACCTATAAACAAAATATGTTCTATTTTACAACGTGCTTCCTATAAGATAATTGTAGCAAGGCAGAGCATAAATAGTCTTATGGATTTTGGACTAAAGAAGGAATGAAACAAAGAAATCAATCGAAATGTTTTTAAAATCAATTTTTGTAATCAAAAACCACGCGTTTCCTTATATTTTTAAGCGCCAATATGATTGTACAAAACTTTTTTCAAGCTTTGGTTCCTGTATAAATAAGCCCTCGTCACCATTTTTGAATAAGCACGTGACTTTTGTTGTAAGTGTTAGTATTTGTTTAATAATACTAAATTTATATTTATATTTTCCGTTGCACTAACTTAATGAAATCTAAAAAAATGATAGATAGCTAAAGAGATTGCGATTTGAATCATATGCATTTTTACTATGAAAAACCACACATCCATTGTATTTAAAAATAGGGGCGGAAACAAAATTCGGCATAATTCTACAAAAAGAAAAAACGCGAGGTCACTCGTCAGTTTTCACATTTTTTTCGCCAAGTTTCTTTCTGTTTATTATGATGTGGTTTAGGCTTTATCCTTCTTAAGTAAACTAATAAAATCTCATAATCTTCTACTAGGTTACTCAATAAGTTCGCGGAGCACCATGCATTCGTCAACAGTAGAACTGAAATTCGACGCCATTTTAATATTTCATCTTTCATAAGAACATAAGCAAAATTTCATTTCGATCTGTCAATTCATTCATTGTTTACAAGGCATTTAACGTGTCAGTGAATTTTTAAAAATGTAAAAAATTCAACATCGTTTTGGAAGGTTTAAAGGCAATGAAATTTTATGAACGATTATTAAAAGTGTATCAGGACTCTTCATCTTCGAAATCCACCGTTGAAAAATGGGCTGCCCTTTTTAGATCTGGTTGTACAAGCCTTGAAGACGATCCACGTCAAGGACGTCCTAAAAGTGTATCAACAACAGAAAACATACAAAATATACAGGATATGGTTTCGGAAGATAGTCGAGTGACTGTGGATGGAGATAGCTGAAGCCATAGGCATCTCGTATGGATCAAGATACCAGACTTTACATGAAGTTTTACATTTGAAACAAAGTGGGGGCCGCATTTATTAATAACTAGCAGAATACCCGACCCTGTTCGGGCTGAAAATGAATTTTAAAATCATTTATTATACTATTTTCATTAAAATCTGTAATAATAAATGCAAATTCAAAAAGGTTAAATACGACATTTAAGTAAATTTACACGTAAAGCTTATGAATTGATCGGGCTTCCTATAAGTTCTTACGTAGGTCATCGCATCTTGTATCATTTCATGGATGTACCTTGGACTTCCTGTGAAGCTCGATGGAAGAATGTACAGCCATTCAATAGCTCTACCTCCAGACTCATCTCCCTCCCCTGCCCCATTGAAATTGGCCAAGTTAGGGAAGTGTTCATATATTTCCCTCATACAACATCAAAAAAACCATTTCTATTTTACGTATTGCTATCTCAACTCCCCACCGAGTGGAAGCATATCCCAATTTTATGTTGACCCATTCTGAATGTACATATGTGTGAAGTTTCACGAAAAACCGATTAGGGTTTTTCTATATTGGCCCCATCAACCCAACTCCCAGTGAAGACTTACCACATTTTGTCAGTTTCCCTATTCCGAATGTACAATCAAAGTTTCAAGAAAATTCATCTACTGTTGGGGAAGCTTTTATATTCCCCCCCCCCCTACAACCACCCCCCAAAAATCAAAGTAGCCTATAATCAGCGCGCTGGAAAAAAGAATCGATGGAGATATGTTTCATCAAAATCGGTCCAGCCGTTTAGGAGCCAACTCGGTACATACAGACAAAATTCCACAAATATTATATAGATGGAACAAAAACACATGCGAATGCGACTAGTATAATTATGGTATAAAGTTTTTAAAAAAACTTCGAAAATATCTCGCAAAATCATTTTATATTCGGATTAATTGCAATCAGTTTGATAATGAATTTCTAAATATCGTTTTTGTTGATTTAATTTTAATTTTATTTAAAGTTCAAATCTACTAATAAATCTACTTTTAACCTAATTTACTTAATTTAAATAAAATTAATATATCATATTTGGATATTAAATACAAATTGTGAACATTATTTTGATATCAGTTTGGGCCAAGAACGAGATAAAAAAAAAATGTATTTCAATAAAATTATTACAAAATGCTAATTAAAATAAAATGTGAACTTGAAATTAAAAAAGCATATATACATATAAAATCGGCTTATAGCCGATTTTTTAATTCCTATGGTAAAAATGGGAGAGAAAAACTGTCAAAACTAAAAATATTTCAAGTTTTTTCCTTCATAACTTTGTTTCTTTTTTTCAAAATTTCCTCTTATTTGCAGGTAACCTAGACTCTAATAGCATAAAGCTAATCTGCAAATTTTATTCCAATCGGTGTATTAGTTTTTAAAGTACATAAAAAAAAACTTTATGAACAGGTTTCTTTTCTCCTAAGATTATTTCTTTCTCCACTATCCTTAGACCGATTTTACTGAAATTTAATATGGTATCGTCTATTTACGTATTTAACCAATATAATTAAATTAAACAAAATTTATTCACAAATTTTCCAATTAAATCCGAAAAACTACACTATATAAAAAAACCGACAAAACTTTCTGGTCACCCTGGTTTTTGCTTAATAACTTCCTTTCCCTCGATCGATTTTGATGAAATGCAATATCAATCCAGTTAAGGAATAATAAACTCATAATCTAAATTTCAACGAAATCGGATAACGCGTTTTTGAGTTGTCTTGTATACGGATGGACGGACGGGCAGACATGCATAAATCGATATAACTTTTCATTCGCTACACAACCATACCTTTAAAATTTTTCTACGATGATTATTACGATGTGTTCCACACTTAGTGATAAAACTAATACATATACCCTCTGGTAGTACCTACCATAGGGCATAACAAATGTATGAAGTTGTAGTTTTATAAATAACACATAAGTGCAGATTACACGCTATGTTTTTTGGGTAGAATTCTACCGCAGACATAGGTTAGGGTTGGATGGGGGTGAGGCAGAAGATCTACCTCTCGAAATGTTGGCGCAACGGAGTTTTCTACGCACACAAATAAGAGTCACTGTTTGTGTCGGTTTCGAAAAAAATTGAAAATTCAAGCGCACCATTCGCTTACTGACCGTCAACATGTAATCATAATCTAAAAGTACATAGGAAATAGTAAAATAGTAGATCCTAACAGTTTGACGGTTTAAATCGAGTGATGCTGTGCTCACACATACTAATACACTCCTTGTGTAGCTTGTATAAAAGACTGTGGTATAAACATTCCACGTCTAATCGGTTTGGTAGGCTTCTACCCAAAACTTGACGGTAGATTTCTACCGCGTGTAATCCGGCACTAATAAAACAATCACTAGAAATCTAGAGCTGGGACTGAACGAAATACACGGACTTACAATAAAGTTCCGGAACTTCTCCAATATCTCTGCAATTAAAGTCGTCATATCTTAGACGGACGTATCAGTTTAGGTATTTTTGAACAAACTCTAAGCCTTATTAGTTGATGTTTTTATAAATTTACTTTTTGAAATACAATCGTGGAACAAAGAGCTGTTATTAAATTTCACTTAAAACTAAGCACAACGTAGAAAAATGATTCAAAAAGTATATAGTCATAACTATTGATTAAAGTCGAAGACTTTTCTTTAATTTTGGTGTTTGCTATTCTGGGGGAATAAGCTGGATGTATTATCATGATGAAAAAATACATTTTTTCGTCAAACGGGGTCTTTTCTCAATAGGTTTTTCCCGTTTAAGTTGGTCTAGTAAGTTTTTGTTTTGTCATAATGAGTCCCAAAAACTAACCTTTCCATATTCATCATTAAGCATGGTGTATGGAGAGATTCACATTCACCTAAAGTATTAATCATGCCTACGTGGATTGCTCGATACTTTAAACCTTACTTACAAGTATATAGGTATTTTATGTTCCGCTCGTTGGTCAATATTTTCCTATTTTTCTAAATCACTTTCCATACATTCACTTTGAAATGTTTGCAACTTAAAATTTTTTTGATAAATTCAATTCAAAATCTAAACATACGTATAATGAAAGTTGACACCAATTCAACAGGAATCCTTTAATACTAGCGACACTGATTCAGTTCATAAAAGTTTTTATAAAAATGTTGTGGAAAATTTGTGGGTTCTTTGTTTCCTTACGAATAAAAGGTGTTTTTTTAAGGTTGATCGAAATTTAAATTTAAAAACATAACACAAAAACTTAATTTTTTATCAAAATCCTTTTTTTTTATTCGAAAGACGAATTCATGAACTATGTTGGGTTCCAAGTTGTCAATTGTTGCTGTATTAGCAACATTAATCAATAACTTCACGTAACCCTTAAGAGGCGTCCAAACGCACAGTTTTTTACTCAGTTTTGCTTGCGCAAATCAGATTTGCGCATGCAAAACTGAGCGTCTGGACAAGTCACAATTCGTTTGCGCAGGCAAAAGTGCGGCTTATGCGATTTCAGATCATGTCTGAAAAATAACTGTGGTACGTGCATGCAAATCATAGCGTGTGGATAAAAACTCATTATTTTACACAGTTTTCATGCAATTGCGAAAGGCGAAAGGCACGAAAATGTCTTCAAGGGACTTTTTAGAGGAGTTAAGCTTAAACTATTCATTATTAAAAGTTCTAAGCACAATATCTTGACATTAAGAAGTTCCAAAGAAAACTGTGTAAAAATATGGAAAAGACGGTATCGTGTGGACACAAAATTTGCGCAGGCTTTCCCATAGAAAAACTGCGCAAACTACGACTGTGCAAAAAGACTGAGCGTTTGGACCGGACTTTAGGAAATAGTCGAGATATGTCAGATGATACGACCTTGGAGGCCAATTTATAAGGCCATTTTTAGAGGATTATTCCCGGGAAATTTTTAATTTTTGGTTTCATCATTATGTGCCGGATTACACGCAGTAGAAATCTACCGTCAAGTTTTGGGTAGAAAACTACCAAACCGATTAGACGAGGAATGTTTATACCACCGCCTTTTATACAAGCTACGCAAGGAGTGTATTAGTGTGTGTGAGCGCAGCATCACTCGAACTACTATTTTACTATTTCCTATGTACTTTTAGATTATGATTACCTGTTGATGGTCAGTAAGCGAATGTCGCACTTGAATTTTCAATTTTTGTCGAAACCGACAAAAACAGTGACTCTTATTTGTGTGCGTAAAAAACTCCGTTGCGCCAACATTTCGAGAGGTAGATCTTCTGCCTCACCCCAACCCACCGATACCTATGTCTGCGGTAGAATTCAACCCAAAAAACACCGCGTGTAATCCGGCACTATGGAGCTATAGCCGACGACTAATAGTAATAAACCATATTTATTTATTCGTTTGCTTTTTGTATTCTATCAGGTTTTCAGTAAGAATTTGTTTTTAAAATTTTAAATTGAAAGTTCTGAATTTCTTTATTGAAATATGTTGTATCACATTTCGCCAGGGTCAATGTCATCCGTATTTTCAAACAAAAATTCATTGATCATCCGGTAACGATCTCAATTGACTGTAACGTGAGCTTCTGCATTTTGTTAAAAAAGAAATAAGGATCAATGATGTCACCAGCATATAAACCGCATCAAACGGTGCATTTTTTTGGATGTTATATGATATCTAAAGCCTCGTCTGGATTTGTCTCACTTCAGAAGTGACAATTTTACATATTAAAAAACCCTTTAAACCAAAAATGAGCCTCGTTCATCAAGTGCGATTCTATTATTATTCTATTTTATTATATATCTATGATTATTTGCTAGAATATACTGATAATAAATATCAATAAGAACTGTCAAAATGACAGTACCAAATTGACAGTTTTACCTAAGCTAAAATTACATCCTTTGCCTACGTAAAACTAACTGAAATGAATTATTGGGCTTTTACCAAATTTGTCATCATCATGAAGTTTATTCGGTCAATAACCGGCCTTATCAAAATTTTCACGGCGCCAATTTACTATTACTGCCGCATATTTAATAATTTAACTAAATTAGCCTCACAAAAGAGGTTTCTGACCGAATTCAATTTGAGCAGAACTATAGTATAATTCGAATAGTACAATATTAATAAAATATAATTGGCTGGGTCAAAATTCGGCATTGAACTTCCGTGCACTTAAAATATTTGTGTTATCAAAGAAAGAAACCCAAATTAGAAAATAATTATACAATTTACAATCAAAATCATAAATTCCACTAAAAACATACATAAGTATGTACTTTCTTTAATTCAAACGTAACATAAAAATTTAAACCGAATGAACATTGAATTGCTTGATTGTTGCGCCGGCACGCGCTGCCTTTATTATGAGCTGGCGGTAAAAAATTTCGAATTGCAAAAAAAATTTACAATTTCGAATTTTTAGAACATAATTTGTTATCCCCTCATATTTATAATAAGAACACAGATTTGTCAAGTCCACATTTTGATGGATCTCCATGTGTTCCTCAAAGTTTTACATTCGGTAGGCTTGTTTTATTTGGGTCTCTAAACAAAACCTGACTAGAAAGCTTTTCCCTCAGCATTAGTGAAAATGACAAAGTCTGAATAACCATAGGGTAGTTAAAAGTACAGCTGAACGGTTCTGACAGCTGAATGATTAAAATATCGCTTAATTTTGATGACCATGAATGAATGAACTTATGAGGGGAGTAGTTCTTGCAGGCACTGTAGGCACTTAGAACACGAATTGGGTTAATTGTACGTACGTCGGTTATATAGAAGTCCCTGAATTGTGGAATTGGTCAGTCTTCCAGAGTTTACAATGAAGGCAGGTTTCTGGCTTGCGGGAATCCTATTGATGCTATTTGGTTCCACAAAGTGGTCGCTGAAATTTTTGAGTCGGCGTTTTGAAAGCTGAATATTAACATAAGAAGTGTTCCACTGTCTCTTCTGTTGCGTTGCAAGATTCGCAGAAGGATCATCTGCTAGGTTCATCAATTATAAATGGTATTTAAGGCGGCAGTGACTAATGTCCATCGTGGGGATCTTGACAGAACTTTGTGCCCTGAACGAACACATTTGAAGAATAATGGTAGTATAGTCTCTAATATGCTGTGTCTGTCTGGAGGAAACTGAGTCGACAGAACGTTTCTTTGGTTTGAATACCAGGCCTTTTTCACAAATCAGACTAGACTAGGTAAGTTCATTCTAAACAAGAGCCGGTTAGTTAATCTGAACCTTAGTATTTAGAATGATATGTTTTATTAGAAAGACAAAGAATTTTAGGGAGTGCATTCAGCCTCTGGATGTTAATAAGAAGAAAGTACAATGGAGTTGTTTACATCTACATGCTAGACTTGCGTAACCCAAAAACCACATATTTTTAGAGAAAGTTTCGGTTTAAAATTTAGTCTATTGTGAATTTGTTGCTACAGATTAATGAAGTCTAATATGTATTTATATCTTAACTACTCTTCAACAGATTTTGATGAAATTTTGCATATGTGAACTGAATCGCTTCATTTGTTGGTAAACTCTGTTCAAAAAGTAAAAACTTTGATTTTAGGGAAACAATGGAACTCAGAAGGAATCGAATCAGGAGAATAAGATGAATGCGGAAGTAAATCGTACGTGAATTGCATTTTTACATTTGGTGGGTAGAGAAGACGCTTTACGGGCCCTTTGTACCCTCACAAAAAGGCCAGCAACAGTGCATCGTAAAATTGTACAGTTGTGTATTTATGTGTTACGTTAAGTTCAGTAGAGTAGGGGTACTTGCGTACAATACTAGGAACCTTATGTTTCATTATGATTCCTATAAAACCAAGAATTATCTGAGTATCCTATCCTTCTTCGAAACATCTGATTTTCCCACAAAATATAAGTAAACTATCGATATTGACCGATTGAAGCAATCCTAAGTTGAATGACCGGCTACCCAGAATGTTGTTGCGAGTCCGAGAGAGATCCGAGCATTCACACAGAATGTGTTTGATGTCTTCACAGTATCTACAGAGATCGCTTTGTCCTATTCCTTATCTTCCAGTAATCTTTGTGTTTCCTTAGAAAAAAGTGACCCGATAATATCCCAGCACACGCAATTTATTCCTGTTTCAATCGATTTCGATTATAAGAGACGATTTTCTTCTTTAAATTATAGTATGTGTTAGGCCAATTAGTTATGGTACAAAGAAAAATAAATTGTGAACAGCCGAAGTCAGAACAGCGATTAAGGCGCACATTTGCCGACGCCACCAAAATTTCAGTCGTGCTCTCGAGTTCGTCAGAGGTTTTTTTTAAAGAAATCAGCTAACTGATTTACGAAAAAAATCATGTGTTTCGAAGTATGACTAAATGCATGTTTACTTACACACATACTGAAGCATTTCATCAACTTTATAGATACCATATGTGGTGTCTTGGAAAAGTGACTTCGAATGTCGGTAAATGTACGCCTGAATCGCTGTTCAGGAATTGAATCTAACTTCCTAGTCAGTTACTTAACATTAAGAGTCCTATGGGAATGGGTTTCACTTTTTAAAAAAATCTTAACATTCAACGTGAAATGGTTGAAGATTATTTTCTATTAATTTTATCGTGTTTTTTGTTTGTTTTGTATTTCTTTTCATTTCAATGATCATGAATTATAAATCAATTAAATTTTATTGAATTTAAAATGGAATGAAAAGAAGAAAGTCGAAATAAATTGAAAATGTAATAAAAATAAGAAAATATTTCACATTCACTTAACTAGAAATGAATGAATTTATAAATTCATTCAATAGAAAACCTGAAAGTGAATATTAAAATAAATGATTGGAAAATTAATATAAAATAAACTAAAATCAGCTAATTTATATTTGAATCAGTGTTTTCGTTTCGAGATACGTGCGCCAGTAGATGAGTTCGTGCTTGTAAGGCTAATTAAATTATGCTAATTTACCAGTTTGACATTCATTCTGATAATTGATTTATTTCGTTTATGCATTTAAATAGTATTATTTTAGACAGTTAAACATCGTTTTGGCATCTATCTAACACTATATCTTTCGATATACAATTTGTAATTAATAAAAAACAGCTCTTCTAGTCAACGGTCTTAACTAGTAAAGCTATATGGCGTGTCAAGAAAAATAATTGACTCAATATTTAGTTGTATATAAATAATTGTTACAACTAAGTGCGCAATGCTGAAACAACTTAAAGCTACTTGGGTATAATTGTAGCAAAACAAAACCTGAGCGGATTGCATTGGCCTAAAACTAAATATTCTGAACCTTAGGTACATGAGGTACATGCTCTTACAAGATGTACGGGATTTAACCTTGACAGACGGTGATAATGATTGACAGTCAAGCTGCCATCAGAGCATTATGTTCCTATAAAATCAGCTATAAGTTGTTACAAGAATGTGTAGCTAAACTGAACAAGCTAGGCACAGTCAACAGAGCTACTCTGTACTGGATATCGAGGGTAATGAAGAAGCTGATAAATTAGCTAAGGAAAAAGCAAAACACCTCTTACAGGACCAGAACCCTTCTGTGGTATCGGACTGCATATAATCTGACAAATTTTAATGAAAAATCTAAGCTCTGGGAAGAACAACCAGGACAAAGGCAGGTCAAGGATCTCATCGGGGACTACAATTTAAAGTATTCATTAATACAAACCAAAAGAATATAAGAGTATTGACAGGAATACTAACAGGATATTGCATACTCCAAGCATATCTTAAACAACTAGGACTTGCATTAGATAACAGTTGCAGATTCTACGGGTGGGACGGAGATGCTCCAATGCACATTCCTTCTGAGCGTGAAGCATTATTCCGTAAGAGGAGGGGATATTTCTTCTTTCCAATTAAGATATAATCTTTTAACCTACTTCAGACACTAATATTCTTAAGAGAACTAAGCCTAGAGAGGGTGCTCTAGAATGGGAATTCAACTAAACTACATAACTAATGAAAAAGGGAATACAATAGATCTCAAAGGTCGCAGTACTAGTACACCCAATAACGTAATCTACAGCACCTAAAGTAAGAAAAAGTTTATACTAAAACTAGATAAATGTATATACTATACTATAGTATATATAGTATATACTTGTAGTACAAGTAAAACAGATTGTTTTTTTTTTACTAAAATAAAAGGAAAGGATCACAAAAAATGGTTTAGTCTGGTATCATATTTACTGTCGTGTTAGCCCTGGATCGGGCAAAGGATATCGTAAAAAGGGATCAAAAAGGACAGAATAAATTATAATATTGGCTGAAGGAAACAGTTCGTGGCGTTCTTTCACCAAAAAATTCAAACACATTTTTATTATATTTTAAATGAATTTTATTAAACCAAATATGAACCGTTTTGATCGATAATCTTTTGCCATTTTTCTGGTAAAACCATTATACCAACAATGTAAAATTTCTGGGATTTCTGGGCAAAAAACTGAACCAAGTGATTTTGACATGCCTTTTTTGAAGTCAGCTTTACACCATTAAAGGAATTCTGCAGAGACCGAAGCAAATGGTAGTCGGATGGAGCAGGGTCTGTACTATACGGTGGATGCATCAAAACTTCCCAGCCAAGCTTTCTCAATTTTTGCCTAGATTTCCTTATGTAACATTAGTCCTGGCTTTGCCACCGTTTGTGCAGCTCAATTCTTCTTAGACCACGATCTTTTTCACACATTATTGTCGTATGTGACCCACTTTTCATCACCCGTTATTAATCTTTTCAAAAATGGTTCGATTTGGTTTCGTTTCAGCAGCGATTCGCAGATGGAAATTCGGTCCATTAAATTTTTCACTGTTAATTCATGTGGAACCCAAATATCGAGCTTCTTTTTGTATCCAGCTTTACACAAAATGGTTAAAAACTGTTTTTTGATCAATCTTTAGTTCTTCAGCAATGTGATAAGATGAAATGTGCTGGTCTTCCTTAATTTTTTGGAGAATTTCATCGACTTTTACAATAATTGGTCTACCAGAGCGCGGCGCATCTTTAACATCCAAATTTCCAGAGAGGAAACGAGCAAAGCATTTACATGTTGCTGATTTTGATAGAGCATCTCCACCATAAAAGGTACAATGTTCTCGCAATTTTGGCTCATTTTCAAAACTCAATTACCACAATTACTTCTGACTGAATTTCACTATTTTCTTTTTAAATATTCTATGAAATGTCACCTTTCAAGCGCGCTATAATATAACTTGATACGGTTAGAACACACTAAAGTTATGCGACTCTAAAGTCACCTATTCCATAATATCTTATGAGATATTTGATCAATATAAGTTTTGATCCTTTTGTCTAGGTATGAATGGCAGAAAGTATTCTTCCAGTGTATGCATTGATAGTGTATTTTAGAAGATGTCTCAATTTAGGTTTATAAAATAAAAATCTCTTATCAAATATGAAATCAGATAAAAGATTTAATTATAACTAAAAACAGTATCTTCAAAAATAAACAATAACACTTATAATAAGGCTTATATTTATATGATTTGAAAGCACTTGATTACCAAAAAATACTACTCAAATCAAATATGTACATATATACCTTAGAACATGGGTGGCTATTACAAGGCCCGCGGGCCGCATGCGGCCCGCTGGTAGAAAGCACTAGCAAACGATTGACCACGATCTCATCTACTGGGAAGCGACGATGTGGTCAAAGCTGTAGCACACTTGCTTGTTTACTTTAATTAACAAAAAAATTTAAGTGCGTGGCTCCACAGAAACTATTATTTCTGAAATTTGGCCCGCCTGCCGAAATGGTTGGCCACCAATGCCTTAGAACATTCACCTTTTACCGCAGTTCACATAATTAGTCAGCATTAATCATAATAATTGAATAAATATAAAAAAAAAAGAATCATGTTAAACTGGTCAAAGGCCTAAAGGCAAAAGAAATTTTATAAAGCCGGTAAATTTTGCAAAGCGCGATAAATTCTTTACTATGCTGTTTTTTGTTTGTTTGTTTGTTTTCATTTCTTTTTCATAAATAGGGTAAACCGGGGCTAAATGGGCTACTTTTTTTTTCCTTTGACCATAACCCTTTATTTTATTACAATCTTTTGAAAAAATCTTTTTTACTCGAAACTTTGATATTTCCTTTATAAAAGGATGTGTTTAACATTACGGAAAACGTAGTTGTTTGTGTGATATTGGACTAAGCTTCCTGTCTCGTTCAACCCGCATAAACTGCTAAACTGCAGGGTCAAATCGACCAACTTGTGGAGATAGAATTGGTGGAATGTACTGAAAACTTTTATTGCGAATATTTTTTTAGTTCCTTAATTTTGTTAAGATAACTCCACTATGGTTATCCTACAATGGCTGCTTTCTTTCTTTTAATTTTGATTATTTCAAAACCGTGAAATATATTTCAAAAAATTTCAATACCAAAACAAATACTCAAATAAGATTACAAACAGAAATTCTAACTGAAATTTTTAGAAACGAAAAAACGAAAAATTCCGTAGACAATAAAGTGTAGGACATCTTAAATATGCATACCAAAATTTTGTACGGTAGAAGCAGCTGTAAAAATCCATCAAAACTCTTAAAGAATGTTTATTACGACGAATATAGTTTTCGAATTATACGCAACGTCTCATTTAATTCCTGGCCTCATTTAGCCCTGCTCTACCCTAATTTGTTTTAGCATAGCTTTTTCAGTTCATCAGTTTTAATTGAAACGGTCATTGACTGAAAAGAAAATGCCACTTTACCAAAAACAAAAATTTGTGTTATTAAATTAGAAATTAGAATTCTTTCACAAGAAACTATTTTGACAAAGTTTGTTGTGTCATGAATATGAACCGTTATTACGCGAGTTCACTTAAAGTTTTCTGCTGTATAAAATTTTATTAGTAATTGGCAATCGAATCGATTAGACAAAAATTTCGTTATCGGATTTTCGTTTACGAATTTATCACACAACATATAGTAACTGAAAATCGGTCTATAGCCGATGCCGTATGGCAGAAATGGGACAAAAAAAACTATCAAAACTTACATTATTTCAAGGTTTTTTCTTCATAACTTTATTTCGTCTTTTCAAAATTTCCTCTAATTTGCAGGTAACCTATGGGTATTAGGGCATGGCGTGATTAATTACTTTTCGAGGTTTGTGAACAACTGAGTAATTGAGGCCTTAAGGTAATTAATTCCTTCCTATGTAAAAAAAACTTTTAAAGCAAAATTGACCAAATTCCAAGAGAAAAAACTTATTATATGAAGAAAAATAAAAAAAAAGGAAATAAAAAATATTCTCTTAAAAATACATATGATTCTCTTTATTAAAAAAATTATAGATAGATTACATTATGTTAGCAAAACAGAGATAGAAACAGATTTATCTTTAATAAACAATTCTAACACTTATGTAAAAAATAAGAATCACTTTTCATACAGGAACTAACACTTAAAATATTAACAGAATTTCTCTTCTACTTATTATTCGCACATGCTCCAATGCTTGGAAACGTGTTGGGAGAATACAATATTTATACAAATATTAAGTTAAAATAAATTTCTTTGTTTCATTCTTTCTTTAGTCCAAAATCCATAAGACTATTATAAGACTCTTAATGCTCCCGCTTACTACAATTATCTTATGGGAAGCATGCGGTAAAATAGAGTATATTTGATTTATAGGTTACTTCATTCTTTCTAATGAAAAATTTGTAATTTTCCTTCCTTATTTTGTGCGGAATTTTTTGTTTCTGTCATTTTCAAACAAAGCATTGGGAAGATCGCGTCTAGTTGTCCCTTTTTAACATTATTCTTCTCTTAAATGAAAGAATTAATTTTTTTGGCCTTGAATATTCAAAATTTTGATTAATTTTGTTTGCGGAATTAATTACTTGTTCAAACCATTCCCTAATGGGTATACCCTAATATTATACGTTTCGTACAATTTAAAGTTAAAGTTTCCTCGAAAAAAAAAATGTTGAATTCAACTGTATTTTAACAATAATTTAAAAACTAATTCGCTATTAGATCATAGGATAATACTAAAGACATATTAGCAACGATAATCTCGATTATCTCACAATTTTCAATTAAAAATTGATCAATTATTAAGGATATTTAACCGAGTATTTTAATTTCAATTATTGAATAATTGAGAACTTTTCGCTCTCTGATTGTGTAAAACTTTAAAGCTTTAGCTTTTAAATCTGGTAATACCGCTCATATTTATAGATATAAACCTTGAAAAAGAAAAAATAAGAAGAAGCCACAGAACAAAATAACAGATTTAAATTTGGCGGTCCTAATTTTTTGTATTTTGAAGGAAATGATTCTTTTTTTTTTTTTTAAATATAGTATTTTTAAATTTTTTCTTTTAGATTTTATAAGTTTGCATATTCATAATTAATTTCTTTTTATTTCCAAAATTTGCTAACCATATATATATTATAAAAAGCTTTGAGAAATGTCAAAAAATAATTGAGAATAAATTTTAATCCAGAAAAACAGAATGTGTCGCAATTCTCGATTAAAAAATAATCTACTGGATTAAAGCGTGTGGTATGTCTACTAGGGCAGAACCCCAAATTAAATTAAATTTGAAACAAAGGAAATCAAGTTATGTAGAACGAAAACTTTGAGAGAGACTTTCAGAGTTTCTCATTGTACTATAGATGTGCTAATTACGTACTACAATAGTTCCATTTCTATTATAGTGTATCATAAAGTCAGCTATTGCCCGATTTAATGTTTCCATATGTAAAATAACTATAATACTATATATCGATATTTAGAAAGCCTTTTATCATACTACCCTATTATAAGGATTTTGTTTTTCAAGAAAATTGTGGAACATTTCCTGAAGCACAAAACAGATTATTAATTATCACAAAAATAACACAATAACAATCACTGATCTTCATGACAATTCTAGAAGTGTTGCCAATTTTGAATTCAAGTCAGTTCTAGATTGTTTTCATAATAGTATATAATCCATTAATTCATAGTGCAGTTCGATTTGAGAACTTGATCAGTAATTATCCAAGTGTTTATCAAAAAGATTTCGAAAGTGATTGTTTTGAAGTGTGTTTACACTGCGGAATATCAAAGCGATTTTATAGTAATTCAATTGTTAGTAATTACTAGAAATATAGTTTTTTTGTTGTTGTAAATTCTAATTAGGAGTGAAATGCCAGTTATGCTGACACAGGGCTACTTATATCCATAATTAATTGCTTTCGCATGAATTTTGAGAACTTTCGCAAAATAAATATTGATTATTATGCTATGGCAGGGATGGTGAACCTGTAGATTTTACCATAATTCAAGCAGCACATGTGACGCATATTGATCTTAAATAGTACTTCGCGACCGTATATAGTATGCTAAAAGCGTCGTTAAGACTTACGGTACGGTAGAATTACGGTAATAAATACCTGTATTTGATGCTACTGATATCAAACTAGATTATCGTTGATGAATTTTATTTTCTTCAAATCGTGCATCTGTCAAAATTTGAAATGAATACATGAAATAGTTTAATGTTTACAGTCATGTGTAAAGGAAATTGTTCGTGGCCTTTTTTCACTAAAATCCAATTTTATTACATTTTATTTATTAAACCAAATGTGTGCCGTTTTGATTGAGAATCTTTTGCTATTTTTCTGGTAAACCCATGTAGAATTTCTGGGATTTCTGGGCAAAAAAGTGAACCAAGTCATTTTTACAGGCCTCTTTTGAAGTTAGCTTTACACCATTAAAGGAATTCTGCAGAGACCGAAACAAATGGCAGTCGGACGGAGCCAGATCCGCACTATACAGTGGATGCATCAAAACTTCTAAGCCAAGCAACACATCTTTAATGACAAGGCAAAAAGTCATTAAAGGTGTGTGTCGTCTGGCATAGTCGTGATAGTAGACGGCGCCCTTCCTGTTGATTAATTGTGACCGCTTTACCTCAATTGCGTGTTTTAATCGCATTAGTTGTTGACAGTAGAGAGTGGAATCAATCGTCTGGCCAGGTTGGAGCAGTTTATGATGCACGATTCCCTTCCAATCCCACCAAACACAAAGCAGATTAGTTATTAGGAAATCAAAGAAAGCAAAAGCAGGTGTTTAATCGGCTGAAAACATAATAGTATTGTAAACGCTTGTTTTGAAGAGTTTGACAAACCATATTATTCGGAACGAATAAATGAATTTAAAATGTGTTTGATGGTTCGTTAAAAAATGAAATTATCTTGAAAGTTTATCAAAAAAAAGTTGTGTCAAACATGCATGCTTATCATTTATTATATTTTGGAAGCTTTCGCGTTCCCATAGCCTATCCTTTGATCTGATCTATTCAGTCCAAGTTTTATGGAAATCGGTTCAGTAGTTTTCGAGTTTACCCGAAAGATACAACCAAACCGTTAAACAAAAAGTTATTATACAAAATCAGATTTTTGAAAAGCATAAAAGAATGTTATATTTGTTAGATTTCAAAATTTAACTTTGATCCGTCTACAACATGAAAAGGTTTGCCATCACTGCACAAAAAGAGTATCACATATTAGTTTTGTCACGTTAATTTTCACTTTCGATAATTGCAATTTTCACTTAGTTTCCAGCAATTTTAACTGTGAAGGAGAACTTGAAAAACATTTCACATAAAAATATTTTTCAAATTTTTTAATAGATTAAATGGATATATGTGTGCGTGTTTGTGTGTGCGTTTCAGAAATCCAGATATGAGTTTACTGTGCAGGATACAGTGTAAATTCCTAACATTGATAATGAGTACCACCTGTCCCGAAAAAAAAGGTAATACAAATAAAACAGGAAGCAGCTATAATTAGGAATTAAATACATATGCAGTTTGGGTAAAGAAACGACCTCACCGGTACAGGACCTTATTTATTATATTTAGTAAAAAAAAAAAAACTGTATATGTAAGTATTACACGTTATTACTTTGTAGACCGAGAAAAATAAATGTGAAGCAGCTGAGGTTAGAAATTTAAATTGTACCTTTTCGGTTAATAGCGACAAGAGTCCTAAATCAATGAGACGCTGTATTACCAGAAAAGAAACCGAATTAAATTCAGTTCAATCAGTTAAAATGTATCACAAATGAAGTTTTGTAAGCAAAAAAAAAAATAAATCTAAAACAGCTTAGATCAGGAATTGAAACTGATCTTCTTCGGTTAATACCGAAGAGAGTCCTAAATCAGTGGGACATTTTATTACCAGAAGAGAAACCGAATTAAATTCATTTTAATCATCTAAAATGTGTGACAAATGAAGTTTTGTAGTCAGAGGAGAATAAATCTGAATCGGTTGACGCTAGGAATTCATATACCTCCTCGGTTAATAGCGATGAGAGTCCTAAATCAATGAGACGCTGTATTACCAGAAAAGAAATCAAATTAAATTCAGCTCAATCAGCGAAATCATATGTTTTTATGAATGAATATTATAAATAAGTGAGATATGAGTCTGTAAATTTTATTATTTTCTTGAGATAATCTGACTTCTTTCAGTGATTGTGGTTATAATGTTATAATTATGACATTTACCAAAGCATTTGTAATAAAAGATTTCTTTTTACTGACTATTGTGAAATTAAATAATTTAGAGTCTTCAAAAGTTAAGCATTTACTTAAGTTAAAGTATTTCAGGACAGATTTAAAACCATACTCATACAAACGAACACGGCTTTAGATAAAGGTAGACCACATTTACAAGACTTTAATTTCCAAATGCAGAGATCTTTATTTGTTAAAATTGAGACCTCCTAAATACTTCAAAATTATGACTATATCTACAGATGATGGTAACACCAGTTACTTCAGAAAACATTTTCAAGACATCTGATTTTTGATGCATTATTAAACCAAATAAATCATTTCACTAGACAGCTTCCTTTCTGATGAAATAACATCACTGATTTAATAATGTGCAAGTATATTTTGAAAAAAAAATTCGTTTTGTGTAAAATTAAAAGCTTAAGCCTTAAGCATTAGTTACGGTAACGAAACGGACACGGAACGTCGACGGAACGAAAAAAATAAATACATGAAATTGTATGAAATCGGTTATGTAGACGGAACGGCAGTAAAATTTGATTCAATTCAATTTGAATCCATTCCGTTTTTTGGAATTTGTATTTATCGTAACGATTTTGCTCCTTTTTTCATATTGTGAACGAACTTTCAACGTCAAACAACTCCAAAATTTTATAAAAATGGATGGCGAGAATTTTGTTTTTATAATTTAATAATTAAAAGTAAAACCACGACATAGAACTTGTAATCCATTTTTTATTATTTTTCTCATACACTTTTATTTACAATCAAACACAAAATTGATTGACAATGAATTTGCCAAATGTCAAAGAGTGAAGCGACGCTTTCATCAATCTAATTGCATCGCATTTCGTTTCTTGTCTTCGTTTCGAATGTTTCGTTTCGCTTTGTTTCGATTCGGTTCGGCTTCAACACGTTCTTTTTTCGTATAGATACGTATACATAGTTTCATTTCTTTTTTGACACATAATTTACCCACCGCTCAACGCGTTAAAATTGTTCAACTGCTGATATTTCAAAGAAAATCTTCTTCTCTGATGAGACACATTTCCACCTCTCTGGGTATGTTAATAAGCAAAATTGCCGCATATGGAGAGAAGAAAATCCTCATGAGATTCACGCACGAGACACTATTACATCATGCGACTTGGCGCCGTTTGATTTCTTTTTGTGGGATTACGTTAAAAGTCACCAATTACACCAACAAACCCAACACGTTGGAGCACCTAAAAAACAACGTCATAGCTTGACATTTGCAAAAGTTACGTAGCCAAGAGTACATCTATCTCTGTATGTGTTGGCGATTTTTCCATTATTTCCTCTCGGCTGCTGAAGCGCGTTCCCCGTAATGGTTTTTTTACTCGATTGAACAGAAAGAAGTCACAGGGAGCCAAATCAGGTGAATTCGGTGGCTGTTGGATGGTATTTGTTGCACTGTGCGACGGTGCAAAATCCACGAGTTTTCTGCTTACAATTCTGGTCTCTTTCGGCGAATTGCTTTACGAAAACGTCTCATAACGCCCAAATAATACTCTTTGTTTACTGTCTGGCCTTCTGGCAAAAATTCATGATGCACTACACCGTTGTAATCCATGAAAACCGTGAGCATTGCCTTCTTTTCTGACTGAAAACGAGGTGGTTTTTTGGTCTCGACTCATTTGGTGAACGTCATTCACTTGCCTGATGTCTGGATTGCCTGTCGTACTCATAAACCCACGTCTCGTCTCCAGTAATGATCCTTTTGATGAATGTGGGATCGGATTCAGCCTCGCAAATCATGTCTTTTGCGACGTCAACACGGTCTTTTTTTTGCATAAAATTGTAAAAAATCACACACAGAGATAGATGTACTCTTGGCTACGTAACTTTTGCAAATGTCAAGCTATGACGTTAAGATTTAGAGGGAATATCAATAACAGATGTACCAATTTCACAAAAAAAAACAGAACTCAAATCGGAACGATGGGAGCGCCACACGGTGGTTATTTCGTTTTGTTTTTGATTAAGATAGTATATCGTTATCGAAGACACATTATCAAAATCAAAAAAGGGCGACTGTTGTAATTCAGATTTCTACATTAAAAGAGATGTGACCATTTATCTTAAAAAATTGTTCCCATTGTTTTTATCTTTGCATAGTTTCCATTTTAGCTACAACCATTAGTTACCCACCCGTAGAAATGGATCACAACAGCACTTTTTTCGAAAACCACTAAAAGAAGACAATAAACCACAAAAAAATAAAAATAAATTTCTTCGATTTTATGCGAAGAAAATACTATTAGGTTGTTTCTTTAATTTATTATGTTTTTTTTTTTTGAAGTCCCATGTTAGAAATTGTAGTCCGTAGTTAACAAAGTTACCAAGTTCAATGAATTAACTCGGAGAAAAAAAAAAGTGAATTTAAAAACGGAAAGTGGTTCATTTTTACTCTACTCTCTCCTACAGATATAACTGTTCTAGCCATTTATCGAAACCTGTACAACAAAAACAAATATATAATAAAAAAAACATAGAAACTTAAAATCGGCTTAAAGCCGATTTTTTGATACACTTCCGTGTCTGACAATAGAAGTGTCCATCTTATTCAAATCGCTGTCAAATGTAAACCGCACATCTTGCAATACGAAAATTTGACATGAATGTTGCTTGACATATTATCTGTCAGTAGTAAAAATTATTTGTTAGTGAAAAGACACGTTCTTATTTTTTGTACAATGGACCTTAAACGAAATTCAATTGGCTACGTTTACACCGACAAATTTTTAGGTCACCTAACTAAAAGTTAGGTTTGGGTCAGACATGTTTACACTGTACTAGACCTAAGTCTAAAGCAACGTCATATGTGAACATTTATAGAACTTGGATATCAAGAAATCAGCTGTTATCTGTCAAAAGTTCTTAAGTCGATTTAAATTTAAGGTAAGTCTGCAATTTAAGTGACCTAACCTAAGTTACTTTGGGCGTGTTTACACCGTCATATTTAGGTCGACCTAAGCACTTAAGTCTCTTTTTAAGTCTCGGTGTAAACGTAGCCATTGTTGGGCTTCATTTGATTGGAAAGTCATATATTAAAATTCACCGTATTCACGAGAACTGAATCCGTTGGATTATTCCATTTCGGGGATCTTACAAGCAGTGGTTTGCAAAAAAAAAAACACACACAACTTTGGCCGGTTTAGAAAAAGATTTGACTCGTGAATGAAACCGTTCGTGCGAGCATCGTGTGCATCGTTTAAAAAGAGATTGAAGCTGGTGGTTAAGACAAAAGGCGGTTACATAACATTCGAATAAAATTGTAAAATTAACTATGTATTATAAACTAGTATTTCCATAGATATTAATAAAACCGACAAATAAATAAAAAAATTACAGCGTTTTTAAATTCGGACACTCCAATTGCCGGACCCGGTATGTTAGCAAGTGGATTTGTTAGGTACCAAAATTAGAGCAAGTTTAACCAAGCAAAAAACTAATAGTTGCGCATAACTTTGTTTCATTTTTCTCGTATTTGTTCTAATTTAAAAAGCGTAAATATACATTCTTGCAAATTTAATTCAAATCGATATATCAATTTTTAAAGCAACATCGAAAAATGTATGTGGACAAACTTATTTTGTTTTACAACTATTTCTTTTCTCTAGATTGATTTTAATGAAATTTAGTATCGTTTATTTATGTAAAAAGTCAAAGTTAAAACAGTTCTAGCTTTGAAAAAGTGATAATTTTAAAATACTAATCCATATAAACATATTCGAGTTATAATTTTCCCTAGAGGGTTCTATTTTTGATGATTTTTGCCAGTTTATAGGAAAATAAACCATCCATGTTTCGTATTTTGTTTAAAATTGAATTCAAAATTCAAAAAAAGTTAAATAATTAAATAAAAAAAAGGTCTAAAAAGCCCAAGATTCAAAAATATCTTCCTTATTAATTAATATGTGCACAAGAGGCGTTCGAATTTTGAGAATATTTCCACTTTTTCCTGAATGTAGTTCCAGCTTAATTCAAATTCATTAAAGTTTCATAGTCCCCCTAGCTAGCAATATTGATCGCTTCCCTCTAAGTGGGAATATTTTAATAAGTAGCTAACACGTAGCGGTAACTGAAAATGATAATTGGGCCTAGTTATTGCTTTTTAATTCCTCTTTCTCTTGACCGATTTACTGAAATACCAAATAAAATTAAGAAATAACCAATTCACATTTTAAATCTCATTAAAAACAGATAACGCAATCTTTAGTTATTTTGTACAGTATCACGACGTTTTGGCGACCTGGCGACCTTTGGGCCTTTAGGCAATTTACATATTTACTATATAACTCCCGTTTTTTTTATTATATCAAAATTTATACTGCTTTTCTCACATGCAACTCCATCCTTTTGCTTAAGCTAGCCAAAGGTTCTCGTTTAGAATATGTCCTTAATAATCAATATGCACAGGGACACAGGGCTGATATTAGAATTTAATTTTGTAGTGAAATGATGCATTTCTCTAACTCAAAAGTTTTGTTAATATTTGGTAGATTTTATACACCCTAAATTTAGGTGTCCTAGGCAAACATTATGTTGATGCTGCTTATCCGCTGTACACACGGATGAATGGAACAGACATGTATAAATCGATATAACTTTTGATTTTACATATTTAGGGTGCGTAAGCCGTTCTACGATGATCAATTTCTATGGCGATACAAATTTTTAGTGACAAAACTTAATATGGCAGTTATTTACCATAGGGTGTAAAAAAAAAAATTTATGTAATTTTCATTATTATAAAATTTCTATCTGAAGAAAATAAAACGAATGCACATTGAACTTGTTCTCTATAAGTTTCTTGTTGAGATAATAGTATTTTTTTTTTTGTATAAATAAGAAGAAAAACCGACACAACAAATACACACAAGAAAGTAAAAACAAGAAAATTCACTTCCTTATTGCTTTCTTCGAGTCTTGTGAGAAGAAAATGCAGGCAGCACCACATTCTCTGTTTTGTAGATGCGCGGAAAATCATCGATCGATGATAATATATATATTCTTTTCTTTTACATAATATTTACTCACAAATGTAATTAATATAAAAATACACCGTTAAACAGATGTAATTTTTTTTAGTAATAGATCAGTAAGAAAAAAGAAATTCTTAATAAGAACTTACAGCAAGAGGATCAACAGCACACGATCACTTTCGAGAAATATTGGAACTCACTTTTAACACTTCCACACCGCCACCAAAAAAAAAAAAAAAAAAATTCAAAAAAAATGCTTTTTCTTATTGTTCAAAACCAAAAAAAAAAAAATGAAAAGAAAAATTAAATCTTTAAAACTTTAAAACTTCCAAATAAACGATCACTTTTAAAAACTTTTAATCACTTAATTAATTGATCGTCGTATTTTGTTTGTATTTTTTTTTTCTTTCCTTTAAGTGTTCTCAAAAATTTTTTTTCGTTACGATCACGAAAGAATCATTATTAGAACTGAATGAAAAAATGAATGAATGATTTTTAACTGAAGATCAACCATCATCATCATCGAAAAGCCGGTCCCTGTTGTTGATCAGTTGGGCCGGTCGTAGCGTATGTTCTCCGATTATCTGCTGTGGCGGTGTATACAAATAAATATTATGGATTCAAAGCTAGGCAGTTTCTTTTCTTTTTTTGTTGTTGTTTTTATTTGTTATTTCGATGATCGTCACGATCATCAGCAAGAACGCAAGCGAATTTAACAATTTCTTTTCTGTATATACATAGTTTGCCAATAAAGTTCTGTTCTGATTGTGTTGTTATAAAAATGAAGTAAAAGAATATTTTTCGTTCAATGTAATCATCTTCTTATTTAATGCATTATTTATAAACATTTTAATGACATTTTGGAATGGGTCTTATAATAGTATCGAAAAATCATTCCTTCAAGAAGTCACCGGATACTAATTTAGGTGAATAAAGTAACTGTTTGATCAATTGGAACGAGTTTTTTGTAAATAATGTCACATGATATCGAAAAAAACAATGAACAATGATTTTTGTCGTGTTTTTTGATGATGATGAGGTTTTCGGCCGTCCAAAAATCATTTATACCACTCGAAAAGTTTTCGAATTTGATAAACAATTATCACCATAAACTTTTTCCATCACTTTGTACGTTTCTGTGGTTCTTGTATCAAGTTTTGGGTGAAATTTATTAACAGAGGCTCTTTGTTCCATGATTTTATTTTAACAAGTAATTTTTTTTCTATTAATAAATAAAGTGTCATAAAATTGACAAAATGTCAATTTTAAGAGTTTCTTCCCCAAACAGCATATTTGACGCATATGTTTCTTGGCTACTACTTTGCGACACTAGGATACTAACCCCTCTATTCTGAGCGCAGTCATAACAAGTTCTGAATACGAATTTTCGTAGCAGTCTTAATTTCACTCAGAATATTATTATCATAAATATTTATGACAGCAAAACTGTCATAATGCCAGAATAAGCGGGTAAGATAGAATGTGTTATTAAGTCTTAAGGCCTCTGTAAACGATGAAATTGTTTGTCAAATTTTACGTGTTTGTCAAATTATTTGCTAGTTATGCAGGTTTGTTTGACGTATTTGTCAAATGATGTAAGTGTTCGACGTGATTCATGGAAATCTTGATTCACGGCGTGTTTGACAAACAGGTTAAGGATAGTGTGCCGCGGTGTTTTTCAAACCAGATCTCAGTCGCCGCCTTGACATCATGGAGAACACTGCGTTAAGTGACAACAGCAATATGCCGAGTAATAAGACACGAATGTCACGTCACGACAAGGAGAAAATCGAAACTACGGGTAAGTTTGACAAATTTGTTTGATCTTTGGTTTGATCGTTTGAGCTATTGTTTGATGAAAACGTCAAGTTTGATCAGCAAAATTGTCATACACGGGGCTTTATAAATGCATGTCGAATAAGCTGCATGGGTCATATATATCTCAGACTGTAAAATGACACCAAGAGATAAAATGGCTCCTGTACTATAGATATATTGGAGAAATTCCGAAACTTAATTGTCAATCCGCATGTATATACACGAAATACAACCACGATTATTTTTGGTATACTTCTGTAACACATATATTATGATGATCTTTTCGCGTCCCATTATCCTTATGTCATTTAACAATTGATGAATATTTACACGTAATTATCACTTAATATATCATATAGAATACAGAGTCGCTTTAATTACCGTAAAGTACAATGTATAATAAATGGAGAGATGAAAGGAAACTGAAGATCCACAATACAGCAATAACAAGTCGTAATTGAAGATGTAATTAAATTTTGTATATGAAATCTCTTATATACTTTCTTATCAGTTTCGTTCCGTACTTTTTTTTTTATTTTATGTTTTATTCTTTTTACTTATAGTTATCATATTTTTTTTCTCTTTTTTTCTTTTCATTCGAGACTAGGTTTCCTTTTGCTTTTTCTTTTTTCAATATTTGTAACAGCATTAACGGACTGTTGTTACTTGACTGACACGATTAGTATACAAGTATAGTAATCTCAAATAAATAGTAATAAGAAATTTTGTTTTTGTTGTCCAGGTTTATTGTTGCGAGAAATAAAACCGAAAAAAAAAACATATAGTAACGTAAAATCGGCCTATAGCCCAGACCATAAAAGCGTCAGTCTAATCTGCAAATTTTATTTAAATCGGTGTACAAATTTTTAAAGTACATCAAAAAAACTTTATGAACAGGCTTATTTCTTCTTAGGATTATTTTTTTCTTCACTATTCTTGGACCGGTTTTACTGACATTTAACACGGTATCGTCTATTTATGTAGTTAACCAGTGTAATTAATTTAAACGAAATTAGTCCACAAATTTTCCATTTAAATCCGAACAACCAGATAAAATAATCGACAAAACTTTCCGGTCATCCTGGTTTTGGCTGAATAACTTCACTCTCCTTTGGTCGATTTTGCTGAAATGCAATAACAAATCCAGTTAAAGCCAGCTACACACCTTCAGATAAATCTGTGCGTGGAGGCAAAAATTGCACAGATAAATCTGTGCGATTTGTCTATATACAAGTAGATTTGTCTGTCAGATAAATCGTAGAGATCGCTACACACCTTCAGATAAATCTATGCGATTCGTCTGTACAGATTTGTCTGTCAGATAAATCGTACAGATCGCTATACACCTTCAGATAAATCTATGCGATTTGTCTGCCAGATAAATCGTACAGATTTATCTGAAGGTGTGTAGGCTGTACCGTGGAATGATTTATCTGACAGACAAATCTGTTCAGACAAATCGCACAGATTTATCTGAAGGTGTGTAGCTGGCTTGAGTAATAACAAACTCACATTCTAAATTTTATCAAAATCGGATAACACGTTTTTGAGTTATCTTGTATACGAACGAAAGGACGGACAAGCAAAAATCGTTATAACTTTTGATTCCTTACACAACCATACCTTTAAAAATTTTCTACGATGATTATTTCGACATGTTACACACTTAGTGACAAAACTAATATACCCTCTGGTAGCTTCTACCATAGGGCATAAAAACCGCGAGAAGAAGAAAAAACCTTTAAACATGTGCGCTTACATTGCATTCTAATATTGAATAAAGTACATACTATATAAGAGGGGTGTACAAAATGTTAGAAGAAAAAGATGTGCAAATGTTGCGAGAGACTAGAATTTTCAGGACAGTTTCAAGCGTAAATTGTGGCGCCCACTTGTTCTACCTATTTTACAGATAAAAACATTAATCTGTAAATCAGACCGTCATTTTTTTTTTTTAATTATGAATTAAAAAATACAAGCTTTCGTATCCCGTTTTGTAATTTTTTCGTGACGTATTACGAGTCTTGCTGTCAGTTCATTTTTCATTCCATGTGCCGCCACCTATTTTTCATATTAAGTTTCTTATCCGCATAGGTTGTGTATGGTTGGTAATGGTATGAACTTTTATAATACTTAAATGGATTAATGGAAAACAAAGGCATGCGTAGGATATTTTATCTAGATTCTGAAATTTTGTTTTAATGTAATTATCGTGTTTCAGAAATTGAATTTCTAAATCAAGTTAAATTCTTTATAAATCATGAGTTTGCAAATCTTGTTCATGGCAGACGACAATATATGTAATTTAAATCAGCTTGACGTTAGAATATGTCATAAAATATATTAGTCTGTCGCGACTTTAGGACTTCATGTAAGACAGTGTTTGTTTCAAGATCACCGCGAAATGGGGACGTTTTATTACCGTAGTTTTCCTTTGTATATCGGCAAACTCTAGGTAAAAATGGGCTTAAACTTTTATTTTTTAACTTGTCACAATTCTTTAGGTTTATATTAACTTTCTGTGCTTTTTATCCTCTTTGTACCAGAACAAAAAAAATGTGTGATCTGTTAGAGACAGCAAAACTGAAGAACTGAAACATGTTAAATTCAGCATACTTGGTTACTAAATAATAGACTTTCCAAACTAGTCATTGATTTGACATCGAACTTTAAGGAGATATACTCATTTAAGGATATCCGCACTATTAGTAGTTAACTGTTATGTATGCAGTTTATAGTTAAAATACATTGGAATGAAATACTACCAATACTAAAAGCCAATTAACTGCTGACACAAATTCATTTGCAAGACCATAAGTCGTTTTTTCTGTAGTAAGCCAGATTTTAACGAAATAAGTCAAAGTTTATAATAATAAGGTTATGAACATATCTCTTTCGATATATTACAATTTGTAATTCATAAATGGATACAAAGGCAAGTAGAATTAATGGAAATAATTTTAGAATCACATAACTCGCGGAAGAAACCATATATAGAAATAGAAAAATTGAGATTATATAAATGGTGCAACTAATTAATTTCTCAAAATTATATGTAACTGAATTATATGGGTCTAAACCTTGAATCGAGCCTAGACCTCGGCAATGATCATCTCTGTTCAACTGAACATCAATAAAATCATCCTTAATATATGTCAACTAGTTTTAAGTCAATGTCACATACTTTGAAATTAGTATATGGTATAATGTCAATTATTTGAAAGCTAATCGACCTATACTTCGCTATACGGCCCCTCTTTATACGGTATAACCGCCTTTTTTAATTAACGCACTTTTTCATTTTATGGCCCCCAATGTTTCATTATATGGCCAAAGAAAAATGCTGTTCATATTGTTAGGGACCTTCTGTTTAGTTGCAACTTCTCCCTTTAGGCAGCACTGCTACAAAAAATAATTGATTCATTATACGGCTTTTCGCTTTACGGCTAACTTTTTCGGAACGTATCTAGGACGAGGTATGGGTGTATTATTGTATAATATGTAATGTGTATAAATTGCATAACACAGTTTTTAACGAAATTTAAACTACAACACTTTTTGTACATACCTCGTATTTAAAATCATAGACGTAGTTTTTTTTTCTCTGAATATCTTGTTTACTTTCTCCGTGAGCCTCTATTAAATTACTTATTATATACGATCGTTTAAGTCGGAGTGTATTTATCTGGCCTTATATTAAGTTAATCAAATCAGGAAGAAATAAATCACATAATATGTACGCGTATACACATATGAAATATGTGTTATTTAAATTTATTAACTCCCTCTGTCCAAAAGTATTAGATACAAATTTTAAGAAAATATCAAAATTAACGAACATTAATGAATCAATGGCTACGTTTACACCGACAAATTTTTAGGTCACCTAACTAAAAGTTAGGTTTGGGTCAGACGTGTTTACACCGTACTAGACCTAAGTCTAAAACAACTTCATATGTGAACATTTATAGAACTTGGACATCAAGAAATCAGCTGTTATCTGTCAAAAGTTCTTAAGTCGATTTAAATTGAAGGTAAGTCTGCAATTTAAGTGACCTAACCTAAGCTACTTTGGGCGTGTTTACACCGTCATATTTAGGTCGACCTAAGCACATAAGTCTCTTTTTAAGTCTCGGTGTAAACGTAGCCAATTAACCTAGTTTATAACTTAATATAATAATCAAATCATTGATAAAAAAGTTGGTTAAAGTTTGAGTTTAGTTTATGTTAAAAATGTTAATTAGGTGTGTTTACAAGAGATTTTAATAAAAATTGTGTTAGATTACAAAGAAAGAATTCCAAGCTGATGTAACTAACTGCTGACCAGAGTTAAATACATATAATTTAGATCAAGGCTGTCCAACCCGTGCGGCCCAAAGCAGGTATCAATGCGGCCCGAAAATATTCAAAGTTAGCGAAGCATGTCCATTTTTCTGAGGAATGATTTGTGTGTTTGTTGCCAAGTGACAAACAACAGAAACAGGACCAGAACAGAAAGCTCTTTCGTTATGTAGTAAATTCTCTTTCTGTTTGCGTTGCTCGCTCAAGTACACTGTTCTGTCGTTTATCATCTGGTGGCTTAAGTGAAGAATGAAACATACTAAGTGTAAAATTAGATTGATGAACACCTTGAGAACTGCCTGAGAATTGCAACCATGTCAATCGAACCAGATATTGACGGTTTAGTTTCTCAACTTGAATGCCAGGTATCACAATCATTTTATGATATGGATTTATACATACTAATATACTTGTGGCTCAAGACACCATGTCTTCTTCCAATGCGGCCCAGCAAAACAAAAAGGTCGGACACCCTTGTTTTAGATAATTGGTTACAACTGAAAAAATGCCAAATTATCTTGACTAAAGGAAAAAATTCCTATAAGATTCTACATGTATTTTAATAGGGCTAAAATTCGTAGTGAAGGACAGTTACGAACTAATTTAGTTTACTCACAAGACGCCGTGAAAAAGCCATTCCTAACATCAATTCAATTGTATTTATATGACTGCAATTATTAACTGAAATTCAAAATATTACACCATTAGGTATTTTGTAAAGATTTTACATTATTCACAATAAACAAGGTGTAAATAGTTTGAAAGCGTCAATTTAATCGTTACACTTTTATAATTTATTTTTAACACTTTTGTGGGGTATGAGTTTTCGGTGCACTTTTAATTTTGTACGCCCATCAAGCGTAAAAACTATTCAAAAAATTATAAATAACCTGCAAGCAAAAGAAAAATAAATAATTATGGAAAGCCGAGACCTAGATTTGAACCAGGGTCTCGTCAGTTACTAATGACAAAATTAATAAATGCTACACGATACTTATAACCAGAACAGCGATTCAGGCGTACATTTACCGACATTCGAAGTCCCTTTTCCAAGACACCACATATTGTATCTATAAAGTTGATAAAATGCTTCAGTATGTGTGTAAGTAAACATGCATTTAATCATTGAGTTCGAAACACATGACTTTTTTCGTAAATCAGTTAGCTGATTTCTTTAAAAAAAACTCTGACGAACTCGAGAGCACGACTGAAATTTTGGTGGCAATAAATATACCGTGGCAGAACAATTTCCTTTTCGAAATTAGATTTAGCGAGGGGGCAAACCCTTTTTTTCATATTAGGGAAATTTTTCAAAAAAGGTGGCAAAAAACGTCGGCAAATGTACGCCTGAATCGCTCTTCTGTTTAAATTTCCCTTAAAACTACTTCTCAATATACTGATTATTATGTATTTCGCTTAAGAACTCCTACAACTTCGAGCATCTTGACAATAATATCCTAGCACAGCTTATGTTCACAGCCATACACAGGGCATTTCGTGATGGTAGGTAGGTGGTACGCAACAATAAACGTATACTAATCTAATTTGAAATTGTAAAATTTACAAGAAGCTTTTATACGGAATGTTTGAGGCCGTTTAGACCAGGTTTCTGGAAACTTATCAAATCCAGATCTCGGTTCTTATATTAGTTTTGTCACTAAGTGTGTAACATATCGAAATAAGCATCGTAGAAAGATTGCAAGGGTATGGTTATGAAGAGAATTAAAAGTTATATCGATTTAATCATGACCGTCCGCCGGTCCGTATACAAGATAACTCAAAAACGCTTTATTTGATTTTGATGAAGTTTAGAATGTTAGTTGGTTGTTGCTCAACTAAATTTGGTATTTCATTTTACCAAAATTGACCGAAGCTATTAGGTAAAAACCGCAAAGTTTTGTCGGTTTTTTTTAATGATTTTTCAGATTTAAACGGAAAATTTGTGAACCAATTTTGTTTAAATTAATTATATTGGTTAAATACATAAATAGACGATACCATGTTAAATTTTAGTAAAATCAGTCCAAGGATAGTGGAGAAAGAAGTAATTCTAGGAGAAAATAAGCCTGTTCATACAGTTTTTATGATGTACTCTAAAAACTAATACACCGATTTTATTAAAATTTGCAGATTAGGGTTGGGTTACCTGCAAATAAGAGGAAATTTTTAAAAGGGGAAACAAACTTATGAAGAAAAAACCTTGAAATGTTGTTAGTTTTGACAGTTTTTCTCTCCCATTTCTGCCATTTCAGCTATAGACCGATTTTCAGAATGTCTAGCATATTTTCGAACGGAGGGAGTATAATTTCTTGTATTGAAATCTGGAAGAGAAAAGAGGAAAACAATGAAGAAAAGAAAGATCCATAACAAAAGGAATTATGCTGAAGAATTACTACTACTGATTATTTATGATTGTAGTTAATATCCAGAGATGGTCGGTAAAACGTTTTGTCCATGACTTCCTATTTACCTAATTCGTTTCGTTTCGTTTCTAATTAAAGAACCATCAGCCAAAGGCATACATATGGGTTCTTCTTTTGTGTTTGGCATTTTCGAGGACACAGCAATGTGTTTTACAAAGAAGAATTTTCTTTTCTTTTCGGTGAATAAATTCGTAACGCTTGACAATATTGACACCAGTACATATTAATTAGGTTTTTTTTGTAATTCTTTCAATTCCGATATAAATTGATTGTAATAAAAGTTCTGTCTCTGCTTGTCTGGCTTTTTAGCAAGTAATTTTAAAAATTATATTTGGACTCGGAAGCCTCTGTGCCGGTGTAACTGGTAAATATTTTTAAAAAAAAGGTGGATCATAGCTCAACAAATACCGAATTGAACAAATACCATGTTTCCATCTCCCTGAAATCTCGAGATTTCGACAAAGACATTTCAAAGTGTTTCCATCTCCCTGCGAAATTTAATTTGACGTTTACAATCTTGAAAACTAGAAAAAAAAACGAATTTTGAATGGAAATATTCCAAAAAATAATTCTTTTAGAGCATATTGAAAAAATTTCTATATATTTTTGTATCAAAGGAGACAAAATTCATGTTTTTCAAACACAGAAGAAAGGCGCGCAATTCAAATTATTGAAAAGGGTCGTCCATTTGTCAAATTTGTATACAGGCTGAATAGCGCGGAATAAGTTTGCAGGGTTGAAACAAAAATGTGACGGGATTTCGAAGGAGATTTCAACAAAATCTCATTGAAATCTCGAGATTTTGAAATCCTCTATTTGTATGGGGAATCTAGTAGATTTGGATGTAGATTTGGCGAAATCTAGCAAAATCTCGAGATTTGAGGGAGATGGTAACATGGTAAAAGAAGTCTGTGATCACAGGTTCGAATCCTAGTTGGGTTACAAGGAAGAGAAAAAATTTCCACCTGTTCTTCAGTTTCAATTTGTGATTCCAGTCTTCGTCCGTGATTGATCGGATGACATGTTAGACTGCACACGAAATTGATAATTATGTTTAAATTTAAAGTAGTTAAACAGATAGATAATAAAAGTTGTACTAAATATTCTGACTTCCTACAATACCTGATGTATAACTATACGATGATTATTCTCACTGTTCTTGCTTTGGTACGTAATTGCCTCTGAACTAGCTGTTTTGAAAAATAGTCGCGTTTATAGAATTCGTTTCGATTCACCGATTCATTTTAAAATCTATTTTTTTACATAAAGGTATCTTTCTATTTGATATAATAATAGGCCAGCTTAAAAGATTAAACCTGTGTCCAGGCGCTAGGAAGTCGCGAGGAGCAAAAATATAATAACATCGCTAATTCAGTCAATATTCGACATATTTTCATGAATTTTAGAACGTACATTCTGGACAAGCCGACGGAAAAGATAAGATGTGTTTACTCTGGATGAGGGTCAAACGGGAGACTAAAAATAGAAAATTGTTCGTAACTCAGTAAGTGAATTTTCTTTTAGATATGAATTCGTTAATTGCGTCATGCCGCGAGTATCAGCTAGTCTAATATAAAGGTGAAAAGAATTCATATCCTGCTCCAACACACGTTTAAAGTTAATAATATATGTTCGAGTATTACGACTGGAATCTGGCCAATAGCACGAGTAATGTTTGCATCTAAGGCATCAATCGTAGCTGACTTATCCGCGTAGACTTTAGACTATATGTAGCCCCAAAGAAATTATTCCATAGGTGTGATATCGCACGATCTATGGCGGCCAATTCAGGCGTCCAAAATGTGAAATCAGCTGCTTACCGAAATGATTTCTCAACGTGTGCATTGTTTCACGAGCTGTATGGCTAGTAGTGCTGTCTTGTTGAAACCAGATATCACTGAAATTACGGACTTGAATTTTAGGTAGCAAATACTCTGTTATCATGGTGCGATAACGTGTGCCCTTGGCGGTTGCGTAACGGCCACAAATGTGGACCAATGATTCCGCCAGCCCATAAAACACGCAAAACCGTGCATTTCTCTGGATATAACGGTAGTTCTTGATACTTTTTGGGTTGTTCAACAGCCCTACCTAATATGGCAATTTTGCGATTTTAACGTATCCATTTAGCCAGAAATAGGCCTCATCACTAAACAAAATTTTTCGATGAAACAGCGGATCATCATAAAGCTGTTCAACAGCCCATGAACGAAAATTGTTAGGAGTGCTTTTTTCCACATGGAACCATTTTATCAGAAGTTAGGTTCGATCGGCTTAAACCTCGGGCACCTGCAGAATAGAAGTTTGGTTTCTTGTGTTTTTAAATTACGTGGTATTATAATTTTAGTTATGGACCGATTCCAATGAAATTTAGTATACGATAATTTTGCAATGAAAGAACAATTGTCTCAGAAAATCAAGTGAATCCGATTACAATTTCGGGTAGCCACATTTCTGTGTCGGGATTTACATCATAGGGATCGAATGCAGGACATTATAAACAAGGATGAAAAGTATAAAATAGGATATCAGGTTGAAACTTCCATTTTTAAGAAGTTTTCTGAAAATTCTGAATAAAGATTGTTACGTTCAAGGCCATTTCCAATTAAATGGCTTCGTAAACAAGCAGATATGCAGGATATGGGCTACGGAGAATCCAAGAGCAGTTCATCAACGACAACTATACTCACTTAAATGGACTGTTTAGTGTGGTGTATCGTCTGGGAGGATCATTGGTCCATATTCCTTTGAACATGAAGACGGTGTTGCAGTTTACATTAATAGTGCTCAATAAGGGATGATGTGGTAAGCCATTCAACCCTCTGGTTCTAATAATATGGAGCCACAACGCATACTACAAGGGAGTCAATTGTTCTTTTAAGGACACAACGTTCATTTTGCTTATAAAGGGAACTTTGTTAGGTTTTTAGAAAGGTTTTAGGAAGGTAAAATGATTTTAGAAGTTTCAAGAGTTGTTTTTCGCTAGAGCTTTTTTTTTTGGAAAAGATTTCTAATGATTGCTGGCCGTTTATTTAGCATGTGTCAATTCCTAATCGCAATATTGATTAATTTTAATTTAATTTTTTTTATATAAGAAGTTATATAATTATTAGATATAGGATGTCTGATAATTATTCCATTCATTATTCATTATTTAATGAAACACTTCCACATTTTTTGTGGCTACAATAGCTGAATTTAAGTATTTGTATTGTTCTGTATTATATCATGGACATAAGTAAATATTTCCATGTTTTCCATAATATTAAAAAAAAAGTAAAGGGTTGGTGGTTGATAACAAATGACAGGATTTCCCGTCTATAAATTATGTTTACTTTATCTTCTCAGAATATTTTGGAGAAATCTATTCTGGCTGTCCAGAGAAGATAAAAAAGAAGACATCCAATACTGTGTGTACACATAGTTTTGAAAAAACTACTGAAAATCAAATAGGATATAATTTTGAAAAGAGCAAATAAAGTTATGAAAGAAAAATCTTGAAATATTGTTAGTTTTGACCCTTCCATTTCTACCATAGGGCGTCGGCTATACTACCTTGATCAACAACAAACCGGAATGTCCGTCTTGTGGTGTTCCCATCGTTCCGATTTGAGTTCTGCCTGATATCTGGATTGCGTGTCGTACTCATAAACCCACGTCTCGCCTCCAGTAATGATCCTTTTGATGAATGTGGGATCAGATTCAGCCTCGCAAATCATGTCTTTTGCGACGTCAACACGGTCTCTTTTTTGCATAAAATTGTAAAAAATCGCCAACACACACAGATATAGATGTACTTTTGGCTACGTAACTTTTGCAAATGTCAAGCTATGACGCTAAGATTTATAGGGAATATGAATAACAGATGTACCAATTTAACAAAAAAAAAACAAATCGGAATGATGGGAGCGCCACACGGTGGTTATTCCAGTTTGTTTTTGATCAAGGTAATATGCCGATTTTCAGATACTAACATAGCAGGTGTTGGCGTCGGTCAAAAGTTAAGTTTTAGTATTTTGTAAAATACTAAGGGCTTCCTTTCTTGTTGACCATTGCCCGGCATCGTAAATAAAAACTAAGAATTATCAATACGTATTTATATGAAGTTTTTTGCTGAGTTTTTAAAACTTGAAATTCGCAATTCATATGAAATATGCAATTAATTAATTCAATTATATGAAATTTAATATTCACGCGCAATATTTCAATTCAATTCTTAATAAAATTTGATATTTGATATATTTTTGAATTGTACTGAAAATAAACATTAACATTGTATAAACACCGAAAGAAATATGGCATAGTCTTACACGAGAAATTACAGTCCGAATCCATATGAGACGTTTTGCTTCATTTTCAACCAAAGGGTTATCCAACAAGAGTGTTATAACTAAAACCCAAGTATGATACCAGTGAATTTTGTTGTTATTTGAAAGATCATTTGATACTATTTATGATGGAATATAACTTCATGTAAATGTGCGCCATGACTAACATCCTAGACAGATCTCCGATTTTAATGCTCATTATTGCCCAATCGGTCATTAAAACTCGATAATGACCTTTATTTACGTAATAATGAACAATTTTAAGTATCTTCAAGCATCATTATTGTTTTAATTATCAAATGAAATTGTAAAGAGGTCCCAAATTTTAGCTTCACACTGTTTACAGGGCCATCTACATTTGAACATTTTAAAAATTTCATGTGATTTTGACATGTTTTCTTCTTTCACATAAACATAAAAATTCCTTAAAATTTACTAAAATAAAATTTAAAAAAATTAATTTTATTGAATCAAAATTTGAATTTTGAAGTTTTTGGAATGACAAGAATAATGATAATTTTGAAAAAAAGATGTGTCATGGGTCATCCAGAAGTATCATTAAAAAATAGTTATTGTAATTAAAATCGTTGATCTCATCCAGAAATAATCATTGATCTACATTCTGTCAAAAAAGTATCCGGAATTTGTCAATAAAACACTATGATCAATTAATTATCAAAATTTATTTTGTCTCCTTGTAAATAGTCCCAGCTGATGCGACAGACATATCCCAACGATTAATCTGGTCTTCAAAACGCTTCTTACGGGCATTTTCCGGTATAGCCTCCAGCACCTTCTGCGAATTTTGTTTTATGGCTTCAATGGACTCAAAACGTGTTCCATATCTGTCGAAAACGGTGTTTGATCGATGACGTTTGTTGAGTTTTGGGTTACAAATTTGCGTACAACCATCGATGTGTGGGACGGCGCATTATCGGTGCAAAATCTAAGAATTGTTCTTCCACGAATCTGGCCTTTTCCGGCAAACATTTTTTTTTTAAGGAGGTTGGTGCCAAGGCACCCCGTACTTAGGCCTTGCGGCCCATTGTACCCTCGGGAAAATTTGGACATATGTCCTGGGATCGCACAAGTTTTCCAACAAAATCTATGGGAAAAAAGACTAATTACCTGTACCCTGTTTACAGAGTGGCAGCTTGTCCCAACTCTGGAAAGAGTTCTGTCTTCTTCAGGTAATCGATTAAAGATTCCACCTTCAGATTCCGGACATCGGACAAAGTCAAGAATGATTTTCGCAGGCCCGTTAAGGCATCACATAAACAAATAACGTGTAGTGATGTTTCCTAAACGGTTCTGCTTTTACGACAGGTGGGATCAGATAGGATACCTATGGTATGTAGATGCTTGTGGAGGCAGTGTCCCGTGAGGGCGCCCACTAGCACTCTGGTTTTATTACGGTCCAACTTCAGTAATGTGTCCCTGACAAGGCCTGGTTCAGTTATGATGTCTCTAACTACTTCTTTTTCGAGAAAATTTAAGAAAAATCGCAGAGCACACTTGAACTCAGCTAATAAAACCAACAATTGTAAAGAAACTAGTTGACAGATCACTCCAAATTTTTGGGTGACAATTAGATACATTTGTAGCAACTTAACTGCATTAATACATATTTTCATACTTGTTATGCGGGTTTTTTAAATGAACTATTCCCGATACATATTTGACGGAATGTATAACATGCACTCTTTCTCAATTTGAAGGAAATAAAGAACGATAACACCGTCAGCATAAGACGCAAACCAAACTGTTGTCTTCTGAGGATACACTGGACTTTACTGAATGACTTTTGTATTTTCCTCACTCCAAATAAGACAATTTTGCTTATTAACGTAACCATTTATCCAGAAATGACTTTCATCAATAAAAATGTCGGACATGTTGCAGTTGTTCAAGAGCCCAATCGGCAAATATGCAACGCAATAAATGATCATTTGGCTTTAATTCCTATACAAGCTGGATCTAAGGGTTATATGACCAGGTTTTTATGCAAAATATACCATGTTGTGCCATGTGGTACCCCTAAATGTTGGAATATTGAGGAATCGATAAACTTGGATCTTCTGTTATACTTTTATTTATTGCTTTTCTTATTAAGAATAATTCTTGTAAAACATTTCAACAATTCCACGAATAGCTTGCTCCAATGGATGATTGTGATGACCATAAAATTCGTAAAGTGCTCGTTGAGTTTGACGGATCGAAAACTGATTTTGATAATAAGTTTTAATAACTTCCAAATATTGTTCCAATGTAAAACGACTCGTACAGAAATGATACCGACTATAGTGAAAAAAAACAATGGCTACGTTTACACTGACAAATTTTTAGGTCACCTAACTAAAAGTTAGGTTTGGGTCAGACGTGTTTACACCGTACTAGACCTAAGTCTAAAACAACGTCATATGTGAACATTTATAGAACTTGGATATCAAGAAATCAGCTGTTATCTGTCAAAACTTCTTAAGTCGATTTAAATTTAAGGTAAGTGTGCAATATAAGTGACCTAACCTAGGTTACTTTGGGCATGTTTACACCGTCATATTTAGGTCAACCTAAGCACTTAAGTCTCTTTTTAAGTCTCGGTGTAAGCGTAGCCAATGACAGCAGTAAATATATTAAACAGAAGTGTTATCACACGTAATTAGATAACCCTATATTATATTTGCTGCACTAAAGTAGCTATAAATTTAAGGAAGGAAAGATTCGAAATTTGAAATTAGTGACTTTTAATAATTTCCGGAGACGATAATAGCATATTAGAAGACTTTTTCTTGTATCACATTTCTACCTTTGAGACCAATTAATTCAAATAAAAGCCTGATTGCAAATCATATTGTGGAACGATTTTTTAAAAGAACTTTTATAATAAAAATTCTATATCAAATTAGTTTTCAGTTCTGTTATAGCTGGGTCTGATTTGAAATTTAGATTTTTAGTTTCCGGGTTCGAGCGTGATGAGTTTATATTACAAGAATTTTATCAACCATAAAGTGCATCAAAAAAATATATAAAATATTTTCAAATTTAATTCGAAATGTCTTAATTAACAAAAAAGTATAATCGAATCTAAGCTGGGTTTTTTTGTAAACGTAAACGTAAACCATGTATTTAATGTTTAAGGAAAGATTTCGGGTATTACTGGGACAAAGACTATAAAATCATACGATAAGGCTCTGTACGTATGTCCGTGAGCTGGAAATCGGCTCCAGTTTATTTAATAATTTGGAGAATGTTTTCTTCTTCATTCTTGTGCAATTTTGAAAAGAATTTAAGTCCTTAAATTGAAGTTCCATTATCACAAGTTCTGTAATACCACGACCTGAATCTCTTCTTAAAAGCCACTTCCTATTTCATACTGCTATTTTTCTTCTTTCGTTTTTCAAAATGATTGCTGCTAGATAAATAACACTTAAAAGTGTAATTTTTTGTTTATTAAAGTTCATTTGAAGTTTGTCACTTCACGTTTAACCTAAAATTTTGACATTTCACTCAAACGATTTGTCAGATAGTTGTAAAGAAAACAATCAAGAATGTTTAGAACATATGACAACTGAAAATCAAAAATCAGATACGAAAGCATATGACAAAACATATAGGCTACTATTCTCAAATCGTAAATTCGCCCTGTAGACACAAAAATCCGATCAATGTCGAAATTACTATTCTGGAATCATATGTATATGTAACTGTTCTATAAGTTGCTGTCAAATCCGCTGTAACTTTACCAGTGAGTTAAAAATAACGGAACTCATTAAAAAGTGACATAAAATTTGAAATTGTGTTTTAATAAAAGGAAAATTGAAGTGAAAATTATTTAAATTGTGTATGGAACAGATAAAAATAAAAGTAAATCAATAATTCCAAGAAAATTTAAATTTTTTACTAATTTTTTTTATAGTGAAATTTTTTAAATCTTTGGACGTAATTCATCGTTGGGAAGAAAAAAGAGAAAAAAAAATTACGCGCAGAATTATCACAACACTACTACAGGGGAACTGATAACAGCTGATGTTGGTATTGTCACAAATATGTTTTCCAACTGTTCCGTGACAATTTTTGGCTATTTTTCTCTTTAAAACCCATTATTATTATATAGATTATTAATTTTTAATAAATAAAAACAAAAATTTAATAAAAAAACACAAATTTTCAAACTTTTTTTTTCCCATTTTTGACATATCACAAAACACGGCGAATTGATTTTACAGTAGCGAAATGGAAACAAATTGGGCATTTGGGCATTTATGTAAATTGGCTTAAATAATTCTTCGTATGGAAAGTTAAAGTTATATATAAATACGATTTGAGAATTACCCACATAGTCTGAAGACACCTTTACTGTTATTATGGACATGAAATGTCCGAAAATATTGACTAATCAATCCTGAGAAATTGTTAATTCGTTACCTAGAGTAATACTAAAAGAAAATCAATAACCTAATTGTTATAAAAATGTTAGGCCTAAGTTCTGGTACGATCGTTACAATGAAATTGTGGAATAAGTGATAGATAGATAGATAGATAGATAGATATAGCAATAACCAAGTAGCATTCTAAATTTCATCAAAATTGCATAACGCGTTTTTGAGTTATTTTGTCAACGGACGGACGGTAGTACCAAACATGGAGCATTAATATAGGGAATTTTTTTCAGAATTTTGGCTCATTTTCAAAACCCAATTACCCCAATTTGTTCTGCCAGAATTCCACAATTTTTTCTAAGTATTCTATAAGATGTCACCTTTTCAGCGCGCTATAACATAACTTGATAGGATTAGAACTACTAAAGTTATACGATTCTAAAGCCAACTATTGGAAAAAAAACGCCACGAACTTTCTGCTTAATTGAATATTTTAAGGTTTTTCTCTCCATAACTTCGTTTCTTCATTCTCAAATTGGCCCAAATTCACAGGTAGGCTGGCGCCTAATAGTATAAACACGTTTCGTAAATTTGATTCAAATCCGTATATAACTTTTTAAAATACTTTGGAAAAACTTTATGAACAGGCTTATTTTAGGCTACAACTATTTCTTTCTCCAGTATCCTTAGACCGATTTGACTGAAAATTAACTGGGTATCGTCTATTTATGCAGTTAACCTACATAATTAATTTGAACAAAATCGGGTCACAAATTTTCCAATTACATCCGAAAAACCATAACAAAAAAAACGACAAAACTTTCTGGTCACCCTGGTTTTTCCTTTATAACTTTGCCCCCCGTGGATCGATTTGGCTCAAATCCAATACCAAATCAAGTTAAGGAATAAGCAACTCAAATTATAAATTTCATCAAAATCGGATAACGCGTTTTTGAGTTATCTTGTCTACGGACGGACGGACGGACGGACGGACGGACGGACGGACATGCATAAATCGATATAACTTTTGATTCCCTACACAACCATACCTTTGAAATTTTTCTCCGATTATTATTTCTATGTGTTACACACTTAGTGACAAAACTAATATACCCTCTGGTAGTACCTACCATAGGGCATAAAAAGACACCTCTTCATTAGAACGAATGGAAATTGAAACACTGTTATTAGAACAGTTGATTAAGGAAAATATGTTCTCTCAAGATTTTTTAGCTAAAATCTATTTATTAAGCTATTTCTGCATTTTTTTTTAAAAAAAACATCTTTGAAATAAGTTAATTTTCCTTTGTAAAATTATTTCCTTCATTCTAACAATCGTGCTATAACTTAGGCCTTAGGCGAAATCCAGAATTGTACATTCTATGTATGTTGTTCTGTGGTATAGGTTTTTTTTGCAGGTATGACATGTCGAACACGTTTGGACAGATTTTGACAGTTTGGTGCCATAAGTATCATAAGATTAGACAGTAATTCTCAAATATCTCTGAAACTAGACCGGTCATATTTTGGTGGGAGGTGTCATCTTAAAATGTTAAAATTTCTGAGCAAACCTTTAAAATTTAAACGTTATTGGTTGGCATTATTCAATTTTATGACATCAAAAAATTACCTATTGAAATAATACATGGAACAAAGAGCTCTTATTAAATTTCACGTAAAACTTGGTACAAAAACCATACCACCATTCTAAGTTACGGAACTTTAATGCCACTCCATGTATTTCCATTTCATTTCACTTCACAATAATTATTTTTCTGAAATCTTGACGTCAAATTAAACTTTTTTTCCCTAACTTTATCGACGAGAACGCCAGAAAAGAATACGAGCAAATGTTAGTATTTTGAAGTTTTAGTAAAGTGAATGTTAAAACGGTTTTAACTTTCCGAAATTGTACTTATGAAAAATGAAATCACATGATATCAGATTTTGATGTGGTAAAAGAAAACGAAATATATTTTTACTTTTTCCACTTTTAGGGCCGCCGCACACATGAGCTAAGCTATGCGGGCGAGCCTCGCTGCAGTTTCGTAACTTAGCTGGGCCTCGCTAACCTCGTTGTACACTTGAACTAAGCTACGCGGCGATATTTTTAGTAAATTTATTCTATCAGTTCTATTTGAGCCGCCAGAGTACAGTATCGATGAATTATTACTAGACCTTTTCCACTTGACACTTACACATTTCTGTCAACAAGATACTAACACAAAATAAAGAAGACATACTACACTTTTGCAAACATCGATTCTAGACTGTATAATGCCGAAGGAAGTATATGTTAGTGTCAGCGATGCCACCGAAGCTCGTTCGCGCAGTTGAGGTCTGAACTATGTGAAAGAGCTTAGCTCGTGCCGCTCATCACCAGGCGAAGTAGTGTCATAGCTTCACTGAAGTGTGCAACGACCAATGCAAATGCTGAATTTCTTACTTTCAGCGAGAAACTTAGTTTACATAGTATAGCTTGCTTAGCTCAAGTGTGCGGCGGGCGTTACCACTTTGATTTCTGATTGTGATTCATCCTTAATGCTTTCTAGAGTACAATTCAATTATTTGATGGGCACATCGGATACGGTAAGTTGTCTTTTATAACACAAGATAAATTTGTGACTCGTCCGTGAATCATGAAATTCTAAGATCATATTTTTCCAATGTTAATCAAAAAAAGAGAAAAACGCTAGCTGCATTTTCAAGACTAATTTTGAATTTCTAACAATTTGTCCACGAAGATAAGCACAGATAAGTAAATCAGCCGGAAATTTCTTTCAAATTTTTGTACATAAATCTTATTCTAAAATTTTTTTTGTTAGTTTCTCAGCGTGGGAAGAATACTCATTAATTTTATAGAAATTTAAAAAAATTCAATATTCAAGAATTTGATTCGAAAATTATGAATATACTGGGTCCGGTAATTGAAGTGTCTGGATTTAAAAACGCTGTAATGTTTTTGTTTATTGATCGGTTTTATTAAAATTTATGGAAATGATAGCTTATAATACATACTTAATTTTACAAGTATTCGAATGGTATGTAACCGCCTTTTGCCTTAATCAACAGCTTCAATTTCTTTTTAACCGATGCACACGATGCTCACACGATGTCTTGGCTTAAACGGTTCTATTCACGAGTCAAATCTTTTTCGAAACAGGCCAAAATTGTGTTTGTTTGTTTTGCAAGCCGCTGCTTGTAAAATTCCCCAAATTAAATAATCGAACGGATTTAGATTTGGTGAATACGATGGTCACTGTTGTGTCGAAATAAACTTCGGCACATTGTTTTGTAACCATTGTTGATTTTGTCGTGCTTTGTCCGATGTCCTGTGGAAGATTTTCATCAACTTTGGAAGTCATCGACGATATTATCGTATTTTCCAAAAGGAATAAACAAAAAGGTTGAAATGCGTTTGACTAAGTTTAGCTAGCTTGCAGGAGTTTATACTGAAATCTTTTCTATACACGAAGTAGCTTCAGGACAATATTCGTCCACATGCTGCATTGAATAAAAATTGCTTATATCCAATTTGGGCTAGGATTTTCCGACGCCCGCCGTCTATTTTCCAGACATACATATATGGTATCCCCTTCAGATTACCACTTGTTCTGATCAATGCAGAGTTAATTTACATGAAAACGAAGATAGCTCAATGATTATTTAGTCCTAAAATGGCCAAATTTCTATCGCAGTGAAACGCCAATTTTACCCTAAATTTGTTTTTTGAGCAAAATAAGATGGTCATCATTTCGCTATTTTGATGGAGAAATTTGTATCATCAATGATAACTGCAGTGTACATGCAATCGATGTTGTAAGGTAGAACATAGTAGACCTAGCCTGTCAACAAATTTTAGGAGTAGGATCAGTAAGGCCTATGTGCTAACGCCCGTAACTTTGTAGGCCCTCCAATATAATACCAGGTAAAACTTAGTTTTGATAACCAAGTAATCTGTGAAATCATCGATTATATAAGCATTAGTTTGGATGTTGGTCTGGAGAGGTCGAATCGCTTATTCAATTTAAATTTCTTTAAGTCATCGTGGAGCAATTTTAACGGAAATCCTTTCAATTCTTCAAGACTGTCAAAGTAAGAAAATCTACGACCAAATTCTAATCCGACAATTTAAGTTATTATCTAAACTAATTTGTTGTCAATCGAACTTTTATAAATTCAAACAAACAAAAGTTACCTAATCAGAAATAAATTTATTGCAAATTTATTATATTAATTTTAAATATGCGCAAATCATTTACAAAATTTCCATGGTTTGTTTGCTTAATTTGCCAAATATCATATAACTTTGCACCAAGATAATTAGCCATAACAAATCAACGAATAATTCTTTCATTGAAAACTGAGTCAGAAGTGATATTGCTATAGTACAGGGTAAAATCAGCGTTGTCGTATTCATTAAAAGAGTCATTGAGTCCCTTGCAGTATGCAATGGGTTAGATGATTTTCCACAGCTGGCCCTAAACAATTTTCCAACATCGTCCGATATTAAGTACTAGTAATGGAAACTGCAACATTGACCACGTTTACACCGATACTTAAAAAGAGACTTAAGTGCTTAGGTCGACCTAAATATGACGGTGTAAACACGCCCAAAATAACTTAGGTTAGGTCACTTAAATTGCAGACTTACCTTAAATTTAAATCGACTTAAGAACTTTTGACAGATAACAGCTTATTTTTTGATATCCAAGTTCTATAAATGTTCACATATGACGTTGTTTTAGACTTAGGTCTGTTACGGTGTAAACACGTCTGACCCAAACCTAACTTAGGTGTCCTAAAAATTTGTCGGTGTAAACGTAGCCATTGTCTTCATTATCAAAGAAATATGAGTTAATGATTCTCCCAGACAATACACCGCACTAAATAACACATTTAAGTGTGTGTAATTGTCGTTAATGAACTCCTCTTGGATTCTCCGTAGCTCATATCCTGCAGTTCTGTTTGTTTACGAAGCCATTTAATTGGAAATGGGCTTCATCGCTCATTATCAAATTGTGAATAAAATGTGGATTTTCTTCTGATTTTTGTCGGAAATAAAGTTCAATGATTTTGATTCATTGTGTGCATTAAGCATATTAAGCCAAAATGCTTTTTTAATTTCCAGCCAAATGAATGTTTTTAGGTAAAGTATGACATTAGTTCGAAAACTTAACTTTATTAAGGGGTAGAAAGATGAGAATAAGTCCAAAATTCGTTTTATCAAAAGTAATTAGCTCCATGTCCGTCTGTCCGCTTCTTTAAATCATTAATAAAATCTAAACGGTTATACTTAAAATATACCATATTAGCAGCAATAATGTATCTCCGGATTCTCGATTAAAATACGATAAGAGACAAAATTTTCTCAATTTTTGAGAATAGTTAATCGAGTATTCTCATTTCAATTATTAAATAATATAAACCTTTAAAGACCAAAAAGTAAGAAGAAGTAGAACCAAATAGCGGAATTGAATTTGTCGGCTACCAATTTTTGTTCTTCGGAAGGAAATGATTTGTTTTTTAGGTTTTTTTTTTCTGGCCCGAACTTTTTGCCACCGAAACTGCTCGTGAATTTTGATGAAATTTTTACAATTTTTGTATTGAGCGCCAACTCAGATTTGATTAAATTTTCATCGAAATTCATTTATACCAACGCTTTCTTTTTTTACACTTTTGTAGTTTCATTCTTTGTCAGAATTTGACTATCGCAACACAATTTTTGTACACGTCATGGAAACCAAACTACTCGACCGAATTTGATAAACATAAGAAAGATCTGATGAAATTTTGAACCGAATTTGAAGGAAGACGGAAAGGAGCGGGAAGAGAGGAGCGAAGTGGGACACCAGTGGGATGAAAGCAGTATCAAAATGAGACATAGTCGGGTCCAAAAAATGCATTATATTAAACGTAGTGCACATTTACATGAAGTTATATTTCATCATTAATGGCATCCAATATTCTATCAAATGAAAAAAAAAAAACTCATTGGTATCGTATTTGGTTTCTTAGAAATCATCTTGGGTAACCCTATACTAATAATTTTTGGCATACGGTATACGGAACGATCCAGTAGTGTAAAGCTAAGACCTAATATTATTTGAAAAAACTTTTTAAGGATTTTAATTCAAAATTTTCTTCTTATTATTATTAAAAGTGTCAGCTGAAAATTTAAGAAAATACAGCCTTAAAATAGGGCTGCCCTATGAGATTTCATCGACGCTTAAAAGTGGACCTGAATAGATAAGTTATACTAAAGACATATTAGCAGCGATAATCTAAATTATCTCACTATTCTCGGTTAAAATTCGATAATGGACCAGATTTTCGCAATTATTCAGAATAGTTAACTGAGAATTTTAATCTAAATTATTGAATAATTGAGAACTTTTCGCTCTTTGAGTGTGAAAAGCTTTAAAGCTTTCGCTTTTAAATCTGGTAATACCGTTCATATTTATTGATATAAACTTTCAAAAATAAAAAGTTAGAAGAAGAACTCGAACGAAATAGCAGATTTGAATTTGGCGGCTCCAATTTTTTTGTATTTTGAAGGAAATGATTCTTTTTTTTTAAAAATATAATACTTTTAAATTTTTTCATTTAGATTTTATATGTTTGCATATTAATAAATAATTTTTTTTTACTTCCAAAATTTTCTAACCACAAAAAGATTTTATAAAAAGCTTTGAGAAATGTCAAAGAATAATTGAGAATGAATTTTAATCCAGAAAAATAGAATGTGTCGCAATTCTCTATTAAAAAATAATCCACTGGATTAAATCGTGTAGTATGTCTAGGGCATTACTCTTGCATCGTCTAATCACGAATTGAAAATATATTAATTTCTTTGGTTCAGTTTTCACTGAAAGAATTATACAACAAAATTTGATACTTAAAAATGTACTAAAATAACAAATTTTCTTTGATTAAATCAAATAAATTAAATTTAAAGGCAAAAAAAAAGCTTCCAAACTTCTCATTTTCAAGGTGATAACACAGTCGTAAATTAAATCTTGTATATTTAACTAAATATGTCGAAAGAAAAAAAAAATTCTATCTAATCCGAATATGAAACACTTTTTTGTTTAAATTAAACTTGAGAAAAAGTTTTATTAAGACTTCAGACGTAAATAAACACAAAAGTTTTAACTAATATAGGGTGAGCCAATTTGAGTTTTCTACGTTGGCAGCACTGAAAATCAAGAAGCACTTGTTTTTAAAGTCTCAAATGTCAGTTTGCAACAACACATTTACGAAATGGATCGCTTAACCACCACTTAACACGTGTTACAGCAGCAGTAATTTGATGCTAATTTATCAACGAAAAATCCTTTTCTTTGATGAGGCACATCTCCACTTATTTGGATATGTTAATAAACAAAATTGCCGGATATGTGGAGATAGAAATTGTCATGAAATCACGAGACACTATTACATGGCCAAAAAGTGACTGTTTGGTGCGCATTGTGGTTAGGCGGCGTCATTGGGCCTTACTTTTTTAAAAACGATCAGGATCAAACTGTAATAATCAATGGTGAGCGATATAGACGCATGATAACCGATTATTTCTGTCACGAAATCGAAGATATTGATGTAGAAGACATATGCTTCCAACAAAACGGTGCAACTTGCCACACAACGGATCAACTCGTGAAATGTTTGCAGGTCGCATTATTTCACGTGTTGGTGGCGTCAACTGGCCGCCAAGATCATGGGACTTAACGCCGTTGTGTTACGTTCAAAATTGTGTCTACCCCAACAAACCCAAAACGTTGGAGCACCTAAAAAAACAACATCCGCCAAGTTATTGTCGAGATACCATCCGAAATTTACGAAAAAGTCATCGAAAATTACCTCGAAAGGATCGGCAGCTGCAGAAGGTTCAGGGGCGGTTATTTAATTGATATTATTTTCATGATTAATGAAATACATAACATTTGTGATTCAACAAAATAAAATAAGTATATTTCGTTAAATTTATGTGTTTTATTTTGTTCAGAAACTGAAGTTGGATCACCCTGTATGAATAGTAAATCAATTCTCATTAGAATACCCATACATAATAATGGAACGTTTCTGACAGGTTACAAACTTTATAAATTAGATGACATTGTTAAAATTTAGCAAATTTAAAATAAGCAAATCATAGAGTACAACAGTCGTTGATAAAATGTGACAGGCAGATGAAGAAGTGATGACGACTGTTTTGGTCATCTTTAGTTCCATTAGTAATTTTTTCTTACATTAAAAAAAATAAATGTCAGAGAACATTGTATGCATAAACAAGTACCACAGACGGATAACTAGCGAAGACAAAGAGTGGTCAAGACTGAAAACACCAGCTAGAAACGTACCGAAGAATGGTAGTTGTTATCTTCATAAATTAACTTGATAGAGTAAAGGCCAATCTCCACACAGACATCCTATTGTGATAAAAGTGTGGGATGCACTTATGCAAAATTTGGTTAAACAGAAAGGGAGAAACACTCATCATACTAATTTTATCGTCTTCCGCATTTCTCATTTCCCCATCTGATTCTTCATCTGCCAGATGATTCCCCTCAAACACAGAAGAACATGTTCATCTGATTTAATGGAACTTCAGCAAAAATATTGGGTTGCTCGGAAAGTAATTCCATTTTTTTTGCTGAAAATGAAAGACTATTTTCTTATAGTGTATAAATATTTTATTGAAATATATATTCTTCATTTTGGATCAATACCTTTTGCCATCTTTCTGGCAATAGCACGATTCCACACTCATAAAACTTCTGATCTTTGTTGGCAAATAACTGATCCAAGTCATTTTTGACGGCATAATTTGGAGTAAAGGTTTTACCGGCTAAAAAATTCTGTAGAGACTGGAACAAGTAATAATCCAAAGGTGCCAGATCTGGAGAATATGGCAAGTGTAGTAGTAAATCACATCCAAGTTGTAAGAGCTTTTGGCGAGTTAACAAATTTGTATGCGGTCTTGTATCTTGGTGGAACACTACACCTTTTCTATTGATCAAATCTGACCTTTTCTGTTTGAGTGAATCATTCAATTTTTCCCGTTGATGACAATACACTTCAGAATTGATTATTGTATTGTCCGGTAGAAGCTCAAAATGAACGATTCCCGATAGCATCACCTTTTTTTTGATGAATATCGCTTTTCGAAGCGCTCTTCTTCCTTTATGATCTTTTTCGTTTAACATTGTTGTAGACAACCCATTTCTCGTTCCCAGTGATGATTCGCTTTAAAAATCGATCATATTCTTGACGTTTTAGAAGCGAATCACAGACGTCAATGCGACGAAGCAAATTTCTTTCTGCAAGAACATATGGAACGCATATTTCTAGTTTTGAAATTAAACCAAGGTGTTTTAGGTGATCATAAACAGTTGAATTCGATTAGGGCATGGTTTGAACAAGTAATTAATTCCGCAAACAAAATTAATCTAAATTTTGAATATTCAACGTCAAAAAAATTAATTCTTTCATTTAAGAGAAGAATAAAGTTGAAAAGGGACAACTAGACACGATCTTCCCAATGCTTTGTTTGAAAATGACAGAAACAAAAAATTCCGCACAAAATAACGAAAGAAAATTACAAATTTTTCATTAGAAAGAATGAAATAACCTATAAATCAAATATACTCTATTTTACAAAGTGCTTCCTATAAGATAATTGTAGTAAGCGGGAGCATTAATAGTCTTATGGATTTTGGACTAAAGAAAGAATGAAACAAAAAAATTTCTTTTAACTTAATATTTGTATAAATATTGTATTCTCCCAACACGTTTTCAAGCATTGGAGCATGTACGAATAATAAGTAGAAGAGAAATTCTGTTAATATTTTAAGTGTTAGTTCCTGTATGAATAGTGATTCTTATTTTTTACATAAGTATTAGAATTGTTTAATAAAGATAATTCTATATCTATCTCTGTTTTGCTAACATAATGTAATCAGAAAAAGATGATAGAAAGGTAGAGAGAATCATATTCATTTTTAAGAGAATATTTCTTATTTTCTTTTTATTTCTTATTCTTCCATATATTCTTGGAAATTGGTCACTTTTCCTTAAAAAGTTTTTTTTTACATAGGAAGGAATTAATTACCTTAAGGCCTCAATTACTCACTTGTTCACAAACCTCGAAAAGTAATTAATCACGCCATGCCCTAAATTCGATAAATTTAATTTAATATAATTATGGGATTAATTGAAGCCTTTATTCAAAATATAACTAACTACATGGTTAGACTGAGTAAAGTTTGCCTATCACTGTAAAATATACCAATGAAAGCTTAGGTAAAAAAACAGAAACATTTTAGGTAATCAGAAAAAAAAATGGAAAGAAGAAAAACTATATACCTAGAAAAAAAAAAAGAATTAACTATTATCTAATGATCTTTAAAAATTCTATGCTTAGAGAATGGAATGACATTATCAGTAGAACCCGTTCGCTAGGTCTATCAACATCAGGTTTTTCTGATATCTTCGAACATGAAATGGGCAAGTGTGTAATTAGTTAAGATAAATTATGTTCATCGCATTAATAAGCCTATACCATTATAATTTAGAGTCTATAAAAAAGCATAAGGAAAAAGAAATTGAGCTAGCGTTTACATGCGGTTGGACGGAATAGATTTAAATTATGATAACATTGATATAAAATCTAACATATGAAAGAAAAATACAGTTGACCCACCTATAACACGGTAGATACGTTCCGTATTATATAAGTCACTTAGATTAAACAAATATATGAGCCGTTCACAGCCCAAAACGACTAACTTACTTGTTATAACTTTCTTTAATAATTAGGCTTAAGACACTACATAACAACAATTTTTATGGACGTTGTTTTTTTTCATAAGAAATGTATACAAATTTATCAATATTTTCTAACTTTACTGGGATTTCCCCGAAGTATGAGAAGCACAATGACGTTTAGTGTTACCAGCCAAAAGTTATATTAATTATTGGCGCTAAAACGTAATAAAATCCCAACATCTGTCTCTTTTACCGTGTTATACGAGCCTCTTTTAGCGTGTTATACGAACACGATCGCAGTTTTGTCGCCGTGTTATACGAATCCGCCTTATGTCTATGAACCCCTGTTATAGGGGGTCTACTGAATATAGGAAAATTTCCGAGAACATAAAAATGCATAAGCAAAAGATGATGGGATTCAGAGATTCCAGAGAAGAAATTTTCATGACCACACATCTAATGTGCATCTAATTTTACATACACACAGAAAAATCATAAAGCTTTTGACTAGTTCTGACATCTGCGTTTTTTGTGAAAACTCAGTTGTGATAATCGAATTTCAGTAACCCGGCCTATAGTTTACTGTGCCTATAGTTTCCGCCGGCGCTCCTTAGTATCGCATCTACGTAATGTTAGTGATTAAGCCTGATTGCCGAACGAATCAAATGCTGTTGAGACTCGAGTAAAATACCGTTAAGACCATTGTGGGCATTGTGCTCCTTGAACGAACACATTTGGAAAATAGGGACAGCTGAGAGTCTAATATGTGTAGCTTGTTTGGAGAAAAACGAGTCATCAGAACACTTTTTGTGTAAATGCCTGGTATTTTGTAGAACGAGTCTTTCTACACTAGATACATGCACTCTGAATAAGTTAACTAATTTAGACCTGACTACGGTGCCGATCTTTATTTAGAAGGACAAATCGGTTCGTGGAAGAGACGTAACCTTTAATTCAATTTTAGGAAGACGTATACATTAATTACCATATATTAAAATCAAAAAAGGGCTTGGTTCACTAACGTCACATTAGTTTGACAGGTTTGTCAAACAAACTTACATTGGATAAGTATTTGAAGTGTTTGAAGGAAATCTTGATTGACAGCGTCTTTGTCAACTAATTTGATCGTTTACAGGGACTTTTACAGGCTGATCGTAAATTTACTGAATTATAATTGCGGAAAAATAATTAGTTAATATTTTCTAAGATGACTTTTAATTAACACACACTACGAAATGTAAAAACTAAAGATAGAGAATGATAAAGAAAAAGAATAGTTAGCTAATTATACGCAGTAAGTACATTAATCAAGAGTTTTGCAGAAAAAAAACATCTACTAACGGCCTATAGCTGATTTTTTGATGCGCTATGGTAGAAATGGGATTCGTAGTTAACAAATCTATAGTTTAATGAATTAACTCTGAGAAAGAAACACCAAAACTACTAATATTTCATAGATTTTTCGCCATAACTTTGTTTCGTCTTTTTGAAATTCGATCAAATTCACAGACAGCCCGCGGCTTAATAGCATAAAAACCTTTTGCAAATTTTATTGAAATCGGAATATAGTATAACTTTTTAAAATACATCGGAAAAACTTTATGAACAAGCTTATTTTCCCCTACGACTATTTCTTTCTTCACTATCCTTGGACCGATTTCACTGAAATTTTACGTCGTAGTCAACTAATGGAAATAATTTAAACAAAATTGCCACACAAATTTTTAAATTAAATCCGAAAAACCATCTCGTCACCCTGGTTTTTGTTTAATAACTTCCCTCCCACTCGGTCAATTTTGCTGAAATGCAATATCAAACCAAGTTAAGGAATAACCAACACACACATTGTAAATCTCATTAAAATCGTATTACGCGTACTTTTTTTTTTTTTAATTGCTAACTTCAAGCGTTAGTGTACGGCCACATAGGCTCTGCGCTTTCTACGCGAAATGTGAAAAATATTAACGCTGTGAGAGGAACGAAAAGGGTGAGCGAAAAGTGTCCACATCGTATATCACTCTTGTTATTGAACACATTTACATTTTCTCTAGTTTGTCAGTTAATTCACAAATGCAAATACAAATCCTGTTCGCAATTGAAAAAAAAATCATGGCGTTCTCGTTCGAAAGAGTCGAAGAATTGAATTTCAATTCTTCTCTTTTCTCTATCGTATCTTACTTTCAACGAACTCAGCTATATGGCTACTTCTATTTACACGCGTATATTTATCGTTGCTCTCATCTTCGGAAACGCACGTAGAAAGCGCAGAGCCTATGGGGCCGTACACTAAGAATTATAGGAAGATCTCTTAATGCAAAACGTATGAAACTACGATTAACAGACTCCAATCTGTTAATTAGACTTTAATGGTAGGAAGACCATACTTGACTCGCGTATTCCAATAGTCTAACCAAAGTAATGAAGAGTGCTTTAGTTATATGAGCCTCAAAGCCTTATGTAGAGTTGGCTCTATGAACGAGTGAATTAATATGTAGCTTGAAGTTAAGTTATGTTGTATACGGACGGATGGACGGACGGACATGGATAGATCGATATAACTTTTGATTCTTTACACAACGGTACCCTTGAAACGTTTCTACGATGATTATTTTGATGTCCTACACACTTAGTGACAAAACTAATATACCCTCTGGTAGTACCCTACCATAGGGCTTAAAAACAAGTTGCAAAGTGATAATCGATAACGCTTCGAATGAATTTAAATTGTATAACCTGATTTGAAAATGTCTAATAAATAAAAGACAGTAAAAAAAAAATTGTGTTCGAATATCGTTTTAATTAGATGACATAATTTAGAGATTTTAGATTATTCGATCTAGAATTGAATTAATCAAAACAAAAAAAGAACACGGAATGATGTTGTCTTAAACAAATTGATTAACTTTGCTAAAGGCGCCTTTAGACTATCTGTTCTTTTGTCATATGTTTTCGTATCTGCTTTTTGGTTTTCAGTTGTCATATGTTCTAAACCAAGGGTGTCCAACCTTTTTGTTTCCCTGGGCCGCATTGGAAGAAGACATGATGTTTTGGGCCGCAAGCATATTACTATCTATAAATCCATATCATAAAATGAATGTGATGCTTGGCATTGAAGTTGAGAAACTAAACCGTCAATATCTGGTTCGATTGACGTGGTTGCAATTGTCAGGCAGTTCTCAAGGTGTTCATCCAACATGTTGGTTCTAATTTTACACTTAGTATGTTTCATTCTTCACTTAATTCACTAGGTGATAAACAACACAACAATGTAGCTGAGCGAGCAACGCAAAGAGAAAAGAATTACTACATAACGAAAGAGCTTTCTGTTCTGGTCCTGTTTCTGTTGTTTGTCACTTGGCAGCTTTAGCACGAGAGCGCAAACCCACAAATCATTCCTCAGGAAAATGGACATGCTTCAGTAACTTTGAATATTTTCGGGCCGCATTGATACTTTCTTTGGGCCGCATGCGGGTTGGACAGCCTTGCAATAGATCTTTAAAGTTGCAGTACAAGAACACCATAAAACTTAATCTTAATGATGTCAATGTCGTCTTCTTTTTTTTTAAATAGTAGAACTGAAGAAACAATTTTTTTAAATCACTAGCATTTACTATAACTCAGCTTACTAGGGAACACAATTGTAAAATTTCTTCTTAAGTAGTTTTTTATTGTCAGAGAAGTCAAAGCATTCAATATTTAAATTAACTCCACGAACCATACGTGTGATTGGTTCATTTTTCCCATAATCAGTTCAATGAAAATTGATGTGATAGAACTCAGTCAGTGATCTTTATTTCCGCCAGAATTTTTGGGAACAAATTTCGCCGGTCAAAAGTTGATGAATGAGTACAATACCTGCAACCACCTTTCTTTGGAGAGAGGCTGGTTATCAATTAATTTAAGGCGGTGGAAGAATGAAGCTATCCCGCCATGGGAGACCGCGAAGTGCAAGTCTTAGAAATTTCAGCTGGGAAGATTCGATTCTGTTAATGTCGATAGCAAGGTGTGGAGACCAGACCTGACGGGCAAATTCAAGCTGTGGTCAAAAAAATGAAAGGCATTAAGACCTAGTAACATAGGGATCATTAAATTCTTTTGACCAACGCTTCTATAAAGCCAAGCATAGAATTACCTTTATTGACTATGTCTTCAAAACGGTTCCTGAATGTGAATTCCTGATCACAGATTACTCCAAGATCCCTTACGTGTACAACTTTACAAATGGGAAATCCATTGAGCTTGTAAAGCAGGCATGTCAAACACGCGGCCCGCTAATTTATGAATTGCGGCCCGCCTGGACCTAAAAATTTTTAAATATCAAGCTTTGACAATTGAAGCTGGAAAGTTTGAACTTTTTGGTTAATGCTGGCGCGAGGCGTCAAATGAAAAGCGGCAGCCGAAACAAAACGAAGATAAAACACAAGACGATCAAGACAAAGTCCAGTGTTTGCTCAATCGTTTGCGAATGAAAGGGAATTTTGCTTTTTATTCATGTAGGATGGCTATCAGATGTAAGAACATCAATCAAGTAGAGAAAATGCCGACATGATCACTGTTAACTTACGAACTATCGAGAATGTAAAAATGTTTATACAACTGCATGATAACATTCGAAACAAGTCCTATGTAAACTTTAGTGCGCGGCCACATAGGCTCTACGCTTACTACGTGCACTTTCGAAGATGAAAGCAACGATAAATATGAGTTTGACATGCCTGTTGTAAGTAAAGTGAATAGGGTTTTTTTCTTACAACAAACAGATAGTCTGAAGGCACCTTAAGTAATATTTGGTTTGATATTTTTCTCGAACAGCAACTTTTCTTATGAAAATCTTGTCTTGTTTATTTTCTAATAATATTCAAAGAAAATAAATTTTAATTTTATTGTGTCTCGAAATAAAATTGACTACATTTCTTCTTAAATTAAAATAGACAACAGCTTTTCTTCTTTATCCGAAATCATTTCAAATTTCAAGTAAAATTAAATCTCCATTCGACTTTTTTTCAGTCCGACTGAAATTATGTCTTGAAATTAGTCCAATGGAGTCCTGTGGTTACATTATCGTGGCTAATATGTCTTTAATATAAACCATTGAATGCTGTTTTCAATAAATCGATTATCTAAATTCTAGTCTGGCACATGGTTACATCCTGCTGGAATAACATTTTACTGAGATCAATTTTATTCAAATTTTGAAAGAAATAATCATCGATCTGTAACCTGTTCCTATTGATGAAATGTGCACTCCTCCTACATTTTGAAAGAAATACGGACCGATGATATCATCAGGATAAAACGCACAAAAACTGTTACCTTTTCAGGGTTCCATGGGCTCTGGTGGACTTAATTGAACTATTTGCAAGAACGATGATCATATACTACATTGGATGCTTTTTTATTCCATAAGTTTCGAATGATTTTGTGTGTTACATGCTTGAAGCATACAGGAGTCGGCATAAGTATTTTTACATTTGAAATTTTTTGTAATACGACTTTATTGAGTTCTAATTCGCCGAAGACTGTGCTGCGTTTTCTCACACCGGACCAAAAACAACAACGCGTCAAAGATTCGGAGCGCTGTTTGGAGGTGTTCAAGGGAGATAAAAGGGATTTATTGCATCGGTATGTGACAATGGATCCATTACTACACACCTAATTCAAAAAGAGTGGACAGCTAAATGCAGAGCAGCCGGTGAAAGTTGTCCAAAGCGACCAAAAATTCAAGTCAGCTGGCAAGATTATGGCATCCGCATTTTGGGACACGTATTGTATTTTGTTCATCGACTATCTTGAGAAAGGTAAAAGTATCAATAGCGAATATTTCATGGCATTATTGAAAACGCCCTCACATTCAAAAGAAAAAATTGCTGTTACATCAAGACAATGTCCCGTGTCACAACTCGATAAAAACGATTGTTAAATTGAATGAATTACGTTTCGAATTGCTTACTCATCCATCGTACTCTCCAGATTGGACTCCCAGCAACTACTGGCTTTTTGCAGACATCAAAAAGATACTCCAGGAAAAGAAATTTGGCTGAAATGAAGAAGTGATTGCCGAAACTGAGGCCTATTTTGAGGGCAAAGACAAATCGTTCTACAAAAAAGACATCGAAAAGTTAAAGGGTCGTTGGAATGAATGAGAGTATGTTAATGAATAAAGTCGAATTTCTAAAAAAAAAATTAGTTTTCTTAGATAGACCGGAGATTTATTGTGTGATGGGTGTAGGAATTAATAATATGCGAATTGTTACTAACTTCATATCTATCAAACCCGCCATTTTTTTGACAGTGACAGCTATTGTATCTTAAAGAGTGTCGGAAAATCTAAACTCCATCAGTCAAAGTGAACACAAGTTTGTACACACACGTTTTTCACGTACGAACAACTGCTCCAACGGCATAAAATAAAGGGTTTTCTGCATCGTATCGTGATTGATGATGAAAAATGGATCCACTACGATAAGCCTAAACGTAAAAAATCATATGGTTACCTCGGACATGCCTCAATATCAACGGCAAAGCAAAATATCCTACCGCACCCGCCGTATTCTCCAGACATTGCTCCTTCCGATTACTACCTCTTCCGATCCATGACTCACCAATGCAAAAAATGGGTCGTGGATAGCCTTCCGAGCTGGTATCCGAAAATTGTCAGAAAGATGGGAAAAAGTAGTGGCTAGCGATAGACAAATTTCGAATAATCAATTTGTCACTATTTCTGAATAATAAATACTTATTTTGAACAAAAAACACACATTTTTAATTCCTATGCCCAATACAAAAAAACTTCAATTTAATATTTTGGACAAATAGTTAAAGTTACACAGTCGCAGAGGTTTGTGTTATTTTCTGTTTTCAAACTAAAATTTTATACTTCCTTTTCTATTAAATTTTATTTCTAAAAACTTAATAATAATTGAGAAGACTCTTCTGAAATTGTTTACATCTATCGTTTCTATTAAAATGATGTAAATTTGTAAATTGTAATAAAATACTATTTACTGGCTTTAATAACAAAATTTCTACAGGGCGAGTTTTTAATTGTAGCACCAAGTTCATCTTTGTAGATAAAGTTCTTAGCCACATTTGTAGATTGAATATTTTATGTTTTATTGTTTTGTTTTTACGAAGTGTCTATGATATGAAGAGTTAACAAATTTTGTATAATTTTGGTATGTTTGTTGATTTGTTGGATCTTAAGCCTTAGTTAAGTTAGCGAAACGGAGACGGAGACGAAACGGCGACGGAACGAAATTAACAACTACATGAAATTGTATGCCCGCTGTTATGTAGACGGCGGATCGTTCGAAAATTTGATTCAATTCAATTAGAATCTGCTCCGTTTTTTGGCATTGGTATTTATCATAACGATTGTGTTCCTTTTTTTCATATTGTGAACGAACTTTCTACGCAAATTATTTTAAAAATCGATGGCGAAAATTTTGTTGTTTTTTTAATTCAATAATAAAAAGTAAAACCATGACATAGAACTCGTTAATTCATTTTTTATTATTTTTCTTATTCACTTTTATTTACAATCAAACACAAAATTTATTGACAATGAATTTGTCAAATGCCAAAAAGTGAAGCGACGCTTTCATCAATATAACTGGATAGTATTTCGTTCCCCTAACCATCCCGTCATCGCCACGTCTCCGTTTCATTAACATAACTTAGACTTAAATTGTGAACTCTTTTGAATCGATTTTTACCGAGTTTTCACTTTTATACTGGAGGCACACGTACGGTATTTATGCTATATAGGCGGCAGATATGACTTAAATTGCAAGTAGCAAAAAATACAGTAGCTTTACTTAACATCACCTAGCGATATAAATATTACTTTCGTAAACATAGCCAGAACCAAACAATAAGGTAATTTTGCATCATCATTGAGCCATCGAAGTGAGAAAAAGAAAAGGTGGTAAAAGTGGATTTAGGAGGGTGCACACGAGAAAATAACTATATTAGTGTATTAATATGTTATAAAATTTAGTACGTAAGAGAATAATTGGTTAGTAAAATATTGAGATGAGTACTCCAAGCACGCTATATATTACCAAAAGGTCTATACGTATATATTACGACGGCAAATTATCATTTGCTTGCCATAAGGGCCGGCGTAAGGCAAAATTTTGGAACGTTCATTGGACCGATTCAATCAGAAAAATACGCTACTGACTGGCTATTTTTCTTGTTAGCTGCTTATGGGTTAAAATTATTAGGCTTATATTATTTAGTAAAGTGGCTGATGGGGTCTTTGTTTATCAAGTTTATGATGGTGTCATTGATGCTTCTTCTTTTATAGACAAAATGCATCTTAATTGAAATATTTGTTCATTGAAAACCGTGGAGTTGTTTGAATTTACATCGAAGGGGCTAGTCTCCATAGAGTAAACAAGATTAAAGATTTAGTTATTATACCTGATCATGAGTTAACCTTCAGGATACATATTGACTCGGTGATTCATCGTGCAAATTCAACCCTAGGTTTTATCAAACGTGATCCAAAGAATTTACCAATCCAAACGTAACTAAAGCTCTTTACACTACGTTTGTTAGATCACTATTGGAATACGCCTGTCAGGTATGATCACCCTATCATACGACTCATATTAATAGAGTTGAATCCATCCAACGTAAATTTGTAAGCTTTGCGCTTCCTAATTTACCCACTACAATTACCAGGACGGGTTGAACTTAATTGGCCTGAACTCTTTGGAAAAGCGCCGCTGGCTGATGTAATTTTTATTCATCAAATTTTTGTCGGAAATATTGATGCTCCACGCGTTCTTGCAGAGTTGCCTTTACACGTCCGCTTACGATATTTACGTTCTTTTGAACTTTTTAAAATTAATTTTCATTGTACTAACTATGGGTGTTATGAGCTAATTTCTCTTATGCTACGTGAAGTTAATGCCGTGTTTCCCAACGTGGGGCCCACGCCCCACAGGGGGGCAATTTGATTGTTAAGGGGGGCAATTCGAAAATGGACATGACATGAATTTAACCCTTTCGCTCCGGGCCATTTAAATGCAATGCTAGATTTCGGTGCCAAATTTAGTTTCTTAAATGAACAATTCAATTTTTTAATATTAAAAATTATGTATGTTACATAGGGGGGGCATAAGAATTTTAGAAAGGCTAAGGTGGGGCATGGCACAAAAAAGGTGGCTAAGGTGGGGCATGGTACAAAAAAGGTGGCTAAGGTGGGGTATGGCACAAAAAATGTTGGGAAACACTGAGTTAATGCCAATGCTTCAATTTTTGATTTTTGCACTAGCAAAGCTGGATTTAGAAAAGCGTTATTTGGTTTCGTTTTCATGATTAATTTACCTTAACTCCGATGTGTGCACTATTTGCGCACTAATCACTCTTGTGGAACTCTAACATTTGTTTCACGCTCACATCTTTTTTTATATAAATAAATTAAGCATATATCTGAAGTGTTATTATAATAAATTGAATTTTTTTATGTTGTAAAAACTCACCCTGTTTAATCATTTAACATTGGAAAGAAACTTAAAGTTGTTCTATTTCTATTATAATCTAGAAACTAGATTTCTTGAAGGGTCATTAAACTAACTAATAGAAATTGTTCAGAGTACTTTCACCATATTTATCGGAAATTGAATTAAGTCCCTTAAGTGACCAAACATATAAATCATTCGAATTGAATTAATTTTTCAAGATTTGTAATAAACATCCTGTTTGAATATTGTTCTGCCAGTTTTACTGAAAAATTACATGTATTTCTTAAAATTGGTTTTGTTAATTTAAATTTCCAAAAGGTTTTGAGCTTATTATGAAATTCCCTAAAGGTTTTGGCTTGGACTTAGCTCTTAATTAACTAATTATATTCAAAAACTTGACTAGATAAACGAATTATATCATATAACAATTTAAAATGCATAGATAGACAATAAAGTTCCGTGACTGTTGCTATCAAAATGTTTCGCATTTCTATTTTTCGCTATACAAAGTAATCTTGTTCTGATTCATTTTACAAACGTTTTAATAGTAATTAAAATTCGTGTTCAATCTCATTTTGTGAAATTGCTTCCGAAGCACGTTTAGAAGCCTTTTGAATGGTCTCAATATCATCAAGAAACCATCCAACTTCATTTTCATTTTTGGGAATATTAAGAAGTCACATGATGCTAACTATTTAGAACTACTGAACATATTGATGGACACATTGATTTAAGAACCATTGTGCATGCACGCATCTATAGGACATAGAAGAAACTAGTTTAAGAGGCATGATGATCTCATGCACACTCACATCAATAGGATATATCAAGCAACTAGGCATAGAAGCATGATGATATCATACATTTCCAATATCCATAATAAACTTCAGGCGATGTGATGGCCTCATACACTTCTCTCAGTACAGTCGACTGAAAACCATCGTGGAGGAAACATCCGGAACATGCCGTAACAATTTTATCAGTTGTTAGACTTTTGTAATAAGATGCTTCCATCCATATCTCAGTAAACATATGATCTTTTTATATGTTTAGGTTTGTCAAGGGTACAGTTCGTCTTCCAGACTAAAATCTCCACAGCAAGTTCTAAAAAGCACTTTTAATACATTGAATGACTTACAAAGATAGCGGCTAGGGTCGAACAAATCAATTCTGTAGCTTCAACAGTATTATTTTTTTATTTGAAAAGTGAATTTGATTATCAGACTGCACTTCGTAGGTTCCGTCATATTCGCCTCAACATGTACAGCTATATTTTACAATATCATTTCGACCAAGCCGATAAAGCTTCGCAGGTCTGTGAAAAAATTCGTAGTGTTTATGGTGAAGTTGCTCTATCAAAATCAGCAGCACGTAAATGCTTTGCTCGTTTCCTCTCTGGAAATTTCGATGTTAAAGATGCGCCGCGCTCTGGTAGATCACTCATTGTAAAAGTCGATGAAATTCTCCAAAAAATTGAAGAAGAACAGCACATTTCAACTTATGACATTGCTGAGGAACTAAAGATTGATTACAAAACAGTTTTTAACCATTTGTGTAAGGCTGGGAAGTTTCGATGCATCCACCGTATAGTACGGAGCTTGCTCCATCCGACTACCATTTACTTTGGTCTTTGCAGAATTCCTTTAATGGTGTAAAGCTCACTTCAAAAGAGGCCTGTGAAAATCACTTGGTTCAGTTTTTTGCCCAGCAATCCCAGAAATTCTACAGTGATAGCATAATGGTTTTACTAGGAAAATGGTCAAAGATTATCGATCAAAACGGCACATATTTGGTTTATTAAAATTAATTTAAAATGTAATAAAAATGTGTTTGAGTTTTGGTGGAAAAACGCCACGGACTTTTTCCTTGACAATATTTCGTTTAGTTTGGAGTTGAAGAATTCAAAGCTAATTTTAGGGCACGACATCCTCTGAAATATTACAACAAAGACGCACTTTAAACTTCATTTTTCTAAACAATAGTCGGTTCCTTCATATCTTACTTTTTTGGAAAAAACACTGGATTGAGTTTCAAGTGGGTAATAGGTATAAACGCAGTAAATGATTCCCCATGATGTGTTCGAAATTCATAAGGCCTAAGTTATAGAACGATCATTGTAATGAAGGAAATTTTGGAATTAGTGAAAACCGAACGTTTTTCTTTGATTTTCAATGAAAGGTAGTTATACCTCTTTTACGAATGTCAGAGAAATTTTCAGTCAGATTTTCGTTCACAGCTAAAGTTTGAGGTTAGAATATCGACGAACAATTCCTAATGAAGTTACCAACTTGGCAGTTCTCCAGTGGAATGAAATGAAATTGAAACGTAGTTGGCAAAACAGCTGATCGATTAAAACATGTTTCATCATTCAAATTATAAAAACAATTATAAAAAAGAAATTACGTGATAATCCTAAGATTTTTTATTTAAAATCTATTTACTAAACTATTTAAAAATTATTTCCTTCATTACAATGATCGTCCTATAACTTAGGCCTAATATGATTTGTGTAATTACATAATTTTAGTTGTAAACATAATATTATCAAATCACTAAAACTGTATGATTACAATTTAGTAATAACGCGTTCAACGCGTAAAACATTGCGAGTAATTAATAATAACGATCGCTTGGAAAGAATGAATTCCACTGGGTTAATAGTAATATTGGGTACTTGAACTAATTTTGAGTGTTTTTAGTCATATTATTTCCACATTGTTTATCATACCTAATGTATATTAATGTAGTGTCAATCGAAGTGTTTTAACTATAGCAAGTGATCTATTTAGGTCTGCTACAATGAAATAATGCGTTTATGGTGTCACGTTAACTCAGCTTTTTTAGATCCCTTTCGTAACATTCTCTTTCAAAATGAATTAAACATATTACCATGCTGGGGCAATAATCTTTTAAAATCATACAAAAAATTTCAACCATTTTTTCCTTGTTGTTTCGTCTTTGGGAAATCGATGATATGTGATGTTAGTGTCCAATTCTTGCACTTTTTTCTCACATTCGAACAATTCGGAACACTACAATTTCTAGTCACCATTTTTTTCTTTAAGTGAATCACAAAACTCACAATTATCGTTTAAAAAGAAGTACAAATCAAGCAAAACAATTTTGGTTTATTGGACAGCTGCAATGCGGTGCGCCAATGACGTCAGCATAACACACGTATCTAAATAATGTGTACGAATATAAAGTGGAATATATCAGATTCTATAGTTAAAATACTTTGAGTGTCAATAAGCTTTTATATAGTGAACATACTCTATCTGAAAATGCTTGCAGAGATTGATTTAGTCGATTCTAAGACCTGCTACAACCTTGTGAAAGAGTTAATATGAATTGTTACCGGCAACAAATAATCAATTTCAAGGGAGAATTGAAAGAAAACGATCAGAATATGCAGCTTGTCAACATCTGACAGCACATTCCAAAATCTGTGAAGGAAACATTGGAAGCACTTGAGTGATATATTTTTACCTCATCCGCTATACTCAACCGATATTGCGCCATCTCATTATCACTTGTTTCCATTGATGGAGAGGAACCCTTTCTTTGAATAGCACTTCAAAACTTATCAAGATAATAAAAAATTGCTCTATAAATGGATTTTTTAAAAATAAGAATTTATTTGTAGCCTAAAAGATGAGAAAAGTTGTAGCTAACGATGAACGCTACTTTGAATAAAACGTAGGCTGCTATTCTCAAATCGTAAATTCGCTCTGTAATCGAAATGATCCGATCAATGTCCAAATTTCTATTCTGAAGTTATATGTACATATATATATAATTGTAAGATTACAGACCTTACAGGTCTTGTCAAATCGTCTATATTTTTACGATTGGGTTTAAAATATCAGAACTCTTTAAAAAGTGATATAAAATTTCAAATTATTTTATTAATAAAAGCAACATTGAAATGAAAATTAGTTAAAATGTGCTTGAAGCAGATAGAAATGAACGTAAATGAATAATTCCGGAAACATTTTTATTTTTTACCCGCTTTTTTATAGTAGGGCTCGTCACGCATTAGTTCGCAAACTTGCGAAATTATTTGATTGTTTTTGACAATTCGTTGAACCAATCAAAATGCTTAAAAGACTTCGCTGATTTGCGAAGCTTATGTCAAAATAAACATGCCCTGTAGTTGATTAGATAAATTTTTCATTTTTGACAAATGCATTTTTGAATTTATTTTAACGAGTTTTTCTTTTGGAAGTGAGTACCAAAAACTATGAAATTGTATAGAATGTCAGAAGAAAGGGAATTAGTAGAATTTTTAATTCAAAATGCATTTTATTTTCAAAATAACTGACTGCCTAATGTCATTTCTGCTAAAATGAAACGAAACGTTGTGACGGGTGCAGATTATTTTAACATTTGGCTGACCAATCAGAATTATCTGTCAAATTTGCGAAAAATCTTCGCAAAAATAATCAAATCTCGTGACAAGCCCAAGTGAAATTCTTAAAATCTTTCGACGTGATACATTCTTGGAAAGAAAAAAAGAATAGTTTTGGTGTAAGCGAATAAAAAACAGATTTTTAAAATCATTTTGCTTTCCGAAAAAAATTGCGCATGGAATTATAACAACAACTATTACAGAGGAACTTATTACAGCTGACGTTGGTATTGTCATAAATATATTTTCTGTGAAATTTTTTGCCTGATTTTCTTTTTAAAATCCATTATTATTAATTATTCATAAATAAAAGTAAAAATGCAATAAAAAAAGATAAATTTAAAACTTTTTAAATCCATTGTTGACATTTCATGGTAGGCGGCGAATTCATTTTACGAGGGCGAAATAGATACAGATCAGAATAGCAATTTGGACATTTATGTAACTTTCCTTACGCAATTCTCTGTAATGTAAAGTTGGAATAACATGGCTATATGATTTGAGAATACACCAGATAATCTGGCTTATTCCAGACTACGACAGAATTTTGGTAGCTATTCCAAACTACGACGGAATGTGTTGTCATGTGAGCAAGAATTTCGAAACAAATTTCGAACTGCCAAAAGCCGGCGATTTGAAATATTTTTTGTTGTTTTTTGAATATTTCTTTTATTTTTAATAAATTATTAGAGTTTAAATGGATTCGTTAATTTATTACCCTAAAAATTTATAATGTGTTCTCGAAAATTTCTTGAATTTTTTGTTGGTGTTTATTAAATTCCATAGAAATAGTTTTTTAATTGAAGATTAATTAAGACAGCAACTTTATCTGTTTTTATTTTGCCAGGTGTAGAACACTTCAAAGGGGGTGGATTCTATTTCTAATGCACCATCAATTGATAACATTGAAGTATCTAAATCTGATGTTTTTACGTGATCATGGCTAGTTCCAGGTTGAGGTTCAGTAACTTCAATATCACTGGACATTGGACATTTCGTATAACGCCAACACATTCTGTTTGTGCAATACCAGAAACGCATTGTCGGCCACGGAACATAGAAATTCCATTTTATTCCAAATCTGAAAAAATGATTTATACAATATATATTTTTTATTCATCAATTATTCAACCATTTTTCAACCACTGCTGTCTTTTTTAGCAGGACTCATTGAATTTAGCTCGTTAGCAACTTTCTCCCAGAACTTAGCGACTTCTCCTTTTTCAATTTTTGTAAATCATTGTACAATAATTTGATATTCGCTAAGTAATTCAATCAGACTTTTGTATTGCTTCTTATTTGTGGAATTTAAAGACATACATTTTAATACGGAATATAATTCCGTCGGAGTCCGGAAGAGGCCAATATGGTAAACTTTTTAATTTTATATGCACAATTGAAAAATTCCTACGAAATATTTCTGTCGGAGAAAAATACATCAATTTTTTGATTCCTACGGAGTTCGGAATTATAAAATTCTAACGGAATAAATTTCAAATTCCGACGGAAGAAATTTCGAAATTCCGATGGAATGAATTGCGAATAGAACTTTTAATTCCGTAGAAAAATTTCTGTTCCGACGTAGTCTAGAATAGGCACTAAGATAAGTTTTCAACAAAAAACTCTCAAAATTAATTCAATTACCCAATAATTAGTACATTTCTTTTCTTTTTTGGGGGGGAACGATTTGTTATCATATTTTCAAACATGTCGTGTACTACATGTCACATGGTTCAACTGCTTTCTTCACACTTCGTTCATATGAAATATTTGATACGTGATAATGGGAGGATAGATGTTATTAAATATTTGTGTTTCGTCTTTTTTCTTTAATATTTCCAAAATATAATCATTTCAACAAAAGTGAAATTCTTGTGAGTCTAAAAACAAAAAAAAAACAAAGTTATAAAACATTCTGTTATCAGGGAATAATATATTTTCTGAGACTCGACATAACCAAACTTAATTATTTACTTTAAAATATACGAAAATTTGAAATCAGTTGTGGAGCGGAAAAATTAACTGCTATAAATTACTGATAACCTAATATTGTTGGCAAAAAATTAACCGAATATTAATCACTGACTCAACTGTCTGACAATTTTGGCATTTCATATTTTTAAGGTCAACCCACCCAGTAGTCTTTTTTATCAAAAATTAATTGAACTTGTCTAATTTCGGAATAGTTAATGCAGTGAGCGGAATCAGGACACCAACTTTTCCTATATGTATTTGCTAACAAAAGCACAACGTTATCGTAAGAGATCCGTGTAATTTGAAAATCTGCAGAAGCAATCAGTCTGGAAACAATGTCTGTTAGTTACATATATCTCAATTAATCTAATCAGACAGCAAAGCAGTCATGAATGCGCTAAATTCGACAGCTATGAACTAGTCAGGCGATAGTCAGAGGCTTTCGCGAAGTCTGTTATAGACACTATGCATTTAGAACAAGTTAAGATTATGACATCAACTGGGCAGATAGGTCAGCCAAGTATGGAGATGGAGCGGAGTAGCTAAAGACTTAGTCGACATAAAGACCCCTCTCTCTCTGTTCGCACAGAGTACGAATTCAGAATAGTATAATATTTTCAGGGAGGCAAATACACACTGGTGCAAAATTAAAGGAGATGACGTATCAAAGAGTTTATTACCATAGTTGATCTATAACAAGTCCAAATTTATAATCGATTGTGATAAGAACGAATTACGTACACTCTCATTGGGATACTCTCAGGTCACTAGAGAAATATACTAAAAGATTAGACTTGTTGGTATTGCGAGGATGCAACTGACGATATAACTTATATCATTTGTGAGTGTAACATACAGCCATTTCATGGAAACGTTACAATTTTTTAGAGCAAGTTGTTTCTTTGAAAATTCAGGGATGTTTCAGGAAGTCGTATTGTGAAAGCTAATCAAATTTTGATATTAAATGTTTCTTCGAGAAACAAAAGAGAAATAATTGCCTACCTTTTTTGGTCTCTTGTAGCGATCACAATGGACTTCGTGCCTGGTGTACTGGGTGCCGGCAATATCTAAAGATACACTCTATCTACGGGGACATTCGATTATAAGCATTAGATATTAGATTTATGAATTTAAAAGTAATCGTACAACTGTTTGAAGAACTTCTAGGATGACCAAAAACGACCCACACTATACTATTTGTCCATAAAGTCCATAATATCGTTTAAGAAGGTTGAAAAGAGAAAGTGTATCAGATAGCTGACAATTAATATGAATCAACATTTTACATGAAAATTTACAGGTGAAAAACTTATGGATGCCGTATTTGCTCACAATTGACCAAAAATGTATTCGAATGAGCATTTCAAAGGAGTTTCAGTGATGTTTAAGCACAGCCAAAAGGTTGATTTTTCTATATGAAAAGGGTCCGAAATGCGCAAGTACTCTTTTATCGGCTGGACAGATTATTACCAGTGTTTTTGGAGATTCAAAAGGAATAATCGACTATCTTAAAAAACGAAGAAGAATATTTAATCAATTTTAATTAAGGAACCAAGAATGCCAAAATTAAATAAATTACGATACGAATTGTTTCCTCCTCATCTATCCTGTTCTTCAGATTTGCCCCAAGTAACTATTTTCTGCTATGAAACTTGAAGAAATAGCTCGGAGGTAAGAGATTTTCACTGATGACGCTTCTAAATGGCTATTTGGAAGAGTTTGACAAATCGTTTTGATGGAGATGAAGCGAAACAGTGGTTTGATAAGCGTTGTAGAGACTCTGCACCAGGGAAATCAAATATTATTGACTGGTAAGCTAAATTTAAACGTGGTCGTACAAACACCGATGATGCTGAACGCTCTGGTTACCCAAAATCGGCAGTTGTTCCCTAAAAAAAATATAAAAAAAGTTCACAAAATAGTTTTGAAAAACCGTAAAGTGAAGTTGCGTGAGATAGCTGACACCTTAAAGATATCAGAAGGTAGTGTGTTTACAATTTTACACGAAAATTTGAGCATGTGTAAGTTGCTTTCAAAGTGGATGACGCGTTTGTTCACACAGGACCAAAAACAACAACGTGTCGACGATTCAGAGCGTTGTTTGGAGCTGTTCAAGAGAGATAAAAAGAATTTCTTGCATCGGCATGTGGCAATGGATGAAACATGGATCCATTACTACACACCTGAATCAAAAAGAGTGAAGTCGTCCAAAGCGACCAAAAGTTCAAGTCAGTTGGAAAGGTTATGGCATCCGAATATTGGGGCCCGCATGGTATTTTATACATCGACTATTCTGAGAAAGGCAAAACTATCAATAGCGAATACTACATGGCATTATTTTATCGATTGAGTGTATAAATCAAGAAAAAACGGCCTCACATGCAAAACAGAAAAGTGCTGTTCCACCAAGACAATACCCCGTGTCACAAGTCGATGAAAACGATGATTAAATTGAATGAATTACGCTTCGAATTGCTTACTCACCCATCGTATTCTCCAGATCTGATCCCCAGTGACTACTGGCTTTTCGCAGACATCAAAACGATGTTCCAGGGAAAGAAATATGACTTAAATTAAGAAGTGATTGCCGAAACTGAGGTCTATTTTGATAGCAAAGACAAATCGCTCTACAAAAAAGACATCAAACCGGAGACTTATTGAGTGATGTGATGTTATATATGTAGATCTGTGTATCCATGGTATGTGGTTACACGATAATTCGAGAAGGCCTTTCTCAATTTTTTTCAACTTTTGCTCAAAAATAGGATGTTTTTTAAAGGAGATGACTTGATTATGTTTTGGTCGACAATGTTTCAGTTTAATCCGTGCCGAAAAAATAAAATAATTTAGAGAAGGCATCCGAAATCTTACGTTATTAGGGATGATGCGGAAATCTAAAATACAGGTTGTCCTAACACAGCAGCTTCTTGTAATAATTTAATTGAATAAAAATTAACAAAGCCAAAATATCGCAAATGGTTTTAATTTCCCTGAATATATTCGAAATTTATATAAACTTGAAATTTAAATATATTCTTAGTGCCGGATTACACGCGGTGTTTTTTGGGTAGAATTCTACCGCAGCCATAGGTATCGGTGGGCTGGGGTTGAGGCAGAAGATCGACCTCTCGAAATGTTGGCGCAACGGAGTTTTTTACGCACACAAACAAGAGTCACTGTTTGTGTCGGTTTCAAAAAAAAATTGAAAATTCAACCGCGCCATTCGCTTACTGACCGTCAACAGGTAAATATAATCTAAAATTACATAGGAAATAGTAAAATAGTAGATCTTAACAGTTTGACGGTTTAAGTTCGAGTAATGCTGCGCTCACACACACTAATACACGCCTTGTGTAGCTTGTATAAAAGACTACTGCGTGTAATCCGGCACTTAGATACAAAACAACTTAATTATATATTTGACTTTTCAATATTATCGAAAACAAGTCAATATTTTTGTGATTTTCATGAACTCCGAAGAACTTTTGGGCTAATAAATTAAGATGTTATCAAAATTTATTTATATACTTATATTTTCAAGATTTTAATTTAGTATTTTATTATCATAAGAAAATGTTGAAATTTTTGTATTCTTAATCATAAAGGGTGATCCAAAAAGAATGGACCAGGGTAGGTGCTCAAAATTTGACAGTTGTCAACAGTTCATTTGAGGTACACAGATCTTAACTACTACTGTCCGACGGTAGGCTATGATACATTGCTAAAAGTCCCTGTAAACGATCAAATTTGTTTGACAGTTTTGTTGGTCAAACTTACTGTTTTCATCAAACAATAGCTCAAACGACAAAATCAAAGATCAAATAAATCTGTCAAACTCGCCCGATGTTTCGGTTTTGTCCTTGTCGTGACGTGAAGTTCATGTCTTACGATTTATCGTACAAAGCCCTTACGATGAGTATTACAGATAATTGCATTCTTGCCTTTAAAACTCTAGTCAGACACGCTGTCAATCAAGATTTCCATCAAACACGTCAAACATTTAGATTCTTTGAGAAACGAGTCAAACCAACCTCCATTCTAGCAAATAATTTGACAAACACCTAAAGTCTTATACCAAAAGCTTCAAATGTACGCAACACAAACGCGTTATTATCAACATCTACTAAGTTTTAGTAATTACTGTGCAGAATTTAAATTATGTGTTCTTTTTAGAACACCAATATTTAATTCATAAATAGATTTCTCGTCGAATGAAGCATGTATCATATCTGTAGCACTTAGAATACTCAAATGCCTGGTGTTCGTTTTATACAGTAATGCCATTTGTAGGAATGAAATTTTATGCGAGTGAAATTTATACGATGCGAATAATTTTTGCCATGTCCGACAATTGTAGTGCTCGTCTGATTCAAATCGCTGTCAAATGTAAACCGCACATCTTTCAATACTAAAATTTGTAATGAACGTTGCTTGACATATTGCCTGTCAGTAGTAACAATTATGTGTTAGTGAAAAAACGCGTTCTTATTTTTTGTTCAATGGACGTTAAACGATATTCAATTGTTGCGCTTCATTTGATCGGAAAGTCAAACATTGAAATTCACCATATTCACCAGCCCTGAATCCGTTGGAATACATTTGGGGAATTTTTGAAGCAGCGGCTTGCTAAAATGAAATGAATGACGCTTGTATACGACGAATTCGTACGGTGCTTAATTCTTTCTGGAAAAATATAAAGCTATGACGCTTTTTGACCTGATCTATTAGCTTTTTTTGTTATTAGTTCGTATCAAGAGAAATAGTTGTGTATTATAAAATACGTAATTTTATTATTTATTTATTTACCAATCATACTTGTTAAAATTTCAACAAAATATTATAAATTTAAACTGAAGTCAACAACTTTGAGTTCGACTTTGTCATCCAATTTCGTTAATGCGGTGTCACTGGCTTATAAGCTAAGTCGTAAATAATTAAAAATTTGTATATTCTTTTAGATTTAATGAGAAAATACATATACAGTGGTGTTCAATGAAATCCGGACACTTTGAATTCCTGGAAAAAATGCATGGTGCAGGTCAAAATTTCATCCCCACCCCATTTTTTTTCTTCAGTATTTAGTTACTTGATTTATGTAGTAACTGTATATTTCAAAAAATAGTTTAGTAATAATCGATAAGTCAAGTTATAAACATAAACATTAAATAAATGAAAAAAATGTCGAAATTAAGTGATGCTGAAAAAAGTGTTATTATCGCATTATGGCATGAAGGATTGTCAGTACGGGAAATTAGTGATAGAGTATCACGGGGGAAGTCCTCTGTTGCTGATTTAATAAAAAAATTTAAAAATACCCGCACCATAGAACGCTCCAAAGGATCTGGAAGGAAACGCAAGACAACCATAGTAGAAGATCAATTTCTGGTGCTTCGTTGCAAACGAGGCCGCTTTGAACCTTCCACAAAATTGAAAACGGAGCTTGCTTTAGCCAGTGGAACTGAAATTTCTGCGATAACCGTGCGGAGGAGGTTACTTGAGGCAAATCTAAGGTCACGTTGCTCGCTCCAAAAGCCATCTTTAAAGGTCTCATCAAAGATCACTCGGCTTCGGTGGGCCCAGGAACATTCCAGTTGGACGCCAGAGATGTGGAATAAAGTAGTATTCTTTGATGAAAGCAAATTTAAGCTGCATATCGGGGATGGGTGGCTACGCGTCCCAAGGAAGCCAGGAGAACGTCTCAGTGATAACTGCATTCAGGAAATTCCCAACAAAGCTGAAGGAGTAATGGTCTGGGGATGTTTCAGTGCAAGTGGTTTAGGTCATCTGGGGTTTATAGATGGAAAAGTAACCGCAGATGTATATTTAAATGTCCTAGAGAGTCATTTGAAAGCGTCAGTTTTGGAGCTGTTTGCTGAAACTGAAAGGTACATTTTTCCGCAAGATGATACGCCAGCACACACTTCAGAAAAGGTATTTATTTATTTTTTTAGAACCATTGGACAATCCTCAAGAAAATCCAGTTCTAACATTTTGTGAAATTTTATTAACTTCCGTTTTTTTTTTTCATTTTCAGGTAAAAGACTACCTGAACCAAAACGATATTCAGACATTGGAGTGGCCTCCGTACAGCCCAGATCTTCATCCCATCGAAAATATCTGGGCTATTATGAAGAAAAAAGTCCGTCAGGGTAATCCCCAAACACAACAGGACTTAAAGCGGCAAATTCAAAGTGCTTGGGATGAAATTAATGATGACGTCACTGGAAATTTGGTGAATTCCATGAAGCACATGTGCACAGCGGTTATTAGGGCAAATGGCAGTCATATTTAATTATAAGTAGGAGGTCCCAATTAGTGTGTACAAAATACAATTGATAAATTTTATTGAATCTATTTATAACATGTTTTTTTTGTATCTTAATAAACGTAATATTTGCAAAAAATCATCTGAATTCCTATTAATTTTTTTAATTTTCCAATAAAACCATAAATACTGATTGAACCATATAATTTTTTTAGTGAATATTATGTGAGGTAATATAAAAAATTATTTCACCGAATAAGCATCACTACTTTTTTGGAAAAAATCGCTTCAAATCGAAAAAAGGTAAGTGTCCGGATTTCATTGAACACCACTGTATCTCCTATTTTTGTGATGTGCATAATTTAAAAAAAAAAGAAACGCATTCTTACCATCCCTTTTTACAACTTCAATCTTAAACCTAATTTTTATTTTTGATACTCAATCATTTGAACGACTTCTTACTTTCAATTTCTTATAAAAGGAATTTTTTCGAGCTTAGATAGAACTTCCGATAGGTATAACTATCAATCTGAGCCGTTTTTTATATTCAATATGATTTGGCAAATTCTCATGCTTGAGGAACGGTCAAGAATTATCCAAATTTACTTTTAAAAACGGTCGGCGGTATTTTATCGCAAAATTGTCTTCAGTGATGAAGCTCATTTTTCGCTAAATGGACCTAGTTAGTGTCCTAGTTTCGCCAGCTTTTTATGCCCTATGATAGGTACTACCAGAGGGTATATTAGTTTTACCACTACATTTGTAACACATCGAAATAATCATCAATGGTATGGCTGTATAGGGAATCAAAAGTTACATCGATTTTTGCATGTCCGTCCGTTCATCCGTCCGTCTGTCCGCCTCTTCGTTTTTCCTTCCGTATACAAGATAACTCAAAAACGCGTTATCCGATTTTGATAAAATTTACAATGTGAGTTTCTTCTTCCTTAACTTGTTTTGGTATTGCATTTCAGCAAATTCAGCCCAGGGGCAGTAAAGTTATAAAGGGAAAACCAGGGTGACCAGAAAATTTTGCCTTTTTTTCGCTTATGGTTTTTCGTATTTAATTTCAAAATTTGTGGAACAATATTGTTTAAATTATTTGCATGGGTTGACTATGTAAATAGACGATACCATGTTAAATTCCAGTGAAATTGGTCACAGGATAGTGGAGAAAAAAATAGTGGTAGTTTATCCGATGTATTTTAAAAACTTATATAACGATATTAATCAAATTTATGCTATTAGGGTCTAGCCTACGTGTGAATTAGAGCGTTATGGAGTTATGGAGAATAAACCTTGAAATATTAGTAGTTTTGGTGCTACGTGTCCCATTTGTACCATAGAGCCTCAAAAAATCGGCTATAGGCCGATTTTACGTTACTATATTTTAATTCAGCTTTCATAATTTTTATGAATAGGAGTTGGATTGCCAAGCTATAAATATCAACAGCACTAATTGCATAGACCCGTAACTAGCGGAGCTTATCTGGGATGTGCTGTGAGTTGGTATCGTCCATTTATGGAGTTAACCAAAATTTAATCAAAATCAGATAACGCGTTTTTAAGTTATCTTGTATACAGATGGACCAACGGACATGCAAAAATCGATAAAACTTTTGATTCTCTACACAAGTCTACAAGTATATAATGGTAGTACCTACCATAGAGCATAAACCTCTAAAAATGATGGGTGGTTTATCGTGAGGTACTTTTTCAATCGGGATTTTTTACACATTACTTACATCGGCACAGCATCAGTGAATGGGCTTTTGAACGACATAATGACGGTCCGCTGTTTTATTGCAGAATTTTGTTCAGCGATGAGGCCCATTACTGGCTAAACGGATACGTTAATAAACGAAATTTTCATATTTCAAATTCAAGCCCGTAATGTCAGTGATATCTGGTTTCAACAAGACGGCGCATGAAACAATGGATATATTGAAAAATCATTTCAGTAAGCAGCTGATTTTACGTTTCGGATCGGTTAAAATGAAATAATCTTCAAAAAAATAAAGGGTATCAATTTTTCGTTCGGTTCTTAATAAAGTTTTCACCATCACATTCAGTTTTATGTCTTTTCTTACAAAATATTTTCCTGAAACTCACGATGAATCAATCTTTATTATTGAAACTTTTAAAGTTGAAATGAAAATGAAGTGATTTAAAATAAGAAAAAAAAAAAATCTTAAATTAGTTAAAATATAAGTTGTTAATTAGTTTTTTTAAAAAGAGAAGAGAACAACACTATAAAAATACATAAAATAATACAAAGAAATACTATAGTAAATTGTTTAATTAATTAAGTATAGTATACCAATAACAATTTATACCATCTAGAGCAGTGATATTCAATCCTCCGTGGAATGTGGTACTCTTTTAGTACAAAAATCCAGTAACCATTTGTTATGTTTACACAGGGACTATATTAGCTTTTATTTCTGGTATACCAGCAAAATTGGTTGCTAAAAAGCCAGTGTGGACCACCCTGGTATACCAATTTTACTGGTATAACAATTCTGGTATACCATTTTCGTAGACATCGCTGGTATACCAATTTTTAACATTTAATAAAATGGCGGAAACTAAATTTTTGCGAAGTGAAATTATCAAATTGATAAATATTTTTCGGGAAAAAGAATGTTTATGGAATTTGAAATCAAAAAATTATAGAAGGATTGATTTAAAAAAAAGGGCATGGGAAGATATTGCCATAGAATTGAATTCGACACTTTAAAGCCAATATTTTGGCTATTTTTATGCCCTATGGTAGGCACCACCAGAGGATATATTGGTTTTGTTACTCCATTTGTAACACATCGAAATAATCGTCGTAGAAAGGTTTTAAGGGTATGGTTATGTCGGGAATCAAAAGTTATATCGATTTATGCATGTCCGTCAGTCCGTATACAAGATAACTCAAAAACGCGTTATCCGATTTTATTGAAATTTAGAATGTGAGTTGGTTATTCCTTAACTGGATTTGGTATTGCATTTCAGCAAAATCGATCCAGGGGGAAGTAAGTTATTAAGCAAAAACCAGGGTGACCAGAAAGTTTTGTCGTTTTTTTTCTATGGTTTTCGGATTAAATTCGAAAATTTGTCAATCAATTTTGTTTAAATTAATTATATAGGTTAAAAGAGAAAATAAGTCTGTCCATAAAGTTTTGTTGATGTACTTTAAAAACTAATACACCGATTTGGATAAAATTTGCAGAAGAAACAAAGTTGTGAAGAAAAAACCTTTTGATATATTGTTAGTTTTGACTGTTTTTCTGTTCCATTTCTACCATAGGGCATCAAAAAATTGGCTATAGGCCGATTTTAAGTTACTCTATGTTTGTTTTATTCTTGCCATTTTTGTCGCTATGGTTACGAATTTCTATGAATTCTTCTCTGAGCTTCCTAGTTTTGGTTTGGATTTAATCCAAATTTCGTGCAAACCCGATTTCTTGAAGTTTCATTGAAATTCTTTCGAAAAGTTCCTTTGGACTGAATTTTTTTTTTCGTCCAGCTTTTTTAGCACATCATTTTTTGTCCTGTCTTTCTTTTCCCCGTGGTCATTATTAGGTATTCTATAAAAAAATTAAATAAACAATACAAACAAATTATTTCTAAAAATAACTAACCTGGAGAAGTCTCAAGAACTTAATGGATATGTTTCATTCATCGGGGTCAGTGCCTATTTTGAATAAAACGATCTGGGTCTTTTTCTTTTTCGATCATATTTTAAATAAATTATGCGTAAATCAAATAAATACTAGCAAATTCTCAAAAATCTTTATTGAATGATATTAAAAAATCATTTTTTTCACGAATTTATGAAAGTGATTCTCACATTTAAATCCACAATATATGGGAAACGATGGCTGCGCTATCTCTTGCAATTTTAGGTAACTTAAGTAATTAAAATCCATCGGGGTCTCAGGCACTGAACCCGATAAATATTTGGGTTATGTTGTTGTTGCTTTTACATGTAATGAAGCAGACCTTGACGCTGACCCCGATGAATAAATACACAGCAATTATTGAAATATGTTAAATTGAATAAGTTTCAAATCAGAATATAATTAATTTATTTAAAACAAATTGTAAACATTGCGTTTGACAGATTGTTATAATTTAGGAAAATTCAAAATGGCGCTTTCCGTCCCCGAATTTTATCCTAAATACCTGGGTAGATTTTAGTTAGGGTGTCGTTTACATCCATGATTTAGAAGGTAAATGTAGGTTTTAGGTAACCAATGTAAACATAGCAATTGTTAATTACAAATCTTATTACTACTATAAGTCATCATTTTTGTGTTGATTTTTAAGTTTCTATACGATTTTAAATTTAATTTTATTTATAGAATTTTTTCACGGAATCATTGAAATATGAACACAAGCGTCCCGCGGAACACATGTGGAAAATCACTGTTCCAGACTTGTTAGTAACATATTTTGTATCCATAAACGTTTCATAGTTGAAAAATACTATACTTTTTAACCAACCACTTGGTTATTTTTTTAATGTATTTGTAGTTTGTTTCACAATCAAATTCATGCGCGCTTATTATACGAAGTTGGAATCAGTGGAATGAAATGTCAAAATAGTTGTTCTTCTTGTGGACTTTGTAAAAAAGAAAAGAAAAAGAAAAAGAAAAATTATTATAAATTTGTAAATGAAATAACTTAATGAAAAATTGTAATTGTTAAATTAGAAGAACTCGGTTTGAGTATCATCAAAGTTATTATTGCGTTAAATTCTGAAGTTTTTGCAGTAAGTAAAACTATTGTGCTTCTTTTAAAGATGATCTTTGTATTTTTATTAAATTTTTACTAAACATATTTATTTAAACAGCATAAGTACGTGGGGGTGGGGAACTTCAAATAACCACAGAAGGGGAAAAATCGGTAAGTTTTTATTTTTTGATATAATAATAAAATTATTATTCGAATGTGATTTTTTATGTTTATTATGCCCTCTGGTAGGTACTATCAGCGGGTATATTAGTTTTGTCACTAACCAGGCAACTCCATTAGACTTTTTTCAAGACTTATTTTCAGTCAGATTGAAAAAATGTCTTGTGGAGACTCGAAAAATTGGACATATTTTCAGTCGGACTGAAAAAAAGTCTTGTGAAGACTCAAAAAATTGAAGTTTTCTTTCAGTCCGACTGAAAATAAGTCCAATGGAGTCGTGGGGTAAGTGTGTAACACATCGAAATAATCATCGTAGAAAGGTTTCAAGGGCACGGTTGTGTAGAGAATCAAAAGTTATATCGTCCGTCCGTCCGCCCGTATACAAGATAACTCAAAAACACATTATCCGATTTTGATGAAATTTAGAATGTGAGTTTGTTATTCCTTAACTTGGTTTGGTATTGCATTTCAGCAAAATCGACCGAGGGAGAGCGAAGTTATTAAACAAAAAACCAAGGTGAGCAGAAAGTTTTTTTGCTTATGGTTTTTCAGATTTAACTGGAAAATTTATGGAGCAATTTTGTTTAAATTATTTACATGGGTTGACTACATAAATAGATGATGCCAGGGAAAATTTCAATAAAATCGATCTAAGGACAGTGGAGACAGAAATTGTCGTAGAGGAAAATAAGCCTGTTTATAAAGTTCTTTCGGTGTATTTTGAAAACGTATATACCGATTTGAATCAAATTTGCAAAATGTGTTAATGCTATTAGGCCCCAGCCTACCTGTGAATTTGTACGAATTTGAGAAAGACGAAATGATGTTATAGAGAAAAAACCTTGAAATATTAGTAGTTTAAGGTGTTTTTAGGTGTTTCTTTCCCAGAGTTAATTCATTGAACTATAGATTTGTTAACTAAGAGTCTCATTTCTACCATAGGGCATCAAAACATCGGCTATATGCCAAGGATTTTATAGTTAAGATCATTTTTGATACATTTTTTTCTTAAGTTTGTGGTTGATAGTTTTTACTGCGTTTCTATGAGTCAAATTTATAAAACTGTTTTGTATTATGTATGTAAAAGGCCAGGTTCTGTCCTTCTGCCTTTTCTATCGTTGTACAGAATCAGTTAACACGTAAGTAAATTCAGTTTCCATAGAAATCAGGGGTCGGAGGGGGTACAAAAGGGAGGTTATAAAGCAGATTTTATAATACTTTATAAATTTTTGAACCCACAATTTATTCAGCAAAGTTATGGAGTTTTTCATGGGGCTTATATCTATCGGAGACCGTATGGTTTAAGTAGGGTTTCTAAAAACTCAGGTTTTTAGGACTCGGCGAGTGCGAGTCCCAAAACTTGTCGACTCCGAATCGAGTCCGAATCTAAATCTAAACCCAAATCATTAAGCGAAAACGTTTAATATTTTGGAGTTCAATAACGATTTCAAAAATTAAACTTTAAAACTAGATATAACTATTTGAGCATTTATTTAATTCAATTTAATTGCTTTTTTGTCGTCTTAAGCTAGAAATATTTGAGCAATACTAACGAATTAAGAGACTTGTCAGCAAGTCTCGATCTTATTGTGGTACAGAAAATGCCGAGGTTCAAGGTTTCTTTTTACCTGATATATTTTACTTTATATATTTTTCAATCGTAGAAATTGAACAGATTTTAATGTCTTATGCTCGGGTACGAAGCCAAATCTAGATAAATGTCCTAATTAAGTCAAGTGTTGGCGGATATTCATGAAATTTAGATTGTAAAGGTTCTTTCATTAAGAACATAACAATAAATAATAAATCGATTGTAACGTGTGCTGTGTGGCTTGTAGCGCCGTCTTGTTGAAACCACATATCTCCGATATCAATTTCATCTAATTCTGGCCAAAAAAAAATTCTCCAACATGGCAGGGTAGCGCTCTCCATTGACGGTAACATGGCGATCGTTCGCATCAACGAAAAAATACGGCCCAATCACGCCTCCGGCATGTAAACCGCACCATACAGTGATTTTTTGTGGATGCAATGGTGTTTTTTGAAGCACATGTGGGTTTGTTGCTGTCCAATAACGCATATTTTGCTTGTTAACGAAGCCATTCAACTAGAAATGAACTTCATCGCTGAAGATAATTTTTTGATGAAATTCTGGATTTTCTTCCAGCTTTGCCATAGCCCATACGGAGAAGTTTCGGCGCTTCAAATGGTCAAGTGGCTTCAGTTTTTGAGTCAATTTGATCTTGTAAGGGTATAAGATAAGATCTTTTCGCAAAATACGCCACAATGACGTTTGAGATATGACCAATTCTTGAGAACGACGTGAAATGGACTGATTTGGCTCATTTTGGATTGATTCACTTACGGCTGCAATATTTTCATTACTGCGAGCGGTACGACGTCTCGTTGGCATTGGAACATCCAATAGTGAAAATGTTGATTCGAATTTATCCAGTATAGCACGCACAGCCTGTTCGGTGGGACGATTATTACGGCCGAAAATTGGAGTAAGTGCTCTTAAAGTTGCGACCACCGACTCGGAATTTCGGTAGTAATTTTTAATAATTTCCAAGCGTTGCTCGTTCGTGAACTTTACCATGATGAAAATGTTGACTTTAATCTACGTTTTGACATTGATAGGTCATTATTTATGTTTAAGGGTGCGTTCATATAAAGATACAAAATTTTTACGTCCCTATTTAAGGACACTATACTTTCTTCTGAGTAGGTCGATGTAAGACATACAAAATTTTCAATCTTAAAATAAAGCAAATTGCTAAAAATTTGCTCAAACTCAAAATTAACAACAAACCTGAAACACCTGAAAACCTTAAACCTAACACCTAGATACAATTTTTATCGTTTTTTTTCTTTTTTTCTTTTTAGATTGAACAATTACTTTACAAAAAGAAAATGGAAAACTTGCTAAGACAATGGAATTTGGAAAATTTAATTCAATATTTTACAGGTACTTTTTTTTAATTTTAAAGAAGTTTAAAAAAGTTTTCTCTCAAAAAAAAATTTAATTTTTCAGATTTAAATATTGATTATGAATCTTTAAAATACCTAAGGCAACGACACATCGATGAACTTTTTACCCGAAATCAATTTGGAATAAAAGTTAAATTCGAACATTTTTTATATCAATGGCAAAAAAATATGGGAACATATTTTGATACAGAATGTTCTTGTAAAAATCAACATTCAACTTCTATTATTGGAATTAACCAAATCGAATCAAATCCATTAACAGTTAGTACTGATCTAACTGAAAAGGCTGAAAGTACAAATGAATTCGTAAGTTTTAGGCCACGTTAACACCATCCAAATTAGCCATATGAATTTCCTATAAGTGAACTTTAAGCCTTAGTTATGTTAACGAAACGGTGACAGAACAAAAAAAAACAAATACATGAAATTGTATGGCCGCTTGTAGACGGAACGGGCGTAAAATTTGATTCAATTCAATGTGAGTTCGTTTCGTTTTTTGACATTTGTATTTATCGTAGCGATTGTGTTCCTTTTTTTCATATTGTGAATGAATTTTCTACGTCAAACAACTCGAAAATTTTTTTAAAAATGGATGGCGGGAGTTTTGTTGTTTTTTTAATTCAATAAATGAAAGTGAAACCATGACATCGAGCTCGTAATCCATTTTTTATTATTTTTCTCAAACACTTTTTTATTTATTGACAATGAATTTGTCAAATGTCAAAAAGTGAAGTGACGCTTTCGTTAATATAACTGCATCGCATTCCGTTCCCGTCACTGTTACGTCTCCGTTTCGTTAACATAACTAAGGCTTTTAAACTATGATCTTTATAATTGTATGCCAAAGATAGAACCAACAAAATGCTGCAAGAATTTCGATTTATCTTTTTTGTTAAATTTATTTATTAGAATACGGATTTATTTAAATAGTAACTCGTTTATTAATGATTTTTATCATTTTTTAAAAAAACTAAAAAGTCCATTAAAAAAAAGTCATTAATGACAACACTCGATCTAAGCGGGCTAAACCAGGTGAACTAAGTTTCTCGGTAAAAGTCATAATTTGCATTGGTCATCGCACACTTCGGTGAAGCTATGACACTACTTCGCCTGGTCATGAGCGACAAGAACTAAGCTCGGTCACGTAGTTCAGACCTCAACTACTCGAACAAGATCCGTTGGCATCGCTGACACTAACATATACGTACTTTCAGCATTATACAGTGTAGAATCGATGCTTGCAAAAGTGTAGTATGTTTTCTTTATTTCGTGGTAGTATCTTGTCGACATAAGTAGTTAAGTGTCAAGTGGAAAAGGTCTATTAATAATTCATCGATACTGTACTCGCACATTATATCTCTTTGTCACCTGAAATAGAACAGATGGAATGAATTTACCAAAAAATATTGCCGCGTAGCTTAGTTCAAGTGTGCAACGGGGTGAGCGAGCCTAGTTAAGCTATATAACTGCAGCGAGGCTCGCCCGCATAGCTTAGTTCAAGTGTGCGGCGAGCCTAATTCTTCGAAGAGAAAAATAACGAAAAAGTGGGATTTAAAAAAAATAATGATATGACATGTTTCTCTTTTACCCAAACGTCAAATTTGTAGCTGTATCTCTATAGCAGCAGTGGATAGAAAATTATTTGAAAAATTACAGTCAAAATTTGAAAAACATTGTCACGGTAGGGATAGGAAGTTAACTTACTTCCTAGTTGCTTATTCATTGGTATTAACGTGGCTTTAGTGTAATTTTCTTAAGAAAATTTCTTACAAATATTTATCATTGTTTATTTTCAACAGAACATTTTACAAACGCTTCAAAAGAGTGCCGAAGGTAAAACTCTCTTGAATTTTTATAATGAAAATAAGAAATTGATACCGAAGAATAGAAGAACGCTTACACACATTATTGTGGAATATTTCATACAAAATGATATTTATTTAAATGTCGATAAATGCCGATTTTTGGCGATGGAAATTGTGAAATTATTTCCAAGTGAACTTCAAGTAATTTGAAATACATAATCTTTTTCCTCCATTTTAGTATTTAAATGTATTTTCTTTTCTAGTCAACATATTTCGTTGGAAGAGGCCGACGTCCACCAAGAGGCAAATTATATGATCGATATCAAAATCGAAGGAAACAAATCAAAAAAATGTGTCAAGTTTCTAATGACAGTGAAGAAAGTTCCGACAGCAAATATTTATCAGAACAACAATTCACACCAGTCGAAAGTAACCAATTTATCAGGGCTGCATTTATACTTTTGGAGGCCATTAGGCGCAAAGGCAAATTTATTTAAATAATCAAATTCATATACAATAATAGATTTTGATTTTGTTCATTATCTTCATGTTCAATGAAGTATAGTGTCTTTTAATAGGGACATAACAATTTTGTATCTTTATATGAACGCACCCTTAAACATTAATAATGACCTGTCAATGTCAAAACGTAGAAACGAACGTGCACCGCTTGGAAATTATTAAAAATTACTACCGAAATTCCGAGTCGGTGGTCGCAACTTTAAGAGCACTTACTCCAATTTTCGGCCGTAATAATCGTCCCACCGAACAGGCTGTGCGTGCTATACTGGATAAATTCGAATCAACATTTTCACTATTGGATGTTCCAATGCCAACGAGACGTCGTACCGCTCGCAGTAATGAAAATATTGCAGCCGTAAGTGAATCAATCCAAAATGAGCCAAATCACTCCATTTCACGTCGTTCTCAAGAATTGGGCATATCTCAAACATCATTGTAGCGTATTTTGCGAAAAGATCTTGGCTTACACCCTTACAAGATCAAATTGACTCAAGAACTGAAGCCACTTGACCATTTGAAGCGCCGAAACTTCTCCGTTTGCGCTCTGGCAAAGCTGGAAGAAAATCCAGAATTTCATCAAAAAATCATCTTCAGCGATGAAGCTCATTTCTGGCTGAATGGGTTCGTCATCAAGCAAAATATGCATTATTGGACAGTAACAAACCCACATGTGCTTCAAGAGACACCATTCCATCTACAAAAACTCCCTATATGATGCGGTTTACATGCCGGAGGCGTGTGAGCCATGTTACCGTCAATGGAGAGCGCTACCGTGCCATGTTGGCCAGAATTAGATGAAATTGATATCGGAGATATGTGGTTTCAACAAGACGGAGCTACAAGCCACGCAGCACACGTTACAATTGATTTATTGAAGGAGAAGTTTCAATTGTTATGTCCTTAATGAAAGACCCTTTACCTTGGGGTGAAATACTATCTGGCTACCTCTCTGGTTGTATATCTGTTTGTCTGTATCAAAATTTAATTTTACACAATATCTCTAGTACGCGTTATTTGATGTAAATGAAATTTGTTGAACTGATTGCTTATTAAGAAGAATAGATCCCTAATGTTTTTGGTACCAATGATGAGACTAGAGCAAAGGACACCGATAAAAAAGAGTACCGAAAAGCTCATAATGCTCAAATAGCGCCTAATACTCCTAATGGTAAATGCAGCCCTGTCAGTAATTTGTTTCAAAATATTTACAAATATTTAATTTTATATTTTATAATTAGATGTTCTTAAAGAAGAAGTTTTCTACTGCAACTAAATGGACACACGAGTTTTATGAGATTTTCATTTAATTTTCTCTAAACTAATATTTACGAATTGAAAATACAAAACTAATGTTATTCAATTTATGTACAAATAAAAATTATCTAACAAACTATGGATACATTCTGTTGTTGAAGTAAATCAAGTATTCTGATGATTAACAATATAGACCAGTGTTTCTCAACCTGTGTACCGAGAGATTGTCAAATGTGCCGTGAGGTTTTTCGACAAATAATTAAAATTGCATGTGTTTTGTAAGAAAGTACCACTATCCAAGGACATAATATCACTCAGAATCGAAGATTTATCTTCGAATCACACGACAGTATACTCTGGGCACTTCAGATTGATGAATCGACAGATATCGTTAAAGATGTGAAATTCTTGAATGAGTATATTTTCTGCAAAGATTTGAAGAGCACAATGACAAGAAAAGATATATTTAAGCTTGTAAGAGAAAATATTTCAAGCTGTGGTTGGCTGTGGAAAAGCTGCGTTGGTTTTTGCACAGACGGATGGCCATCATGCATGATTCACAGAAAATCTCTTGTTTCAAAATCGTTAACTCCAGATATGTTGATTGTTATGAACTAAGTCATCCAAGTGGTCAACTCCCTGAATTTAAGTCGTCCGAGAATATCGTCACATCAACGTCAAAACTGATGTCATTTGAAGAGAAATTGAAACTGTGGAAATCTGAAATATCAAAAGTAAATATTGATTGCTTTTCAGGTGTCAATGAATCTCAGTCGACGAAATAATAAGCACCATTAACGAACTTCAAACCTCACTTAAAGCTATTTCGCTTTCCGTTGACGAATATCGACCCATTTGTAATTTGTAAGACATTAAATTTGACAACAACAGAAAAATAACAGCTCCATTGATTTGAGAAACGATAAGTTTTACCATTCAGCATCGGAAGAAATTAAGTCCAAAACTTAAAGATGAAAATCGAACTTGTCTGGCGACTTTGCCACCTCGTTTATATTAATTTGTTCAAGAAAACAGGCTTAGCCCTTGAATAAATTTCGCAAAAAAGTAATTTTTTTTTCCTTTTATATTATTTAACTTGTACATTTTTTATATTCAGGTGTGCCCGAAAGAATTCCAGATAAGTTTAGTGCGTGGTCCACCAAAAAACGGTTGAGAAACACTGATATAGACTGTGATTAGTTGCTAATCCAGGCCTATAACTATTTTATTATTTTTGTGAAATGGCCGCTTACAATGTACCTGTTTCATACCTCTCAACAGGTCTGGTAAAAATTGCAAAAGCTCAGATAAGGTTTTAAAACTGGTCGTTAAATCTTAAAATTTTTTGAATGTTTAACCGACAATGATTATACATATTCCAGAATTGGTATTCATGAACGTGGTGAATTCAAAATCGTCGAATTCTGTGGTGAGTTAAAATTTCCACTTGGTGTGTGTCTATGCTAAAATTATTATCATATACAAACTTTTGTGGAACTAAAAATGTTTAAACAAATTCTGGAATAATTTTGTGTCCGGGAAAATTTAAACCCTTTACAAGAACCTTTCGAAATTCTGTTACCAATATTTTTTCGAAAAAAAAACAAACTGGGAAATTTTTTTTGGTTTTTTAAAACTGAGGTCGAACATTTTATTAGGAAATTATTGGATTATTTAAATTCGTTGAATGAAATAAATCAAATAAATAACGTAGAAACATTTCATTTTCTAGAAATTCTTAATCTTTTTTTTATACAAGACAAGTCAAAAGCGCGTTATCCGATTTTGATGAAATTTATTATGTGGGTTTGTTATTCCTTAATACGATTCGGAATTTCATTTCAGAAATATCAAACAAGGGGAAACGAAGTTATTAAGCAAAGACCAGGGCGACCAGAAAGTTTTGTCGTTTTTTTATATGGTTTTTCGGATTTAATTGGAAAGTTTGTGAACCAATTTTGTTTAAATTAATTGTATTGGTTAACTACATAAATGGACGATACCATGTTAAATTTCAGTAAAATCAGCCCAAGGATAGTGCAGAAAGAAATAATCCTAGGAGAATGTAAAACTATTCATGAAGTTTTTTTATGTAGTTTAAAAACTAATACACCGATTTAAATAACATTTGCAGAAAATCTGAGGGAATTTTGAAAAGGGGAAGTAAAGTTATGAAGAAAAAATCGTGAAATATCCTTAGTTTTGCTAATTTTTCTGTCCAATTTCTGTCATAGGGCATCAATCGGCTATAGGCCGATTTTCAGTTACTATATACAGTGAAACCTGTCTAAACCGGACATTGTATAAGCCGGAAACCTGCCTAAGCCGAACATTCTTCAAAGTCCCGTGAACTATAAGCCATTTTTCATACACAATGAACCTGCATAAGCCGGAACCTGCTCAACGCAAACCCGAACATCAATTTGCGACACAACTTGGTCCACTTGAATACTTGTCTAACTTGTAAAAGCTGGATTTTTTTTTGAGTAATATTTTTTTCTCTAACTTTTCTCATTTCATTCGAAGAATTTTGGCAGACATTATACACAAGTCGCACTCAGTCAATGAAAAGCCGTTATCCAAAATTCCTGAAAATTGTGTTATGAATTGCTTTAAAAAATGTAGCTTTGGAGCAGAACCAAATAGCGAATTTGTGCCTGTAAGCTGTGCGGAAATTTTACCATTCATTGTGGCAATTGACGTTGATGATGTAGCAGCTGTTATATAAATTTCTTCTCACTGAAGCAGAAGACATTAATTTGGACTTTAATGTGAGCGACGAAACAACTTAAATTTTATCAGACGAAGACACTGATGTAGAAGAATCAGAATCTGAGGTTGCAGCTGAACAAGCTTTGAATGCCTTCCACGTTATAAAAAACTATGCAGCTTTTCAAGGGGATGAAAAGATGCTTGCTTGGGCTTTTGCATCGGTTTCAAAAATTGAATTAAAAGTTGCTAGCCAGAAAACTCGCAAAACAAAAATTTCTGAATTTTTTCATGCTTTTTAATAGCATATGTAAATATGTTTTGTGATTAGGATATCAGGATTGGAAAACATTCCTTTTTTATTTTCAATTTATTTTTTGTTAAAAATTATATTTTTAAATAAAAGAATAAACGATCAATCAATAACCCCTATAAACCGGAAACCTGTCTAACCCGGACAAAATTCCTGGTCCCGTGCGATTCCGCCTTATTCAGGTTTTACTGTATTTTTCCTTCTAATAGCAAATAATAATTATCGTTTCCATATTTTGTGCGGAATTTCTTGTTTCTTTCATTTTCAAAGTAGGTATTGGGAGAATCGTGTCTAATTTCTCTTCAGTTCATAGTTTGTATACTGTTCTCTTACACTGAGGCTAAGTCCTCTACGGCATCTAAGACGATTTGTATTACGGGTGAAATTGGACCAGATTTTTGTAAGAGTAGTTTGAAATTGGGTCCAAAGAATGCATTATATCAAACATGATGCACATTTACATGTACTTATATTTCATCATAAATAGCATCGAATGATGATTGTTTTTTTATTTCACTTCAAAGTTATATCATGCTTGTTTCATACCGAGTCCGAAAATTGAAGTGTCCGTCTAATTCAAATCGCTGTCAAATGTAAACTGCACATCTTGCAATACTAAAATTTGATATGAATGTTGCTTGACATAATTTCCGTCAGTAGTAAAAATTATTTGTTGGTGGAAAGACGTGTTCGTATTTTTTGTCCAACGGACCTTAAACGAAATTCAGTTGTTGCGCTTCATTTGATTGGAAAGTCAAACATCGAAATTCACCGTATTCACCAGATCCGAATCCGTTAGATTATTCCTTTTGGGGAATTTTACAAGCAACCGCTTGCAAATAAAGTAGACAACTTTTAGCCGGTTTAGAAAAAGATTTGACTCATGAAGGAACCGTTTAATCCAAGGGTGTCCAGAATCTTTTTCTTTCCCTGGGCCGCATTGGAAGAGACATGGTGTTTTGGGCCACAAGTATATTACTATGTATAAATCCATATCATAAAATGAATATGATACCTGGCATTGACGTTGAGAAACTAAACCATCAATATCTGGTTCGATTGACGTGGTTGCAATTCTCAGGCAGTTCACAAGGTGTTCATCTAACATGTTGGTTCTAATTTGACACTTAGTATGTTTCATTCTTCACTTAAGCCACCAGGTGACAAACAACAAAACAGTGTAGCTGAGCGAGCAACGCAAACAGAAAGAGAATTTACTACATAACGAAAGAGCTTTCTGTTCTGGTCCTGTTTCTGCTGTTTGTCACTTAGCAACAAACACACAAATCATTCTTCAGAAAAATGGACATGCTTCAGTAACTGTGAATATTTTCGGACCGCATTGATACTTGCCTTGGGCCGCATGCGGTTGGACAGCCTTGGTTTAATTCAAGACATTCTGCGAACATCGTGTGCATCGTTTAGTTAAGTCGTTAAGTCAAAAGGCGGTTACATACCATTCGAATAATTGTAAAATTAACTATGTATTTTAAAGTATTATTTCGATATATTTTAATAAAGCCGCCCAATAAACAAAAAAATTACAGCGTTTTAAAACCCGGTCACTTCAATTGCCTGATCCGGTGTATGGGCTTAAATTAACCGCAGTCAGTTGTTGCTAGCGCGCACTGAAATGGATTTACTGCAATCCGACATTATAATGTAGACCACATGACTTTCGAGGAAAACATTTGAAAGTCCCTGATTTCAAAGTTTCCATTCAAATTTAATTAAAATAAAAATCAATGACATTTGTTTCCGGATAGTGAAAAAAAATTGTCCTAAAAATTATTTTTGCGCTAAATTGATTTAATTCGTTGTTATTTGAAAATTGAATTTATAAATTAGTAGATTAAATAATAACAAAAAAAAAAACCAATCTATTTATGCTAAAATGTTATTCAAATGAATTTCATTGAACATAAACGAAAATCGAGCGCGAAATTAATTCATATTTTCGATTTATTGGAATCAATCATCGATGCTTAATGAGCCACAAGCTAATCTTATGACTTATTCACTTCTATAGAGACGGCTTGCCTGTGTATACTATGATTTTCTTTCGGTTTCATTGAATAGTGTCGTTTCTAGAATTCGTATTGTATTCCCTATACAGGGTTCAGCAATTGTCACTTTAGAACTTAAGCCCTGAGTCCAATGAGAGCCACGCGTTTTTGTGGTGTCACAAAATCAATTCAAATCAATGCGCTTCAATTGTTCTAAATACAATGATAGCAGCACCACTTTGTAGCGCCGCAAAGTTTGATGAAACTTTAAACTTTGTGGCGCGCTGTTCTATTCTCGTTTGTTCCGTGTCTCATTTTAGGAAAAAAGAGGTGGAATATTTATAATGTGGAACTAGTGAAACATAAAAATATTCTTTTCATACGCTCTCAGAGCAATAACACTTGCTTTAATTACCGTAAGTATCTTTTTCTTAACCCTTTTGAATCACTTTTATTTCACAAAATAAAATCATCTACCAACTTCGGACTTTCGATGATAAATGTCAAAACAATCGCGTGACGCTCATTGTATCTCGGATGCCACAAAGTAGCACCACAAAAAAACGCGTGGCTCTCATTGGACTTAGGGCTTTACTTTTGATAAAACTTATGAACTAAGGGGTGTTTTTCGAACAAATATTCTTTGACCATGGTCTGGTAACGATCCCCACGGACCGTAACATGAGGTTCTGTCTCATTTTTAAAGAAATAAGGATCAATGATACCACCAGCATGTCAACCGCACCCATTTATGAGTCTTTTTTTTTTAGATTGGTCCCATTCCAGAAGCGACAATTCTGCTTTTTAACAAATCCATTATGCCAAAAATGAATCTCGTCACTGAACACAAAATTGCGATAAAATATCCGACAACAGATTTTCAAAGTAAGTTTGAATAATTCTTGACCGTTCGTCCTAAACGTGAGTCTATTCAGGATTATTTGGCAGACTATACTGAATATAATAGATTCTGTAATTCAGAAGTTCTATTCAAGCTAAACAAAACACCTGCTTTTTCCATGGAGCTTAATTTTCATTACAATTTGTGTTGCCTCAAAATTTGTATTATTTTTTTCGATATATGTACTGTTGCCCTATTTTGCTGGAACCAGGTATTTTTGGCATCTTTTTCCATTAGCTGCAACAATAAAAATTAACCATTGGTTAATTATTCATTTAATCGGACACTTCTGACATAACCAGTGAATATCATTTTCGTGAACTTTCGAAGTGGATGTCTTACTAATGATTTTCGTGAATCTCGACTGCCAACTATTTTATCACTTCATTCTTTCTTTTTACTGATCATGTTGCTACTATGGTTTTGAAGAATTGAAGAACATATTTGCTCCGTATACAACAATTTGTTTGCCAGAAGTCATAGCTGAAATCAAGAGACATAGTTTTCTGTGCTCGAACTATTTTTTGAAGAAACAAAACGTCGAATTAATATCTCACTGTCCTTATAGTTCTGATTTATCACCTAATGATTTCAATCTACGTAATTAACTTAAGTAAAATTACTGCACAAATTTGTATGCCGTATGGTAGGTGCTTTCAGAGGGTATACTAGTTCTGTTACTAAGTGTGTAACACTTCGAAATATTCATCGTAGAAAAGTTTCAAGGGTATGGTTGTGTAAGGAATCAAAAATTATATCGATTTATGCAAATCCGTCCGTTTGTTCGTTCGTCCGTCTATTCGTTCGTTCGTTTACACGATAACTCAAAAACGTGATATCCGATTTTGTTGAAATTTAGAATGTGAGTAGTAGTAACTTGATTTGGTATTGCATTTCAGAAAAATCAAACAAGGGGAAACGAAGTTATTAAACAAAAAACAAGATAACCGAAAAGCTTTGTCGTTTTTTTCATAAGGTTTGTTAGGATTTAATTGCAAACATTTTGAAGGAATATTGTTCAAATTAATTATATTGTTTAAATACATAAATAGACGATGCTATGTTAAATGTTACCAAAATCGGTCCAAGGATAGTGGAGAAAGAAATAATCCTAGGAGGAAAATGAGCCTGTTCATAAAGTTTTTTGACGTACTTTAAAAACTAATATACCGATTTGAATAAAATTTGCACATTAAATATATGCTATTAGGGTCTAACTGCAAATTGGAGGAAATTTCAGTTATTATATACTTTAAATTAAATCCACGTAACCAAAATGCAATAAGAATTCCAGTTAAGGAATGGATCAACTTATATTTTAAATTTTATTAAAATTAATTAACGTATACTTGAACGAAGGGGCATGTATAAAATGTAATAACAAAACTAATATATTCTCTGGTATCGTAAGGTACTACCAGAGATAGGGCATGATTATGAGTTTTAATAAACCAAATAGGAATATTGCAGCACCCGGTATATTCAATAAACATGAAAAACGCTTTGATATTTAGATCCAATAAGTAATTTTCCACTCAATTGAATTGTATCGAAGCCAAAAATTATTGTTCTTGTTTTGTTCTTTCGACGGCTGACAAATCAATTCAGTACCAGAAAACGATCGAGTGGTTCTTTTACACTGGGTTGACTCTAGCTAGACGAGTTTTTCCATGGGAAAATCAAATAATTATTGTCTCTCTAGCTAGACTTTTATAATATCATCATTTTATTATGATGTCCGACCGATAGAGAGAGAGACAGACACAGAGAAAGGGATTCTCATCAATTCATAGACCATGAATGAACAAGAAATTATTATCATTTCCTTAACTAGCTATTATGGGACAGAAAAGGAACATTTTCTGGGGTCTTTTTATGCCCTATGGTAGGTACTACTACAGGGTATATTAGTTCTGTCACTCCATTTGTAACACATCGAAATAATCGTCGTAGAAAGGTTTCAAGGGTATGGTTGTGTCAGGAATCAAAAGTTATATCGATTTATGCATGTCCGTCCGTCCGTCCGTCCGTCCGTATACAAAATAACTCAAAAACGCGTTATCCGATTTTGATGAAATTTGCAATGTGAGTTGCTTATTCCTTAACTTGGTTTGATATTGCATTTGAAAAAAATCGATCCAAGGGGAGCATAGTTATAAAGGAAAAACCAGGGTGACCAAAAAGTTTTGTCGTTTTTTTGTTTATGATTTCTCGGATTTAATTGGAAAATTTGTGAATCGATTTTGTAATTTTGAAATTAATTATATAGATTAACTACATAAATAGACAATACCATGTTAAATTTCAATCAAATCGGTCCATGGGTAAATGAGAAAGAAATAATCCTAAGAGAAAATAATCCTCTTTATAAAGTTTTTTTTGATGTACTTTAAGAACTAAAACAAAGATTTGAACAAAATTTACAGATTGGACTTATGCCATCAGTTCCTAGGTTACCTGCAAATTGGAAGAAGTTTTGAGGAGAAGGAACAAAGTTATAAAGAAAAAACCTTGAAATAATGTTAGTTTTGACAGTTTTTCTGCCCCACTTCTACTATAGGGCATCAAAAAATCGGCTATAGGCCGATTTTAACTTACTATATGTTTTTTTATTATACAACAATAGTTTTTGTTATATAAAATACAGCTGAGAACATTTTTCTAGATCATTTTCCAAGGATACAGACATTTATGAACACACACATCTCATCATCCATTATCAAGCGAATTGGATAAATAAAAGCCAATTTCTTAAATGAATTAAGGAATTACTTATTAAATGGCATGTACGTAAATGTGTGTTCCTTTTTCTTTTTGTATTCATTAATAATTTATCGGATTTTAATTTTAGAGGTGGACAAATGAGGTGCTTCTAGGTGACAAATTTATCTAGTACCCATTGTATAGAAATTTATTGAATTCATCTTCTTTTTTCTGGGGTGTTTTTTCTTTCTACTGGAATTGTTATTATTATTACTTTTTTTTGGAATTTAATGAAGTTGAAAATTTTGAAGTGATTCTTTACTATTTTTTTTCAAACAGAATATAATATAATTAAATAATAGAATAAATAAGAACCAGATGCAATTTTTACAGTGACATCTTTTTATAAAAGAATAAAAAAATGCTTTGATTATTGTTACGTGCTAAACTCGGTTCAATTTTATTAACAATTACTTCATTTATATGATCTACTTGAAGTTGACTTCAATCCAAAATCTTTCATATACCGTCTAATTCAAATCGTTGTCAAATGTAAATCGCACATCTTGCAATACTAAAATTTGACATGAATGTTACTTGACATATTTTCTGTCAGTAGTAAAAATTACTTGTTGATGAAAAGACGTGTTCTTTTTTTTTTTGTACAATGGACCTTAAATGAAATTCAATTATTGCACTTCATTTGATTGAAAAGTCAAACATCGAAATTCAGAGAGAGTTAAATCACATGAATTTGAATGCAAAGTTTGTGTATCGTACCATTAAACGATTCGACGAGACTGGGAGCATAAAAAAATGCTATGGCGGGCGCCAACGATGAACTGCAACTACTCAAGAAAACGTAAACGTAGTGCGTAATCGTAATCCGGAGCGGAGCTTAGCAACGAAAATCAATGCCAATGTTTATCAAAGATCGTTTTTTTTGAGAGTTTTTACTTCGATTTACTTCGTTCTAATGAGCTATGGAATTATTATATATAAAAGCACGAAACAGTGGACATAGAACCCCAGAAGGTTTCAACAATTCGTTAAACCACTTGATTAATATTTATGGTTCAAACATTTGGCAAGTTATTCAATGATTAGAAAAAAAAAAACAAGTTGAAATTGAATTCCAAAGGATCAGATGCGGAATCAAAGAGAAATATGTGTCCCACAAAATAAGAACTATAGTACAAAGATCTCTCCGAGCATTTATGTCGGATAGCAGATAACATCAATAATTATAACCCGTTTAAATATATGAAGGTTATTCCGGGTATACCTTATACTTGACACTAGAGCAGTGTTTCCCAACGTGGGGCCCACGCCCCACAGGGGCAATTTGATTGTTAAGGGGGGTAATTCGAAAATGGACATGACACGAGTTTAACCCTTTCGCTCCGGACCATTTAAATGCAATGTTAGATTTCGGTGCCAAATTCAGTTTCTTAAGTGAATAATTCAAATTTTTAATAATAAAAATTATATATTTTACATAGGGGGGGCATAAGAATTTTAGAAAAGCTAAGGTGGGGCATGGCACAAAAAAGGTTGGGAAACACTGCACTAGAGGGATTATTCTTTAAATGGTATTGAGTCTAAAGGTTCAAGCAGAATGACAGATCCACGATAGATTTACGACGCATTAAAATTTGAAATATATACGTTTCCAATTAGACTACACAGATCGCGACGGATCCATGACGGACTATTTTTAATACAGTCTGAAAACCAAAACTGTGAAATCCGTTGTAGATACGTCATTCTGTTTCCCGCATAAGATTACATATAATTTTAAAGAAATATTTACCATTAAATTATGTGTGAATGCATTAAGATGTTAAAATAAATTTAATTTCGAAATGAACATGAACTAAATTAACAACATAATTAGCGATCCTATTCTAAATAATGACTAAATGCACTTTTCATTAAATCGAATTTTTTATGTTTTATGGCACTACTTTTTTTGTGTGTGGATTTTTATAAAAAAAAAAGTGTTAATTAGAACGATTTAAATGAAAAATGGTGAATTGTGGGCGGTAATAAAATAATAAATGAATTTCGAAAAATGATTTTAGCTGCATAGTTTTGTGGTCAAAGTGAGACCTACAATAAAATTGTGATCTATTCGATAATTTAATGGTTTTTGTTTTTGTCAAAATTTTATATAAATAATTTCGACAGGTCATATGATGTGAGGCATTAAGGCTAATCTCACACAGCCGACATCCTATTTTGACGGGAAAAATCAGGAAACTAGAAAGAGATGGACTTTTGCAATTTTCGCTAGGATTTATCGAATAAAAACATCAGAATTTCCCCATCAAAATTTAGAACAATTGGTAGTATGCGACGGTATCGTGTGTGATTATTGTGAGAGTATGCAAACGCAGATGAGGAGCCATAAATCAGATAAATAAGTTCTGCTTTTGAGGGGAATTGTCTGACAGATCAAGAATCAATTGGGGAAATGAGAAATGCAGAAGCCGACAAAATTAGTAGGATGATTGTTTCTCCCTTTCTGTTTAACCAAACTTTACATAAGTGTATCCCATACTTTCATCAGAGTAGGATGTCGGCTGTGTGGAGATTGGCCTTTAGTTTTGACGTAGCTTCACATTTGTTTCGAATGAATTTAGTGATGCAGGAAAGCAGACTGTTCCAATCGTTCTGAATTTTATCATATCTGGTAAAACCAAATACTTGACTTTTTTTACGAATCGAGTAATTAGAATTCAGATTAGTCAATTGTAATTCAGACAGCATCAAATGTAATTCAGTGAACGCTTTGTAAATTGGCAAATCACAAAAAAGACAGAATATTTTACATAGTAAATAATTTTTTTATTTATTTATCATAAATTTTTAATAATTTGGCAACCTCCAACCGTCTGTCTTCCATTGTTTGGAGAATTGTACAGTATTGCACGGTGCCAGCACAATCTCCTTAATTTACGCTTTCCTTCTTGTGATCTATAATATAATATATTCTAAGCAGGCAAGTCTTTGTTTCTTTTATCTATTTGAACAAAAGGACCTCATAAACATGACTAAATATTGTCGCAACATTTCATCTAGTTCGTAGAGCAATCTTCCATGAAGAAAATCGTGGAATCTTTCATAACAAATATGGTGCAATAAAATTGAATTACTCGTAGTATAAGTATTTATATGTTAAAGTATCACAACTTTCTATCTCTGCCTTGACGACGTTTTTATTTGCCGATTTCAACTGCTAAAATATCGGTAATTGAAGTGTCCGGATTTAAAAACGCTGTAATTTTATTAAAATTTATGGAAATGATAGTTTATAATACATAGTTAATTTTACAATTATTCGAATGGTATGTAACCGCCTTTTGCCTTAACCACCAGCTTCAATCTCTTTTTAAACTATGCACACGATGCTCGCACGATGTCTTGGCTTAAAGCGTTCCATTCACAAGTCAAATCTTTTACACCTTGTTTTCTTGAGACTCTCAAATGCTCAGAGTTATCATCGGAATGTCTCTTTAACCAAACACGATCATTTTGTTTGTTCAATGCAGAATGTTTTCTCATACGAAAATACCAAATTTGGTAAATCACCACGAACGAAGCATTTTTTTTAATTGTACAAAAAATAAGAGCGCGTCTTTTCACCAAGAAATTTTACTACTGATAGACAATATGTCAAACAACATTTATGTCAAATTTTAGTATTGCAAGAAGTCCGGTTTACATTTGAGAGCGATTTAAATTAAACGGACATTTCAATTGTCGGAGCCGGTAGACAGAGTTACATATTGTACATATGGGTGACAGAGAAATATGATTTAATTTTACAATTTCCAATTGTAAAAAAACAAATCCATGCTGAAATATATGTATGTATATACCATACTAAAAAAAATCGGTAAGAGTGATTGAAATTTCATAAGAGTGAATGACGTCATGTCATGTTCTAAACGTGAAGTTTTTAAAAAAATTTCACTTTCCCTGATACATTTTGCATTCGTTCTCTTTTGCACTTATTTGCAACGTGAATTTCGTTTTTTTTTACTACAATACTTTATTCTGATTGGTTTAGAGGTACTTTATAAATACTCATACTTCGCCAATATAAAGGGTGATTTTTTTAGCGTAATTAACTTTAAATTCAAAAAAAACAAGACAAATAGATAACTTTTAATCAAAAATCTTGTTTTATTTGAAAAACCTATTCACGCCATTAATATTTAAAAATGACTTTGCGCATATGGCCATTGTGACGGCTCTGGACGAAGCGCATATTGTCCAATTTTGGTTTGAATTTTCATTCAATAGCGGCTGTAGGTCACGAATAACACGAAAAATGTTGGCCAATTATAGCTGGTTTATCAGCCCAAACCAGGGACTACACGTAAGCTCATGGAAAATGTTGGAAATATGTCAGATCTCACCATTTTGGAGGCCAATTTAAAGGGATATTTCTCAAAATCAGATTATCGCTAAATCGTGATTTCAATAAATCGATGGTTTCTGTCACTGTATGGCACGTAGTGTCTTCCTGTTTAAACCACATCTCAGCAGGATCTATATCATCCATATTTTCGAAGAAATATTCATTGATTATGGTCCGGTAGTGCTCTGATTCACCATAACATGAGCTACCACCTCATTTTTAAAGAAATAAGGGCCAACGATGCTACCAACATGTAAACTTCATTTCTCTGGATGCAATGGGATCTCTAGAGTTTTCTAGGTTGGTCTCACTCCAGAAGCCACAATTTTGCTTATTAATGGAGCCAAAAATGAGCCTCGACACTGAACACAAATTTGCGATAAAATATAACGAGACCGATTTTCATAGCAAATTTTTTGATTGTTTCTCAACTATGAGTTTATTCATGATAAAATGGCAATGCTAACTGAGCATGTTTGACTTTGACACATGTCATGAATCACGTGCGAAATGTCAATAAGGCAACACTGAAAAATCATCCGTTATATCAAAAGAGGTGAATCTGATTGAATAAAAAATTTCTTGAGACATTCGTTAGACAAAGGACCATATTGCATTTAATTGATATACGTAAATAATACGTAAACGTATAAGTTCAACCCTTAGAGAAATTGTTTCCCTTGATTTTAAATTAGGACTCTTCATTAACAATTAAATTCATATTAAAACCGTTTAAAATGATAACGCATATTTAGAATATTAAATCGGAAATTTAATGAAGCGACTCTATCGGCATATATTGTAGATTATTCTCATCATATGAAAAAGTTTTGTTATGCAAATTATTTCCGATTCATCATAATACATTCTTGTCCTATCTTTTTATGCTCTCGGTATGATATTCCTGGATATATATGTTGTATATCTTTATGTCTTTAGCGTCACTGTCAACCCCTTCATAATCGTTTGACTACAAACAAATCATTTTGTGTATTTTTTTTTTTCTCTTTCAAATTGGATATTATATAATACCCGAAGAGCTAAAAGACCCCATCGTTCCCAATTTGAAGACATTAAATACGCCACGCTTAATCATAACGTGTTCTACGGACACATATTTAATAGACACCTAATCCATAAATGATTTCCATAATTTGTCAGTCTCTCTAACTAAAGTATAAGTTTTTATTTTGTTTGATTGTTTGTCCCGGTTATATCTTTAAAAATTTGGCTAATGGATTCAATTAACTACATATATCATAAAATCGGGGTTCTTTACTATATGATATAGGATTTTAAAAGGTGCATTTTTCTTTATTTTGAAATTATATTGAAAAATAACCCAACAAACATTTTATGGTTCATAGATGGGTAATTTTTGAAACACAACGATAGTTGGTTTTGAGCAGAAATGATGCTTGTTTGACGGCGAATAGATGTCAATATTACAATTGCCAACGGGCGAAAGACCGTTAAAACTGTCGCTAAACAATATGCGATTTTGAAATTGACAGACACGCTCCTTTCAAATCTGTCTGAAAGACGTCTAAAGGTAGTTATTTAGGACAACTCTAAAACTAAAAGCCGTTTGAAAAACGGCTAATGTTAGTTATTTGGGACAACTACTACATGGGTTGATAAGTAAGCTACCTAACGATAGATGGGGCCACGAACGAACAAATCACTTTCTTGTCAAATAGTGCAAACCTTTAGACGACGACATGTCAAGTTTCATGACAATCTGTTTGTTAGTTATTGTTTGACAGCCGTAGAAAGTGAACAACTTTGATTATTTTTTTATAATGGAAAAAAGTAAATTTCGTGCTGTGATTAAACACTATTTTTTGAAAGGTAGAACCCCAAAAGAAACTAAAAAAAGGCTCGATAAACATTATGGGGAATCTGCTCCGTCAGATTATAAGGTGAAATACTGGATGGCTGAATTTTTAACGTGGCCGAACAGATATGATTGATGAACCACGCTCAGGTCGTCTAATAGAGGTGACTACTCCAGAAAACATACGAAAAATTCATCGTATGGTTTTAAAAGATCGCAAATTGAAATTGAGTGAGATAGCTGAGCTCATGCACATGTCAAAAGAGCGTGTGTACAATATTTTGCATGAACATTTGCATATGAAAAAGCTATTGGCGCGATGGGTACCACGAGTTCTCTCTAGCCCCCAGCGATTATTATCTCTTTCCAAACATGAAAAGAATGCTCCTAGGAACGAGATTTCACTCTAATTCTGAAGTTGAAGCGCAAACTACGGTACAAAAATATTGTACAATATATATAATACCGCGGGTACTAGTATTGTATTGTAGCATTTTATTATCATCATTGCTTAACTATGAAATGTATGCCAATTATTGGTCTAGAATGTGGTTTGTATTGTATTGTTTTGGCGGATCCTTAGTACTTAGCCCTTACTGGCTAGGGCATTTGCCCGAACCAGTTAGTTATTCTAATGAAGGCCATAACCAAAGTTAGGTCCAAATTAGTTAACTCTTCCTTACTCAGAGTGTATGCACCCAATGTATTGTAGAAAACGCCAGGAATTCACGCAAATAGTGTTCTGCTAATTCATTTTCCTCCAGGCAGACACCACATGTTCAACTCTCAGCCACCCGTATTTTCCATTTGTGTTTGTTCAAGGAACAGTGTCCTGTCAAATCGGATAATCGGCAAAAAAATTTTTTTTATTACTGCTTAAAAGACGTCTAAAAGTTGTTGAATATATCAAATTGAAAAAATGTCGAAAACTAACGTCTAATTGACATCCAAAACTTACTAGTTTTGTCAGAAAATGTTTGTTGGGTAATATTCTATAGAGTAATTTTTTCGAATGTTTAATTCGTTACACAACCCTATTTATTCCATCATAGAATGGCGACCATAAATGAACAATATTACAATAGACTAAGGTTCAATATAGAAAAGAAATGATAGATTTAAGAATGAATAAGTTTGACATATGATTAGGATTCTAAAAATATTTTAAATAGTGTTGATTCTATACAGACGTTCGTCTATAAGATGTTGTGAATTAGTTAGAATCCTTATAAAGTCATTTTTACCAGCATTGATTACATCTGAAAGTTTTCTTAATGAATAAAATGCTTTCTTCTCAATGCAATTCTATTTAACTTAATGCATTGCTAGGAAAATATTGCACTATAAAATACCAGAAATGTTGAATTTCTTTATAAAAGAAAGAAATTGGATATTTCTGGAAAACACTACACAAATTCACTATTATTAAACACCACACGACCGAAAGAATAACCATGACATTTGTCGAATTTGAAATATCATAATCAAAACAACGTCAAAACAATTTCGACGTTTCCTAGAAATATTCACAATTCAAGATTCTTCGAGAGTGTTGCCACATAGTGTAAAATCTAGCGAAAATCTAGACTTTTCGAGCACTCTCCAGATACACACACCAATTTGCTATAAAAGCAGCCGAGGGTAGAGTCTGAGAACAGTTGAAGTCTAAGCTTCGTCCGAGATTGTATAAAAACAGAGATTTGAAACGTGATTATTTATGGGAAGCGATTAGGAGAGTGACTTTGAATACAAAAGTGAAATTGTGATAAATTTTTGAAATAGTGATTGTGTATTTTTATAAACTGTGATAAATAATTTGTAATAATTAAATTATTGATAAACAAATATTTTTAAGACAATTGTTAACGCAGAAATAATTATAAATAAAGTTTATACACTAAATTCACATAAATAAAAAGTGTTATCATTTTCATAACATCGAACCAAACGGGTAGCACGTCACAATATATTCATTTCACTCTATATTAGGCCAAATCATTCCTCTAAAAGAGGTAATTAAATATTTGGGAATTAAAATGCATCATCGTTTGAAAGTTAACCCAAATGCAAGATATGCATTGAATAAAGCAAAAATAGTCACAGCTCTGCTAAAACCACTTTTCAAATCTACAGCTTTCTTTCAAATGGGACATAACAATTTTGTATCTTTATATTAAACATTAATAATGACCTGTCAATATCAAAACGTAGATTAAAGTCAATATTTTCATCATGGTAAAGTTCACGAACGAGCAACGCTTGGAAATTATTAAAAATTATTACTGCAAGAAAATCCAGAATTTCATCAAAAAATCATCTTCAGCGATGAAGCTCATTTCTGGCTGAATGGCTCGTCAGCAAGCAAAATATGCGTTATTGGACAGCAACAAACCCACATGTGCTTCAAGAGACATCATTGCATCCACAAAAAATCACTGTATGATGCGGTTTACATGCCGGAGGCGTGATTGGGCCGTATTTTTTCGTTGATGGGAACGATCACCATGTTACCGTCAATGGAGAGCGCTACCGTGCCATATTGGAGGATTATTTTTGGCCAGAATTAGATGAAATTTATATCGGGAATATGTGGTTTCAACAAGACGGCGCTACAAGCCACACAGCACACGTTACAATCGATTTATTGAATTAGAAGTTTGAATTGTTATGTGCTTAATGAAAGACCCTTTATAAAACATTGATTAGACCTGTTATAACTTACGGTTTTGGTGTATGGCTTTTTATTACTCCGAATGTTGTTAAAGAATTAGAAACTTTTGGAAGAACAATTCTCAGAAAATGTCTAGGTAAATTACGTAGACCGGGAGTTAAATGGTTTCTGAATAAATTTATATATGAATCATCGGCAGTTATTCCTTTTACATTATACCTAATTGACTTAACAAAAAAAAAAAAGATTCAAGAAAATGGAGAATCACTCTTATAACTTAATTAGGTTTTTATTTAATAACAACTCGGTGGTTAATATTATGTATCTCCATTAAGCATCCTCATTGTTAACTCGGCTTGGTTTTTTAATCCTTCTGACGATGACCCTCTAACAATGAACATATGTATATAAAAAAGGTCAGATTTACAGAGGATAAAAGCTCTATTGAGAAAAATTCGATTTGAAATCGGTTATCTCTCTAGCTTCTCTAGCATTGGAATTGCCGTTTTTTTAAATTCTATTTACTCTTCTATTTGTTACCTAGTTTTAAGTTTAGTTTTAAGTCATTCTTACCACACGACTCCATTGGACTTATTTTCAATCGGACTGAAAAAAGTCTAATGGAGACTCTAAAATTTGGACTTTTTGTCAGTCCGACTGAAAATATGTCTTGAAATAAGTCCAATGGACTCGTGGGTTTAGAGTGACAAATTTTTATGAATCTTTTTTCTCTTGAAGCGATTATTTTAAGTTAGACGCTAAAGCCAACTAGTCAATAATTTCAAATTTTAAAACAAGTGGTAATAAAGGGTGATTTTTTTAGAGGTTTGTTTTTCGAATTCGCCAGACTATTTCCAGCGGTAGCCAATTTGATAGCTGATAGATAGTTTATACTCAGTTTGGTTTGCCATTTTACCATCAATAAACTTACGGTTGAGGAACGATCAAAAATTATCCAAATTTGCTTTGAAAATCGGTCCTGTTATTTTATCACAAAATTGTGTTCATTGTCGAGGCTCATTTTTGGCTCAATGGGTTTGTTAATAAGCAAAATTGTCGCTTATGGAGTGGAATCAACCTAAAAGATATTCTAGAGATCCCAATACATCCAAAAAAATGAGATTTACATGCTGGGGCATCGTTGGTCCTTATTTCTTAAAAAATAAGGCGGGAGATCGTGTTATGGTCAATCAGAGTGTTACCGGACCATGATGAATGAATATTGGTTCGAAAATATGGATGGCATTGATCCTGCTGAGATGTGGTTTAACCAGGACACTACATGCCAAACAGCACGAGAAACAATGAACCTACTGAAAGATGAGTTCGATGAGCAATTTATCTCACGTTTCGGTCCAGTAAGTTGGCCGCCTAGATCGTGCGATTTAACGCTCCTAGATTATTTTTTGTGGGGTTACGTGAAGTCACTCGTCGATGCCAATAAACCAAATTCTATTTAAGCCTTGGAAAACAACATTACTCGTGTTATTAGCAAAATACCAGCCGAAGTGCTCGAAAAAGTGTTTCAAAATTGGACTTCTCGAATGGACCACTTAAAACGTAGTCGTGGTCAACATTTACATGAAATAATCTTTAAAAAGTGAATGACAAGAATTGATTTATCGATTTAAATAAAAATTTCATATACTTTTTACATTTTTCTGTGTCTTTTTTTTCTTTAATTAAACACCAAACGTTTAAAAAATCACCCAGTAAAATCTTAATTTGCTAAAATTAAGAAAGATAAAATTTTGCATCACCCTTTTCAGAGCGAAGTCACTTTTTAAAAGAAACCTCTGTAATACAAAAGAAATATATTTTGTAATTAATTCGAATTAATACAAAAGAAAAGTTTTATGTATTTATGGAAAAAAGTTTGATCGATCAACTGTGATGTTCCTACTTTCTTCCAATAGTTCTGCCGTCGAAGTCCTTTCAAAGACTGGTGGGATGGAACGAGTTCATTGAAACGAACCTCTAAAAAGAGTCCTAGAGTGTCAGGAAATGGCGGTTTAAAAACAAACACTAACAAAATTGTTAATTAATATCCAAACCCGTTGAATTTTAGGACCCAGAAAATAATATACAATTTCAATAAAAATTATAAGAAATGTGCTTTCCTACAAAAAAAAAAAGAGGCAAACATGACTTCATTCGCATTTATCCGGGTTATTAATATTAAAGCGGAAATAGGCATACACGTTTGGATTGGGACTACTATTGTTATTATTATTGGTGCCATGTAATTACGACATCTTGTTACTCTAATTTGGGTCACCTTCTCTATTATAGCTGTGTTGCTTTTATAGACAACATTTTACATGTTTATATTTTTACTATACTCGGTGTATTAAAAGTTCTCGATTTGATAATAGATATCACCATTTTTGAAAATATGATACTATTATCATATGAAAACCTATAAAGTTTCAAGCGAATCTGTCAATTATTTCAATTTTGACAACCATTCAAAATACCAACCGGGTAAATTTCTTTTCTATTCCCGAACACTGTGAAGTAAGTGAAGCTTTATCAAAGCTAGAGCTCGGCAAAATCACTTCATAAGATGCATTCAAGGTAATGACTGTCGTTAGGCGAAAATTCTCGGATGCAGATAATAGGTCTGGATAAAGAAAGAATTCAGTCCTTGGTAAGTGTCCCAACAAGATATTGCCGGCTTCAATATCATTTAGAATTAATGATCCTCCCTGTGAAGGTGACGCAGCAGAAGAGATGGCCGGCTAATAAAAGTAAAATATAATTGACCATGATATTGGCGGTCACATAAAAGTTAGTAAAAAAAGGAAGCTAATAATTATATAAGAGCTTTTTCAGCTAGTACTTGCTGAGGAAAAAGTCAAAAACTTCTACGCTGGAATTAACCTAGCGTAATATTCTAGAATTTGCTTTATTCTTCCCGTAGTTCAGTTCGATGAAAATTGATTTTAAACAATTCCACGGATCTTAAGGAACAAATGTTTGAATTAAGGTGCATTTTGTCTATAAAAGAGGAAGCATCGATGGCACCATTAAAAACTTTATGAACAAAGACCACATCAGCTACTTGACGCCGTTTTTCTAAGGAATGTAACGCTAATAATTTTAGCCTATCATTGTAAGGAGGCAACAAAAAAGGGTCATTCCATGGAAGATTGCGCAATGCGAAACATAAAAGTCTAAGTTGACGGTGACATAAAGGGAAATCTCTTTGGGCCAACGCTTCATATAAGCCAATGGCGAATTGGCTCTATGAACCAATGAGTCAAAATGTAACTTAGAGATGAGCTCACTATCGCAATTAACTCCCAAGTCAGTAATGCTACTAACTGGAGAAGGGCACACTCGACAAAGTAATTATGGAAAGACTTATATAACCATCAATGCTGGATATCCGTCTTCATTGTAGGCTCTGGTAGATTGGCCAATTCCACTATTTAAAGACTACTAAAAACAACCAAGGCTAGCGACTTACTCCCGGCATAAGTTCATTCATTTCTTCAAGTGTATCGAGCTTGCAAGAGATTGATTATTTTACTTTCTTCTGAGAACTTTCTGATATAACTAGTATTAATATAATCCTTAACGCATTCCCATTCCCATTCCCAAAATATCAAACATGATTTTATCATTTTGTCCCATAAACCTTGAAGCAATCTCATTCCATTTGATTTCATTACTTCAAAATATATACCATATACCCAAAATAGAAATTCCCAATCCTTGATACAAAAAGGAGCAAAATTGTGAAAACATTTTCTACCAAGGATAATTAATTTATGAATTGTTATGAATGAAAGAAGGAGTATTTCACAGAAGGAACCTTTGTGAGATATATATTTGTATATATTTTTCTAGTTGTAGTCTCAATCCACATAGAAATTATACTTCCGTGACAAGAAAAACAGCAATTACAATTACATGAAAACATGAGCACCGTTTGGTTATGAATTTAAACACCTGTAACACATGTAATCGCGGCTTATTAAACATAAAATAACAATTAATTGGTATAAATTATCGAAAGTAATTAAATTTTTGGTTTGATGTTGATTAGGTTTTGTTTGATTAAGTGAATAATAAAATATACTGCGGCTATATTTTTAAGTATTTTGACTGACATCAACTTCATTTGAATTTCCATCTTGAAGATATGAACAAAATTAAGTACAATTAATATTTATATTGTACCACTATGATCGAAAGGTAAGGTCAATTTTTAATTTAAACTTCCCGCGTGAACCGAATCGGACCAATGAATTTTTTTTCAAGTTGGTAGGACTGTTAGTGACATCTGTGACAAATTACATGTCAATATCATCATTAGTTTTTAGTTTACACTTGGCTTTGTGAACAAAGAAAAGTGAATTTGGCGATTTTTACGATGTCGAATTTTGTTGAGCAAAGAAATGCTTTTAAATTTTGCTTGCGGAATGAAATTTTCGCCGCTTAAAAGGGCCCTCGGTGACGAGACTATGTCACAGAAAAATGTTTACAAGTGGTACAAAGACTTCAAAGAAGGCAGAGAACGTGTTGATGACTTGGAAGGCTCTGGACGACCATCGACGCCAATTGATGAGCAAGACATCAAGAAAATCAAAGAATTGGTGCTCGAAAGTCGTCGATTAACAATTCGAGACCTTGCTGACATGCTTGCAATATCAATTGGATCAATGCAAGCAATTTTGAAGGGTAATTTGTGCCTCAGAAGAGTCAAATCGTGTTTGGTGCCAAACTTCTCAATTTTGCACTGGTTCTTCGTGAGTTTTTCGCCAAAAACTCCACTCATGTCGCTCCACAACCACCGAATTCGCCTGATTTAGCACCGCGAGACTTCGGGCTATTCCCAAAGCTCAAGAGACCACTCCGGGGAAATCGTTTTGAGTCGATTGAAGAGATCAAACGTGAATCGCTACGCGCATTGAAGGCTATACCTGAGGACGACTTTTTAGCATGCTTCAAAGACTGGAAGAAACGTTGGCATAAGTGTATTGTAGCTGGAGGGGATTATTTTGAGGGGGACGAAATCGATTTGGAAGAATAAATAAAAATTTTTAATTTTACAACAAAATTCACCTTACTTTTTGAACACAGTAGTAGGAGTTTTGATGAGACTATCTGGTTCGACAATTGAAATATTCGTCCAATTCAAATCGCTGTCAAATGTAAACTGCATATCTTGCAATACTAAAATTTGACATGAATGTTGCTTGACATATTGTCTGTCAGTAGTAAGAATTACTTGTTGGTGAAAAGACGCGTTCTTATTTGTTGTACAATGAAACTTAAACGAAATTCAATTGTTGCTCATCATTTGATTGGAAACTCAAACACCGAGATTCACCGTATTCATCAGATCTGAGTCCGTTGGATTATTCTATTTGGCTTGCAAAAAAACACACAACTTTGGCCGGTTTAGAAAAAGATTTTACTCGTGAACGGAACAGTTTAAGCCAAGACATCGTGCGATCATCGTGTGCATTGTTTAAAAAGGGATTCAAGCTGGTGGTTAAGGCAAAAGGCGGTTACATACCATTCGAATAATTATAAAATTAACTATGTATTATTATAAACTATCATTTCCATAAATTTTAATAAAACCGTGTTTAAGCGTTTTTACATCCACTTCAATTGCCGGATACGGTGTCTAGGTGATATCTAGTCGTGCGAGGCTGTGTTGTCAGGATGGTCGAGTTGAAGGACATTTTAGGCGTTTAATTTTAATAACTAATTGATATTGAAGGGTTTTTATAATATTATATTATTACATTACAGCACAAATGTGCTTCTTAATTCTATAAATTGAATTCCAAATAAATAGCTTCAAATTCCGGAAGTATGGTATGTAATTAAATCAAACGAGATTTTATTCTTTAATTTAATTGAAAATGACGAATGAATATCATTCATTAATAACAATAATAAAATGAGAGTAAATAACTTCTTAAGTATGAATGGAGAAAAAGTCGAATTACCAATTTTTTGTGGACTTTTGGGCAGGTGTTTGTAACCGAATCGAACAGAAGTTCGTATAAATGAATTGAAAATTTAAAAACAAAATTTATATACATGACCGGGTCCGGTCATTGTTATCCCAACTTTTATGAATGAATATAATATATAAAAATCTAATAGTTGTATACTTTTTCTTTTCGAACTCATTCAAAGAGATTTTCAAATTATACTCGAAAAAAAAAAAATATTGTTCTATAAAAGTACAAATTCTTAAAGAAAACGGCCGCAAAAAAAAAAGTTCCTAATAGTCATTCAAACGAATTCGTATAAGTATGATTGATCGTTTTCTATAAAGTACCCTCAATCATATAGGGAACTTGAGCGGGTTTTCGTCTTATACACGTTTATGCCGCGTCCGTTGTTTCGAATACGATCAATAGATTAATCGCGTCAATAATGGGCTGTCTTCCCAATCATTACCATCGTTCGGTGATAAATATTAAAACACAAAAAAAAGAAATAATAATAATAATAATAATAAGTATTGTAAATATTCTAGAAAAAGAATATTTTCGATATTAAGGTGAATGATTTCGGTTTTGAATTAAGAGTTCATATGTACATATTTGATTGATTTAGATCAGAGGTAGGCAACCATGTCCTTAGTTAAGTTAACGAAACGAAAACGGAACGGCGACGGGAACAGAATGCGATGCAGTTATATTGATGAAAGCGTCACTTAACTTTTTGACATTTGACAAATTAATTGTCAATCAATTTTGTGTTTGATTGTAAATAAAAGTGTATGAGGAAAATAATAAAAAAAGGGATTGCGAGTTTTATGTCATGCTTTTACTTTTAATTATTGAATTAGAAAAACAAAAAAAGTGCCGCCATCCATTTTTATAAAATTTTCGAGTTGTTTGACGTAGAAAGTTCGTTCACACTATGAAATGCCGAAAAACGGAACGTACTCAAAATGAATTTTATCAAATTTTTCGAACGATCCGTCTACATAAAAACAGGCATACAATTTCATGTATTTATTTTTTACGTTCCGTCTCCGTTTCGTTAACATAACTAAGGCTTTACTGTTGGTCATATCTTGCTTTTCCGATGTGAAGCATACGACTACTATATTGTCAGTGTTGAATACTGTGCAGTGTAGATATTGTAAATTAGATAAAAAAAATCATTGTATTTCGTATCTCCTCGGGATACTGGAGCAATTCAGCCCACTAAATCTTGCAATTCTGTACTCAGAGTTAGGATAGAGTTCAGTAAACATCTGTCATTGATTATTTACTCTGGATGACTATTCCTTAGGGGATTATAATGTAATAGTCTTGATATTGAGTTAATGAAAGGACATCTATTCGAGTCCCGACATCTGTTCGAGTCCCGGTTTTCAAGGTGTGCTTTGATTCTACAGTGTCCCGTTAGAATTCCTGTCAGTACTCTTATATTCTTCTTATTAGTGCTGATGAAGGCTTTGAATCTCTAGGAGTTGTATTCTCCCAGGAAATCTTTGCCCCATTGTTTTAATTCATTCTGCCGCCTCTTACTTCTTTAAAATTTCTCGTATTATGTGTGGTTCGATTCCAGAGAAGGGTTCTGGTCCTATAAAGGGTGTTCCTGCCCCTTGCTTGGCCAGTTTGTCGGCTTGTTCATTGCCCTCAATTTCCATATGTCCCGGTATGCAGTATAGAGTAGCTTTGTTATTTGTGCCTAACTTGTTCAATTTAGTCACACATTCTTCTACCATTTTAGAGCAAATTGTATGCGAGCTTAATGCTCTGATGGTAGGTTGACTATCCACCATTATCGTTATTTCCTTATTACGATAGTTTCTGTTAAGGTTAAATTCCGTGCACCTATCAATAGCGTGCACCTCTTCTTGGAAGATACTGCTATGTACCTCCACAGGTTCAAAGTATACTCCAACCCCTGTACCTTCGGCTGTCTTGGAACCATTTTGTATTATTACCATTGCTCTTTGCATCGGCTTTTCCCTATACATAAATAAAGGATGGGCCAAAAAGTCGTTGCGCCTTTTATATTTGTAAATTTGTAAAAGAAAAGCGATTTTTTCATTGAGAAAACTAAATATTGTCTATATTGGTCGATAAACTTTTCCTATTTTTTTTGGCAGAGCCAATATTCCGTCACTATGTATAGAAATTCTGGATTATCTGGAAGAAAAACCGAGATAAGTCACTGTCATCGGCTTCAATTTTGAACTCAAATTTATATCATTAAAAAAATTGTGCAAAAACTGACACCCAATGATAATCTTATGGTGCAAAATCAAGACCATAAGGGGTTTTTGTATGAAAAGTTCCCAGCAAAGTTCTATCAATATTTGGTGACTAACTAAACTTGTGTGTGGTCTAACGTTATCATATATGATGGTTGGTGGTTTTTAATGCACGGTCTTTATATTCGAAGATTCTGAACAATCTCTTGTCTTGTTAAACGCCGATTGAATCCGATCAATGCTTTTATTTTGTCGTCATCAACAATACAATGACCTTTTCGATTATACAATTATACAAACGATTATAGAAACAATAACTTATGGTCACTGGTCGGGTTCGTCCAATACATAATTTACAATCAAGTTTTTAAGATGCTCGAATTGGAATTGCATCCCGGATTTTCAACTGTTTTAAATGACCTAATATCTGTATGTCACGAATTTAAAAATCATCCACCTGACCCGTAGATCATGTGTTTTCGAACTCTGACTTGAATATTTCATAAATTATGCTTTATTTTCGTTTGTAAACAAATTATCTAGATTTTCAATTGTATAAGAATATTTCTGCGGAAATGCTTTAATTTGGTTTTTAATTGATCTTGCGCAGCTTTGTCGGTTTAGATTGTATCAAAAAATTTCAAGTGTAGGTCCATCAGAAGTAAAGACGGAGATTTACTATCATTTCACCTTGGAAGGTACAATGGAATTATTGATATTGATATATTATTTCAAGAGGACATAAAAGCTAAAAATTGTAGCTAATTAACAGCAGTATTCCGGGTCCGACAATTGAAGTGTCTGCCTAATTCAAATTGCTGTCAAATGTAAACCGCACATCTTGCAGTACTAAAATTTTACACAAATGTTGCTTGACATATTGTCTGTTATGTTAGTAGTAAAAATTACTTGTTGGTGAAAAGATGCGTTCTTATTTTTAATACATGAATTCGGCATGAATTCTACTTATGGTACTGCTGGCTAGTGACTCCTGAAATGGATACAATATTCACAGCGAACATTTTTAAAATATTAGTTCAAAGCATTTCCATGAAGCATATTATAGTTTTAGGGATTGTCTAGAATTGGAGTGAAGACGATCAAAAAAGTTTTTTTTGAAGTATATTCGTGTCAATATCCGTCTCAAGTCTAGTTTAAGTAGACTTCATGCACACAGGGTCATAAATACTCCTTATGAAAACCGTGTGCGTATTTTTAAATTCACTAAAGGCCAATCTCCACACAGCCGACATCCTATTCTGATGAAAGTATGGGATACACTTCTGCAAAGTTTGGTTAAACAGAAAGGGAGAAACAATCATCCTACTAATTTTGTCGGCTTCTGCATTTCTGATTTCCCCATCTAATTTTCGATCTGCAGATGATTCCCCTCAAAAGTAGAAGAACATGTTTATCTGATTTAATGGAACTTCATCTGCTTTTGCATACTCTCACAATAACCATACACGATATCGTCGCACACTACCAATTTTTCTAAATTGTGTGGGGAGATTCTGATGTTTTTATTCGATCAATCCTAGCGGAAATTGCAAAAATTCATCTCGTTCTAGTTTTCTGATTTTTCTCGTCAGAATAGGATGTCGGCTGTGTGGAGATTGGCCTTAATGCTATGAACATCATATGGGAATCAAGAGGAATTGATACATAATAAGAATAAAATAGGACACACAAAATCTGGCCGTATAAGCTGGTCGAAACAGTGCATGAATAAATCAAGACTTCTTAGCTACCTAATAAACAACAAAGGACAAGCGCTCAAAGGGGTGGCCAAGAACTAAAGAAGCAGGGGATGAGCTAGTGATCGAGACAACTGGAAAGGAATTGTTCTAAGGACCAGGTCTCTAAGAGGGATGTAGTGCTATGATAATGATACGTATCAATTCATGGAAGCAGTCGCTTTATTACCAAATTGAATATCTATTCTGTGATTCGAAGATAATCATCTTCGAGAAAAGAACAATTTCAAATTAAATGCGATCAATCCGCTTCTATAAAAACAAAATTGAATAAAAATTCATTCTGGACAGGTTTCTTAATAAAGTAAACATCATTAATATGATTAACTTGATTTCATATTCTTTCTTATAAATGAAATTTTTTCATTTAAGAATTCTTTAAGCGTGTCAATTTTTGCCATGTAATTGTTGATTTTTCTGAAATCAATTCAAAACCTCATTTTAAGACGACGGACGACATTATAGCACAATTTTGAATTGAATGATCGATAATTATGGTGTTAATTGTGTCCAGAATAAAAAAAAGCCAGTCCACATTCGATAATTATATCCAATTGAAAGAGTTTTTTAATAATGTTTTTATTAAAGATAAAAATTTCGATTCAATCCGTTTTTTTTTTTGTCATATAAAATCTTATTTTGACTAATGATGACATCTTTTTGAAATTTTTAAAATTAATAAAAATTATGAATTAAAATCGAAATCATATAAGTACAGAGTGTTTATAAAAATTAATAGACAATATGCGGTAGGCGATCTACTCTCTCACACTGTTCTATTCTGGAACAGAGTAAGAGGGCAAAGGAACAAGAACAAATTTATATCTTCGTAGCATTATCAAAGATATCAATAAAGAAAAGATATAGCATATTCAGAGAAGCTTCTATTTAACTAAAAACACATTCAATAAATATCGTGTCCGGCAATTGAAGTCTTCGTCTAATTCAAATCGCTACAAATATGCAATACTAAAATTTGATATGAATATTGATTACTTGATATATTGTCTGTCAGTAGTGAAAATTATTTGTTGGTGAAAAGACGCGTCCTTAAACGAATTTCAATTGTTGCGTTTCATTTGATTGCAAAGTCAAACATCGAAATTCGGAGAGAGTTAAATCACATGAATTTGAGTGAAAAGTTGGTGTATCTTACCATTAAACGATTCGACGAGACTCGGAGCATAAAAAAACGCTATGGCAGAGGGCGACAATGTATTACAACTACTCGAGAAAATGGAAACAATGTGCGTAATCGGTTGTATCGTAATCCGAAGCGGAGTTCAGCAACAATAGCAAATGAATTGAACATAAACGATGGAAGTGTTCGGCGAATCATGAAAAATAAGCTAAAGGTAAAACCTTGGAAAAAACAAAAGTGTCAAGAACTAACTGATGCTCAGAAAAAGGTTCGATTCGAAAGATCAAAAGATTTACTTCGTATGCTCGCTCTTAGTGATTTGGTTTTCTCGGATGAGAAAATTTTCTGCATTGGACAATTTCTCAACAAACAAAACCATCGTGTTTGGTTAAATAGACGATGATAATTCTGAGCGTTTGAAAGTCAGAAGAAAACAAGGTGCAGCACAGGTGATGACACAAAACACAACAAAATCAACAATGGTTACAAAACAATGTTCCGAAGTATATTTCTACACAACACCGCCGTATTCACCAGATCCGAATACGTTGGATTATTCCATTTGGAGAATTTTACAAGCAGCGGCTGGCAAAAAAAAAAACACAATTTTGGACGGTTTAGAAAAAGATTTGCATTGTGAATGGGACCGTTTAAGCCAAGACATCATGCGAACATCGTGTGCATAGTTTAAAAATAAATTCAAGCTGGTGGTTAAGGCAAAAGGCGGTTACGAATAATTGTAGAATTAACTAAACTATCATTTCCATCAATTTTAATAAAACCGACCAATAAACAAAAATTTTTATAGCGTTTGTAAATCCACTTCATTTGCTGGATAAGAAGGATTGAAATTTCAGGACAGTTAGTCTTCTTTTTACGATGAACCATAAAATTTTCACAAATTCTAGTATGTTTCTATAAATTCGCATCAGGAAATTAAAAAGTTGCATATTTTCAGGGGCACATTAAAATTTATTTGGAACATTTTAGACAGAAACACTGAAATATTATTTATAGAATATATAATCTGTCTAGCTCTCTTTTGCAAATAACAAATAGATCTATTTAGAAACAACCGGTATAAAATCTTATTAATAAATTCAGAATTGATGAGCGTTCTGACATGAATGAATAAAATTTCCAAGCAGGAAATGATTTTGTATTAAAAAGAGAAACAAGTAAAAGAAAAGAAAGTCCAAAAAATTTTCATGGCTTAAATTCATTTGTTATGATTAAATTTGTTGTTTTTTTGTACGTAATTCGAGAAAAGTTCATATTCATAATCGATAATTCTTTTTCTGTATTTTGATTTTTATCGAGTTTAAGAACAATATTGAATCGTATAATAAAATCTAAGATTGTATATTTAAATATAAAACAGAGTTTTTATGGAGAAATTAGATTTTCGTCGTAGTTAGATTTCGGTTCATTAGACATTTTCATTTAGTTTCATTTGATTATATCGGTTATTGTTCTGGCATAAAATATTGACTTTATATAATCTTCGTCAATTGCTTACTAATATATTAAATCATCAATTTTTATTAGTAACTAAATAAATTAATTTATAATTAAGCCTTATTTATGTTAACGAAACGGAGACGGTGACTGGAACGGAATGCGACGCAGTTATATTGACGAGTGTCACTTCACTTTTTGACATTTAGCAAATTCAGTGTCAAACAATTTTGTGTTTGATTGAATACAATAGTGTATAAGAAAAATAATAAAAAATTGGATTACCAGGTGTATGTCATGCTTTTACTGTCAATTCTTCTTCTTCTTATGGCATTATAGCTCGGGGTGAGCTTTAGCCTTCTTCACAACACTTCTCCATTAATCGCGATCTATTGCTCGCACCTTCCAATTAAGGACTCGTAATTTACTCATAACCATTTTCAATGTCGTCTAACCACCTCTTTCGTGGTATTTCCTTGTTTATGCTTGTAGTAGGTTTTCCATTGAAAACACTTCTTTGCGCTCTACTATTTTGCATTCTAGCCACGTGTCCGTGTTCAGCTTATGCGCAGCGATTTAGCAAAGCGTACAATGTCTTCGTTTTTAATTAATTCATTTATTTCGGCGTTACTTCTTCTTTCATAATCTCCGTTACCCAGTCTTCCAGGCCCAAATATTTTACGCATTATTTTCCTTTCGAATATACGTAAGCAGTTTTCATCTGTTTGAGTTAGTGTCCAGATTTCGCAACCATATGTTACTACTGGTCTAACTATTGTTTTGTATATTATGAGCTTAGTCTGCCTAGACAGAAGCTTCGATTGAATTAACGTTTTATTAGCAAAGTAGCATCTATTACCCGCTTGGATCCTGTCTTGTATGGAGTAATGCATACTGTTGTCATTACGCAATAATACTCCCAGGTATGTAAAGTTTGTCACACCTTCAAAATTGTATTCACCTACTAATATGTTTTGAGGTTGTCTTCTATGCTCATTTCTTGACAGGACTAGGTACTTTGTTTTGTGCTCATTAATTGTTAAACCTACTTTTTTTTGACCTTTTGCTCCAGTAGCACGAAAGTTTCTACCATTTTTCTAAAATTTCTTGACACAATTGCTATGTCGTCTGCGTATGTAATTATTTGGTAGGACTTAGTAAAGATATTGCCGCCTGCATCAAGTTCTCCCATGGCATACTGTAGTACCATGTTAAAGAGCAAAGCAGATAATGCATCATCTTGTCTAACACCAGTTTTTATGCTGAATTCATGTGATTCTGATCCCTGGACAACTACTTTTGCTTTAGAGTTTTCCATGGTCAGCATAGCTAAGTCTGTAAACCTGCGAGGTATTCACTATTACTCTCAATTATTGAATAAAAAAGAACAAAATTCTATTTCTATAAAATTTTCGAGTTGTTTGACGTAGACAGTTCATTCACAATATGAAAAAAAGGAGCGCAATCGTTACGATAAATACAAAGTCCAAAAAACAGAACGGACTCAAATTGAATTGAATCCAATTTTACGAACGTTTCGTCTACATAACAGCGGTTATACAATTTCACGTATTTGTTTTTTTCGTTCCGTCGCCGTACCGCCTCCGTTTCGTTAACATAAGTAAGGCTTAACATTTATGGTAATTTAGTAGTTATTTAAAATTGATTCATGCTCTTATAGGGTTTCTCTCTGCAAATTTGTTCTCTTCAGTTTCTCTTAAATGAAACAATTAATCAGTTTTCGGTTGAATTATTAAAATATTGAACAAATTTTGATTACTCAATTAATCAATTAATGCAATCATGCCCTAATCTGAACTACAATACATTATATTTTATGGTAAGAGCTTGTAGGGGCTTAAAGCTCTTTCCATAAGGCCTAATGTAATTGACTTTATGTTAAATAAAAGTTTCTTTGAAATGTCCAAATATATTTCTAGTTCCATCTTTGTTTTGACTCTTTGGTTCATAGAGCTAATTTTTACTTTGGGCTATGGTTAAACGATGGTCCAAAGAGTTTTTAAATCCATATGTCACTAAAGCCATTTCGATCACTTTTGTTAGACCATTGATAAAATATGCCAGTCGGGTGCCATCAGCGTACCACGAAATTCATATCAATTGGTTGGAATCCGTACAATGTAGATTCAAACCGTTTTGCTTTACGGAATATTCTTTGCAATAATCGTTCACTTTTGTCTCCCTAGAAAGATAAGTTTGATAAGTTAATGTTCCTTAGGAGAGTCATGGGCATCATTGATGCTCCGTCCATATTAGATAAAATGCACCCTAATTTTAACATTTCTTTTTTGCGATTTGTGAAATTGTTGAACATCAATTATCACCGAAATGACTACGGGAAAAATGAACCGGTTTCCTGCATGTTGTCCTTAATTTGGTCAATAATTGGCGAATTTTCATTGAACTTGGAATGTAATTACATTCTGGGCAAGGCGGCAAGAAAAGTAAGATGAATCTACACTGGATGGGGAGTTACGGGCAGACAAACTTTGGAAATCGTCCTTGATTGACTAAATAGTTGCCGTACTTTTAGAAATTCATTAATTCCTGAATCGTATTTTATGAATAACACAAGCAATGATGCGGGTACTAGCTAGTTATAAAGGGTGATCCAACTTCAGATTCTGCGTCAAGTCGCGTGATTTTGGCGGGGTTAGTTGACGCCATCAAAACGTGAAATATTACGACCTGGAAACTTTTCACGCAACACATCCAACGTTGCATGCGCTGTGTGGCAACTAGCGCCGTCTTGTTGGAACCACATGTCTTCCGCATCAATATCTTCGATTTGGTGCCAGAAATAATATATATATATCGCTCATCATTGACTGTTACAGTCTGACCCTGATCGTTTTTAAAAAGTAAGGCCAAATAACGCCGTCTGACCACAATGAGGAACAAACAGTCATTTTTTGGGCAAGTAATGGTATCTCGTGAATCTCATGAGGATTTTCATCTCCCCATATGCGGCAGTTTTCCTTATTAACACACCCAGAGAGATTGAAATGTGCCTCATCAGAGAAGAAGATTTTCTTTCGATACACAGTTCGTAGAGAATCTGTGGTTACAAACTAACGTTTGACACTTTGAAAACAAAGTGCTTATCGACAGCTGTTTGTTTTACAGTGCTGCCGCTATAGGATACTCAAATTGGATCACCATATATATGTATTCTACCGAACACAGTTTTATTCCTTCTTAACAGATTTGAGAAGTTTTTCAACGAATCAAAGCTCATCCACGATAGAGTTTGTACTCTGCCTTACGTTTCAAAATGGTAACTCAAAGATCGCTGACGAGTTCTGAATATACTCTTTTTCTTTTCCAGCTCATAACTAGTACGTACTTAAAGTTACAATATTTGAATAATCGATATTATTTTTAATTAAATTTTAACACCGCAACATACAAATATTAGTATTAAATTAATTTCTTGTAAAACAGGCTTTCGTAAGGCTCTAAAAAGACGACTTGACGATGCACTTTCTCAATAAAAAGTAATATTATTTACAACCATTCGATTTATGTTGGACGGGTGGACATGCACTATCAATCAGATAGGATGGACAACGAAAAAAAAAATTGAAGTATATATTTACAACTAAATAAGTTTTTATAACTTTATGGACGTTAAAGAAAAAAATAATGTTACAGACATTATTATTATTTTTGATGATCCTCCTTGTCAATCATTGTTTCCCAAAATAATACACGATTAGTCAATAAAGTTCCGGGACTATTTCATCCATCTAGAGCAGTGTTTTTCAATCTGTGTGTCAAACAGAAATTGTCAAATGTGCCAAATGTGTCAAACCTCACTTAAAAGCTGCTTTCCTTTGTTTTCAGTTGACGAATGTGTATTGTTATTTGTAATTCGCAAGCCACCAAATTTGACAACAATAGAAAAAGAACAGCTCATTGATTTGAGAAACGATAACTTTTACCATTTAACATTCTTCGAGAAAAATTTGAATCAGTTTTGGCTTTCTGTCAAAAATTTGTACTCTGCAATCAGCTTGAAAGCCATTTAGATTCTTCTGGTTTTTGCATCTTTATGGTCCCGTGAATATGGATTTTCAGCATTGGCAGAAATCAAGTCTAAAAAACGAGGAAGACTTTTAAAACTTGAAGATGAAATTCGAACTTCTCCGGCGAATTTGAAACCTCATTTTAATCTAAATTGTTCAAGAAAACAGGCTCAGCCTTCTCATTGAATAAATTTCGCAAAAATCTAATTTGTTTTGATTTTATATTTCTTAACTTTTACATTTTTTATAATCAGGTATGCCCCAAAGAATGCTAAATATTTTTAGTGCGCCGTCAACCAAGAAAGGTTGAGAAACAGTGATCTAGAGTCGTGATCTCATAGTGTAATTTGAAGCCTTAGATATTTCTGAACAAACCCTTAAACGTTTTCAGCGTTATCGGTTGACACTTGTCTATTCTATGATGCTTTGTTTATCAGCCAAAAAATTCAAATAAAATCACCAAACTCAGAGCTGTTATTAAATTTCATGTCAAATTTGGCATAACAGCCACAGGAGCAGAATTTTTATGCCCCATGGTAAGTACTACAACAGGGTATATTAGTTTCGTCACTACATTTGTAACTTATAGATACAGGGTTTTTCAATAAGAACCTTTTTTTTTTAAATTTTTCAATAAATTGATTGTTTCTTGGTCTTGTTGAAACTAGAAGCCGCCGGCATCCATATCATCTAAAAAAGGCCACAAAAAATTAGTTATCACGTTTCTGTAGCATACTCTATTAACAGTAACAAGAGCACCAGCCTCATTTTCGAAAAAATTCGGTCCAATGATACCGCCAGCCTATAAAACACAGCAAACAGCGACACGATGTGAATGTAATGGTTGTTCAAGAAATTAACGTAGACATTGAAATTACAATGAGGTCCGTCAGAAAAAAATTTTTTTTTTTTTTGAAAATCCAAATTGTCCGTATTTGCGGCAGGTGAGGGTCGGTTATGATGTCCATCGTATGCAACTGTTTGAGAAGCCACCCACCTGGTCTTCTTCCTTGTCGAGTTTCAATAATAACCCTCTGACGAGGTCGGGTGTCGTTATAAATAGTTTGTGCTTCCTTATTGATTTCACCCTGAAGTTTTATGTTGAATCGAGGTCCCGTCTGGGATAGGGCATCGTGATGTGCTCTTAGCTACACCAAGGATAGGCTCCTTTCCACCAAGCCCGAAATTATTTTAAGCACGCATTTAAATCACTATTAAATCATTGTACAGATTGAATTGAATAAGAAGAAGATTAGGCTAGCCGCACACTTGAGCTAAGCTATGTGGACGAGCCTCGCTCTAGTTACATAGCTTAGCTGGGCTTGCTCACCCTGTTGCACACTTGAACTAAACTACGCGGCGATATCTTTAGTAAATTCATGCCATCAGTTCTATTTGAGCCGTCAGAGATATATATATAGTACAGTATCGATGAATTATTACTACACCTTTTCTACTTGACACTTACCCATTTGTGTTGACAAGATACTACCACAAAATAAAGAAAACATACTACAGTTTACTGTAACATGCCGAAAGTGCCATATATGTTACTGTCAACGATACCAACGAAGCTCGTTCGCGTAGTTGAGGTCTAAACTACATGAGCGAGCTTAGTTCGTGTCGCTCACGACTAGGCGACGTACTTTCAAAGCTTCGCTGAAGTGTCCAACGACCAATGCAAATGCTTCACTTTTAGCGATAAACTTAGCTCACGTAGTTTAGCTCGCTTAGCTCAAGTGTGCGACGGGCCTTAAGTTGTATAAAGAATATTAGAAACCTGAAAATTATTGTTACATATAGATACGGAACTTTATTGTTACAGCATGTATATACCTAAATATATGTTTACCAGTTCTTCAAAATATCATATCCAATCGATTTTTAACGCTTTTAAAGATCTAAAATAAATGAGTATACACCATGGAAACTTTTGATATCAATTCGAATCCCAAAACGAAAAGACTATCATATATTCTTCTATATATGTTATAAGATGTACTTATAGATCTTTTTATTGGCAAAGTCGAGAGTAACTTGGAGCACTTTTTAATGGCTTTATTGCTTCCTTCGAGGTTTTGTATGTATTATATATTGTATATATATGAAATGATGTTCCCAACTATTTATTGATTTATTGTGCCATTATTGGATTTTATCGCTTCGACTCGCCACGAATATTGGCTATTCTTCTCCATTTTTCATCGGTTATATACATTTATATAGACAACGAATTATTCTTCTTTTTTTTTTTCTTCAGAAATATTTTCGATTGTATAATATTTATGGGAGCCTCTGATATCAGGGCTATATAAATACAACAGAGAGAAGAAGAAGTAAAAAAAAGTTAGTTAGAGTTATACAAAAGAGGGACGTGTTTTTTTTCCTCGAAATGTTAATTTTTTCCAATACAAATTATTAAGAAATCCATTCGGAGGGGATTCTGTGCCATAGGAGGACCGCCAGTCTTCGATATTAACATTAAATTGATATTCGATTTAATAAAACAGGTAAAAATTTTTATGTTTCCATTTTTTATTTACATAAATTTTATTCATTCGATATTTTATTGGAAAACATCTATTGATAATTAATATTGATATTCCGCTTTTTTTTTTATATATATGGACCTAGTGCCACAGTTGGCTAACACAGAAATTTTTAAAACTGAAATTTCAAAATTCTTTAAATCTTAAACTTCCTGTGAACGATCAAATTTGTTTGTCAAACTTCACGTTTTCATCAAAAAATGGCGCAAACGATGAAACCAAAGATCAGACAAATTTGCCAAACTTTCCCGTAATTTCGGTCTTATCGTGTAAGCGTCCATATAGTTACATATAGGTCTATTCAGAAACATTTCTTCGCTCATCATATAGCTTTACCACAGTATAATAAACAGTAAGAAAACTGGCGAACAAAATGTGAAAAATTACGAATGACCTCGCCAATTTTGCGTTTATTTTTAGAATTTTACACCCGCTTTTGCCACCCATTCTTGTTATTTTCCATGCATGTGTGCTTTTTCTCAATAAAAAATGTATATAAAAAAAAACCGCTATCTTTTTATGTTCTATCATTTTTTTTAGATTACGCTATGTTGGTGGAACAGAGATGAATATGCATTCAGCTTTAATAAACAGTTCTAACATTTATGTAAATAATAATTCATACAGGCACTAACACCAAAAATATTTGAAAAACACATAACAAAAAATTTCTTCTACTTAAAAAAACCCACGTGCTTATCAAAACTGCTGTTAAATAGGCACTAACACTTGAAAAAAACTTTAGTACAATTTGAAAAAAGTGTCAGGACATGGATTAGGCGCTTAAGAAGCACGCGGGGTTTTTTGCTTTCTTCGTTTCATCCATTCTTTTGCCGAAAACGCAGAAGACTATAATAAAACTATTATTGGTCTCCCTTGCTACAATTATCTTATAGGGAGCACGTGTTAAAATTTAATATATTTGATTTATAGGTTACTTCTTTCTTTCTAATGAAAAATTTTAATTTTCTTTCCTTATTTTGTGCGGAATTTTTTCTTTCTGTCATTCTCAGAGGAAGTATTGGGAAGATCGCGTCTAATTTCTCTGCATTTCCTAGTCAAATTACTGTCTGTTTATTATACTGAGGCTTTACTGCGAACAATATCCAGGAATAAAGTTCTTTTCTCTACCCAACCGTTTTTTTTCTTTTCTAGAATATAAGAATTATTATAACCGCGATCAGTTTAAACTCAACTTTCTAGAGAGAATGTCACGTCTTCTGAAATTTGATAAAAACTATGTGGTAAGACCACATGGTTTTTATTTGTTTCTCCTGTATAGTTTGAACTTGTTCCCAACTTTCTAATTAGTCTAACGCGGTTTGTTCATGACATTCTTCATGTGTACGTCGAAGCCAAATAAATTGAAAGTTTTGCTTATCAACAGCAAATATTTTTAAAATTTTTGAGCAGTTTTTCTCTCAATTCTATCTTGTAAGTAAGGGAAATGCTGACAGCTGCTTTTGAAGGAGCTTTTGCGAAGTGATCACAAACATTTCTTCTGGAGCACATATCTATGAATTTATGCTACCATATTCGGAAAACCTCCAAATTTTATAAAACCCGAGAACCTGTCTTTATTTTTACTTCGAAAACAGAAAATGATGTGACTGTTCTCTGACACTTTACAGAGGTAAACAAAAATATTAAATATTTTGAATAGTTTTTTATTTTAGCGTCCTAGATAAATTTGTTTTTTTTTAAATTGATTTTTTAGTATTTAGGTTGTTGTTTATACTATTATATTTAGTCGGTATTAGGACAATGTAATTATTTATTAGGAACTGATCCACAAAAAAAGTCACAATTATAGAAAACTATGAATTATAGTTCATAATTGTATTTAACAACAGTAAAAAGTCAAAAATTCTGTAATAATTAGGATTTTCTGATATACAAAATAATGTTGATCCATGATGAAGATCCAAAATAAAGTCGAATCATTGGAGAAAATATAAAATGTGGATCAGTTCCTAATAAATAATTACATTGTCCTAATACCGACTAAATATAATAGTATAAACAACAACCTAAATACTAAAAAATCAATTTAAAAAAAAAAAAAAATATTAAATGCTTTAAATTAATTTTGGAAAAAAATTTCATCAGCTGCAGCCGGACATTTTATCGTCTATTTGTTCGATACTCCTTTTCAGTATATGCACATTCCGATGACGGGTTGGTGGTGTTGCCTCATGCAGACAGTATGTGGTACGAAATGTATCTACAGTTCGATAGATGGCTTACTCTGATGTACGATTATGTGCGCCATAAAAATCACGAAGTCGTTTATAAGTCCTGTAAGTCGATTTTCAAGTCCAGAGTCTATTTATGATTATTTTCCAGACTATACTGAACATAAATATCAAGAAGAGCTGTCAAAATGACAGATCAGATTGACAGTTATTCGCCCTATCGGAAGTTCTATCTAAGCTAAAAAAAAGGCACTATAGACTTCCAAAGTTCAATATTCATGCTTTCTATTGTTATATCTTTAAAAACTGAAACATTTAATATTACCCCTTAAAATCGATCGACTCTATTCGCCTATAAATAAAGCTTCTATTAATTAACACAATATGTACTTGAATTATTTTCTTTGAATTCCCACATTTGAAGTATAGAACCACAAAAATACCTCAAAAACCGCGAACAAAAGAATGGTGAATGGTCTTTACTCGTATACGAACGAGTTAATGGCTGACATACAGTGGTGTTCAATGAAATCCGGACACTTACCTTTTTTCGATTTGAAGCGATTTTTTCCAAAAAAGTAGTGATGCTCATTCGGTGAAATAATTTTTTATACCTCACATAATATTCACTAAAAAAATTATATGGTTCAATCAGTATTTATGGTTTTATTGGAAAATTAAAGAAATTAATAAGAATTCAGACAATTTTTTGTAAATATTACGTTTATTAAGATACAAAAAAACACATGTTATAAATAGAGTCATTAAAATTTATCAATTGCATTTTGTACACACTAGTTGGGACCTCCTATTTAATATTTAGTATGACTGCCATTTGCCTTAATAACCGCTGTGCACCTGTGCTTCATGGAATTCACCAAATTTCCAGTGACGTCATCACTAATTTCATCTCAAGCACTTTGAATTTGCCACTTTAAGTCCTGTTGTGTTTGGAGATTACCTTTACAGACTTTTTCTTCATAATAGCCCAGATATTTTCGATGGGATTAAGATCTGGGCAGTACGGAGGCCATTCCAAAGTGTGATTACCGTTTTGGTTTAGGTAGTCTTTTACCTGAAAATGAAAAAAAAACGGAAGTTAATAAAATTTCACAAAATGTTAGGACTGGATTTTCTTGAGGATTGTCCAATAGTTCTAAAAAAATAAATAAATACCTTTTCTGAAGTGTGTGCTGGCGTATCATCTTGCGGAAAGATGTACCTTTCAGTTTCAGCAAACAGCTCCAAAACTGACGCTTTCAAATGACTCTCTAGGACATTTAAATATATATCTGCGGTTACTGTTCCATCTATAAACCCCAGATGACCTAAACCACTTGCACTGAAACATCCCCAGACCATTACTCCTTCAGCTTTGTTGGGAATTTCCTGAATGCAGTTATCACTGAGGCGTTCTCCTGGCTTCCTTCGGACGCGTAGCCACCCATTCCCGACATGCAGCTTAAATTTGCTTTCGTCAGAGAACACTCCTCTATTCCACATCTCTCGGGTCCAACTGGAATGTTCCTGGGCCCACCGAAGCCGAGTGATCTTTGACGAAACCTTTAAAGATGGCTTTTGGAGCGAGCAACGTGACCTTAGATTTGCCTCAAGTAACCTCCTTCGCACGGTTACCGCAGAAATTTCAGTTCCACTGGCTAAAGCAAGCTCCGCTTTCAATTTTGTGGAAGGTTTAAAGCGGTCTCGTTTGCAACGAAGGACCAGAAATTGGTCTTCTACAATGGTTGTCTTGCGTTTCCTTCCAGATCCTTTGGAGCGTTCTGTCGTCCCGGTATTTTTAAATTTTTTGATTAAATCAGCAACAGAGGACTTCCCCCGTGATACTCTATCACTAATTTCCCGTACTGACAATTCTTCATGCCATAATGCGATAATAACACTTTTTTCAGACTCACTTAATTTCGACATTTTTTTCATTTATTTAATGTTTATGCTCATAACTTGACTTATCGATTGTTACTAAACTATTTTTTGAAATATACACTTACTACATAAATCAAGTAACTAAATACTGAAAAAAAAAATGGGGGGGATGAAATTTTGACCTGCACCATGCATTTTTTCCAGGAATTCAAAGTGTCCGGATTTCATTGAACACCACTGTATTTGTACTTTAAAATTAAATTTTTCCCTATACGGAAGATTGTATATTTCGTATGGTCACAGTTGCACAGTTTTACTTGATACCAATGATACAATTTGTTTGGCTACTGTATAGGGGAAAGGCATCAGTTATTTGTAACTTTGAGTCAATCCAAATAATTTTGAATACCTTTTCAGAAAAAATATTTAAAGGGTATGTCACTTATTATTAGTTGTATTTGATAGTTTTTTTTGAATTTAAATAACTCAGTTATTGCACGTAGTGCATTATGGGGAACTAGAGGATTTATGTATTTAAGGCCGTTACAGTTCTTTATTTCACCGGATGATTCTGATGGAAAATTCTGTACTCTGCGCTAAAGTAACTAAAAATATTTTCAACCCTGGAATCTGCCCCAAATAATATATACGAGGAGGAACAGGGTTGTTATTAGAAATCAGTTTATAGTAATTCGATGTTTTTTCTACAATAATTTAAAAATAATGTTCATTTTTATAAATTTCACTTTGCACTCGATTTTATGTGTTCCTGAAGTTCACGTATTTCGTATATTTGATGCCTCTTAAATTGGGTGTCCTAGGACCTACGCAATTGTCTTACCTAAGTACGCCGCTGATTATTGTGCACAAATTTCAATAATTGGCCGTAATAGAATATCAGTTATTGGCCGTTTAAAATTACATTTATTTGCTCTATAAATCAATAATTGGCCTACAGAATCATTAATAATTGATTATTAAGATGAAAATACAAGAAAAGGGACTTTGGTCTTCGTATACAATTTTTTGACTAGAAACCCGTGCAAACACATCGTTGACTTGCAAAGTGTCCTCATAACGCACATCTCCAGAGAAAGTCTTCGGTTTTAGGTATCCTATTTCATAAGTCTCCTGTTTTAAAGAGAGAGCTACTTTTTTCGGAAATCAGAAAAGTTAGCCTACCGATAAAGAAGTCTCTTGTCATGTATTTCACTTAGGAGACATCTCGCTCTTCTGAAAGTTTTCAGAGTCTCTGTTCGTGTAACCCATTTGAAAACTGCAAATTAAATCGGCTGTAATTGAAGCATGGCTGTTTGCTCCATTAACATTACACTGTGATGAAATAAATAGAAAAAAGTCAAACATATGATACAATTAATAATAGGCTGTCGCAAAAAATCAGGTATTGGTCATAACCAATCATAGATTTTCTATACAAATTGTAGGCATTCAGCTGGCCACTTTAAAAATAGAGTCTATTAAGGGATGTATTGAAAGCGTCAGATTTAATGCGCTTGAATGGAAGTGTATGTATATTTCGGAAATTCTGCGTTCTATAAATATAACCCGTAGCTTATCCGACAAAGAGTTTAATGACGGATACAATGTCATCATCCATTTTTAATAATATTCCTTTAACAAATTGTAGGCAAAGAAAAATAAATACATGAAGAATCGAGCCTGGATTTGGTCCAGTCTCATCAGCTTCTAGAAACGAGGTCTTTACCGACTTGACCATTCAACACTGTGTTTATCGATCTGTTCATTTGCCTTTTCTAACTAAACATTATTCAAACAATACAACTGTTATTCGAAATATAACAACTATTCTATAACCTTTCAATTGCTATGTCAATCATTTGTATTAACAACTATTATATGAAACTAATTTAATATAATACTGCTACAAAATGTTCATAGAATGTCAACTAATTTTAAAATTTTGATTTTCTGATGACTGCCTAATAGGGTGGCCCTTAGCTATATGCAATTTTTTGGAAGTTAAGCTCCCACCCCCTAATCCTGCGCCAATGACCAAAAAACAGGCTATGTGAAATTTCTGCTCAATTGGACTAGTTTAAGGCAACCCGCATTCGCCTTGAATTTGGAACATAGTATTCCCAACGACGCTTCCCTATATCAACCATTTTTATTTCTCTTTTTAAAGAAATTTATGTGGGAACATTCCGGCGACCCCAGGAACTTTTAAAAAACATTCTGAAATCAATTTCCCAAAAGATAATTCGAAAACTCCTTAAATTTTCAAGCTCGATGAGAGTCGTCTTGCAGTTGTCCGATTGAACTAAAATTTTGTATATATCATTTTTTTGTTAATTGGAACAAAATTCAGGGGTGGGAGCTAGACTTTGGCAAAGTTGAAAAATAAGTGCCACTCTACTGCCCAACTATTGATGTTTTTACCCTATGCAAAGAAAAAAAAAAGACCTTCCACGGCAGACAAGTTAACGCAAAAAAATGATCTAAATATTAACACACATTTTTCAAAAAGACAACCACAATGAATCTCCTCCGCCAATCCGAAACGATGATGGAGGGCATAAAAATGCCCTCGTTGTCAGGCATTTCAGAGTATCATCAAAGTAAATCCTTAAAAATCTTTTGGCTTCAATTGGGGATAAAGGATCAAATTTATTTTTTCTCGATTTTTTTTTTTTTTATGTTTAAATTTGGTTTGGCTTTATTTTGATGACAAAACCAGCTGGGTCCTTTATAGCAACTGGTCCTCTTGTATATACTTGGAATATTCTGTGTATATGCATTTTCATTTTATGATATGTGTTCTTTCTGGACAAATAAAGGTTATATGTGGTCTGTATATGTAATTTTATTTTTATTTTATTATGAAAGAAAGGGTGTTAAATATGCTAATTTACTATTTATCTTTATACAGGGTGACTCGAATTCTGATTATTAGATGCATTGTATTGTATTGGAGGGACCCGCACAATGCCAGGCCTTAGCACGCATATGTAATATGCCATACTGACATATTGCACCTCCTCCTAAAATATGATGTGATAGGCTAGGCCCCTTCCCTGGATCGATTAGTCCTTCTAATAAAGGAAAGCCGGTCTAGATTAGCTAACCCCTTTTTACTTGGAGTACATTATTGGATACGGTTTCTATTTGACCAGAATTTGCTAATACTTAAAAGTGTCTTCAGGTTTTGTCATATGCCTTCGCATAAGTTTTCTCAAAAATGTCACCTCCCAAAGCATGAAATCATATGGAACACATTGGAAAACAAGTATATGATAAAGCTTTTTTGACATTAGCAATGTCTTTAAACCTTTCGAACATCACTTCTGGTCTAAGGTTATAACAAAATAAAATAGTCTGAAGGCACCCTTAATTACAATATTAGATTTTCTATAATCGTACAGTCTTTGAAATTGAATAAAAATTGAACTTGTCACCGTCTTTAAAGGGGTTATATGATAGTAAATAGGGATTATCTAAATTGCTGTAACTTGTTATCCTTGTTCTACGTATATTTGTGTTTTCTTTTTATAGAAAGCCGAATAAAGCTTTCTGATGTGATACAGACTTTGACAGGTTTTCATGTTTTAAGGTCCCCTGAAAGCCATTTCTAGAAGATATTCATTCACTAACGCATTAATCGATGTAATTGAAATTTTGTGAAACTAATGTTGCTTATTATGAGGAATACATTTCCTATTACTTTTTGTTTTGATTTGAGAATATTGATATTTTAGATAATTTTGATAAGGCAGATTTAATTCGATAGAGATTGTGAAAAAAGATCGAAAGCATATAAATTCTATTCTATGCACTCTAACTTCTCAATCCCATGACCACTTTCTCGCCTTTGCAAATTGATTTCAGATCCACAATCCTTGACCTAAGAAACTTCTGGGTATTGAGTTTTATCCTCATCGGTCGAATCGTTTGGACGTTACATAATTATTGTACAGAAGAAAATGACAAAAGTTCTTGTATGCCAAACCCAAGTCAAAAACTGGATTGAAATGTATATATAGGGTGATCCAATTTGAGTTTCGCATGTTGGCAGTACTGTAAATCAAGCAGCTGTCGATAAGCACTTTCCTGTTCACAGTCCCAAATGTCACATTTACAAAATGGATCGCTTAACCAACAGCGCTCACCGCGTGTTACAGCAGCAGGAAGTTGATGCTGATTTTTCAAAGAAAATATCCTTCTCTGATGAGGCACATTTCCACCTAATAAGCAAAATTGCCGCATATGGAGAGACGAAAATCCTTCCGAGATTCATGAGACACCCTTACATGGCCAAACAGCGACTGTTTAGTGTGCATTTTGGTCAGGCGGCGTCATTAGGCCTTACTTTTTTGAAAACTATCAGGGTCAAAATTTAACAGTCAATAGTAAGCGATATAGGCGCATGATAACTGATTATTTCTGGCACGAAATCGAAGTTATTGATGTGGAAGATATGTGGTTCCAACAAGATGGCGCAACGTTGGATATTTTGCATGAAAAGTTCCCAGGTCTCATTATTTCACATTTTTGTGTCGTCAAATGGCCGCCAAGATCATGCAACTTAGCGCCGTTGAATTTCTTTTTATGGGGTGACGTTAAAAGTCGTGTCTACCCAAAAATATCCGAAACATTGGAGCATCTAAAAAACAACTTCTGGCCAAGTTATTGCCGAGATAGCGCCCGAAATTTACGAAAAAGTTATCGAAAATTAACGCGAAAGGATCGTCTCCTGCAGAATGTCCAGAACTATTACACGAAATCCTGAAATACATTATACCACTGTGTTCAAAACGTAAGGTGAATTTTGTTTTAAAATGAAAAATTTTTATTTATTCTTCCAAATCGATTTCGTCCCCCTCAAAATAATCCCCCCCAGCTACAATACACTTATGCCAACGTTTTTTCCAATCTTTGAAGCATGCTAAAAAGTCGCCCTCAGGTATCGCCTTCAATGCGCGCTGCGATTCACGTTTGATCTCTTCAATCGGCTCAAAACGATTTCCCCGGAGTGGTCTCTTGAGCTTTGGGAACAGCCAGAAGTCACACGGTGCTAAATCAGGCGAATACGGTGGTTGTGGAGCGACATGAGTGGAGTTTTTGGCGAAAAACTCACGCTCTTTTCGAAAAAATTGAGAAATTTTGGAACCAAACGCGATTTGACTCTTCTGAGGCACAAATGATCCTTCAAAATTGCTTGCACTGATCCAGTCGATATTGCAAGCATGTCGGCAAGGTCTCGAATTGTTAATCGACGATTTTCGAGCACCAATTCTTTGATTTTCTTGATGTGTTGCTCATCAATTGACGTCGATAGTCGTCCAGAGCGTTCCAAGTCATCAACACGTTCTCTGTCTTCTTTGAAGTCTTTGTACCACTTGTAAACATTTTTCTGTGACATAGTCTCGTCACCGAAGGCCTTTTATAACATTCGATACGTTTCAGCGGCGGCGTTTCTTTGCTCAACAAAATTCGACATCGTAAAAATCGCCAAATTCACTTTTCTTTGTTCACAAAACCAAGCGTAAACTAAAAACTAATGATGATATTGGCATGTAATTTATCACAGATGTCACTAACAGTCCTACCAACTTGAAAAAAAAATTCATTTGTCCGATTCGGTTAACGCGGGAAGTTTAAATTAAAAATTCACCTTACTTTTTGAACACAGTAGTATTTATATTTTTATACTTAAAAATCGCTAAAAAAGTGGTTCATTCGTATTAATTTATTTATTTTATTTGTTATTAATTTAATACGAAATCAGAAGAAATATTTTTTTTTTTGATATATTTAATTTTCACAACCCTTTTTTTTGCAAAGTTAAGGGCAGTAAATTTCAATAAAAAAAAATCTACAACTATTTCACTTAAGTTTGAAAATAAAATCCATAAGATGAAATCAAAAAGGGGATTTCGGGAATGGTATCTCCTTGAAATTATTAAAACGAACCTTTTGTGGTCAAGCTGAGGCCAAAAAAAATCCGTAAAAAAAGGATTTGACACCCCTTTTAGCAGTTATTTTCCTTTTTAATATGATATTATTTTCTTTTATTTAAAAAAAGGGACAATCGAAATTGAAACAAATGCGTAGAAAATCGTTTACAATGTGTCTAAAAAGGGGGTTGAACAATGTTTAAAATTTGTTTCGGTCTATTATTTTAATAAGAGGGAGGAAAGAAAAACATATTTCACTCTACCTACACTATGTACATGGAAAACAAACACTTACTTCTCTAGATTAGGAAATTAAATTGAGTATGGAATTTCCTCTTTTCTGCAATTAAAATGTTTTATATCAACAATATTTATTGTAGAGTTTATAAAGTATAGTATAAGAGACTATATTAATATACATACTCAATCGAGTTTACTCGTATACGAGTCAATTCCTATTCTTCCTATTCGTATCAGCTTTAAATGAATGAATATTTGGTGTTTCCGTGCCTTCAATCTTGTACACAAAAGAGATGTATTGTATATAAAACAAAAACAATTTTTATTAGTCTATATACTGATAAATTTTTGTTACTGACACTCCTGCTACTACTGGTATTTGTTCGAACACATTTATAGTATAGATTTAACCAAATACAGGCAATTGAAGTGTCCGCCAAATTCAAATCGCTGTCAAATGTAAACCGCACATTTTGTAATACTAAAATTTGACATGAACGCTGCTTGACACATTATCTGTCAGTAGTAAAAATTATATGCTGGTGAAAAGATGCGTTCTTATTTTTTGTACAATAGACTTTAAACGAAAATCAATTGATGCGCTTCATTTGATTGGAAAGTTAAACATCGAAATTCAGAGATAGTTAAATCACATGAATTTGAGTGAAGTTTGTGTATCGTACCACTAAACGGTTCGACGAGACTGGGAGCATAAAAAAACCGTATGGCGGAGGCCGACGATATACTGCAACTACTCGAGGAAACGTAAACTAAGTGCGTAATCGGTTGTATCGTAATCCGGAACGGAGTTCAGCAGCAATTGCTGTGTTTTTTCATCGGGGTCAGGGTCTATTTTGAAAAAAACGATCTGAGTCTAGAGAAGAAAAAAAAAAATTTTCTTTAAAAAAAATTCAACTTTTTCGAGCATTTTTTAAAGAAATTATGCGTAAATCAAATAAATACTAGCAAATTATAAAAATCTTTATTGAATGATATTAGAAAATAATTTTCCTCAGACCTCGGGTGTTCAGGCCCTGACCCCGATAAGTATTTGGGTTATATTGTTGTTGCATTTACATGTTATAAAGCAGACCCCGATGAGAAAAACACAGCTAATAGCAAAGGAATTGAACATAAACGATAGAAGTGTTCGACGAATCATGAAAATAAGCTAAAGGAAAAGCCTTTGAAAAAACAAAAGTCTCAAGAAGTAACTGATGCTCAAAAAAAAAGTTCGATTCGTAAGATCAAAAGAATTACTTCGTTCACCAATACTGATGATGAAAATTCGTAGAACTTTGATATCCCATTTAAACCACAACAATAAAGCTAGTACAAGTTATTTCGCTAAAGTCCCAGTTTCATCTACCGTGACGATGTAATACAGCTAGCTGAACAAATTTCAGCAGTATTCTAGTTTAAATTGAATAAACCAGACAAAGCTGTTCAAGCCAATAAAACGGCCATAATAAAGCTAAAAAAAGCGATCAATGATGATTCGGAAACAATTCAACAAGTTAGTCTGCTACTAAACTGTGGATGTGTCCTTTATGCGGGAAGCAGAATGACGAATCCACGACGGATTCATGACGCATTTTGAAAACTTGAAATAGGTATATACGTTTCCTATTAGACTACGCAGAACGCGACGGATCCACGACGGACTAACTAAAACTATGGAATCCGTTGTAGATACGTCATTCTGTTTCCACTTTTACAACAGCGAATTGCTACCACTTTAGAACGTAGCCGAATTTTGTGAAGGGAATATAATTTAACCTGAAAATATTTTCAATAATAATTAACACTCCTTTAAGTAATATAATTTCTAATTAAATACATTCGGGAATATTTAAGTTTTTTAATATCCGCAATAAAATTGAAGACAAAATGTCATAATAAGTCAGCAACTGGTTATTATTGAAATTCTTCTTAAATGGAGACACTCTCTCAAAGTAATGTTAATAATCTGATTAAAGTTTTACGATACTCTTAAACTCCTCATCGCATAATATTCGATATGACTAAATTTTAGTTACGGTGTTAATATTTAGTACCAATTTGACTCGAATTTAAGCACCTTTAATTAGGTGTATAGTATATAGGCACACACACACACACACACAATTTAATTACAATGATGACGACATAATAATCGCTTGTACAGTTGTGATGAGGTTCTTGTTCATAATAATTCCATGTCGTATAATTTCAGACTCTTTATTATGCCATTATTATTTTGTTAAAGCCATCTCATACCGTATCCCAAACTCCTCCGGCTGGAAACCAAAAAAAAAAAAAAAAAATCTTATGCTATATCATCGCTTTATTATTTGGGAATATCGCACAGATGAGATTTTGTCTATTTAATAGCATTATTTTCTTTATCAAAAAAAGGGCGAAAAGATACCAAGTTCATATCGGGCTAAGAAAATATATATACAATATTTATATCAGGCACGAATCGTATGTATACTTGTTTTTTTATTTTAGGAATTGAAGAATTTTTGACTACCATTTTAGAGAACTAGAAATATATTCTATTTCGTTCTAGAACGAGACTTGATACACTGGGTGCATGAACCCTGAGTAAGGAGGGGTTAGCTAACTTGGACATAACTACGGTGCTGATCTTCATTAGAAGGACTAATAGGTTCGGGGAAGAGACCTAGCCTATTAACCAATCTTTTTGGGAGAAGGTACAATGGGCCAGTAGGGCCTACGTGCCAAAACCCTCAACTGTGTGGACTCCTCCAATACAAGATAGAAAGAAGAAATTTACTCTGCATTTAATCGAATACAAATTTTTTGAAATCTTTATAATTTTTAAAGGAAGTTTTTGATCATTTATATGGGATTTTGGTCCGGCAATGCTTTGCGATATTTGCATTTTTCTTATGTTATGTGCTAAGAGAATTTTGGTTGTATGTATATAGGAAACTTAATTTCAAAGATTGTCATCTTTATTCCAGCTCATATTCAAATGTCATTGTTAACCGTTTAACATAAAGACGAAATAATTTAAAAGTGTACCGGATCTGATAATTGAAGTGTCCGTCTAATTCAAATCGCTGTGAAATGTAAACCGTACATCTTGCAATAGAAAATTCGACATGAATATTGCTTGACATATTGTCTGTCAGTAGTAAAAATTATTTGTCGGTGAAAAAGAGAAAAATTCAATTGTTGCGCTTCATTTGATTGGAAAGACAAACATCGAAATTCATCGTATTCACCAGATCTAAATCCGTTGGATTATTCTATTTGTGGGAATTTTACAAGCAGCGGCTTGCAAAACAACCACCTAACTTTGGAAGGTTTAGAAAAAGATTTGACTCGTGAATGGAACTGTTTTAGCCAAGACATCGTGTTCATGGTTTAGAAAGATATTGAAGCTGATGGTTAAGGCAAAAGGCGGTTACATACCATTTTACACTTTTATACTTCAATTGCTGGGCTCGGTAGAAGACTTTCCGCATAAAACAACTCGTTAAAATCAACCTAAGAATTTATTAAAATGAAAATTGCTATAGAATAGAAATCTTTCAAGGCTATAGATGTGCATAAAATTAGAAGAGAAGTTGATTTTGACATGTCCACACGTCCGTCCATGGACACGATAATTCAAATCAGTTAATAAAATTTCGGATATAGGACGTCCATTCCGATGGGAAGCAAAGTTATAAAGTAAAAACCAGGAAGAATACAAAATTTTCGGTTTTTCGGTTTTAATTCAAAAATTTGTGAAGCAATTTCGTTTGAATTGATTACATACGTTACCTACATGAATGGACGATATATTTGATAAATTTCACTAAAATCGATTCACTGATAGTGGAGAAAAAATTGTTGTAGGAAACGTGCTGTTTATAAAGTTTTTGTACGATGTACTTGAACTCTGTGTAGTCGAACCTGGGATATTTGAGGCGAAGCTGTTTTAACAGTGCGATCACGTGCCGAGATATTCCCGAGCATGCGACAGTAAAATTTAATTCTGCTTACCTTATCCTACTCTGCAGTCATCTAAAAATAATTCTGACCAGTACGACTGTCATATGCTGAGATAAGATACGGCGCAAAGAGTTAAAATATGTATATTTATGCTACATATTATGATCCAAATTTTTAAGCCGTTTTTAGGTTTCGGAATTTTTCTCCTTGAATTTTTTATGAAAGCACTTATTCACTCTTCAATATATTACACTGTGCTTCCAGGAAATATTCCACGACTTTTCTTGATAAAAGAAAAGTCTAGAATTTTCCTGCAAAAACACTTTCACAAAATCACAAACAAATTATAACTTTTGTAGAAACGTCAAGTGTAAACTTCTTGTCAAATAATGGGAAACACGTTTACATGCAGAAAATTTTTCGAGTTTAGACCAATGAGTATATAAGGAAGAACGTTGAAACGAGAATTTTCTAGCAGGTGCAGGATAAGCCACTTTTACTATAAATACGGAAGAAAAGTGGTGCAATCAGATCAGTTTTAATCAAACAGTTGAAGTCTAAACTTCGTCCCAGATTAAACAAAAACAGAGATTTGAAACGTGATTATTTCGGAAAGCGATTACAAGGGTGATTTGAATCTAAAAGTAAAAATAGTGATCTACTATTGAAAATAGTGACTGTGTATTTAAATAAGCTGTTATAAATTAATTGTAATAATTAAATTATTGATAAACAAATATTTTTAAGACAATTGTTAACGTAGAAATAATTATAAATAAAGTTTATACACTAAATTCACATAAATAAAAAGTGTTATCATTTTCATAACATCGAACCGAACGGGTAACACGTCACAATATGAACATTTCGTCCCTGATGTTTATACAAGCAGCGAGCCTATATATAGGATTCGAACAGAAGAAGTCTTTTCGTTTGGAATTCTTCTTTTTTTTATATATATCTATATTTTTATTTAATAATGGTTTATAGAATGAAAATATGACTTAATAGTGGGTCTCTAGTATAATGTAGTCGCCTCCACATCACACACTTCCATATCTCTCTGGGGGTATTTTTCTTCAACAACAACAAGAAAAACAAGTGTTTCAGTTGAACAACGTGTCAGGCATAATAATAAATTCAATTAATTTAGAATATTCATTTGGATAAAATTGTATACACAGAAAATTAATTATTTTAAAACACCCTTCATAAAGATCGGCTGCCGACGCTATAGGCTTTTTACAAACTAATCCCCTCTAATGAAAATAAATGCTCTTAATTAATAAACACGCATTTTGTGGTAGCGCTCAATGTTATATGACGATTTTTGTTTTTATTTTAATCATCATTTCCAATATGCCGTCTCTGTTTCTCTATGGTATATCATATAAAATTCCTTGGAAATACTTCAACATCTCAAACCATTTTGCTGGTTATTCTGGAAATAAAGGAGGAACCACCACTAAAAAAGGGGTGACGCCAAAAAACCCAAGAAAAGAATGATTATATTGTATTTTCTTTTCTTTTTTTTGGAGAATTTTATTCCTCGCACAATCATCATCCATCTTGGGTATGAATTCAGAACACATTCAACTTGAGTGGTTCTACTGATTTTGTGTCATTAATCTTTTCATGAGTAGTATAAATTCTAAGCAAAATTTTCCATTACTTTCGACTTGTTCTTATATAATATCTCCAATAATTTTGTAATACAATTTTATTTATTTTTATTTTGATTTTCTAAGGAAATTTTGTGAAATTCAGCCGAATAGGAAATATGCAAATCGCTTAAATGAAAATGGCAAATCCGTTTGAATCAACAGGATCCTGGGAATGAAAACGTGTTATCCTTCATACGATCCAGTCAAACTGGTTGCCTCAATGACATATGTATTCAAAGCCTTCACTGACAGTCTAGATCTGTTACACAACTCGGGTAGATCCAAATTTCGAAGTAGCAAAATGAGGCTTCCAACCTTCAATTCGCCACAGAAAGTTCCGGAAAAGGTTCATATACATCGCTAGAATACTTTATAAAGGGTGCGGCATCTTTTGGTCCGTTCGGCATCTTTTGGTTCGTTTTTGAACTAGTGGTTACAAGTATTTCACAGCTAATAACTCTAATGTCATATGTGAAGTGACAGAAATTCAGTATTATATTTCCGGTGAACGAAATGAGTCGATATACGCTTGATCAACGATGGGGAATATTGAAAACTTATTTCCATTTAATTTAATATGCATTTTTAAAACAAACTAAAAGTTACCGTACCCTATACAAAACGGTCCAGTCATTTAAGAGTTCATTTGGAAACATTTTTGCCCTCACTTCATACATATTTTTGAATTGACGAGAGGCGATTTCTTCCAATTTCTTTAAAGGTCCATAACACGGGATGGAAATGACATTGTGATCTGAAACAGTTTCGTTCAGCTAGAAATTCACAGCAAAACGTTGTATTGAAATTAAAGCGAATTCGAGATTATAACATATAACGTCATCTCTTATCGATTTATCTTTTGTTAATACAATTTTTACCAATATGGAAAAAATGCGAATCTATGCAAAACTGCTGGTATTTCGAGTATGTTTTGAGGAATTAATAGCGGTTGCTTAAATAGACAACGTCAACGTCGATATTTTTTAGAAAACCTAACACTGAGACAAATTTTCTTGAGCCGCTTTAACTCTATGTTCTGTTCTGGGCTTTAAAATTCATAGGTTTAAAATTGAAATTGACTTATTCAACCCTAAGCGCTAACTATGCAAGTTATTCAGTCTGTTAAAATTAGTTTGCCTTTTAAGGTCAACTAATCAAAATAATGGACAAAGTAAAAACCTGTGAAAACCTCGTACGCTCCGTACGAGGTTTTTACAGGCCAAAAAATTACGTTGTTTTGAGTAATATTTGCTGATGTCCAAGTTGAACTAGAAACTTCTCTTCATACTGTTTATTCTCTAGACATGACCTACCCTTCCTAAGATGATGCTGGAAATTACATAAATAGAAGGGAATGGAAATCAAACGACATTAAAATGTCGAGTAAATTGAATTAGTCCCGTGAAAAAACTCATATTTGCATTATATAATTTGCAAATATTTTTGTCTCGATGCATCTTAATCTATATGCATTTTTATCTAAAAAAAAAAAGAACCCACTTTTTATTAAAATCTTCCAATACCCAAATATCATTTCATTCCATACAAATTGGGGTGAGAGAGATAACATCCCGAATGATAATGATGATGATGACGATGATGATATGGAATAGTTACAAGGAGAAAACTGAAGTGATGTGGGTAAGTCTCCCATTGCGATATGATTTGATAACGCGTGCTTAAATATACGAACGTGTAATTCGATTAAGTTTCATTTCAAATTGAGATAAATTGACATTAATGAACGATATCCATTAACCGATTGTCTGTTAACATGATTTTCGAAATTGTAATGTATTTTTCTTCTTTTTTTTTTTTGTTTGCTACGAATTATGGTAGTATGTTTTCATTAAATGAAATCAAAACACACAGTGTTATGTGTTCATTTTGGAATGGGAAATTTATTACATACGGACCTTCTATAATACCCGGAATACGTTCCGTGTTATATGGAAATCATGCCGCCGACGTTTTGCAAATTCAATGCAAATGAGTTATCCAATTATGAAAAATCACACGGTATTAAATCTGGAGGATACGGAAGATATTTAACTATTTCGTCGTGTTAGGGTTTGAACGGTGTCAAAAAGTTTGTGGTCGAAAATGAATCAGAAAAAGTCGAGGCTCATAATAGACTGGAATAGGAATCGACTACGAACAATTATTGGGATACTGACGGGACACTGTCTGTTGAGGAAGCACGCTAAAAGACTGGGCTTGGTGCAGACCGACCTCCGTCGATACTGCGGAGACATAGGGGTGGCTGAAGACATCAAGCACATTTTATGCGAATGCGCAGCTCTCTCTCGAGCTCGTACCAACTTTTCGGGCAACCATTTCTTCGGGAATTTAGGAATGCTTCAGGCGACCAACATGAAGTTCTGTAGGAAAATTAAATGCTTTGAAGAGGAATAGGTTCCCCTAGGTAGCTCCTGGTCTCGTAGGGATCACAATGCGCCCATTAAGGTGCCTGGTGCTGTACGTAGTACCCCTACTCTACCCCTACCTACCTAGGGGTAGAACAATTTATTTGAGATGAAATGAAAGAAGGCACTATTTGGTAATAAGTCACTTCTATCACATTTATTATACAAAACAAATGAGCAAAAACCATTTATAGGAGAATTATATTAGCCACCAAATAATTAGAATTTACAAGTTGAGATGTTCCCTGCACGATGGTGTAAATTTGACTGTATCGAGAAAAGTGTATGAGATCATCACGTCACCTCATCTTTATTACAGATGTGTGAAATGCATGATATCATCATGCTTCTATAACCAGTCGCTTGATCTATGTGTGTGTGTGCATGAGATCACGCATCTAAAACCAGTAGTTTGCTGTACATTATAGATGTGTGCATGCACAGTGGTTTTCAAACCAATGTGTTCATTAATATGTTCAGTAGTTCTGAACACGTCGTATCGATTACTTTTTTAATCGATTGTATATTGTATTGCTTTTTCACTTATATCTTTTCATGTAAGATGTTCAAAACCTACAATATCAATATCGATCTAAGGCACTTTCTCTTTTCAATCTCCTAGTACAATATCATGGATTTTTTCGACAAATTCTTCAATGCTCAACTCAATTGGTCGACTTGGACGTTCTTCATCATAATAGTTCTGCTTTTTTTGGGAATTTTTATCGGCAACTATTTCACTTTCTCAAAAAAAAAAAGATTTTTTTAATCTATGTTCGTATTGAAGACTGTCACTGAATATTTTTGAAAAACTAGCGCGTTATTTATCTGATGCTTGTACGACTGTTCAAGGTTGATTCATATGACAGTGTTGCCACATGCTTATAACTTTTAATTCCGAATCTTAGTACTACTGATATTATTTGATGGAACACGCAGGAAACTTCAGTAATGTCTTTTATGGTTTAAAAAATTAAAAAACTTTTTTTAAGAAAAATAGTAAAATTAAACGAAATAATATTTTGCGAGATGGCCATTTGAAGAAATGCTTTGACGAAATAAATCTGAAAACAATAAAAAAAAACGACCAAAATCTGGTAAGATTCAAAATTCAAACCAATTTTCTGTTAATTTCAAATAGTGCAATAAAAAAACAAGAGTTTCGATTTGTGCCATCTGTATCTTGAATATAGTACTGTCGTTAAAATCAGATCCCGATGGAAACATATGCCCGTATAAAATGTATGATAACCGTCCTTATTTTTCCCAAAAAAACACAGCTAACGTATGCTTGTACGACTACATTTAAATTTATCATATCAGTATCTGATGATTGCCATATCGAAGGTTCGTTTGGTCCCAATAGATAGCACATAAGCTTTCTTTGATTTCCTAAGACGTTTCCCATCCATGGACAGGAATCTAATAACTGATCGATATTGAATTTCTACCATATTTGATCAAAAGCGAAAATTGTTAACTTTGATAAAACGACATGGAACTTCTCATGTGATTATATGACACCATATTTAAAAATAACCAACACTAGTAACATTTATTATGCAGCCGAGAAGTTCTTGATTCATCTGGTGCACTGACTGCGACCGTATTTGCCTAATGCCATGTTATAAGAGGTCAGTATGTATTTCAGTGTGTTCCACATACTTTGGATATTATCAAATCGATTAACAGAATTGCATGCAATTTTGCTTTTTTTGCTTTACTAAATCATTAAATTATGAACTTTTTTTTTGTTTTAAATTAAATTTATATGACCCAAATTAGAATAAATTGATTGTTATAAAAACGAAAAGTAATTAAATTGTGTTCTGACGTTAATACACGATTTGAATTTCGCATTTCATTAAAAAAAATATCTCGCCTTAACAGAATTCGATTTTGGGTTCTTTCAAGTTGAACGGTTGAAACTAATGAAGACATTGACGTATTTATATCTGACAACATCATTTCCTCTCAATATATGTCATCGTCAGTTTTTGTCACTTTCAGTTATGGAGTGTATCTATATATGATAGAACAACGAATGTTAGCTATGAAAACCGTTGATATTGAAAGTTATCTTTGGTGATGAAGGGCATTTCTCGTTCTGGTGATCAAAATTGGTCACCAAGAACGTGCGCGATTTTACGCTGCTGCATTTCTGTCTCTTAGGTTATATGAAACAAAATGTGTATTTCAAGAAATGTCAAACAATTCCAGCATAAAGAGTTTGACTATGAATATTATAAATATGCGCTGAGCGCGATAATGAACTGAGATAATGTTATCGAAATTATTATGATAAACATTCTGGCGCATATGATACAAGATCTTTAACGCTGGAGTCAATAAAAATGTTTGAACTTTTTTTTATATAGAGGCCACACACGATTCAGCAAAGTTGTAGAGATTTTGATGGGAAATGCTGTATACCGCGTCCGGCAAATAAGGTGTCCGGGTTTTAAAACGCTGTAATTTTTTTGTTTATTGGTCGGTTTCATTAAAATTTATGGAAATGATAGCTTATAATACATAGTTAATTTTACAATAATTCAAATGGTATGTAACTGCCTTTTGCCTTAACCACCAACTTCAATATCTTTTTAAACGATACATACGATGCTCGCACAATGCCTTGGCTTAAACAACGCCATTCACGGGCAAAGTTGTGTGTTTTTTTGCAAGCCGTTGGTTGTAAAATTTCCTAAATGGAATAATCGAACGGTTTAGATCTGCTGAATACGATGAATTTCGATGTTTGTCTTTCCAATCAAATGAAGCGCAACAATTGAATTTCATTTCGTTTCGGTCCATTGTACAAAAAATAAAAACGCGTCTTTTCACCAACAAATAATTTTTACTACAGACAGACAATATGTCAAGCAACATTCATGTCAAATTTTGGTATTGTAAGATATGCTGTTTATATTTGAAAGCGATTTGAATTAGACAGACAATTCAATTGTGGGACACGGTAGTTTCACTTCTGGCCGTTGTAGTCATTTCTAGGTTATTTTGGCTTGTAGCCTATGTTTTTCAAATTGAGGAAATTGAACCGATTTAATGCCTTCGCTAGAGGTATTGGGGAGGCAAATATAGAGAAATACCGCTGATTCAATCAATTATTGGCGAATTTTCATCAAATTTGAAATGTGCATCCTGAATAGGTTGACTTAAGACGAGAAATCTATCTCTAGTGCGATTACGGGACAAATATAGTATAAAATCGCAAGGGGTGGTCAAGCGCATAGTTATATGGTTGGAGATGGAAATTTTGGAGTGCTATGGTTGAAGGAGGTTATTTGGAAATCCATAATATGGCGAATTTCATATTACGCTCGAATTAATTTTTAGTGATTTGTAAAGTGAAATTCCTAGCAGCTCGTCGTAGGACAGTTAGCCTCCTAGGAATTAAATAAAAGGACAAGTATTTTGCTTAATTGTCAAAACTTTTAATTAATTCCTTGATGTGATCAAATCCGCGACTTCTAATGATCTTTTGAATTTTCTTTAATAAAAAAATCTGCGGTGTTGAAACTTGAATTTTATTTTGGTAGACGAAATTTTAGAACCATATATTTTAAGGAATTCCTTTTATATAAAAGTTAATTTTTTAAGAATTTAAAATGTTTTCATTTTATTATCAAAAAATTTATATAACATATTTATGGATGATCAATTTCATATATGAAGTTTTGAAGTCTTCTAAATCACATAATAAAATTATTATTTTTAAAGTGTTATAAATATTGAAAGTTTTATGACCGCAATCAGTCAGAAAATAAAATTATTGTAGTCTCGACAAAATTCTTGTGAAATTGTTTGTACAAAAAATTTTATTGTCTAGAGAAGGTTGGATAATTCTTCGGAATTCAAATTCAAATTCAAAGGCCTAAACAGATTGACAGATGTACGATGGATACGCGACTTAAGGCCAATCTCCACACAGCCGACATCCAATTCTGATAAAAGTATGGGATGCACTTATGCAAAATTTAATTAAACAGAAAGGGAGAAACAATCATCCTACGAATTTTGTCGTCTTCTGCAGTTCAAATTTCCCCATCTGATTTTTCATCTGCCAGATGATTCCCCTCAAATGCAGATAAACTTGTTCATCTGATTTATGGGTTTTCATCTGCAGTTGCATACTCTCAAAATAGTAATACACGATATCGTCGCACACTACCAAATTTTCTTATAGGAAGTTTTTCTATGACGAATTGATTTTTATGGTTTAGGCAAGTTAAATTTTGAACTTCTATACGATGTATATAAAAAATAAAAAAATTTGTTTTGCAAATCTTCACGTTTTATAAGATTCTAAATGGTTTGCAATCATTTTTATCCAATGTCTATCTGTCTGTATATCACAACAAATGTTGTGATTAACTAAGGACTACGTACACTCTGAATTTCCATATTTCTTTAGCTTTCTTTTAGAAAGGCTTTCGGAAGGTAACTTGATTTGAACATACGTATAGAAGTCTGGTCATTTTGCATTACAGCTTGTTTTTAGATGTGATAGGAATTTAATCCTTATGATAAAGTCTGAAAACACAATTTGGTACTACATTTTCCTATAAAATGGAAGGGAATATTTATAATTTTCCCATAATATTATAAATTGTGTGGGGAGAGACCCTGATCATCAAGTCTAATGTATCCATGGTAAACAAGAAAGTTCGTGCGGTTTCTAGGTTTGTAATGATCAAACTGTACATGACCCTACTTTAGCAAATAAAATGTTATGTACATATAAACGGAAGGAATTTAATCACTTGAAGATCTGAGTTTAGTATATTACTTCAGAGACCGATCGAAAAAATAGATTCAGTAATTTTCAACTAGAAATAAATATCCTACGTACATTACCAGCCCATCAGGCATCGATAAAACCCAGCTAGAAAATAATACCGACTCAAATTCAAGTCGAACTTTTCTAGAAACAATTTAATATAAAACCAAACCTACTCATTGGCACTGACTTGAAAAGACGCGAGGCTGAGAATTTTTAGCGAATTGAGACAGCTCTCACATCAATGAGAGTAACGAAGGACATGATCATGAAATTCTATTCCATATTCTTCCATATTTTCCCGGAAATGCCTCTTTGGACTTTTATATTTTCTTGGAATTTATGAAATCAAATAAAGTATTCTTTCCTCCAATTCTTGCATTTATATCATTTACAATATTAGACTATAGGGAATAAACGAAACAATACAGATCCATGATGGATTTCAAAATCTGAAAACCAACGAAAAATCTGTAATATGGTAACCTATACTTCATTCGCTAGAGTATTTAATTACCGGGTCCTGCAAGTGTCCGTCTAATTCCGTCAAGTACATTTGACGGCGCACATCTCGCAATACTAAAATTTCACATGAATGGTGCTTGACATATTGTCTGTCAGTAGTAAAAATTATTTGTTGGTGACCTTAAACGAAATTCAATTATTGCGCTTCATTTGATCGGAAAGTCAAACATCCAAATTCGGAGCATAAATAAACGCTACGGCGGAGACCGACGAAGCACTGCAACTAATCGGTTGTATCGTAATCCGGAACGGAGTTCCGCCACAATAGCACATGAATTAAATATAAGCGATAGAAGTGTTCAGCGAATTATGAATAAAAAGCTAAAGGTAAAACCTTTAAAAAAATAAAAGTGTCAAGAACTAACTGATGCAGCAGCAGCAGCTTGCAAAAAAAACACACACAACTGATTTAGAGAAAGATTTGACTCGTGAATGGAACCGTTTAAACCATGACATTGTGTGAGCATCGTGTACATTGTTTAGAAAGAGATTGAGCTGGTGGTTAAGGCAAAAGGCGGTTATATACCATTTGAATAATTGTAAAACTATGTAACATATTATGAACTATCATTTCCATAAATTTTAATAAAATCGACTAATAAACAAAAACATTACAGCGTTTTTAAATCCCGACACTTCATTCGCCGAACCCGGTAGAAGTTAAATACTATTAAGTTTTGATGGCGTTCTTGCGTTTTTGTAGGATCCCTCTTTTTTAACACTATAGAAATATTATTCCAAAATTCATTTTGATTACAATTTTGAAATGAATTAATATCTTTAATCATGTATATATCTTTATTTCTACAAATTATATATTCTCGGTTTTATATAGTGTCTTTTAATAGGGACATAACAATTTTGTATCTTTATATGAACGCACCCTTAAACATTAATATTGATCTGTCAATCTCAAAACGTAGATTAAAGTCAACATTTTCATCACTTGACCATTTGAAGCGCCGAAACTTTTCCGTTTGGGCTCTGGCAAAGCTGAAAGAAAATCCAGAATTTCATCAAAAAATCATCTTCAGCGATGAAGCTCATTTCTGGCTGAATGGCTTCGTCAACAAGCAAAATATGCATTATTGGACAGCAACAAACCCACATGTGCTTCAAGAGACACCATTGCATCCACAAAAAATCACTGTATGGTGCGGTTTACATGCCGGAGGCGTGATTGGGCCGTATTTGTTCGTTAATGCGAACGATCGCCATGTTACCGTCAATGGAGAGCGCTACCGTGCCATGTTGGAGGATTATTTTTGGTCAGAAATAGATGAAATTGATATCGGCGATATGCGATTTCAACAAGATGGCGCTAGAAGCTACACAGGACACGTTACAATCAAAAAAATTACAATAAATTACAGAATTGTTATGTCCTTAATGAAAGACCCTATATAAATCGTATAGAATATTTGGTATATTTAGTCAATCTCATATTAAGCAATAAATACAGTATTAGATTTAGTTAGCATATGGTCTCTCTAGCAAATATCATAGCTTCTGATTATCTCCCCAGAGCTCATGATATGCCAGATGACATGTAATTTGTCGACTGTTATACTTGAATCTGTTTGTTACAATGAAAATCATATCATGACACCCATATATGAATATATAACAATGATTATTATTGTTATCATATAGTATACAAGGATATGTACATGTGATATAGTTAGTAAGTTTTTGGATAAACTAAATCCATCACGTTGTTATAAACAATTCTAAGGTGATTAATATCCTCTCAGTAGAGTTTATATATGTACATATATCTCTCTCTCTACAATAACTACATATCCTTAGAAACCATTTATGAAATCTATTCGAATTCAAAATTGGGCATAAATTTTTGGAGGACGGCAAAATAATATGATGTGATATAAATTAGAAATGAAATGTCAACTTGAGGCGATATCCATTGTTAATTCGTAACAGTCGTATGTTGATAATGTTCTTCTGAACAAAAAATAATAATAATTTATTGTATTTTTAGATAATTTTGACTATTCTTATTATATATCAAGTAAAAGTAATGACTTTAAGAACTTTCATATTTCCCTTCTTTTAAACTTAAAAGCAACGTATTTAAGAAGAATGAAAAAAATTTGAAAATCAGAAGTGGGATAATTTTTTTTAGTTTTGTCTTTTTAAAATAATTTAATAAATAAAATTTCAAGGAAATTAATTCAATCACAGTTTCTTCTCCTTTGAATGACGGTACAGTCCAAATTTCTTCCACGTCTTTTTGCATCTGTCCAAAACAGATATGATGCATCAGTCGTTCCTGCGTCTACTCATCTTGCTCTCGACCTGCTAGTTGGCTACTAGTTCCCTTCAATTTTTCCATAGAGTATATTTCTTGCTACAAAGTTTTCTAGCATTTGCTCGATGGGCCCTGCCTACGCCTTTTAAATATTTTCATCAGGTCAGCATGTAGACGACAATGACGTCTTAACTTCAAGTGTGTGAAAAATAAAAATAATTATGAAGCACGAAGGTTGAAATAAAGAAGCACGTTACTAATGTAATTAGCATTAGAAGCTTGTTTCTCTCTTTTAATCTTCGTGTTTATAGTGTTAATTTCCAATCTCTAAACCGTCATAGATTGGTTATAATTAATGGATGCTTCCCATTTCCCATGTTTGTTCTTCGTATATAAGAGCTGGTATATACAATATTTTCCAATTTTTAAAAAAAATATTAAGCCTATTTTCTGTTGATTCTTTAAGTGTCCAGTTTTCACTTCCATTTTCAATTTTGTGTTTTGTGGAGACATTGTGATTTCAGTATTTTTCTTAAGGCGTGGATTATGAGAGTATTAATCTATAGCAGAGAAACACTATTTCCCATATAATTGCTAATAAAATTACTCTTGAAATAATTGTGTCAAAAATTATTAATGTGAACGATGCTTTATTATTTAAGGTAATCACTGTGAATTCCGAATTTGAATTGTTTAAATCTATTTATTTAGTGTAAACACACTTTCGAAATCTTTTCGATGTAATCTCAGCCATTATTCTATCTAACCTGAATTATAATACCTTAGTTATGTTAACGAAACGGAGACGGGACGGCGACGGAACGAAAAAAACAAATACCTGAAATTGTATGACCGCTGTTATGTAGACGGAATGTTCGTAAAATTTGATTCAGTTGAATTTGAGGCCGTTCTGTTTTTTGGCACTTGTATTTATCGTAACGATTGTGCTCCTTTTGTTCATATTGTGAACCAACTTTCTACGTCAAGCAACTCGAAAATATTATAAAAATGAATGGCGAGAATTTCGTTGTTTTTTTAATTCAATAATTAAAAGTAAAATCATGACAGAGAACTCGTAATCCATTTTTTACTATTTTTTTATACACTTTTATTTACAATCAAACACAAAATTGATTGACAATGAATTTGTTAAATGTCAAAAAGTGAAGCGACGTTTTCGTCAATATAACTGCATCGCATTTTGTTCCCGTTGCCGTCCCGTCTTCGTTTCATTAACATAACTAAGGCTTTAGTTGTTCCAATTCCGGTATTTATACGTCATTGAAAACTTCTAGAATATTATTGAAATATCACGAATGCCAAAGTGTCAACTGGTTTGTTTTGTGGCGTTATTTCTAGAATATGTCAGGAAAGTTTTAAACTATTTGTTCGATGTTTATTAATTGTATTTTTAAAGTCTTCTAGATTCTTTTGTACGAATTATACGAATTATTTTGGTGTTATTAGTAGCCAAGGAAAAAGAAACAAAGAATGCGTAGCGTATACATTTTTGGCACCATTGCACAGCCACAAAGAACTCTATTTCATCATTAGTGCTTCTAAAAAAAAGACTGTAAATACATATCACAAAGTCTTTTTTACTAACACTAATAACGAAATATCTTGTTTACAGACTGAAAATCTGTGGCACATGAGAATACAAGTTGTAGTTCTCCTGTATTCAAACACTTCAGATATTTGCTTAAAGCAAGCATAACATATTGTCATTCATACGGGAACGATTAAACGAAGCGTCGAATGTAGTATAAAGTGATGTTATCATCATTAGTGTTGGGGAAGGAGTGAAAGATAAGACATTAGTATACAAAGAAAGTCAGTAAAAAAATAAAAATTAACCAACACAAATAAATATAAATATAATTGACCACTGCTTTGGCCACATGGTCACATAGAAGTTAGTTCAAAAAGGAAGCTAAATAATTATAAAAGATCCTTTTCAGCGTGTGCCTGCTGAGGAAAAAGTCAAAAACTTTTATATTTAAATTTACCTCGCATAACATTCTGGAAATTGGTTCATTCCTCCCGTAGTCAATTCTATGAAAATTGATTTTAAACAATTACACGGATCCTATAAGGAACAAATATTTGAACTAAAGTACATTTTGTCTAGAATAGAGGAAGCATCGATGGCACCATTAAAAATTTGATTATCAAAGATCATATCAGCCACTTCACGCCTCTTTTCTAAGAAATGTAAGCCCAATAATTTTAGCCTATCATTTTAGCCTATCATTTTAGCCTATCATTGTAAGGAGGCAACAAAAAAGGGTCATCCCAGGGAAGGTTAAATGCTCCTTGGTAATAGAAAGGAAAATTTATAATGTTTTTAGATTACAAACTATAATTCATCACTGTTTTATACCTCATCAATCAGAGGGCTACTGTATAGGACCGCATCTTCAGTAATCCTACAAAAAAAATATGGGAAGTTTGTCATTAAATTCAGTTGAGTTTCTCTGGTAACTAAAGTGATATTTTCTTAAATCAGTCGAGGTTCATCTAGTGATATCAAATTGGGTCAGAAAATATCAAGGATTTACGTTCACGTTAAGTTCTAAAAGATTTCTTTAGCTGTGTTTACATTTTGTGTGTTTGGTGGAAACGCAGCTTCGAAAAGCCTTTTTTAAAAATTTTTCAATCAAATGCATACAGATTTTTTAAAAGAATAAACTCGTATCATAGACTAATAATTAAACTTTCTAACAAAACCGATTCATATTGTGCACTAATATCCGTACACATTATAGATATTTGTCTTTCTCTTACATTGATGTATTCTTCTTCAATTTTACCCAAATAATAATAAAAAAAAAAAAAACGTCAAGCTGCCCATATGGCTTGGACATCTAGGTATTACCAGTCCTATTCTCGTACCACAGTTCTTTTTGGACTGGGTGGAAATTTTTTTTTTTCTTTTTTCTTTTAAAGAAATCTCCATTTTGTAAATAATTTCTTCATATTTTCATTTTCATTCTTTATCAATTTCATTTTAATTAAGCTCAATTTTAATATAAAGTCGTAAATCAAAAATGATTTAAATTAAAAAATAAATATGAAAATACTTAAAAAATTGTTGAAGAAGAAGAAGGAGAAAAAAAAAATTGAATTCATTTTAATAATTGAAGGAAGAGAAAAATTATTATAAAAAAAAATTGTCACTTACAAATGGTACAGGTTTTTTTTTTTTACTTTCTTTTGCATTAAAAGAAAATATATGAATTTGAAAAAGTTTGTCTGCGCGACAATTTTCGTGGGGGTAGCACGGATGGGGTTCAAAATCTCATAAAGATTGGGTGTAATCTCCTCATACACACAACATATTGGGTATATAAAAAAAAATTTTCCGGAAAAGTCATTAATTTCATAAAATGGAAATTAAATAATTTATATTTTTATACCTTTACGAATTTTACCGGGTCCGACAATTGAAGTGTCCGTCTAATTCAAATCGCTATCCGCACATCTTGCAATACTAAAATTTGATACGAAAGTTGCTTGACATATTGTCTATAAGTAGTAAAAATTATTTGTTGTTGAAAAGACACGTTCTTATTTTTTGTACAATCAAAAGAATTACTTCGTAAACTCGCTCGTGATGATTCACCAAATTTGGTATTTTCGGATGAGAAAACATTTTTCATTGAACAATTTCTCAACAAACAAAACGTCCGTGTTTGGTTAAAGGGACGTTCCGATGATAATTCTGAGCATTTGAGAGTCACAAGAAGACAAGGTGGAAAAGATTTGACTCGTAAATGGAACCGTTTAAGCCAAGACATGGTGCGAGCATCGTGTGCATCGTTTAGAAAGAGATTGAAACTGGTGGTTAAGGCAAAACTACGTATTATAAACTATCAATTTTAATAAAACCGACCAATAAACAAAAAAATTACAGCGTTTTTACACTTTGACATTTCAATGGCCTGACCCGGTATATACCATTCCAGTTCCATTCTCTACCAGCCGTCTGCCTGGCTATGCAATTTAAGAAGAAAGTGGGAAAAACTTAGTTTGAAATTTAATTACAATAAAACTCATGTGGTGTGTGTAATTTTTTTTTACAATTTCCTTTCGCGATATTTCCGCCAAATTTACTATAATACAAAAAAAATAAAAAAATAGAGATAATTAAGCGTAAATCTGCGACGACTTTGGTTTTGCACCAGGTATAGTAGTTAGTGCCATTGCCACCTCTAATTCTGTTTCTATATAATAAGAATTCATGGAAAAGTTTAATTACCTTATTTTGGGCTTAATTACGAAAACAGAAAATTATTTTCATTTTAATAAATTGAATTTTCACTTTTACTATATATTAACTTAAGGAACGAGATTGGGAAAATTCTCATTTAAATGCCCTATGGTTAGATACAACTATATGCAACCGATTTTAATAAAACTTACAATGTAGTTATTTTTTTTTTACGAGAGGTCGGTGGGAAAACCTTATGGCGGTAAACAGGCTCCACACTGTTTACTTGTGTGGAATTGCCATAGCCTGGCGACCGCACTAAAAACCCACCACCTCTTTTACAAGACATCGGCCTGGAATTGCTCATCGCATTACTTCAACCCAAGCCTGTTATGTCCTTTTCGCTAATTTAGCGATCTCTTACTTGTCGTTGTTGGAGTTTTCTTTCTTGTGGCCTTGTCCATTGAGCGGGCGATTTTTAGTCTGTTAAACACAGTTCATCTCGCTTTTTGCGGAGGATCTCCTCAACGTAGTTTGCTACGGAGATCCATCCGTCCTCTTCTGCTAGCATCAGTTCAACAATATTGCCGGGCGGCGGCGTGCAAAGCAAATGAGCCGCCCGAAGCAAATCCTCAGAATGCCGCCCCAAAATTTTAAATCACAAAAAGGCTTGAAAATTCATTGATTTAATGGAAATTACCTTTAGCTGCATTTTTACTTTCAATTTTTATACAAACATGAAACGTAGATAATTTTCTTCACAACATAAAAAATTGAGCGATTGCAATATTCACTTCTATTTATTGTATCAAAATCAGTTGTTACAACGGAAACACGTGAAATTAGTAGGAAATATGAATTTAGCAGATTAATGAAAGGTAATAGTTTAAAGACTGAATTAAATTTTAACTTTGAAATGATCAATAATGTTTTAATTTATTACAAATTTAACTATGACTTGTTTAGTGTCAACCGTTTAATTAAAAATAACCTGTCGCGCTTTGGCATTTGCGAACTTTTCGGTAATTATCTCTTTTGGAATTGATTCCAGTAGCTCAAATTCAATTGAAAGTGTAGCCAAATTGTTCAACGTTTTTGACCCATGGTTGTGCGCTCGCAATTTTGCCGCCCCCCAAACGTGCCGCCCGAAGCAACTGCTTTATTTGCGTCGTGCTTTGCACGCCGCCGTTGCCGGGCTCTAATTTGCCCACTTTCGTTTCCAACCACATACGATTTTCTCTCCACCTGTTGCATACGAATAGGGTATGCTCTGCATAGTCTCCGCCATACGGTGAAGGTAGGCTCGGAAATAGCCGTGCCCAGAGAGAAACTAGGTCAGATAAAATCCTACGTCTCTCCGGAGGTTCTATTTAGCCACGGGTCTATTTCGTTGATGAGTTTATGCGTCCACCTACCTTCAGGAGCAGACGACCATCGCCCTTGCCAGATGGACACAGTCCGTATTCTTTCCTGGCTTGCCGCTTGCGTCCTGCCCATCTTCTTGTTGCTGACATACATTCTTTTCCATTCTAGCGCAAGCAGGTTAATGGGGATTACACTTGCAATTACTAGGATTGTCGCCTCAGAGACAGTACGATAGGAGCTGGCTATTCGTAGCGCTCCCATGAATTGTACGATTGCCATCCGCTTCCTATACTTCTCAATCTTTAGCGTCTCTGCCCAGATTTCAGCTCCGTATAGGAGAATCGAGTGCGTCGTTTCCATCAGAAGCCTATGCTTGCTCTGGATTGGGCTTCCCACATTCCGCATAATTCTGCTTAGAGCAGCTGTCCTGGTCGCTTTTTCCATCGTCTGAGTGTCCAGAGCACAGGAAGTCTTGAAGGATCCAAGTCTTCCTGCCGCGATTCTATAGCCTAATCGCCATGGATCGTGGTTGACTTCATCGCACAGCTTTCTCTAACAGAATAGCTTACTCTTCTTGACTGCCCTGCTGAGGTTTTTTCTGGCGTCTTATTGCGTGTGCGTTAGGCTAGCAGCATTAAGAGCATTTCTTTGGCGTGCTCGCGTCATTTTGCCGTTAGCTTTAATGCACACCCTTCTTAGTTCCGCCATGTCATCAGTCCACCAATATACAGGAGGTTTGCCATGTCCTTGTCTTTTGGCTGCATATTCTGTCTCTGTTTTGATCACCTATTTGAAAGGATATACACTGCTTGACACTGGAATACCCGCAATTAAATTTTTATCGTCATTTATGGCATAATGGTGCAAATTCTTAGAAACTTTTTCCGTAATATTCGTTACCCATTATTCTGTTCTACCCGATGACCCAAATGTGGGAATGACTCATGCTCAAGTGGAAATTCCCATTTTTGTCTTTTTTGGCTACTTGCAACGGGACACTTGATTACACGCATTACTTTTCTTCAAGCTTGCAAGGCGAACGGTGATCTTCTAAAAACAATTTATCGTTAAAAAACAATTGTGTAATTTGTCTGCTTTACCTTAGTGAAGTTTTTGTTCCACCTGGACAAAAATGGGGCGTGAAAAATCACTAACCGAAACGGAAGTTGGAAAAATCATTTCATTCAAAGATAAAAATTATTCCAATCGCGATATTGGCATGCAAATTGGTCGAGATCCTTGGACTATAAATAATCTTCTCAAAAACAAAGAAAATTACGGAAAAAATCGAAAAGGACGCACACCCAAAGCAACTATCGACCGAGAACATGGGACCATTTTACGGGATGCATCGAATTCTGTGGAAACTGCTCGTAAAATCAAGGAGGAAGTGGGGCCTATAGCGAGTGTACATACAGTTCTCAGGATGATCAAGCAGTATCCACACCTCCGAGCACTTCCATAGTGTTTCTTCCTTCGAAAACGACCAAATTGATTGCTCCATGAAATGACGGAACTAACAAATGGGAGAGAAACAACTTGGATTCTCTCAAATCGTGAAAATAATGTCAAAATCCATCCGAACCATTCAAATTAAATGTTTTGTCGTCGGAAAAAATTACTTGCTGCCATTCTGTCTTCCACTGTAAATGTTCCCGAATCTAGCATTCTTGTGAGGTTGAAGTAAACGTGCCTTTTTTGTATTTTTTGACGTCGGAGGTCTAGATACTGCTTGATTACCATGAGAACAGAATGGACACTAGCCGGACTACTCACTTCCTCCTTAATTTTACAAGCAGTTTCCACAGAATTCGATGCATCCCGTAAAATGGACCCATGTTCTCGGTCGATAGTTGCTTTGGGTGTGCGTCCTTTTCGATTTTTTCCGTAATTTTCTTTGTTTTTGAGAAGATTATTTATAGTCCAAGGATCTCGACCAATTTGCATGCCAATATCGCGATTGGAATAATTTTTATCTTTGAATGAAATGATTTTTCCAACTTCCGTTTCGGTTAGTGATTTTTCACGCCCCATTTTTGTCCAGGTGGAACAAAAACTTCAATAAGGTAAAGCAGACAAATCACACAATTGTTTTTTAACGATAAATTGTTTTTAGATCACCGTTCGCCTTGCAAGCTTGAAGAAAACTGATGCGGGTAATCAAGTGTCCCGTTGCAAGTAGCCAAAAAAGACAAAAATAGGAATTTCCACTTGAGCATGAGTCATTCCCAGATTTGGGTCATTTGGGTCGATAAAAATTTAATTGCGGGTATTCAAGTGTCAGGGAGTGTATATTGACGGTCGCTTGCAGTGTAATTTTCGATTACTCTCCAACCCTTTACTCTTCTTACAGCCTTTTCCGTGGCTAGTGTGACGTCCGGAATGGAAGTGCCGAAGTCTGGCCTCCTATAGGTTGGTGTTTCTCCGGTGTTGAGCACACTCAGCCCCACTCTCGCAGCCATCTCCAGCAGCAATCTAAATCTGGTGTTTGTTTGAGGCATGGCCCATTCTATCGCTCTCGTGTTAAAATCTCCGGCGACAATCATTTTGCCTGATATATTTCTTAACGCGTCTTCCAACGTAGCTAGCTTGTTGCGATATGTGTCTGCATTGTAGTTCAGGGAGAGATAGATTCTAACATATGGAACTTCATTAATCTTGGCCCATACAAAGTCTTCTCCAGTGCCAAGGCCCTCAATTCGGTTTCTACCAGTGTTGAGCACCCAGAGAGCCGCCGAGATTGCTCCACTCGCAAACTATGTTGAGGATGCTCTGTTTCGGTATTGCTCACTTATGATGAGTACGTCTGTGTTAAGCTTAGCAACAAGTCTGCAGCTAAGGTCACGAGCTAAGCTACTTCTGTACATATTGCATTGCAGTACATTCAACAACTTGATTGTTTGTGCTTCTGTGTCTCTAAGGCAGTCCGGACAATCCTGCAAGCGCCTGTGCCAGGCACATGGTCCAGCTTCTCAACGCAGTCTTCCCCTTCTGCGCACAAAACACACCGTGGCTGCTGTGTGCATTGTTCGCCCTCATGACCGACCGCTCCGCATTTGTAGCAAAGGTTGCTCTTATTAGGGCCCTTGCAATCGTTTTTTAGGTGCCCATATCCAAGACAGTTGAAGCAACGGGATAAAAGTAACCTTTGCTTTACTCTACCTCTGATCCATCCTACTTTTAGGTGTCCTACTTTTAGCAGTCTGATGGCATCCCGCTCATCTAAATCTACGAGTGCCATTTTCTGCTCGTTCTAATTCCGCCCAAAGATCGTTATTTTTGCATCATTGGGCGGTCTCCCAGTTCATTTCTGAGTGCTCTATCTACTTCCTCCCTTGTTGTGATGCAATCTAAATCTTGAATTTCTATTACTCTTCTGACGGGTCGATCTGCAACGACTCCCGTCTGTCCAATGGCCTCCTGTATCGCGCCCCGGAAGGCCTTAGGATTTTTCGTATTCTTACGAAGTACTACAAGGACGTTCCCCTCTTGGGTCCTTCTTATATTTTTGATCTTAGTCTGCACTTCCTCCGGGTTGACTTTGATCCGAAACGCTCCTAGAACTTCTGCGTAAGTCTTTCCGGCCGCCGGTCGCCGTCGCTTCCTTCATTTACGTTAATAGCTTTCGGATATTTCTTATGTGGGTCATTTCTTCTTCGTCTACACTGCTCCCTTGATACCATGGCGAGAAAGCGGTCCCAAGAGTACAATCCCTAGTTTCCTTTTCATCGGAGGTTCTATCTCCTTGTTTTCGATTGGTATGCATTTGTTCCCGTCCAAAATCCTGGCTGGGTTTACCCTGTATGGATAATAAATTTTAATTATTGCAATCCATATATGGAGTGTTATATGTTATGAATATAATTTTCAAATAGAATTGTTAAAGTTATTTTTATTTGTTCTAATAAAGATCGTTAAAAATAACCAGTATTGTTTTCAATATTAATTGTTGAAATTACTAGTCCTTTTTCCACAAAATCTAAAATATTCAAAGATTCCCAACATTGACTAGAAAAAAAAAATTAATTTATTTGTCAAAAAATGAGTTATTCTAATGAACCATTTGTCCTCAGCGGAAGACAAAACTAAACTAAAAAACCTGATCTTCAATCAAGGGTGATAAAATTGTATTTGCACACAATTATTTTCACTGCAAACACAATTGGGGACATATAAGATGGCCCCTCTGATTTCAGCGAAGCCCAAGAATTTTTTTTGTTACTTTTTCTTTCTCTTTTCTTGTCTTTCAATTCTTGTTCAAACTTATGTTATTATCGCTGCAATCTTCTTCAATTAATTCGTTATGTTCATCTAAGAACAATGAAATAAAAAAAAAAAATTAAAAATTAAGCTGTCAAATTTTTGAAGTGAAATACTTCTATTGGGGCGTTTAGCAAAAATTATGTCACGATTTTGTGTAACGAAACGTTACATTTTCAAAATATCTCATTATATGGACGTCCTAGACGATTACAATGTTCGGCATTATTGTGGAGGTTACAATGAGTAATATTTCCGTGACAGACCAAATAGTTCTATCTGCCACCATATTGGCGCTGTAGTCGATATAAATTTTTGAACTTTTTATACAGAGGTCGTACACGATTGAAATGTTCAGCAAAGTTGTAGAGGTTTTTATGGCAATTAATTCCGTCGAAGACGCAATAGTTCTATCTCCCACCACTTCGGCGCTGTATTCAATAACAATTTGACGAAACGTTATATTACAAAATATCTTATTATATGGACGTCCTAGACGATTACAATGTTCGGCAATATTGTGTAAGTTATAATGAGGAATATATCCGTCGAACATGAAATAGTTCTATCTGCCACCGTATTAGCGCTGTGGTCGATACAAATTTTTTAACTTTTTGTTTGGAAAAAATCATGGAACGCTAACTTTATAACGCAGCGTCACATGTCACATCGGTGTAAGCTGACTAACAATCGCGTCGTTTCTGTGCATATGACTGGCACGGAAAGCGGTCAGAGCATCTTACATACATTAACGGGCATTGCTTCTTGCTACGGCTACAATGACCCCGGGTAAGAAACGTTTGCGAGTCGACCATTCTGCTCAAACACAACACGCTGACAATGCTTCCACGCGAACGCCTATGACTATTGCAGAACGGACGCGGGCACGTAGGGCTAGGCAACAACAAGCGGAACAAAAGCAACTCGCTGACCAGTACAGCTATGACTGGTGCAGAACGGACGCGGACATATAGGGCTAGGCCATTTGCTCTACAAGCGGAACAAAAGCAACTCGCTGACAAGGCTTCGACAGGTACGGCTATGACTGGTGCAGAACGGATACGGGCATGTCGGACTAGGTAACTTGCTCAACAAGCGGAACAAATCCAACTCGCTGACAAGGCTTCAACGAGTACGTCTGTGACTGGTGAAGAGCGGATACGGGCATGTAGGGCTAGGCAACTTGCTCAACAAGCGTAACAAAACCAACTCGCTGACAAGGCTTCGACGGGTACGGCTATGACTGATGCAGAACGGACGCGGGCATTAGGGCTAGGCAACTTGCTCAACAAACGGAACAAATGCAACTCGCTGACAAACCATAAAGAAAAGCTTCTATTTCACTTCTACAGTGTGGTCAAAAGCACACTTCCTTTTTTTTTTATTTAATTATTTCTCTTAGCAGAAAATACGTCTATTCTCTATGAATGTTCGATTATTATTCCACAATGTAGTCATTGCTTATGACCTAAAGTACGGTCCAGACTCTCCACAGAAAAACTACGCAAATTTTGTGTCCACACGGTAACGTCTTTTCCATGTTTTTTACGCAGTTTTCTTTGGAAATTCTTAACGCTACGTTTTGCATGCACGTACCACAGTTATTTTTCAGACACGATCTGAAATCGCACAGGCCGCACTTTTGCCTGTGCAAACGACCTGTGACTTGTCCAGACGTAAAAAACTGTGCGTTTGGACGGCTCTTAAATCGATTTAGTATTCCATATTAGCAAAATTGGCCATGAGATGGCAAAGTTACTATATAAAGCAAAAACCAGTATGAATACAAAGTTCTGTCGTTTTTTCCTCAATTTTTTTGATTTAATTAGAAAATTTACGCCATCTCTTGCAATTTTACGTAACTAAAATCTGTCGGTGTCAGGGCCTGTTAATGTTTGAGTTATGTTGTTGTTGTTGCTTTTACGTGTTATGAAACAGACTCTGACCAAGATCCCGATGAAAAAAAACACTTAGAGTTGATTTTGTAGTCCTTTATATGATTGTGCCGACTTCTGTGGAAATGTAAGAGGATTATTTTTGCTCAGAATTATCATCGGAACGTCTCTTTAACCAAACACGATCGTTTTGTTTGTTGAGAAATTGTTCAATGCCAGTGGCGTGCAGTGGGTTATCAGGCAGAGTGTGCAAAGAATGATAATAAAACAACGAACGTGCAAAATTTTTCCTGCACATCTTGAAGATTATAGTACCTTTTTAAAAGAAAAAACTGGCCATATGGTTTTACAGGTTAATTTATATACTCTCTGTAAGACACATTTATAGTTAAAATTTCAAAACTATTTTTGCAATAACTTATAATATCTCGTGTTCGTTGATAGTAGATCGATGTGCTTAAGATAAGCTACGATGTAGTATTATTAATGTTTCTACTACTGTTAGCTGAAATTGTTCTGTTGAAATTCGTTTACCCTTCGTCTGTCACAACAAAATTGTTTTTTATTAGATTAGAAGATTAGAAGATTTCCAACTATGTCGATGATATGAAATTGAATGTAGAGGTGGCCCAGTAATTCGATTCTCTCCAGGAAGATTTTACAAATTTTGTTACGTAGTGGCATAAAAATAACCAGATACTCAACACGGACAAGTGTAGGATTATCACCTTTTCTCGTAAACGTGATAACTCTTACCGGAATTATTTTATTGACAACGTTCTTTTACATAGAGTTAGTTATATTACTGACTTGGGAGTTACTTACGACAGTGAGCTTAACTTTAGACTTCACTTTAACTCCTTGGTTCATAAAGCCAATTCGACTCTGGGCTAGCGGTGATCCAAGGAGTTTCTGACCCGTATGTCACTAAAACACTTTATATCGCATTAGTAAGACCGATTATGGATAATGCGAGTCAGGTGTGGTCTCCGCAGCTCAGGGTTCATATTACCTGCTTTGGGTCTCCTACCATAGAATCAGTCTTCACTGTTGCCACCTTACAATGATAGGTTGAAGTTGTTAAGTATGCATTCTCTGGAAAAGCGGCGAGGAGTGGCAGATGTAATTTTCGTTCATCAAATTTTTAATTGAGCAAAATGCACTTTAATTCCAACATTTGTTCGCTGAGATCCGTAGTCTTGTTTAAAATCAGTTTCCACTGGACAGACTACGGGAAGAATTAACCAGTCTCCCGAATGCTGCGATTGGCAAATGCCAATGCACAAGGTTTTGACAGTAAGTTTGTACTCAGAAATCTTTTATATAATTCCTAACAACGAATGACTGTATTATGGAACTTAATCCACATTTAGGTTTGATTTGAGCTGTTATTAATAAAATTAAGACAACCATCGCGCCAGATTGGTAGAATCTCGTTACTATAGTAACTGATGGCAGACTGATTCGAATGCCGGATTCTCAGCTCTTCATAATTATTTTCTATTTTTCTATTAAAACATTTTTATTTTATTCAATTTTTTAATACATTCATTTGATAAGTACTAAAAATTGAATATTTTATATTTTTCCATCAAAAATTTGATTTTTGTGTTCATGTAAATTTTAATACGTAATGAATTTAGCTCCATAATTTTTTTCTCCCCTTGTGATTTTCTTCATCATAAACAAGAAATATATATAGAAATGAATTCATAAAGAAAATATTGTATATAATCAAAGAAAGAAAAGTTTTATATTCAAATTTTTGGCTATGAATCAAAAGATTTCGAACATTTCGCCAATATAATCACAAATATCTGGTATGAGAAAACCATTCAGCTTTCTTAGACGAAATATTCTGATGAACATCAAACATCTAAAAGGTATTACAGAACCGTAAAATAACCAACCTCTGGTTTGGAATTTCCGCCGAAAAACTAGTTTTTCTTTAGAATCTAGGTCCTAGAATCTAGGACATGTGTTTACCAAATTTTATTGAAATTGATGATGTGTTTTGTGTTTTTCGGCAAAAAAAAAATATAGGGTGATCTAACTTGATGTTCCTATGTTGGCAACACTGTAATTCAAGCAGCTGTCAACAAGCACTTGTTTTCAAAGTGTCAAATGTCAGTTTGTAACAACATATTTACGAAATGGATCGGTTAACCACCGCTCAACGCGTTAAAATTGTTCAATTGTTCTACAGAAATAACAATTCTGTACGAACTCTGTATCGAAAGAAAATCTTCTTCTCTGATGAGGCACATTTCTACCTCTCTGGGTGTGTTAATAAGCAAAATTGTCGCATATGTGGACATGAAAATCCGCATATGATTCACGAGACACCATTACGTGGCCAAAAAGTGAGTGTTTGGTGCGCATTGTGGTGAGACGGCGTCATTGACCCTTACTTTTTTGAAAACGATCAGAATCAGACTGTAACATTTAATGGTGAGCGATTTAGGCGCATGATAACTGATTATTTCTGGCACGAAATAGAAGATATTGATGTGCAAGATATGTGATTCCAACAAGACAGCGCAACTTGCCATATAGCTGGTGCAACGTTGGATGTTTTGCATGAAAAGTTCCCAGGTTGCATTATTTCAAGTTTCGGTGGTGGCAACTGACATTAAAAGTGATGTCTACGCCAACAAACCCGAAATGTTAGGGCACCTAAAAAACAACATCCGCCAAGTTATTGCCGACAGACCGACCGAAATTTACGAAAAACTCATCGAAAATTACCTCGAAAGGATCGGCTGCTACAGAAGGTCCAGAGGCGGGCATTTAATTGATATTATTTTTCATAAATAATGAAATACATAAGTTTTTTGATTAACAAAATAAAATAAGTATATTTTGTTAAATTTGTGTGTTTTATTTTGTTTTAAAGTTTGGAAGCTGAAGTTAGATTACCCTGTAGCTACTTACAATAGTTACTATTATACCTTATTAAGGGTCTAAGAAAGTAAAACTGTTGGACGTTATACTCATATCGAAATGTATTTGTATTTCTTCTTATTTACCCCGTCCCATTGATACCAACAGTCCCCCTCCTTCAATACCCACCTCAATCCTTAGTCAATAGTTGCCATTTCATTTATTACATATATACATATTTTTTTATTATTTAATCCGATTTTTTACGCGAATCGAAATTCAAATTGTAAATGTCCCAAAGTGAAAAAAAAAAACGAATGTCATAAAAATATGCGACATTTCGCTTTTATTGCTTTTAAAAACTCCTTCTTATGATATTCGCCAAGACACTCTCTCTCTCTCTCTCTCTCTCTCTCTCTGTCTCTCTTTATTTTTATGTACTTTTTTTTTCGTCTTATTTTTCGCCGTCGCCAAAATCGCTTTTTTAAAAGGCGTCCAAACAACAAGGATACGCGATGAAAATAGCGATCAAAAAGATTTTCAAAAGAAAAATCACCAACCGCGATGATACTTATAAAAATCCAGTGCCCCGCGTTTTAACTCATACTCACACTCAAACTTATGTTCACTATATTTATTCTTTTTATTTTGTGCGCGAAGGGAATATCGAAATGGTAATCGAATTCGATGAGAGACGATGGGTCTCGGAACAACTTGAAATTGAAGGAAATTCAAAATGTATAAAAAGAAATAAAACAATAATTCATAATTCACTTATTGAATTGCTTAATTGAAAAAATCTGGTGGAATTCTGTATTTTTCTTTTTCAGTGCATCGAAGTAATGGGGGACATTAGAAAGGGTGATGGGTAGAAGTAGAATCGGTCGGACTTGTGTGGACGAGATTTGATAGAAATGAAAAATGTGTTGAGAAGAGAACACAATTGTTTATGATACTTTCTCGTTTGCGGCGAAAAGGAAGAAAGGAAGAAAATTAAATATTAAGAATAATTCATTGGGAATGTTAAAAAAAATCCGATAAGTAGATATACATACTTGTGTCCAAGGTGTGTCAACTATATAAAAGCGTACAATTTTCAAAATCTTATACCATAAGTCATCTGGTTGTATAGACTTCAAAAAAAAAAAAGTCCAAGTTCAATCCCGACTCCAACTCCGACCACAGCTTCAGTTACAGTACAGTATTAAAAGTTATTCGTCGAATTTTCAAAAAAAAAAATGTTTTTTAACGTAATTTTTTGAGGTCGGATTCGTCGTAAACCATTTCAAGTATGGCTATACTACTTAAAAAAGAGTCTACGACTTCGACTCAAACTCAAACTGTATAAAATTATCTTCTTCTTGGTTTGACTTCATATATGAATAGTAGAATACCAGAAAGTAATAAGGGTCATGACATAGTAAACAATGGGAAAATTTAAAATCCTATTGTTTAATCACGTTCATAACCAAGCTAATACCATACTTCTAAGGCATGTGGAGTATGAAAATAAGTTGTAATAGATCTTTTCGTGAAAAATAAAAGTTTTTTGTGAATTCCGATGGCATCCTGGTAGAAGTTGTCGATAGGAAAATTTTATTATTGGATTTCTCACTAAGCCAACGATTCCACTACTTCAGGTAATTCAGTTTCTCCACTACTTTTATACAACTTATTTACTTATTTACTCCTACAACTCAGCCATCCTGATAAATACAGCCGCCCCCAGCTGTCCTCACATATGCAACGCCATCATCAGTCTGTAAAAGCATAGACAACAGAATTAAAATACACACCGGTTAAACGACACAATCAACCAAGTATACATCATGCCGGTTGAGCCCTCAAATTGTAGGAAACTAGAAAATTTTGAAATCGCTACCGCTTGGGTTCGAACTCAGGTACCCTTGGTGTACTACTAAACTGGCTCTCTCACTAAGCCAACGATTCCACTATTTTTGTACAACTTATTTATGTATTTCTACTTTTACTCCTACATATATAAGAAGCATTCCCTTTCGTCTTTAGACTTCGATATCGGACAGAATTTCGATTCATAAACAACAAACCTGAATAAGGTATAAGAATCGTAAATGTTAGAAATTGTTACAACTACAACTACTATTACAACTATAGGGTTTTACGTTCAAAATTCCACAAGTTTGTTAGTAACAACCATCAGTAACTATCATAAGTAATTTGAACAGACAGTTTTAACATATGTCAACCACTTTTTCTAAAGATTAGTTAATACATCTTGGTAAAGGAATTTAAAGCAAAGAAAGAAAAAGTAAGTGAAAAATTTAAGGAAATGAAATGAAGTTTTCAAAGGTTCTAAGGTAAATAAAAGAAGTATACTTTGAAATCAATTTGTTAATGTCATCATTTTAGATTTTCCATTTATATACATTTATATATTGATAAAAATTAAAACTCGTAAATTATTGTAACAAATGTGTCTTATTACAAATCGAATTTCATTTTGAAAATATAAAATTGCTATAAATTAAAAAAAAGAAACTTTTTCCATTCTTTTGTATTAATGAATTTTGATTAGATTTGGATAAACAAGGCGGACAGTATATATTCGATATTTTGATACTTTATAATAGATATGGGACTCATAGTTACAATAATAGTCTGCCACAAGGAAAACAACCCAAAACCATGGGCGTATCTAGGAGCGAGGGGGAGCCGGGGGGGGGGGGGGGCACTGCCCACCCTACAAAGCTCATTGCTTACTTTAGAAAAATCGACAAGATATATACCTTTTTCAAATGGTTACAACAATTGGAAGAAGCTGGGGTAGCGGTTAAAAAACATGTAGAGTCTTCGCTTCATGTCGAATGTCCACAAAAATATGTATCCTACAAAAAGTCTTTTAAAACTGAAGCTGTCCACCAGCAAATTTTAAATCATCAGGAGCAAGATGTTATTCAAAATAGAGAAATCTTATTGAAACTCACTGATGTAATGCTGATCCTTGTCCGTCAGGGATTGCCTTTAAGTGGATATCCAGATAACACATCATCTAAAAATGGGGGTCGTTGGTATTTGGAAATAGCTCAAGTTTTCACAGAGTACGATAAAAATGTTTGCATATACTTTGAAAAAGATTTTAATTATTGCAGTGCAGTTAATCAAAATGAAATTATCGAAATATTCGTATGCCTAGCTAGAGTGGGAATTATAAAAGCAGCAAAAGCATGTGCAATGCGGCGAACAAAAACCTGATTAATAACAACTATGCTCCAAAATTGTTTCTAGAATATACATATCTTTGCTGCATATAGAAAATGAAATAGTGAAAAATACAATCGCTTCTGAGGCAGTCTTGAACCGGTTCAGCGAAAAAGATAGAACTAACAAATTAAAATTAACAAGAAAATTCCTATGTTGTCGCTAAGTTTTTTTTATTTTGCATTGCTTAATGTTGCGAGTGTAATAAATATTAAATTTTGATTTCTACTAAAAAGTTGGTTGATCTCTAATCGGGACAGGAACACCCTTCATAGGTCCAGAACCCTTCTGTGGAATCGGACCACATATAATCCGAGAACTTTTAATGAAAGAAGAGGCGGCAGAAAGAACCAGACACTCGGAAATACAACCAGGACTAAGGCAGGCCAAGGATCTCCTTGGGGAATATAACTCCCAGAGATTCAAAGCCTTTATCAGCACTAATAAGAAGAATATAACAGTACTGACATGAATCGTAACAGGACTCTGCAGATTCAAAGCGCACCTTAAAAAACTAGGACTTGAAAGGGATAACACGTACAGATTCTGCGAGTGGGACGAAGAAACCCCAATGCATATTCTCTCCTATTGTAAGGCATTACTCCGTAGGAGAAAGAAACACCTTGGGGCGTATTGCTTCTCTCCAAGTAAGATACAATCTCTTAATCCACTCCGGATACTAAAATTCCTAAGAGAAATAGGCCTGGAGGAGGTGTTGTAAAATGGGAAGTTAACCTAACTATTGCACCAAAGGGGGTACAATAGATCTTAAGGTCGCAGTACAGGAACACCCTAAAATAAAATCGAATCTAATCTAATCGGATTACGAAAATTGAAAAATTGCGATGTCTGCTCAACTGACCGGCTGCCCCCCAGGAAAACTCTTTAGCTACGCCAATCCGGCCTAAACTATAGGTAAGGGAATAGTTATAGGACGATCATTAAAATGAAAAAATTTGTGGAATATGTGAAAACTGGCCCTTTTTTCTGAGTTTGCATGAAAGACGGTTATATACGAATGTCAGTGAAATTTAATACTAATACTAAACTTTGAGGTTAGAAATGAACAAACAATGTTCGATAAAAGCAACAAATAGACAGCTCTTCATTAGAATGAAATGAAACTGAAACGCATTTAAAAATATTGCTGATCAAGGAAAATCTTTTTCATCATTGAAATTATAAAATTGAAGTGTCCGGATTTAAAAACGCTGTATATTATATGAAACCAGAAATATTCCATTTTAAATAATGTAATATAAGATTAGTATCTCACTTTCGAAATTTTTATCCTTTTAAAAATACATACAAGAACACAAATAAAGAAGCTAATGTACAAATAAAATCCGGCGGCTCTAAATGAACCTTTTACTCCCGTGATATGTCTGGGATAGGAATGGGAGCGGATTCCTGTCAAAATTATTACGTGTGAATAATTTTCAGTGCCGAATTCATTGAATTCGAATGGTTTTGATAGTCTTCCCTTTCTCGTATTTTTTTTTTTTGTGTAACTTTTAAGTTATATCTTATGGCCATATTTTGAATGTTCACCTGGGGACCAATTAAAAATGCTTGTAAAGCAAATTGAGTAGGGTATCATATCTTCGAATTCTTCTACCCCTTAGCGTATATCACACTCTATAATAAAATATATTTTGTATATAAATATATAAAAGCTAGAAATGAGAAGGGATGTGACAATCCCAGAGATTCATTTGTGTGTCTGTTTTTTTTTCTTCCTTTTTTGAACGGTTTTGTGTTAATATCCCTTGGTCCTCATTTTTGTATGACTTAAAAATGAAGGGATGACCTTTTTTTTTCTCCATATAATACAATATTAACTAAACCTATATAAATTCACTTGCTGTTTGTCACATTGCGGCTATCGTGGTAACAATTTTAGAGTAGTGTCTTGAGACTTGAATTCTATTATATGAAAAAGTTTATTAATAATAATTTTTTGTTGGTCATAAAATTAAGCTAAATGTAAAAGTGATGTTATTAAAGATGATAATATTAGGATAGAAAAGATTTTAAGAAGAATTAATTAATTGCAAAACATTTTTATGATAATTCCCCAGTTCCAAGACTTTGCGGTTGGGAATTTCTTTTGCCAGCAACTTTTTTCGCTGGTACCAGATACCATTTATTTAGGACAATCGATAGACCAGACCACTTTTTATTTTTTATTCCTATGAGTAGTTCCATAAAGTTCCGATCAAATAGCAAAAGTTCACGCTTACAGCGTTCATCATTCTCTAAGAATGGTTCTCCAGCCTATAAAATATGTAATTTCCATACAAATTGATGAAACGTTTGCAGCGCTGCAAAGCACGCTTTATTTTAATAGTGTTTGTAAAAAAGGCTGTAAATACATGAAATTTTCACACAGAAACATTTTAACAAACACTATTAATGAGATAGCGGTTGCAGACGTGCCCAAATTGGAAACTCTCATTATTGTATGCTTTTTGATAAAACACACCAAGCCGTGGATTTTTGTAAATGAAATGATTCTTTTGAATTAATTAGGGATTCCATCATCGCTCGCATAATACGTTGTTTATTAATGCTTCGATCTCTGACGATGATTTGGCGTGAAAAACTGATAAGTTTTAATAAAATGAATATTTTGTTCTTGTACATACGAATCCATGGTAAGATTTTTATATGACTGAGGTTGTTATACGCGAAATTACAATAAAGTTCCAGGACTTCTTCAATATCTCAACTAGAGCCGTTATCTCTTGGTGGGAAATGTCAAACCGTTTCTTAATAAACCTTCAAAATTTTAATATTGCCGCTTGTGATTGGTTAATTTTATGACGGTTTGTTTGTTGTCATTCAAAACATTTACTTGTTGAAATAAAATTAAACAAAGAGCTGTTATTAAATTGCATGCAAAACTTCTCACAACAGCTGCAGTTTATCAAAGTCAAAGACTTTGGCATACATAATTTTTGATAGGCATAAGAAACATTAGAAGAAGACTCTGGCGTTTGTTACACGATAATGCACTAGGTCGCAATTCGTTGATTGTTTCCTAAACTTTTGCCACGAAATCAAGGCTGTAAACCGTACATCTTGCAATACTACATTGGCATGAATGTTGCTTGACATATTTTCTGTCAGTAGTAAAAATTTTTTGTTGGTGAAAAGACGCGTTTTTATTTTTTGTTCAATGGACCTTAAACGAATATCAATTGTCCAAATGAATGATTGGAAAGTCAAACATCGAAATTTACCGTATTCATCAGATCTGAATCCGTTAGATTATTCCATTTGGGAAATTTTACAAGCAGAGGCTTGTAAAAAAACCACACAACTTCGACCGGTTTAGAAAAATATTTGACTAGTGAATGGAACCGTTTAAGCCAAGACATTGTGCAAGCAACGTGTGCATCATTTAAAAAGAGGTTGAAGCTAGTGGTTAAAGCAAAAGGCGATTACATGCCACTCGAATAATTGTGAAATTAACTATGTATAATAAACTATCATTTCCATACACTTTAATAAAACGGTCCAATAAACAAAAAAATTACAGGGTTTTTACACTTTGACACTTCAATTGCCGGACCCGGTATTATAATAGCCAAGCGTCAAAATTTTTGTTATCAAAATAATGATTTAGAAAGAGAAGTAAATTTTTACATAAAAGAAAAAGAGAAAGTGTAATAGAAACAAAAGAGGAAATATTCTTTTAATTCAGATTCATATTTCACATTTAGTTTAAAAGTTATTCAAATTTATTCTGTTTTGTTTCTCTTAAATGAAGCAATTATTCAGTTTTCGGTTGAATATTCAAAATATTGAATAAATTTTGATTACTCAATTAATCGAACTTTGCCCTAGTTGCTATGTATGTCAGATTTGATTCGGGAAAAAGACAGAGTTTAAAAGTTATTGACATCAGGCAATCCAAAAGTTCATTTTCCGAAAACCCTTTATAATCGCTATCATTAAAAGTGTATACCGACAACACACTCTAGGAGTATGTACATTTATGTTTGTCAGAAATTAGAAACAAAATATACTAAAAACTTTTTTCAGAAATAATTTATGAGATGAAAAACTTTCGTTTAGTTAGCATTATCAACTCTAAATCTTATTTTATAAAGAATAAATGTCTTTTAGAGAAAAAATTGGATTCAAATTCATGTTAGTATAAATAATACCGCTTATAATAAGTATGTTGAACGTTATATAATCATGGCCAAAAATATGTAGTTTTTCACTTAACACTTGGCTGATAGAAAAATGCTGAAACTTTCAATTTAAGTAATATATACCAAACCGACTGTAGTCGGGTAAACATAAATTCAAATTATGGATACCACATAACAAACAGTGTTTTCTTCTATTTGGGATATGCTCGTATATCCAATATTACATAGATCCTCTGCATATAAGAAGCGACACTATATAAATGTATGTTATAATCGAAAACATATTGGCCAGCATATAAGAAACCAAATTAATATATATTTAGAGCTTTTTAGATATTTACACTGACGAAAAGAGACTTGAATAAATAGAACCGATTATAAATACTTATACGTACTTGGTTAAAACTACCAAATGATATGTTATATCATCACAGTATTTGATGAGTAATGATAAAGTACCCAAAGATATCGAAACAACCAGAATAAGTACAAAAAAAACCCTGTCGCAATTAGTGCAAAAGAGCAGGGCCGATTTTCAAAGGCAAAAATCTATCAGAAAGAGAGAGAATGAAAATATTTTTAAAAAAATCACGTGAATGACTCTTAAAACTCTTATTTTTTTCATTTGCATTTGTGAATTGCCATTTCAATATGTGCTTCTTTGGTTACCTTAAATTTACCTTTCACCCATACATACAATATGTAGCTCTCTGTGTCAGCAGTGGATAGAAAATTATTTGAAAATTTACAGTCGAAATCTGAAAACATCGTCACGGCAGATATAAGAAGTTGGGGCACTTTACAATTACTTATTCTTTACTAATAGACTTTGTAGAACAACCAAGGTTTCGCTTAATAATACCAAATTCGGTTTTATTAACAAAATACATGGTAATTGCCCACAGACTCAGGTAGAGCAAACAAAAGTTGGCTTCATAATCATAATCATAATCTAGGCCTTATCAACACAGTACTTGGTCATTGCTAATATACTTATGTAGAATAACAAAAGCATTGCTTAATAATACCAAATACCACATTTTATTAGTACTCGAGTAGAGCAATCAAAATGTACTTAATGATACTAAATCTACAAGTTTTATAAACACGTTTCTCGGTCGTAATAGACTCATGTAGAATAATCAAAACTTTACTTAATAATACTAGGTCTTATCAAAATATTCTTGTTCCGTGCTGCAAAAATATAGGGTGCGGTATCAGTTGGTTCGTTTTTGAACTAGCGATTATTTCGCTGCTTATAACTCTAATGTCATTTCTGTCAAGTGACAGAAATTCAGTATTATATTCACAGTGAACGAAATGAGTGGATATACCCTTGATCAACGTTGGGAAATATTAAAAACTTAGAAGGAAGAAGAAGATGCGAATTTTTACCAAAAATTATCTTTTCCGGCGAAGTTCTTTTTCACCTCAGCCGTTATGTGAACAAACAAAATTGCCATATTTTTGGGTATTTGGGGCACAGAAAATCTACACGTGGCAATTGAGAAGTCAAAGCAAAGAGGATTGAAGAGGAAGACTTGGCCGATATTTGGTTTGAACAGGACGGCGCCACTACCCACACAGCCAACGCTAGAATCGACGTTTTGCACCCCATCTTCAAAAAATGAACTAAAAGTTGCCGAACCCTGTATATTTATAAAATGTTATAATTCTGTTCTTCATATTATAGCTTGTGAGTTGAAAATTTTCATATTAAGAGCACACTTCACGTTCACACGATAACTCTGTATGATTCTACGTGTTTTTATAACTTCTGTCTGTTGGGATGATAATTCGAGCATAAAGGTCAATCTCCACACAGCCGACATCCTATTCTAACGGGAAAAGTCAGAGAACTAAAAAGAGATGGACTTTTGCAATTTTCGCTAGGATTGATCGAATAAAAACATCAGAGTTTCCCCACAAAATTTAGAAAAATTGGTAGTGTGCGACGGTATCGTGTGTGATTATTGTGTGAGTATGCAAACGTAGATGAAGAGCCATAAATCAGATAAACAAGTTCTTCTGCTTTTGAGGGGAATCATCTGGCAGATCAAGAATCAGATGGGGAAATGAGAAATGCAGAAGCCGACAAAATTTGTAGGATGATTGTTTCTCCCTTTCTTTTTAACCAAACTTTGCATAATTGTATCCCATACTTTCATCAGAATAGGATGTCGGCTGTGTGGAGATTGGCCTTAACATTACCAATTTTAAAAAAATTGAATAACGCCAAATCGGAAGTGGGTTATCTCATGCCTGTAGGGTCAATTTGCCGAATTTTATTTAGATTATTAAAATTCATGGTTAGAGTTAAAGTTAAAATGTTCAGTTAATTTAATACAAAGATTTTTTTAAGTGTATAAACTTTATCTTATCTTACCAAAAAAAAAATCAGCTAGTACCGAATTTTTAACATGATTCAGTTTTTAATGTTCAAAATAACTTACGACGATTTCTTTTTGTGTCTCATTTTAATTGAATTAGAATGAACAAAATAAAAGGATTTCCTTCTCGAAATAAACTAAAATGCATTTAACATATGAGAATATATAAAAACAAGTAAAAGATGACATTTAAGTATTCAGAAGTAGGATATATGTAGTTAAAAAACGAAGAAAAAGTGCCAATTTAACCGCATAACAAGTTATTTTTCACTTATTTTAATTTTCAAAATCCTTACTAAATACAAAAAAAAATCCAGAATGTAAATAGGATAATGAAATAAATCCTTAAAAGTTCTAACCTTAATTGAAAATTCCAAATTTTTGTATAGAAACTTTTTAAATATGGTTTGTTTTTGAGTTTTCTTTGGAAAAGCGAAATTAAGAGAGAGAAATGGATGCAATACATTACATTTTGAAGAATATTTTATAACAATAACATAGGGTGAAAATGTCACAGTGACGTTTAACAGCGGCATCTAAAGTCAAATATAAGTATAAGAGAGCATATTGTTGACGTTTTGTTATTCAGCTTATTTACGTTCCACTTTTAATTACGTTTTCATGTAATCAAGCGAATTATAGTCCAACGAATACGCTGTCGTCCTTATTTAGAAGAACTCTATCCTGGACTTGTTCATTGTGAGATACTTTTCAATCGAGATTGTTTTACATATGACGTGTGAATGGAAAGACTTATACCGGCGCAACGCCAGTGAATAGGCATTTTGAACATCTTAATGATGATCCGCTGTTTTACCGCAGAATTCTGTTTAGCGATGAGGCCATTTCTGGCTAAATGCATACGTCGATAAGCAAAATTGACGTATTAAGATGAACAACCCAAAGAGTATCAAGAGCTATCGTTACATCTAGAGAAATGCACCACTTAGTGTGGTTTATTTCAAACTCTTATTTTGCTTCTATTATTTGTGCATTGTCATATACATTTCAACACAGGCTTCTTGGCTTACATTGTATTTCTCTTTCGCCCATACGTACAATATGTAGCTATCTATATCAGCAGTAGAGAGAAAAGGAAAATTTATAATATGAAAAACTTCATCACGGTAGGGATAGGAACTTTCCATACTTCATCGTTACTTACACTTTGTTACCAACATACCAGTACCTATACTATACTTGCCAAAAACCACTCTCTTGGTACGCAATCACCAAATTTCGCTTCGAACGGCACTTACGAACAAGATTCTTACGAAATATAAAAAGATATTTTCCATTTATTGCTATATACCAAGTCAATTAAAGTCTACGTCAAGTAGGTTGAAAGTTATTATATTGTAAGAATAAAAATGGAATGCAACTGAATTGGTTATAACAATTGAGAGGTTATATAGAAAAACAGTTGTAGTGTTTGAGAATAATGAGTATATTAGAGAAAAGGCAAATTGAACAGACTAGTAAGAACCGTGTAGAATGGTCTAGTTGGTTGAGACGTCGTTTCTAGAAACTTGTGAGACCCAGGTTCAAATCTCAAATCCAAGTCACGGTTCTTCACAATTTTACTTTTCTTTGCCTACAATATGGGATAATGTTAATGTAAATATTAAATATTGAACTTGTGGGCATTTATAATTTGCCGATGGCACTAAAATGTGCAAATGCACCGCTTAAAAGAATTCTTTAGGTGTTCCCATTCTTTCCGTTTTCGGTCGTCAACAATTGCGGTATTTTTGTAATAGTTACCGAAGACAAATTAGAGGAAGTCGAGTCTCATAATAGACTGGAATAGGAATCATCTACGAATAATCATTGGGATACTAACGGCACATTGTCTGTTAAGAAAGCAAGCTAAAACATTGGGATTGGTGCAAACAGACCTCTATCGATATTGTGGAGACATCAAGCACATTTTATACGAATGCTCAGCTCTCTCTCGAGCTCGTAAATATTTTTTGGGCAACCATTTCTTCGGGAATTTAAGGATGCTTCAAGTGACGGACACGAGCAGGCTAAAGAAATTTTGTCGGAAAATTAAACGCTTTGAAAAGGAATAGGTTTCCCAATAGGGTAACTCTTGGTCTCGTAGTGATCATAATGGGCGCATAAGTGCCTGGTGTTGTACGCAGTACCCCTATTCTACCTACCTACCATCCTACCGAAGACAACTAATTTTTTAAAAGTTCTACTCGATCGAAATCTTACAAGTGTAAAACCGCACTGAACAACACTGAACTTTTGAAGCAAAACAACAAAAATCCAACTAATTAAAATGAAATTTGGTTTTGTCACAAACAAGAGACTATATTAGAAGTGATAAATTTTACAAAATTACTAACCACAATAGTTTGGACAAACAAAAATTTTGCCTTGAATTGATTTTTCAAAATTTGAATTATGGACGGTTTTATTTTGGTTATAGTTTTTCAGGTCTTTGTATATGAAGGGTTATTTACAAAATATAGTAATTTGTATATATACGAGTGTATTGGTTGTTATTAGTTCTGGCATATTTAATTACTTCTTAAATATATTTGTTTTATGGTTTTGTTACTTAAATCATATTTGTTTTGTGGGTTCTAATATTTTAAACCTTTTAAAATAGATTAAATAAAAAGGGGTTTAATAAATTCATTTACCTAATAAATATTTAATGAATAATAATTTAAAAGCATCCACAATTTTCAAGTGTTTATATTTTATTATATTCCACTTAAGAATAAATATACCTATATACCAGGAATTGTTCGGAAACTGAAGTAGGATCACCATTTACACATATGTCGCTTGTCTGTTTTTCACCCATCATTGGTGAGACCACTTTAAAAACGCAATGACCGATTTTGCAAATAATATTGGGAGTACACATTAGTTCGTTGCGTTTCCAAAAGATGGCTCTGGCTGTTATGAATGTTTCAAAGTGACAGATGATTTTCGTAGTTTGAAAGAGGTTAGACATCTGTCAATAATATTCAGTTTATATTACTTTGACTTTCATACAAAACGCTTGTTTTTTACTCTGTTGAATATGTCGAATTTTATGTGAACTAAGCAGCATTTGCGAGGGGTTTTAGTTTTCTGCTTTAATTGCAAGAAAAGTGCAGCTGAAGCGCATCGAATGCTTGTAGAATTTTATGGTGACACTGCTCCAACTGATAAATCATATACGGAATGGTTTCGAAGTTTCAAGAATGGTCATTTCAGCGTTGAAGACAAGCCTCGCTCTGGACAACCAAAAAAATCCGAAGACAAAGAATTGGAGGCATTACTTGATGAAAATCCGAGTCAAACGCAACAGGAGCTTGCAGAATCATTAGAAGTAACCCAAGAACCAGTTTCCGTACGATTGACATCAATGGGAATGATTCAAAAGCAAGGAAATTGGGTGCCTTATGACCTGAATCGGAGTGACATTGAAATGCGATTTTTCACTTGTGAGCAGCTGATTCAAAGGCAACAAAGAAAGAGGTGTTTTTATATCGGATTGTGACTGGGGATGAGAAATGAATGTTCTACGATATCTTTAAGAAGAAAAAATACTACGCTACGCCCGGTCAATCGTTGCCATTGACCTATACATCGACACCAACACGACCGAAAATAAGTCTTGAAATAAGTCCAATGGAGTCGTTGGGTTATTTCGAAACTAGAAAATCGCATGACAGTTCGTGAAAAATTTTTAAACAAAATTGCAAGACAAAATGGCTTTCTAGAATTATCAAAACATCAGCTGTTTTTTTTCTTCGAATTTTTTTCGAAAATCCGACGCCATTAAAAACTTTCTCAAAGATCACACCTATGCAGTTGTCATGTCTTTTAAAGGGAAGGAAGCCAGCTTCTTTAATAAAAACTAGAAACCTAATTCTATTTTCGAATATTTTTCTTTGAGTGTGCATTTTCTCGTTTTTTGTTTCTATTCTAGTTGATCTAGTTTTGGACCTCACACAGGCTTTATTTAGTTACAAAATTTGAACAAACCAAAAAAAAAAAAAACTTTAATCTTCTATAAGTTATTTAAAAAAGCGTATATCCGTATTTAACGCCTTCCAGCTGTAATTAATCCATTTAAAAAAATTGAGTGAGTAAAAAAATTATGTTATAAAAGTTCATTAGACGAATAATTCTATTCCACCTTATTCAAATCATATCAATACATATCCCGTGTCCATGGAGAGTGGAGACTGGGTTGAAATTCATGCATGTGCTGTATAATTCTGTATACAGTTCCAAATATTGAGCCAATCTGTACTCCTCGATCTTTCGCCTCTACATATACGTAGACGTAGAAACTGAACTTATGACATAATATAAAATTACCGAGGTTCAAACCATGGTCCACTGATTACAAAGTACCAGCCTCAATTACCTAGCGGCCGATTTCACATATTTACTCAACTAATATACTTCAGATTCATCACTATACTTTAAAAACACAAATTCTTCACCCGTGTTTTGAGATACGACGTTAGGCGAGTAAACGTAACGCATTCGCTTCGGTTTGGAACGCGATCAGTGTTCTCAAAAACGAAGAATTAGCTGCGTTTGCCGGTTAAATAAATAAGCATCGCATGTCAAAAATCAGCTGGTTTCTTCATTAGCAATTTTATTGTAAGCTATTGGATCAATAAAATGGATTTAATACTTCCAATTTACTTGCTAATAAGACGGGAGGCGATAAGTTCGCTACGTGACCAAAGAGATTCTTCCATTGGTATTCGTGTGTTATCCTTAGCCAAGTCATGTTGAATTGGGCAGTATTTTTATAATTTTTATCTCCACTACTAATTTAAAGAATACACTTCATCATTTTATATTTAAAAATACATTTACCAGACTTACTTAACATTTTCAACAATCAGACACTTGCACCAAACGCAACGAAGCTAAAATAAGTAGTTTAACTTTAAAAATTCCGACGAATCACAGAACAAGAAATATGAAATGGAATCGAATGCGTTGGCACGCGTTCTTCCCGGTTGAAATTAAATAAAAGTTGCGTATTGAAGAACAGCGAAAATAGAGTATCGAGTACCGATCGAGTAACTATCGAATAAACTAACGTAATGCCGTATCTGAGAACAGGGGTCATTCTTCCAAACCCTTCTATGAATATTTCCAACATTTTTCTAGTTTTGATTTTAAAATTCTTTCGATTGGTTGTGTTCTTAACTACATTTTGATACGATTTCGACTCATTTATACGCATTTATACCAGAGAATCGAACCGGAACTGAATCGAAAACCCAAAACCGGAATTAACCGCAATTTTTAGAACAACCCTAACCGTAACTGAACCGAAATTTTAAAAAATCACAAACCGTAACCGTAACTGGGAACGGAATTTTTATTTCGGTTTTTTTCGCTCCTATTTCGTTCCTGAAAAAAAAAACAATTTTTTGAGAAAAATTTTGAACCGGTTTAAGAACCGAACCGTAACCGGAAACGATATTTAGTTTTCAAAACCGGAACGTAACCCGAACCGAAAAAACTTGAAGAGCGAAACCGTTAACCGGAACGAAATAAATTTCGGTTCGATTCTCTGATTTATACACATGTGTTGAAATTTCGACCAAATCTTGACTCTTACATTTCGATTCGACTACATGTATACGTAGTAATAAAGAAGTCATAGACAAATGGTGTGACTCAATTGATCTAAAATTGTATAATCTTTTTAAACTAGCTTAACCAGTGAACTGTCAGTCAATATTTTAAATAGACTTCATACTATATATTCAAATGAAAAAAAAAAAATAATAATAATTAATATCAGGTAATTCAATAATAAATCTGATACGATCTTGATTTAGATTAACTTCAAAGAAATTGCGACAAAAGACTTCATATTCAATGTCTGCGCTGTCCGACAATTAATTACGGTTTACTTTTTTTTGGATTAAATTTTTGACACTGTATTACGCATTCATAATTAAATACACGGGAAATATATAAATTTAGATCGCTTTTTTACCTATAATTCAGAGACGAAGCGTCCCTATATTAGAAAGGTGAATGAGTTCTTTCGTAGAAAAATTCTAGGATTTATTTATTCATTCAAATTAATCTACGAATTGTACGAATTTCAAAATCATATCATTTGTTAATTGTCAAATATTTCGCGTGTCTACACACAAGTCGTAAACTGACTGATAACTGACTTTTTATGACCGGAATTGGAAGATTTTGATTTGGAAGACAGCTCTACATGTCATTTGGTTCGTGAATCATTGGCTCTATTGTGAAAAAAGTTTGATCGCCGTTTAATTTCAAAATTTAGCAACTGCAGCTGGCCATCAAGATTATATGATTTGTCAACATTCGACTTCTTTTTGTAGAGTTAAGATTAAGATTAAGATTAAGTCTTACGGTGTTTTGTATTGCGACCTTTAAGACCTATTTAACCCTCTTCTTCAGTGCAATAGTTAGATTAACTTCCCATTCTAAAGCACCTCCACCAGACCTATTTCTCTTAGGAATTTTAGTATCCGGAGTGGGCTTAGAGATTGTGTCTCACTTGGAGAAAAGCAATACGCCCCAAGATGTTTTCTTCTCCTACGGAGTAGTGCTTCACAATTGGAGAGAATATGCATTTTGTGGGGTAATACGATAGGACCCATCTTTTCCAATACTTCACAAACTCTTGGTTTGCCTAAGAAAAACATGCCGTTATAGCCGGAATAAAACGGTTAATGTGTGAAAAATCATCCCAAATTGGTATACGCGGATCGCGCGCTACAAGATGGCTCAATGAGCTCATTTAACTGATATTCTGTTCCACGGCTTAGTAGCAAATTATCAATTGAAATGAATTAATTATATTCACAAAAAGTTAACACGATATGTGTGTTTCATTTAAGAAAAAAAAAAAAACAAATTCGTACCTAAAAAAAATCAAGTCTCGTGCCTGCTATAATTTGATGTAGGTCCCGGACTTTAATGAAAAAAATGTGCTGAGATTCTGAGAATTATGTCTTGTTTATATGGTTTTCAATTGAACACTATATAATATTGTAATTGTAATTTGTAGAAAGAAAACTGCGGGGATATCTCATAAAAAGCATTCAAAATCTACAAATTATTTAATCACTTAATCCTGATATACTTTTCATGGTTTTTAAAAAAATTATATCTTGTTTATAAATCATAACTAATCCAGTAACGAACGTTTTTAATATATTAAAGCGAAAATTTTAATTTCTTATAATTTAAATTTATATTTCGTGATCAATTTTGACATTAATTGGTATTGAATTGAAAATTATAAGAATTTTAACAATATTGTTGTTAGTTGATACAATCTATGGCTACGTTTATACCGAGACTTAAAAAGAGACTTAAATGCTTAGGTCGACCTAAATATGACACGCCCAAAGTAACTTAGGTTAGGTCACTTAAATTGCAGACTTACTTTAAATTTAAATCGACTTAAGAACTTTTGACAGATAACAGCTGATTTCTTGATATCCAAGTTCTATAACTGTTCACATATGACGTTGTTTTAGACTTAGGTCTAGTACGGTGTAAACACGTCTGACCCAAACCTAACTTTTAGTTAGGTGACCTAAAAATTTGTCGGTGTAAACGTAGCCTATAACTACCATATATATCGGGTGTCCTAATAATAGCGCAAGATTTTAATTTCGCGCTATTTTCGTTTCATTGACAATACTAAAATCTTAACATCCGCCATCTGCCATTGTTGCTATTAATAGTTTCGGAACTCTACACGAAAGAACGATATTATTATTGACAGTTTGTCAAGTTTCGAGCGGTCGCTGTGGTCAAAAGGACAAATCCACAAAATTCAAATCGTACGTTTCTTTCAGAACATTCTTTATTTAATTAAATTATTAAATTCCCAGTCGAATAAGATATGGATCATACCTGTAGAACCCAGAATACCTGAGATCTAAGTATATAGCTTCATACCAGTGAATTTTTGGGTTTCAAGTCCTAAAAAGGAATATTTTTGAAAACGTCGGATGGTATTTAATTCGATATTAAATTGATCGTCGAATGAGGTTGTATCTATAGAATGCATAAGACCTGAGGTATACACATACTTCAAGTTACACCCTATATATCGAATGCAATTGTTTATGAAGTATTGTAGAAAATCTCCGAATTCCGACTACCCAAAAGTTCAAACTTGCTTGGGACTCTACGAAAACTAAAATCCGCCAGTGGTAGTGTGAAGTGGCTTGTAATTTACGCAAACTTACCACGTATGACTATAAAGCCTTATTAGGATCTAAAGTTTAAAACCCTTCCCCAAACCAGTGTGTCCTTTTAAAAAACGATATCAATTTCGTAATATATAAATTGATTTACCCTTCCTTGTTTAGATTGTACGCAACCCTATTCGCCAACCATATTTGACAAATTAGGGAAGACTAATCCATGTAATAGAAAGATAATAAAAGGTGTTTTGTAAGCGCGATAGAAATTTAAATTGGAAAAAATAACAGAAAAAGTTAAGTTTTTATCAAATGTATTTTTTTAATCGTAAGGCCTAAAATGACTTCGGGGATTAAGATACCGCGACTGTTCTTGACGTAGCGCATTCTGTCAGTCTAATTTTGAGTCACTTTTTCGAGTAAGGTCCGCGGTATGTTACGGATAACACGAATAATGTTGGCCAGTTTAATAGACGCCATTTAAGCTATTTACCTGAGTATTTCGACTGTAGTAGAGCGAAACTTTAAGCACTCCTACAAATAGAATGTATCGTCTCGTACGAATCATTTAGATCAGTGTTTCCTAACGTGGGGCCCCCACCCCACAGGGGGGTAATTTGATTGTTAAGGGGGCAATTCTAAAATGGACATGACACGAGTTTAACCCTTTCGCTCCGGACCATTTAAATACAATGCGGTGCCAAATTTAGTTTCTTAAGTGAACAATTCAATTTTTTAATATTAAAACTTATGTATGTTACATAGGGGGGGGGGGGCATAGGAATTTTAGAAAGGCTAAGGTGGGGCATGGCACAAAAAAGGTTGGGAAACACTGATTTAGATGATGCGAATATTATACGAATAACGTTCGTACGACTAATTCGTTCGGAGTGAACGTGACTCCATTCTTATTTTATATACTCTTGGCTTCAAGCGCTCGCAAAAATGACTTTCGGAATTAACAATATTCGCACATTGTTCGGGAAATTGTCAATATTTTTTTTCGGAAAATTAGTAATTTCTATACAAATAAAGTATTTTATTAGAAAATCGGATTATGTTCGGCTTTTATTCAGTCCATCAAAGTGATCTCAGACATAACAATATGATGGACATGTATTAAGCAAACATAAAACATAAAAAAAACAACAACAAACAATTCGGAAATAACGATCCCTTTTCATATATAATTCAGCTGATCTGATTATATAGTAAAAGTCGGCAAAATGTCAGTAATTAGGATAAAAGGATAAATTTCCTTTGCTCTTTTGTTGAATTAATATAATATGAAAATGAACTCAATTGGAAAATAAGGCAAAAAGGAAATTTAAGGGTAGGGTAGGTATTTATGCGAAAGTGATCTTCAGGATTAAGGAAAAAAATTAATAAAAAAAAATATTGAATATATGTATGTAGTAGAGCTGTGATGACATTACTACAGGTAAATCCTAAATATGTATCTGCAGCGTACACTGAAAGAAAAGTTTTTTATATAACGTACATCAAGTTTTTAATTACTCATAACTAAATTGAAAATTAGTTTTGATCAGTACTAGCAAGCCCAGACTGGACACATTAGCATAGCGTCTACGCAAACTGTGTCAAACCGGTCTTCAGTTGATGAAGCGTAATCCTAATATACCGTATGTGCTAACTATTAAACAGAATATAATTTCAATTCGTTGAAGTGTAAGAAATAACAGATCCATCAAATTAAAATGCTAATATATTCATGGTCTCAACTCTCAACTCACAGCTCAAGCAATATTTATCCATGAAAAATCCTACAATAAATGATTACCTATGATTACGTTACCTATCTATTATATAAAATAGTTTTTCTCCGCATATCATTTATAAATAAGTGTATGCATACTTTTAGGCGAATAGCTCTATAATATAAAATAGTTTTATAATTAAAGTATGCATACTTTTAGGCGAATATATTCCAGGCTATAATTTTACAAATGAATTTAAATATAACTCACAAATTAAAAACGAAGAATAGAAAATTTAGCATCTTGGCAAATTGATACGGAGAGAAAATGAAAAAGAGAATCTTATTCTACCGCTAAACAAAATAAAAAAAAAACAGAAAACAAAATAATAATGTCCTTGATACATTTTTTTAGTTGGTTTAGTATTTTGGTTGTTGTTTATACACACGGGGATTGTTGAGCGAAGCAAGCAGGAAGCAGATTTTAGCTGATTTGTTACTTTGACACAATCGTGTACTTTTAATCTTGCTTGTATACTGTCCTATATATTTTTGACATTGATATACATTGTAAAGCAGCCGCATAACATACGTAGAATCAGACCATTCTATGAAATTCCGCCCGGGATGATTTTTTCTTCTAGTCCGAGCCTAATTATTAGTAATAATACATTGGTAAACCCGAGTTCAAAATTGTCCATAAAGTTGGTTATAAAAAGTGCGGCATCTTTTGATTAGTTTTGAACCAGCAGTTATTTCGCCGCTGATAGTTCTAATGTCATCTGTCAAGTGGCAGAAATTCAATATTATATTCCCGGTGAACGAAATGAGTCGATATACGCTTAAGCAACGTTGAGAAATATTGAAAAATTATTTCCATTTTTGAAATGAACTATGTTAACAGTTGCCGCACCCTATAAAAATCGAATTTTAGAAACCAATTATTTTCTTTGAGTGTACAATTATAAATTTCGAAAACATGTCATATAAGAATACATTTTTAAAGGACATGATCGATCACATTTTAGGGGGTATTAAAATCGATAAATATAATAAAGTTCATTCATTTTGTTCCAATTGTTACTTTAATATCGGAAATTCCGGTGTTTTGTTGCTGTTCAGGGATAATTTGAAAAAGGTGTTTAAAAATTGACTGCGCCATTCATTTCGGTGATCGTACCATGAAATTGCTTTAAACTTTATTAGGTATAGCCGGTATTATTCGGATTCCTTTTTTCCCAAACCGTTTAACTTTATATATACATATATATTTGTAAAGATAAATAATGATCAATTTGCTGCCACACATTGGTGGTGAGGATGATGTAGCATATTTTAAATAGTCAAAAAATTTATTCTATTGATTCAGGATTTAGTTAAGATAAATTGGATATAATAAAATTAGAGAAAAGAGAAGAAAAAAAAAGGAAAAAGTCAAACAGCATGAGATTATATTTCATTTTAAATGATGGCAAAAAATTTATACTATTTGTCATTTGGATTTTAATTGTTGTTAATATACATTATTTCATTTATTTCAATCGATTGAGAGTCGACTGTGATTAATTTCATTTTAAGTTTTATACGAGAAAAGAAAAGATACACTTCAGGATTCCGTGTGAAAGTTTTCATATATCTATCTATTATAATAAAAAAGTTTTTTCCGCACATCATTTATAAATTTTGTAGTAGAAAAAGCTTAATAAATAATTTATAACTAAAAAAATTTTCGGCACCGACGGGGATTCGATCTCAGGGCAGTTTGTCTTACTAACTGAATCTCTTGCTAACTATGCCATTGACTTCAATTCTTAAAGTAAGTCAGATTCGTTAATATCAAATCAGAACTGAATAAATAATTTTATAACTGAAAAAAAAATATGCGCCATCGACGGGGCTTGAACTCACACAACTTACGCACAGTAGTTTTACTATATCCTGCGCTTACCAGCCGCGCCACCGAGATAAATGCTTCAGCCAATTCAGATTCGTTAATATCAAATCAGAACTGAATAAATAATCTATCTATTATCGCATGTTATCATTTCTATTTCTATCTGGTCAACTGTGTGTCGCTCTATCACGATGTAGAAGCAGAGGAGGTATAAAAATAGAGTGCAAGCTAGAACAAAAGATCATAAAAAACATTGTATTTGAAGAAGCCGTGAAATAAATCACAAAAGCAGTTACATATTTTTTTTTTTGCTTCTTACTCTATTATGCTTCATTTTTTACCATTACATTACAGGAAAACTAAAAATTAAAATCTACTCCGGGACCCGGGGTTGGCGAGCAGGGGCAGAGCCCCCTAGTTAATTTAAAAAACTAATTCAAATCGCTCAATATTGACATTGAAACTGTGCTTCATCATATTATGTCAATTAAAGATGACTATACTATTCGGGTCTTGATCGGCTGCTAGCAATAGTTTTAAAATTTGTTTTAATATTATCTCCCTCTTTCGGAAATCACTGTCCACCGGTATACCGGATCCGACAATTGAAATGTCCGTCTAATTCAAATCGCACATTTTGCAATGCTAAACTTTGACATGAATGTTGTTTGACATATTGTCTGTCAGTAGTAAAAATTATTTGTTGGTGAAAAGACGCGTCCTTAAAGGAAATTCAATTGTTGGGATTCATTTGATTGGAAAGTTAAACATCGAAATATTCGGAGTAGATTAAATCACATGAATATGAGTGAAAAATTTGTGTATCGTAGCATTAAACGATTCGACGAGACTGGGAGCATAAAAAAACGCTATGGCGGAGGCCAACGATGCACTGCAACTACTCGAGAGAACGTAAACAAAGTGCGTAATCGGTTGTATCGTAATGCGGAGCAGAGTTCAGTAACAATAGGAAATGAATTGACCGATAACCGATAGAGGTGTTCAGCGAATCATGAAGAATAAGCTAATGGCAAAGCCTTTGAAAAAAACAAAAGTTTCAAGAACTAACTAACTAACGTTTTTATATCTTCTCATATAAACGCATGTTCCATGAGCAAAAGGGACTTATATCGGTTTTCCAAAGTAGAAAAAAATTTATGTCTTTCTGGGGATGAGACCTTCTCGAAACTAGTTGAAGACATCTAGTTTATGTGAACTATTTCAACGTCAATTTTAATTCGTCATATGGGAGACCACAAAATAACTTGTGCTAAAAATGTGAAGAATTTAACTAATAGTTAAGAAAGTAGCTAATAGTTCTTAGGCGCAGGGCATCCAAATTTTACTTTAAAATCAAAGAAATCACTGAAAAATCTCTAGTGCTTGGTAGCACTATCATGGGTTTGGAGTTTGATAATATGCAGAATCTCCCACTGCCAGTCCTGCCAGTCCAGGAAGTATCTTATTTCCGTCAAATAAAAGTCTATGAATTTTGTGTGCATAATATGAAAACGGCGGAAGCAATTTTCTACTCCTACTACAAGGATCAAGCTCCCAAAGGACTCAACGAAATTGCATCATGTTTAAATGATTATATTCGTGAAAACGTCCGTGAAGGAACAACGAAGTTGCACCTGTTTTGTGACGAATGTCCGGGACAAAATAAAAATAAGCAGTCAGTCGAAAGTTTAAAGTTTTCTTCATTTTTTGCATAGGCCACTTGTACAATGATTGTGACAATGATGTTTTCTGATAAATAAACTGACTGTTTTATGATAAATATAGTTTATTATGCCATTTTATTACTAAAACTACCTACCTAAGTTCTTGGATCAATTTCGAAAAGGACTCATCTCGGAGAACTGTAACAGCTGTTTTTTCGGCACTCTTATATTTTAAAGAAAACCATTTCAGTATTTTATGAAGCAGTCCAATGGTTAGCACTTTCAACAAAATTTTCGGTCTTAAATTCCATATAGTTTGGGAGGAATTTAGTTCTGTGTATCTTTCGAAAAATTTGAAAAAACTGACATGAGCCCTTTTCGAAATTCGTGGTTCAATTGCTTTTCAATTTTGAATATAAATTTTTATGAAATCAAAAAAAAAGGAAACTACTCAATACTAAATAGAAAGAAAAAGAATTGATTTGTAATAATTTGTAATAAATCAAATGATTTGTTTCCCTCATAAAAAAGTACACTCCATTGAATTCCGTTTTTTTTTTTTTCTCTTATAAAGTTTAGAATGTTTTACTCTAGTTTAGCTTCTATAAATGAATTCAAATATTTCAAGCTTTTGAGCTGGACATGCGTCTAAACTCTACTAAACGATTGAATTCCTCTTAAAAGTGCTGGTTAAATAATGTAATTTTTGGTCGTCTATCACGTCTCTAAACGAAGGGAAGAAATAGCTTCAGTGTTATTATTTTATATAGAGTCTTCATTGTTATTTACTTTTTTTTTCGTTTCACAGCGCCGGCTGTAGGAACAAGAGAGTTTCACTTTCGTCACGGCACAGCAATTGCTTAATTACCATCCGAAAATATTTTTAAGAAAATTTGGAAGAACGCTCTTTGTTTCATCCCAGATCAAATAGGGATCATGACTTAAACTATGTACTGGTGATTACAAATATTGGGTAACTTCATCAGGGGCATATTACTATCATTACCTATTCGTCGTTTGGAATGACCTAATTCTTTATGATGCTCCCATACATCAAAAGATTCATAACCGTAGTACATTTCTCCGTTGCTTTCACTATTCATGATGCTATCTAAATTTAACGCAATATCTCGTTTTAAGTTCTTAATTGTTGACGTACAAGCTAATGGATCATTGAAAAGCAATTGTTTAAATCGGGAGTTTTCGATATGTCCAAATCACTTATTAAATCCTGTTTGGGGTAGAACAATATATTTTTATGAACAATGATAATGCAAGGTATTTGTATAATTATCTGTTATCAAATGCCACCAAATACGTTTTGTTGAATATGCCCAAGTGATCTTCTTCCAATGGCTGCTGGTTGACGACTGAGAAACAAGCCACCTGAGAACAGTATACTTCTCTTGTTTTACCTTCTCTTGTTTTCCTCCAAATGTGTGTCCATGTGTATTTCCAGTGGTTCTAAAGCCGTTGTTAACCATGTTCAGGATTACTGCAAGTGGTACTGAACAAATCCTAATAATAAAGCATTCTTTAGGTGTTGTTCCCAATGCTGTTGAAGGTTTAATTTTATTGTTGAATTGTGCAGTAACGCACCGTATCATTGGAATGACTTATATTGTAATAAATTTTTTAGCGTATATCTCGATAGTAATTTTTTCAAGAGAATTCGAAAGTCGAACAATTTCTTTAAAATGTTTAATATCAATTCCAGACGCATTGACATTGTCAAAATTATGTTGGAAATTAAATAATATTTACCAGAAAATGGTATAAGTATATCTCTTTATTCTAACTTTTATCTTTCAGTACAATCCAGTGTAGGATGGAATGGAAGTACAAATGGATACTTAAAATATAACGTTGGCAAACATCGATATAAATGTAGTATCAATATAGCATCAAACAACACGCAGCAAGCTGCTGCAAGAATTTTTAATTTTTGTCAAACGTCAAAAAAGTAACTAAAGTTGCCCAAGCAGCAAAGCTATAGAAGGTGATATATTCCGCTTTATATTCGCACACATTATTTAGATGTGTGTGTTATGTTGACATCATTGCCGCACCGCATTCCAGCTGTCAAATAAAACAAAATTGTTTTGCTTGATGTGTACTTCTTTTTAAAAGAAAACTTTGAGTTTCGTGATTCAATTAAAGAAAAAAATGGTTAATAGAAATTGTAGTGTCCCGAATTGCTCGAATTTGAGAAAAAAAGTGAAAGAATTGGACAATAACATCACATATTATAGATTTCTCAAAGACGAAACAACAAAAAAATGGTTGAAATTTTATAAGATTTCAAGTGACGTCATCAGCTTATTATTCTATTGTAGTGGACTAGAGTAAATCGCTTTCTATAGTTTGCCAAAGGAGCACATTTGACGTATACAGGACTTAACGACGGTGGATAATATAGAAAATGTGTTACTTATTACAGCAAATATATGTAAGTACATAGAAAACATCTCTTTTTTTGAGTAAATTAAATAGTAGTCGATAAAAACTCTCAAAAAAGCATACCTATAATAGCCTATAAACTTTTTAAAAGTATATATTTTGTGTAAATGGCCATAAATAGGTGGCTGGCCATTACTTGGTGTCATTATTATTAGAAATCCTCTTTATTTCGTAAGCTGTTTAATTCTTATCTCCTGTTTAACGCGTATTCTTAGTCAAGCCACCATAATTTTGAATAGAAATACAGCTATAATTCGTATACAATTTATTTTGTATACCTCCAAAATCACTTTCCAAAGAAATCTACCTCTATAGGTCTTCTCTCGATTTAAATTCATATTCTAGGTCTGTTTTATTTGCCATACCCTACCCTGGAGCAGGGTAAGTGGCAAATAAAACCAGCAGGAATAGGAGAAAATTTTAATTCAAATGCTTGTAGCTCTGCTTAGCAACCATATTGTAATGAAATGAGAAACGTTTAGCTAATACACTTTTATAGGAAAAAACTGAACTAATTTCGGGTGTGATAGTTAAACCTGGTCTGAAAGTGGTGTAGGATTTGCTCTTTTGTTGTTTTTGTTTTCAATGTTAAAATTTGCTCTACCCCAGAGCAAGTGGCAAATAAAACAGACCTTCTATACTATACTATTCTATACTTGTAGTTCACTAATCATGGTTGCCTTCAATTGACTTTGCTTATTTGAATTTTGAAATTAATTTTACATTTCGTAACCGCTTTTATTTATCCCTTGCAAATACGAATTAGAGAGGAGAATGAAGCTTTTTGCAATAGAACATATAAATCTTACAAAATATTGTCTATAAAGAACGAAGTTTTTCTCCATTTATCTCACACACTTGTATCATAAAACAACGTGGACTAATTAACGAAAATGGTACCAAATTGTTTATATATATATGTCACATTAGGCGCACATTAAGTGTTTTAAAACAAAAGCTATTCTTAGTTATTCGGTAGGCTTAAATCTGTGTGTTTTCATTATCTTTGGATGTAGTTTTCAAATGATAAAAGTAAGTACACCTAATTCTGTTTTTACACGAGAGATACATAACTGAAGAATACGTGCAAAAAAAAATTCGTGTTTAAAAAAGAACATTGTATCTATGAAGGAAAAGAAGATTGTTTCCGGATCTAAAAAATCAGTTTCATTAGGGTCATGCTTGACAAGATGATTACAAAATTGTTTGCCCACTTCCAGATCTTCTTTTATTAAATCTGCATTTAGAACAGGATCATTTTCTTCAATATCACTACGTTCTGTGGGATTAGGAGTCTCAAGGACAACCTTTAATATTTAATCTTCGCTTAAGGCTTTATCGACTAATAATTCATCAATATCTTCAAACGATACATTATCGAATCGTTCTCCACTAATTGTGTGTGCCATTGTAATGATGTTGAGAAATGCAGTCATATTAGGGATGATGGGATCTTTTTACATATTGTGGCCAAACCGCTTTCCAACACACATTCAAAGTTACTGATTTTAATTCAGTTAACGCTAATCCAACTTGATTGATAGAATCCATAATTGAGAATTTCTTCCACACATCAATGACTCTTATGCAGCGAAATTATAATACATAGGTTTATATGAGGCCAAACACATGTAAACTCTGCATGCAGCACGGCGCTGCAAGGTGTCTCGATTTTAACTTTTTCTGTGCAGAAAAAGTGTTCCCAACTTACGAAAGCATAAATTAAAATTTGTACGTTTGGGTGTTTTAAGACAGGATGACCATAATGCATTGTCAAGAAGTAGAAGAACTTTAAATTCGAGACCTTTCACGTTCATATAACCTCTGACTTCTGGGACGAAACATTTGTTGGATCATTCTGGCAGTGGTCACCCTGGTTTTCTTGTTTGCTATTCAGCGAACAGGCAGTTTATTGTATTTATGATCTACTATACCATAAAAACAATTTTGTTTTCTTAAAATTTAGGCAAAAAAATAAAATTCGCAGAAATTGGATTCGACCGCTCGTCTTAAATCAAAATGACTCGTGTAAAAAGAGAATGAAATATTATTTTGAATGCGTGTTAAATCAAGTCCGTGTAAAAATAGTTCGTACAAAAACAGAATTAGGTGTATATGAAAATTACAAATTATGATTACGCAATTTGGACGACATTTACCCTAACACGAAGATCGTTGCAGAGAGTGATTTTTGAATTGAAATAGCGAAAATTATGTGACGATTTTCTGTGACGAAACGTCACATTACAAAAAATATCATTATATGGACATCCTAGACCAGTGTTTCCAAACGTGGGGCCCACGCCCCACAAGGGGGCAATTTGATTGTTAAGGGGCGCAATTCGAAAATGGACATGACACGAGTTTAACCCTTTCGCTCCGAGCCATTTAAATGCAATGCTAGATTTCGGTGCCAAATTTAGTTTCTTAAGTGAACAATTCAATTTTTTAATGTTAAAAATTATGTATGTTACATAGCGGGGGGGGGGGGCATAAGAATTTTAGAAAGGCTAAGGTGGGACATGGAATAAAAAAGGTGGCTAAGGTGGGGCATGGCACAAAAAAGGTTGGGAAACACTGTCCTAGACGATCACAATGTTCACCAGTATTGTGGAGGTTATGATTATAATTATTTCCGTCGAAGACTAAAGAGTTCTATCTGCCACCGTATTGGCGCTGTAGTCGTTTCAAATTTTTGAACTTTTTGTATAGAGATCATACACGATTGAAATGTTCGGCAAAGTTGTGGAGGTTTTCATGGGGATTATTCCCATCGAAAACCCAATAGTTTTATCTCCCACCACTTCGGCGCTGTATTCAAAAAGGTGTCTGTTTCATTTCTACAGTGTTGTCAAAATCACTGTTCCGTTTTTTTCAATCGATTAATGCTCATAAAAAGCGCCGGCCCTGCTTTCTCAGTTCGTATAAGTCTATCTATATTTTGAATTGTAATAGTTTCAATTCAAATACTCTATATTCTCATGCATCTGTACAAATTTAGAATATTTAGTCATTTTATTGCAATACTCGGATTTTACACCCTTGGCTGTCTTGAGTTTTTTTTTTTTCTTTCGGGTAATATTAATATTATATATATGAAAGAATCAAAGATGAGAGGGGTTGAATTTCGTAAATTGAGTGAATTTTATATTGTCGTAAGTAGTTTTATGATCATCCCATAAAATTAAAATCTCATAAATAACTCAAACCTAATGTCATCCATGAAAAGAAAGCATATATATATAGTAGAGAACTAAATAATAGCATGGATATTTTTAGAGTATAATGATTAACTTTATGAAGACTTTATAGAACTATATAGTATATTGGTGAATTAGTTAATATGGAAACTTACCCCTCTTTCCGGTAGTTATAAATTAGTCTCTTATATATATTTTTATGCTATTAAATTAACTATGTTTAAACACAATAATTAAGTAGGTTGAAAATTTAGCGACATTTTGTTATTACACGGGAAAGAATTTTCCTGCAAAATAAGAAATCCTTTAAAACGCCCAACCATCAAATGAAATAATCTTAGGGTTTCCGGAAATTCGGGTTTTTAGGACTCGGTGAATATGAGTCCCAAATTTTGAAAACTCGTCGAGTCCGTATCGAGACCGGATCTAAATCTAAACTCAAATTAATAAGCGAAAACGTTTAATATTTTGAAGTTCAATAAGGATTTCAAAAATTAAACTATAAAACTAGATATAACTAATTGATCATTTATTTGACTCAATTTAATTGCTCTTTTATGTCGTCTTAAGGTAGAAATATTTTAGAAATACTAACGAATTAACAGAATTATCAGCAAGTCTCGAACTGATTGTAGTACAAGAGATGCCACTTATCGAAAATATTCTTTCATTAGAAGTTGAAGTTGGTTTTATGGAAGAAAGTCCGTTGTACAGGTTATCAAGACTTGTTCGTTTTCCATTATTTCTAAAATGCAAAAATTCCTGTTTAAGTTTGCTATAAATCTCGGACTCGGACTCACCCAGTATTAGAGTCTGGTCGCGAATCCGAGTAACTACCCAAATTATCGACGAGTCCGAGTCCAGTCGAATCGAGTACAGAAACCCATAGCCTTTATATGATTTTTAAACGTATTAAAATTATACACATAAATTAATTCATTTAATTCTTTGTGCCATCAGATTTTGTTCACTGGCTGGATACTAATACTAAAGGTGCCTTATTAAATTTCTTTCTTAAAGTTTTGTTGTCCCGGTTCAGCTTTACTTTCAGATAGTCCATATTTTCTGATGACACTGGGTCATTACAAACTAATCTCTACAATAATATTTTGGGCATTTTAATGACTCAAATTTTCGAATAATACAAAAAATTAACTTATATGTAATCAAAAATCTTTTTTTATTCGAAAGACCAATTCCTAGCATTAATATTTTAAAGCAATTTCGGGCATTTGGCTACCGCGACGGTTCTCGACGAAGCGCATTCTGTCAATCCAATTTTGGATCCCTATTTCGAGCAACGTCGACCGTATGTCATGGTGTCAGTTGTTGCTGATTTATAAACATAAACCTGTGATTTCACGTATCCATATGGGAAATAGTCGGGATATTTCTTTGCAGGCCAATCTACAAGACCATTTCTCGAAGTCACATTATCTCCAAATCATGATTTCAATAATGGTGGTGGTGGTGGTTTATGTAACTGTATAACACGTAGGGCCATTCTGTTGCAAGCACATCTCGTCAGGATCAATACGTCATAAGTCTTGCGAATCGATGACCGTTTTTTGAAGTAAATATATCCCTATTAGGTGACCGGCCGATTCCACTCGGGAACAATTTCACACGGACAATCCCACTCGCAAAATTTCACACGGGTACAATTCCACTCGGACACAATTCCACTCGGACATAATTTTTTTCATAATCTAGGTCTCTTTTTTAATTTTGTCATTGCTGTCAGAATTTTGAAATAAATATAAAAAATGTATAATTCTTTGTAATAAAATTAATTGAATAGCATTTATAAAATAAATTTCGCCCGATGAGGATTTAATAAATTTTTTTGAGAGTAATTATTTCGGTTTTCTTCGTCTTGATGGAGTACGCAGAAAATCACGGTTTGATCGGGAGCTATGAAATTATTATGAAGAAGCACGAAACAGTGGATATAAAACCAATATAATTGCAGAAGATTTCAACAATTCGTTTAATCACTTGATTAATATTTGGAAACTTATTCAAGGATTAGAAAAAAAAAAACAAGGTGACATGGAATTCCAAAATTATCAGGTGGGGAATCAAAGGGAAATATGTGTCCCACAAAAAAAGAAATACAAAGATCTCTCCGACCATTTATCTCGAATAGCAAATGACGCCAGTAATTATGATCCGTTTGAATATGTGAAGGCAATACAAGGAATTGAGTTTGTGAAATAAAAAAATTAAAATTTTATTCGTTAACCTTATTTAATTATTTGAATTATTAGACACTAGCGGCCCGTTCCGGCTTCGCACGGGTGGACATTTATTTTTTAAACATTTTGGGATAAACGTAGAGTAAATGTATCTTTTTGCAGGACTTTATTTACATTTTTGTACATTTTTAATTTATGGCTTAAGTAATTTAATTTTGTAGAATTTTGTGGAAATTTATGGAGATGGAGAGAGGGGTAGTCTGAGGTCCCACCGGCGAGTCCGCTGAGGGTCCGAGTGCCTGGCGCCAGTCTGGAGACTATAGAGGCCCTACAATGGATCAATGGGACCTCCATCGCCATCGCTAATGAGACTGAATATCGGGTGATTGAAAGCAATAGTCGTAAAATCTCAATTAGGGTCTTTGTGCATGAAGTTAGACTACAGAGAATATTAGACGCGACAGACATGAATGTGAGGATTATTGGATACAAATGTATGCGGAATTACATTATTTAAGTTTTAGTAGGGATATCTATTTTTTTCTAGTAATAAATATAGCCTATGTTACTCAGGGATAATGTAGCATTTTAATGGTGAAAGAATTTTTGAAATCGGTCCAGTAGTTTTTGAGTTTATTCTTTACAAACAAAAATACAAATCTTTCCTCTTTATAATATTAGTATGATTAGACTAAGAACGACTGGAGTTATGCCGAGTGGAATTGCCCGAGTGGAATTGGCCTAGAATCCCCTATTATCTCTATTGGAAGTTTTATCTAAGCTAAAAAAGAAAGGATATTTATGCATTCCGCAAACCGTTTCACAACGCCAACAAAGAATTTAGTCCTATTTCTTATTATGGATTTTTTTTTAATATGCGATATTCCGGCGAAAATTGGTTAAAGTTAGGTCGCTTATAATGGAAATTTGATGTATAAATTGTTTACTTATTTTTAAAGTTAATTTTCAATTAAATTCATCTTAAATAAAATGAATTAAAAAAATCTTGTCAACCGAAAAATTCAATTATTTTTCTTGAAATCTTATTAATTTATTTACACCTGTCTTTTAGACGGTCTGTAAATGCGACTCAGGTTAATAAACTTTACGGTTAATTGCCACATTAAAATTAAAATAAGAAAAATTTTCAATTTACGCGAATACCAAAGTTGAAATTGTATTAATTTGAATCAATTAAAAACCGTAAAACTCTGAAAAGAAAAATACAACAATCGAACAATCTTTAGATTTTTCTAAAAATTTTGAAAAGATTTAAAAAGAACAAAAAAAAATCCAAAAAAAAGAAATAAAAAAAGAAATAAAAAATAATTAAAAATATAATTAAAAAGTTAAAAAAGTTAAAAAAGTTAAAAAAGTTAAAAAAGTAAATAAAGTGAGGAAAAAAGAACAAACAAAAAAAAACTAGAAGAAATTAAAAATCAATATGTATTAAATATTAGAAAGAGACAATCGAATTTTTACGCATATCAAAATGAAATTTATTGTTTTTTAATGATTTAAAAACTCCATTAAGAGCACTTATATAGACACACACCCACACATATATAAACACATACAAATTGTGCTTCAAAGAGGAATAATATTCAGTTCCATTTGACTTGGAAATGGGATCCACTGACTTGTTTTTTTTGTTTAGAGGAGGATAAACATTTTATGACATACATTATTATTATTATCCTTTATTCTTTCTATCTCTCTCTCTTGCTCAAAATTAAAAAAAAAGGGACAATAACAAAGGAGATTTTAATCAGTGAGAGAAGATAATACATTTCTAGTGGAATGTAAATTTTCATATACATATATTATGGAATGTGGAGAATGTGTGAGAATATAAATTGTTTATTATATTTTTGTTCTTCGTGAATTATTTAAAGAAACAAAAAGGATTAAAAATGACAAAATTAAATTAAATTGTAAAATTATTAACACAAAATATAGAATTCTGCATTTAAAAAAGGCGGTCATAAACCAATCAAATATAAGGAGGGGAAATTCGAAATCGAAAAATAAAGAAGCACTTAACAATAGTTTATATATGGTGTATAAAAGGCAGATTCTATATCCTTTCGCCTTTCCTTCGGTCTGTCCTATTGTCCTATTGTCCATGTACGCAGCGGAATTCGCGACTTATGCGGGAAACAGAATGACAAATCCGCTGCGGTTTCACGATTTTCGGTATCCAGATTGTATTAAAAATAGTTCGTCGTAAATCGATCCCGTCGCGTCTTGTGTAGTCTAATTGAAAAACTCTAATGCGTTGTGAATCTGTCGTGGATCCGTAATTCTGTTTGGACCTTAAATGTAGTTTTATCAAAATTGATTCAATTGTCGTTTCATTGGTTTTGAAAGATATTTTTCCTCTATTTATTTCGGAATCTATAAGTTAAAAACGGCTCAACTGATTTCAATAAAATTTGATATTATAATTTATTCCTAAATCATTACAAGAATCTTATTATATACGATTCTCTACATTCTGTACATACCATAGATTTAAGATCTATTTTTACCCCCTCTTCTTTAGTGTAGTAGTTAGGTTAACTTCCCATTCCAGAGAACCTCCTCCAGGCCTATTTCTCTGAGGAACTTTAGTATCCGAAGTGGTTTAAAAGATTGTATCTCAATTTGGGAGAAGCAGTATGCCCCCCAAGTGTTTCCTCCTTCTGCGGACTACTGCTTCAAAGCCGAAGGGAATATGCATTGAGGTCTTTTCGTCCCTCTCGCAGAATCTGCAGGTGCTATCCAATTCGAGTCATAGTTTTTTTAAGGTGTGCTTTAAGTCTGCAGTGTCCAGTTAGTATTCCTGTCAGTATTCTTATATTCTTCTTATTATAGTGTTGATAAAGGCTTTGAATCTCTTGGAGTTTTACTCCTCGAGGAGATCTTAGGCCTGCCTTAATCCTGATTGTATTTACCAGTGTTTGGTTCTTTGTAGAACCTCTGCTTTTGTTAAAATTTCTCGGATTATATGTCGTCCGATTCCATAAAAGGGTTTGTCGGCGTATTCATTGCCTTGGATGGGTATCGACCCGTTCTGTACATAATCAATGTCTAAAGGAAATAAAATATTTGGAGTGGAGAATTTTCTTAATTTGCTTTCAGAATATTATTGGGTAATTTTTATATTTATTTATCTAACTTTTTGTTTTTTTTTTTTTAATATGAAATATCTATAAAATAAAAATCAGTCTTTCAGTCTCATAGTTTCCGAATTAGGAAACATTTAAAATAATAAAAGACGACTTAAAAATATAGTTTATTAAAAATCAGACAAGAGAAAAATACTCCAAGAAAAAAAACTGCAAACGATTCTAAACACGTTCTCGTAACTTTTTTTTTGCCAAAATTTTCGTTATTTGTCCGGCAATTTTATGTCTGTTTTTTAGTACTTTCTGTCACTACTTCAAAAAAAAAAAAAAATCATTTCCATCGTTTTTATAGTTTTCAAAATCAACTTATAACTTTTCTTTTCTATTTTTAAGTCCGGATTCCAAGTTCATAAAAATCGCCCCCACAAAAACACATTCCACATTCCACCAAATAAAAACAAAAATGCACATGAATCAAATTGCGTTAAGCAAATGAATAACAAGAAAAGAAAAAAAAAACAATAAACAATTTCCTAATCAAATGATTTTAACATTAGGACCGCCTCTTAATTTATTTTGATTTAGTCAAAATGAATGAAATCAAATTCAGTTGCATTTCAAAAAAGAAAAGAAAACCAAGAAAGTTCATCTACCTAGTACTGCCGAGATAAACGCTTGCGCCATAAATAAAGTCCACGCAAAAAAAAAAAGAAAAAGAGAGAATTATAAATAAATTCAAAAGATAAAATGAAATGAAATGATTAACAAAATAAATGAATTGGTTTTACTCCATTTTATTCCTTTTCTCTTTCTCTCTCTCTGTTTGTCTCTCTCCATTTTGCATTTATCAAGCGAAAATGGGCGTTCCAAAATTTTTGTTATTATTTTTTTCTCTTTTCCTCTTAATTCACTCGAATTAATATCAAATTAAAATGCATTTTATCTTTTTTTTATTTGAATGGCGGTAAAATTCAAAAAGAAAACTTAAAAAAAAAAGCATTTACTGCTGCTGCGTGCAGATTTAATTCCATGTTTTTTTCATCATGATAATTATGCGGAGCGAGCTCAAGAACGCATATAACAGAGAGTTCAAAAAGTGACTACTTTTCATGTATATTAACTAAACATAAAATATGTTCCACACAAGATTACTTTTTGAATGCGTTCTTTAGTGGATTGTGCCTAGCTAAAATTTGTGCTCATAAATGAATTCGTATTTATTCGGTATTTTAATCCGAATTACGAACTTCATTTAATTCAAATTTTAAATGTTTTCCACACTATTGTAATTGTGTTGATATATAATTGAGTCTGCACTGCTTCGTTTTTTTGTTTTTTTTGTTTTGTTTTGTTTTGTTTCATATATTATATTGTGCATGAGAGTGTGTGTGTGTTCGTTTGTTTGAGTATTCGTGTGTGGGTCTGTTAAAAATCTGTAAGAATATAAAAAATACAAAGTATCAAAAAAAGTTGTACTGACTTACTTTTCTCGTATTTCCATTTGAATGAGCAACACACGAAGCAGTAGTAATATATTTTTTGAATTTATACTGCTTTCTTTATTATTTAATACATATACAATGTTCGTTTGTGTTTGTGTTGTCTTCGTCTTCTTGTGCTGCTTTTTAAATTTGCTAGTTTGCTTTGGGTTGATGGAACAAAAACAATTTTTTTTTTTTTTGGTTGACGTTCGACTTGAACATCGAATTCTAAACATTGTAAGATAATTTCCAAAAATCGAATTCATTCCGTTTAGTTAGGCCTAGTCGATCGGTCGAGAATTCTGTAAGAAAGATAAAAAAAAAAGGTGTTTTACTTATAAATAAAAAAATACGAAAAGAATTTTTCTGAAATCTAATTTTCCAATTTTAAAACGGAAAAATTTTCGCGATTTCTTGCGGTTTTAATCCGGTTAAAACGATTTTCGAACTCTCCGGTATTTTTTTTTTTTTGTTTTTTCTGTGTGTGAAAGAAAAGAAGTGTTTCAAAGTGTTTTTTTTTTAAAAATATTTTCTAATTAATAATATTGTTTTTATTAATATTATTATTAAAAAAAAAAATTTTTTTTTTTGTTTTAAAATAATATTTTTCTAGTATCTAATAAGAAAAAAAAAAAAAAAATCATCAAATAAAAACTGCATCAATCTGGGTAGCCCATATTTAACAGCTTCGGGCTCTGATAGCCCTAAGTTGAGCGGTTTATCACATATCGCATCAAATTTACTAACAAGTGCAAATAGTGCTAAACAATTTGGATTTCCATTATCACCGACATCAGCTTTCAATTTTGCTGCATTTCGTACACCAACTGGATTAATTGGTTCTACAACGGCCGCCGCCGCTGCAGCAGCAGCACATGGATTTCCATTTGCAAATCAATTTATTAACAATAATAATAATAATAATAATAATATTAATACTAATACAAATCCAACAAATAACAATTCAGCATTCAACTATCATCATCATCATCATCATCACCAACATCATCAACAACATAATTCACAAAATTTCCGGGATGAAATTAATTCGAACGCATTCGATATTAATCATCCAGTAAATAATTATATTCGTCATAATAATAGTAATAATAATAATAATGATAGTAGTCCAATAAATCATTATTCAGCGACAAGTAATAGTCCAATCTTAGACACAACGAGTGACTATCAAAATTATAAATCAAATAAAGATAATCATATTGACTACCATAGTGGATATTTAAATAATAATAATAATAATACAATTAGTAATAATAATAATAATAATAATCATAATCATCATAATAGTAACCATCAGAATTTAAGTGAATCGACGACACGTCTACGTTCCGAAAGTCCGACAGATCCTGAAACTATAAATAATCGTCGTTACGATAATAGTAGTCCCGGTGTTGATAGTTCAAGATCATTTCCAGTTAGTCAAAAAAGTAGCGAAGAAACAAACGGACAAAGTCCACCACCAGATAGTATCGGATCACGTAGTCCAGAGAATTTATCAAATAAAAAATATACTGATTATATCGTCGGTGGTAATAATAATACAATTAGTACAACTGGTAATAAAATTATACCAGAAATGTTAGATCATAAATTACCATTAAGTTTTCTTGGTCCACCGTTGGCGGCGTTACATTCAATGACTGAAATGAAATCGCCTGGTGGTGGTGGTGGATCCGTCGGTATTAATGGTAATCAACATATTGGTGGAGGTAATAATGGTGGTCCGATACAAACTTCAACACAAAATTCACAGGGTACAGCAAATCCACACGGTATAGATACAATTTTATCAAGACCACCGCCAGTCACTTCAACTGGATTAAATGCTTTAACTGGCGGTAAGTATTTTAGTTTTTATTTAAATAAGATATATTAATCCTGAAAGTAATGAGTGAATCATTTTGTTATCCAATTTGTGATGCAGAATTAGATTAATACAATAATATTGGAATGGAAATGAGTTAATTGTTTTATATGAAAAATTAGTGGCGTTATCATAAAGAGGGATTTTTTATTCATATAAGGTGGCCTATGGATTTGATAAAAAAGCATAAATTAGTTTATTTTATTTCTAATTGCAAGAAAACAAGAAGTGTAGAAGTTTTAGGCGTTTAAGCAATGCTAAAAATTGCAATCAGGCCCGGTTTTAACTGTAGACGACGTCGGCAACCCCCTACAATGGCACTATTATTGGGCTGCATTTTCTTAAATATTGATTAAAATCGAATTTTTAATTATATCTAATAGGTTCCCTAAGAATTGTTCAAAATGACGTCACATGAGCCGAGCAAAATGATTTCGATTGTTCCGTTCGTGAAGTATTCTAATAAGTTCTGCTTTACGTTGACCATTTTCTATGATTTCATATAGGAAAGGGAATCTTTTTAATGGACTGAAGTATTGTGACTGTAACAAACGGGCCAGCTCTTCAACGGCACGAACATTATAATTTTTAGTTTTAGCTTTACATTTTTGGTTCTTCCTTTCTAGAAATTAAAATGTATATGTCAACAAATTATTAGTACAGACATGTCAACAGGGTTGAACTTTGTGATGAAATTAAAACTGATACTGCAACTCATCACTGGAAACAACGGCCAAAAAAGGGTGTGCTGCAATATTTATATGTCTGTCAGTCTCTCCTGGTATACTACTAATATTTCCAATCACTAACATTGCTTTTGCTGAATAAAATAATATCATAGTTCAAAACTCAAATGTATTTAGATCAAGGCTGTCCAACCCGCGGCCCAAGGCAAGTATCAATGCGGCCCGGAAACATTCAAAGATACTGAAGCATGTCCATTTTTCTAAGGAATGATTTGTGTGTTTGCTGCTAAGTGACAAGCAACAGAAACATAACCAGAACAGAAAGCTCTTTCCTTATGTAGTAAATTCTCTTTCTGTTTGCATTGCTCGCTCAGCTACACTGTTCTGTTGTTTGTCACCTGGTGGCTTAAGTGAAGAATGAAACATACTAAGTGTAAAATTAGAACCAACATGTTGGATGAACACCTTGAGAATTGTCTGAGAATTGCAACCACCGTCAATCGAACCAGATATTGACGGTTTAGTTTCTCAACTTCAATGCCAAGCATTACATTCATTTTATGATATGGATTTATACATAGTAATATGTGGCCCAAAACACCATGTCTTCTTCCAATGCGGCCCAGGGAAATGAAAAGGTTGGACACCCTTGATTTAGATAGTTCCGTTGGCTAGTTAACTTCGATTTCAATCGAGAAAGGAATTCCAGATCAATTTGATCTACAAGATTTGGTACTTTTGGGAACTCGCAGCAATAATAATGTCAATTTTAATTATTGATTGTTATGAGAAATATTATTGTATTGTTTGAATATGAAAAGCAATTGAATAATTTACTAAAAAAACCGTGCTTGAATTGAATTTAGTTTGTTTAAATCTCGTTACTAGTAACTTAATGAGGAATCAGTTTTGAATCTCGATTCTCATTTCTTCACAATCATTTATTTTTGCTTGCCAACTGCATTAAAATTAATTATAGGAAAAATTCACGAAAGATTTGAATTTTGCGCCATTTGTGCGGTAAAGTATTGCCGACGTCGTTGGACCTTTTTCTTACGTCTTTTTTTGAAGTCTAAGGTTTATGTCAACAAGCTCATGACCACCCACGCCTTAAAGAAGGAAACTGAATTAAATGTTTAATTAGTAATTAAGTTAATTGCTCTTTTTAATATCTGATAAATTCAATTCGTCTATCCAGTGCCCGTAATTCAATTGGTTTAATAAGAATTCTCTTTTATGTGGTTAAAGACTCAATAAAAATGGGCGCAGTATATAATCTCTCGCTTTGTCTACTATAGTTTTTTAGAACATTAGTATGACATCAAAATTTGAATGCGCTTAGTTTGTCCCGCAGTCTCACTCAAGCGTAATACCGCGACGACAAGACAAGGGATCTTTACTTAGAAGTTATTCGAATTCGAATTACTTACAAAGTTGTGGCACGTTTAGGAGTTACAGGGTTTAAAAGTGTAAAGGTGAAAACAGAATGACGGATCCACGACGGATTCACTATGCATTAAAATTTTAAATACATACGTTTTCTATTAGACTACACAGATCGCAACGGATCCACGACAGACTATTTTTAAAATAATCTGAAAACCAAAAGTGTGGAATCCGTTGTAGATACGTCATTCTGTTTCCACTATAAAATGTGATTTTTCGATTTAACAGCTGATCGAGTTGGTGGAAGTGCAATTTGTTGAAGGACGTTTGGGTTGCACGAATCTTTTAGTTACTCTCCGAAATTTTGGAAATATAATATTGAATAAATATTTTCGAAAATTAAAGAATTATGTCCGATGACTTTTAATGAAATTGATTAACAGTCTTGTTCGGCCAGGGTTTTCCTATTTACTATAAAATAAATAGTCGACAGCTAGAATTAGAACCACGACTTGTGGTTGCAGTTTTATTGCACTTATATGTATAAAGTCAATTTTCTCTTGAAAATAAATATGTAGTCGGGTATAGTATGAGCATAGATTTGTATACCTAGATTTCCAAGCGAAATGAGCAGCGTGATGTTCAGTGTTGTTTTTGTAAGTGAACTTAAAGAAGAATGGATGAAAAGAAGTTTAATGTGAAAGAAAGAGAAGAATCTATATTGTATCGGGATATCACGGTACAAAAAGAATCAGTTGATAAAATCGTTGTACATGAATATTTTATTTTGTCTTCGGAAAACTGAGGTCCTCTAGGTGAAAATACTCTTGTGATGATGATAATTCGAGAACCCCACATTACCAATTTCAACAAAATTTGGTATACAAATAACCTTAGAGAAAAAAGGAATAATTGACTGGTCATTTTGTTTCCACCTTAATACCGTTCTTCGTTCGTGTAGCTGTCTATATGACAGCTGTCATATAAAAATGCCGCGAAATTCAAATTGTGCGTTCTTTTTTGAGCTATATTCTTTTTTTTTTCAGTTAATATTTTATTTATTATATTTTTATTTTTATAATTTTAACAAAAACTCTAAATATATATTATTAAATAGGTTCATGCGAGGATTTCGAAACAACGATTAACAGGATAGAGGAAAATTCTCTGATGTCAACATTTTTAGGTACCTATTTAAACAAAAAAAAAAAAAAAAAAATAAGTTTTTAAAATTAATTAATTAATTTTGCTTTAAACAAAAAAAAATAAAAAAAATAATGATTTTCAAATCATCCTGTTTGTCGTTTTATTCGATTAAAAAAATATGCTCGTACGAACATTCATTATTTCTTTAAATTAATTAATTTTTAATTAAGAAAAAAAAAAATTTTTAAAAATCTACCCCTTTCTTTTCTCTTTACAGGTGGTATGCCAAGATTTTCTATAGCTGCTGCTGCTGCTGGAATGGCACAGTATCTATCACAAAGTCAAGGTTCACCGCTTAAGGCACATTCTGGCCATCTTGTTGAAAGGCCACATCTTTATTGGCCTGGACTTCAGGGACTCGTAGCTAATCCAATGGCGTGGCGTGATCGTTTAACAAGTACAAGTAAGTGTTTGTTTTTTTTTGGCATCTCATAAAATTTTGATTATTATTATGAACAATTTATTGTCGGTTTTATTATATGAAGAACTTCTGTTTTCATATACAAAATCTCGATGAAATTTATTTCCTATAATTTGAATTATAATTGCTTCATAAAAACATGCATAATCGCACAAGAATAATGTGGTTATTAATAAATAATTGATCCGAGGGTAGGTATAGGGTAATTGATAACGGGTGTCCCAAAATTCACGCAAGAAGTAATTTTGATAGAAAACACAAGTTTATAATTAAAAATTTTAAATTTTTTATTGATTAATAAAGTATACAATATAAAGGACAATCTCCACACAGCCGACATCCTATTCTGATAAAAGTATGGGACGCACTTATGCAAAATTTAGTTAAACAGAAAGGGAGAAACAATCATCCTACGAATTTTGTCGTCTTCTGCAGTTCAAATTTCCCCATCTGATTCTTCATCTGCCAGATGATTCCCCTCAAACGCAGATAAACTTGTTCATCTGATTTATGGGTTTTTATCTGCATTTGCATACTCTCACAATAATCATACACGATATCGTCGCACACTATCAAATTTTCTTATAGGAAGTTTTTCTATGACGAATTGATTTTTATGGTTTGCGCAAGTTAAATTTTTAACTTCTATACGAAGTATATAAAAAATAAAAAAATTTGTTTTGCAAATCTTCACGTTTTATATGATTCTAAACGGTTTGCAATCATTTTTATCCAATGTCTGTCTGTCTGTATATCAAAACAAATGTTGTGATTAACTAAGGACTTCGTACACCCTGAATTCCCATATTCTTAGGCTTTCGGAAGGTAACTTGATTTGAACATACGTATAGAAGTTTCGTCGTTTTGCATTACAGCTTGTTTTTAGATGTGATAGGAATTTAAGCCTTATGATAAAGTCTGAAAACACAATTTGGTACTACATTTTCCTATAAAATGGAAGGGAATGTTCATAATTTTCCCATAATATTATAAATTGTGTGGGGAGAGACCCTGATGTTTTTATTCGGTCAATCCTAGCGTAAATTGCAAAAGTCCATCTCTTTCTACTTTTCTGATTTTTCTCGTCAGAATGGGATGTCGGTTGTGTGGAGATTGGCCTTAAGGTTATGTATAGAATATCATATTGGGTGCCACTGTTTTGTTGGCACATACGCATTCTTTTGTTGAAATTTTCCATGACCGTTTTGAATAAATGTGACTGAATTTCGTTGATATAGCGCTCAATTTTCTCCTTAAAGGTGCGTGAGTGGTTGTGGTCGTGCTTAAGATCACTAATTTATCCAGTCTCCCTAAATTTTTTAATCTCTTTACAGTTGATGACCATATTTTGTACAAACATTGCGAACTGTAGCTGCCAAACATTTATTATTTTTAAAAAATTGTTCAATAATAATAAGGCGTTGTAGCGTAATAATAAACCTGAACTGTCAGCTGTCAGGCTGTCTTTTTTATTCGTTGGCAACACTTTACCGCACAAATGGCGCAAAATTTAAATCTTGCGTGAATTTTGGGAATCCTTTTATAATATAATGTCAGTATATACATACAGGGTCACACATTAAAAAAGACGCGTATTACATTTATATCAATGGTTTCACAGAAGCCTTAGTTATGTAACAGAACAATTTGTTGTTTTTTATAAATGTTTTCTATTGGGAACAACGACCATTTTACAATTACTCTAATTTTTTATTTTTTAAATATTGAGGCTACTGATATTTACTTGAACATGCAGCTAACGCCTGTATTAGGCCCGCCGCACACTTGAGCTAAGCGAGCTAAACTACGTGAGCTAAGTTTTTCGCAGAAAGTGAAAAATTTAGCATTTGAACACTTCAGCGAAGCTATAAAACTACATCGCCTGGTCTACTAAGCGCGTAGCTTAGTTCAAGTGTGCAACGGGGTGAGTGAGCCCAACTAAGCTATGTAACTCAAGTGTGCGGCTTGCCTTATCATAGCCTAAATGCAGGTAAAACACTCATTAATGACAAAAAGTATAGAGAAGTTGATAGATGGCAAAACATTGTTAATGTTATTTTTCAATAAGAACGTGTCCCTCTCTTTCAACCCATTAGATTTTTTTATTATTTCTCTATATTTTTGTTGGAATTTTATATACCATATTAGACGTTAGACGCAGCTTAACTTGAGTTAGTTAGTTAGTTAGTTCGAATCGGGCTAACACCCAATATGGTAAATCTTTCAATTAGTGCGCCATCTATATCTTAAATATAACACTGAATAGCTCTGTTGAAATTAAACAAATGCTTAAATAGGAAAATATAAAATGTATAGTAATCGTTCTTATTTTGCCCAATAAAACACACTTCAAAATTGATTGTTCTATTCCGGAACAACCAGTTTAAAATAGACATGTTTTTCAACAATATAAAGAAGAGTGTTATCTTCGATAAGATAAGTTAATATATCGTTCATCTATTGTTGTGTCTTTTTTTGGACATACATGAATTTATCGATGCTGGATAATGCCAAAAGTAACAGCTCATCGATGGAGTCATGTATCCGTATTTGTGTGACGATTACGTGCAATGATCAGTAATGCAGTTGAAATAGGTTAGTTCATCACTGAAGTTTGTTGTATTCAGTTTTATAAATGTCAAGTATAGCAATGGATCTGATTTAATTTGCGTAACTTGAAGTATGTGTATATCTCAGATATTCTGCATCCTATAGATACAACCCATACCTCATTTGACGATCAATTTAATAACGAATTAAATGCAAATTCGACGTTTTCAAAAACATTCTTTTTTCAGACAGGAAATCCATAAATTCTCTAGTATAAAGGTATATACGTATATCTCAGATATTCTGAGTCCTACGCGGTTTGATCGATACCTCATTCGACTGGAAATTTAATAATTTATTAAATAAAAAATGTTCTGAAAGAATCGCACGATTTGAATTTTATGGAATTTTCTTTTTATTCACAGTAGGCGCTCTAAACTTAATAATAATGTCGCTCGTTCGTGCCGAGTTCCATGACTATTAATAACAACAAATGTCAGATTGACGGATGTCAAGATTTTAATACTGTCAAGTAATTGAAACGAAAATGGCGCGAAATTTAAATCTTTCGCTATTATTGTGCCGGATTACACACGGTGTTTTTTGGGTAGAATTCTACCGCAGACATAGGTATCGGTGGGTTGGGGGTGAGGTAGCAGATCTACATCTCGAAATATTGGCGCAACGGAGTTTTTTTGCGCACACAAACAAAAGTCACTGTTTGTGTCGGTTTCGAAAAAAATTGAAAATTCAAGCGCGCCATTCGCTTACTGACCGTCAACAGTTAATCATAATCTAAAAGTACATGCTAAATAGTAAAATAGTAGATCCTAACAGTTTGACGGTTTAAGTTCGAGTGATGCTGTGCTCACACACACTAATACACTCCTTGTGTAGCTTGTATAAAAGACTATGGTATAAACACTCCTCGTCTAATCGGTTTGGTAGTTTTCTACCCAAAACTTGATGATAGATTTCTACCGCGTGTAATCCGGAACATTAGGATACATGATAACTTCCCGAATCATTATTGCGGTATTGATGCTACAAGCAGTGATTGTTTAGCCAAACCGTATTTTTTTCTTCTTGTGACCTTCTTTATGCGTCTACTTTTGAAGGTACGATAACATATTTGTTTAGAGTATAGAGGGAGTGAAAGGTTGGAGGAATACGAGAAGATGATTGAACAATAATATTGTAATTTCACTGATATATTACCTAATTTATTGATAACCTAAAAAAAACAAAAAATGATATCTAAAATGTTTTTAATTAATTCCATTTCGGCAAACATTGACAGATGGTATAAAAAGACCGATTAAAAATTATTTAATATTAATAATACAATATATTATTTTTATTATCTTTTATTAACGAAATTTTATGAATTATTATCGCGTATATAATGTAATTAAACGAATTTTAACAAACAATTCCATTTTTATGCGGCTTTTCATTTAGATTATGATAACATAACATATAAATGAACATAATTTACATATTACATATCAGTTTAGTTTTATGGAACATGTTTCACAATTGATTTTCTTGTACACAATATGTGAGATTATTTACGTTAATAAATTAAAATATTATTAGTTGATAATTTTTTCGAGTGCGGTTCCACTGGGGCTGAAAGAGGGGAACAATAGATTCTGATTAGGAGGAGTATTCATAATCAGTGGCGGAGCAAGATTTTAATTTGATGTGGGAAAGATAAATTTTGCGAGGCCATCTGGTGGCGAAAGATAATTAATTTTATATACCGGAACAGCGATTCAGGCGTATATTTGCTGACGCTTTTTGCCACCTTTTTTGAAAAATTTCCCTAATATGAAAAAAAGGGTTAGCCACCTTGTTAAATCTAATTTCGAAAAGGAAATTGTTCTCCCACGGTATATTTATTGCCACCAAAATTTCAGTCGTGCTCTCGAGTTCGTCAGAGTTTTTTTTAAAGAAATTAGCTAACTGATTTACGAAAAAAATCATGTGTTTCGAACTCAATGACTAAATGCATGTTTACTTACACACATACTGAAGCATTTTATCAACTTTATAGATACCATATGTGGTGTCTTGGAGAAGTGACTTCGAATGTCGGTAAATGTACGCCTGAATCGCTCTTCCTGTCCGATAATTGAAGTGTCCGTCTAATTCAATCGCAAAATGTAAACTGGACCTCTTGCAATACTAAAATTTTACATGAATGTTGCTTGACATATTGTCTGTCAGTAGTAAAAATTTTTCGTTGGTGGAAAGATGCGTTCTTATTTTTTGTACAATGGACCTTAAACGACATTCAATTGTTGCGCTTCATTTGATTAAAAAATCAAGCTATTAAGTATTAACTAATCGTAAACAATTAAAGAAACTGAAATTTCATGCTTTTGGTCTTACAGAACTCCTTAATAACTGTATTGTTGTAATCCAGCTTAAATGCTATATCTTCTTCACTATAGAAGTGAAACACACCGAAATAATCATCGTAGGAAGGTTTCAAGAGTATCGTTGTGTAGTAGGGAATAAAAAGTTATTTCGATTTATGCATGTCCGTCCATTCGTATACAAGATAACTTAAAAAATTGTATTCCAATTTTGTTGAAATTGAGAACGTGAATTGGTTATTCCTTAACTGGATTTGGTTTTCTATTTCAGCAAAATCGACCGAGGGGGAGTGAAGTTATTAAGTAAAAACCAGAAAGTTTTGTCATTTTTTTAAGGATTTAATTAGAAAATTTGTGAACCTATTTTGTTTAAATTAATAACATAGGTTAAGTACACAAATAGATGATACCATGTTAAATTTCAGTCAAACCGGTGGAGAAAGAAATAATTCTAGGGAAAATAAAAAAAAAATTCATTTCGTGTACTGGCTTTCGGGAGACTGTATAGGTTCATCGCAGCTATGGATTTATCATTTTATGATGAGTAAACTCTTTGGTCACGATCACGGCTTTATTCTACCTAAATATTTTTTATGAGTTAAAGAAAGCTCCGATGCATAAACCTTTGAGGGCTGTATGCGGTGGCCCACGATGCCCACGCCTTACGCCGCTTCTGTTCATAATGTATAGTCTTTCATGGATATAAATTATAATATGGATCTATATACCTTATCAAATATTAATTTATAATGAATTTACATGAATGATAACAGATGTTCGAACTCTATCAATTATTTTCTGCTACCGATTTTCTTTTTATTTATTACAAAATATGGAAATATTAAAGAATATTTTTCTGGCCTGTAATTCATATATTTATTGGGAAAAAAATAAGCATACAGTTTACATTCATTTATTTAAGTATTATGTTATTTATCTTTGTTTATTTTTAACAGAGTTATTCAATGTTAATTTTGAGATATAGATGGCATGCAAATCAAAACATTTATTTTTATCTTATAAGTCATAAAAATGGTGTCATAAGTTATGACACCATTTTGAAAAGAAATTACAGTAGCTCATAGTAATAATGGAACAAGCTGTAATTAAAAATCTTCAGCTTGCGACAGAGAAAAGGCTAAATTTTAGACCATTCGTCCTTTAAATTACTTTAAGTTGACTTTTGTTAGAGATAGAATGTTTTTTTACTTTTTCTTCCAAATAGCTCCACAAGTCCTCGATAACATTTAGATAGGGTGGTGTCTCCAAAACATGTGGGCAATTATCCAAAAGCCAATTTCTTGCTTTATAGGCCTTGTGTTCTCTTGGTAAAATGCAAAATTATTGACTATTTCCAATTTTTTGGCACTCTTCTTTATATTAGATTTCAAAATTCCTATGTACTTCGTTTTATCCATTATGCCATCTGTTATGTGGAGATTTCCACGACCTGCTGCAGACACAGCACCCCAAACCATAACTGAGCCTTCACCGTGTTTGACGCTTGTTTTTAAGTTTTTTTTCTTAAGCTCCGCATTTGCATTTATCCACCCATATGAAAGTCCATCTGATTTGAAAACAATATATTTGCTCTTATCTGTGAACATGACTCGTTCCCAGAACGATAAGTTCTTGTGGCCATATTTCTTAGCAAAATAAAGCCTTCTTTTGCGATTCCCTGTAACGATAAAGAGCTTACTCCTGGCTACCCTGTCTTTGTACTGGTGCTTCCTTAGAATAATTGTTACAGTTTCGGGATTAACTTTTTTCCCTAGATATTTCTTTACTTCTGCTGCAAGCTTCTGTAGACTAAGGTGGAAAGCCTGCCAGGTTTGTTGAATTATCCATCGTTCGAAAGTTTTCCTCCACTGAGCTTATTTTGATAGTCGGTGGTGTTTTCGTATCGTTTTGTTATATTAAATATTTAAAATGGATGCGAGACTTACAATTGCCCATATTTCCCGAACCATTTTACCACTTTTCGAATAATGAACTATTAATTCTCGTCAGTCAACCGTGGTTTGCGAAAATTTTAGCGCCATACTGCAACTTTTTAATGACCGCTCACTCCAGAATCCAACAAATAATGGCAGTCATAAAAGGATAAACCCCTGAATATTTCATTGTGATGAGTCAAGTTAGCTGTAATTCACTTAACGACTACATTTAGATCATGATAAAGTAGCCGCGTATGCTTTCTGGATTATTGCATATAAATATTCTGCTTTTCACGTTAAAGAAAATAATCCAGCGGTATTAAATCAGACGATCTTGACGGTCAATTAACCAATCATCGTTTCGTTTTAGCCTTTTAACTTTGATGGCATGAATAATTGTTTTATTTAAGAGAAACAAAACAGAATAAATTTTCGAAGGGAAATCCTATAATGGAAAAAAACCAGAATAAGGACAAAAAAAAAACACATTGCAAAGAGTACGGACAGTTTTCAAAATATATGTAACGCATGGCACTCTTATGAAATTTCTCAAGAATCATATTCATATATTTTTAAGAGAACATTTCCTCTTCTGTTTTTATTATGCTTTTTCTTTTTCTTTCATATAATAATTTACTTCTCTTTATAAGCAGTAATTTTTGCTTAAAAATTTTGACTCCTGGCTATTACAATAGGTACGAATTAATTGGTTTAAGACCATCAATTATTCAATTATTCACTAACCTCGAGAATCAGTTAATCAACCAGGCCCTAATCTCGATATTTTTACAGTATACTTAATTTTATGCAGACTTTTTTCTAAGTTTGGAGAAAATTAACTAAAATTTGGGTAATTCTATTTTTTTTTAGGTACCGGAACGAAATTTTAATAGTGGCTATTAACTAGTAGAATTCAAAGTTTTTTCTTTCATATTAGAAATGAATAAAAATTACCGAATCATCCCTAAAATGACTTAACGCACTTCAGGCGATTTAACGGATGGATGCTGAGCCGATCGATTGTATGGGCAATTCCTATAATTTCAATGGAATAGTATCTGAGCCATTTTCAAAGTTCTACATCAGAAAACTGGAAATGTGGGCGATAATTTTTACTATGGTACATATTTTAGATTTCAAAAGTCGACTATACTATATACCAGCGGTTCCTAGACTTTTTCCAACACGACCCCCTTTTTTTTAAAAGTAAATTTCGCGACCCAAAAAAAATTAATATTTGTGCATTTAAAAAAAAATTGAATTCTTCTTTATTAAAAATAATGCATTTGATGCAGTAATAAAAACACAATTCAAAACGAGCCTCAATTTTTGTCAGCACTGGTCGAAGTTTTAATTCAACATTTTCGATTCTATTTCTATACTTATTTTTAATATATGTATATTAATGATGAAAAACCAGCTTCACACAAGTATGTAGTTGCAAAAGGCAACAAAATTTGCATAGCTTGAGCCGAGATTAGCGGATGTGCTTCTTTTATTTGTAGCCAAAAACTACTAATATTTTAGCGTACGATTTTGCACTCAGAATTCCGTGTGAAAATTGTTTTACAATTTCCAAGTTGGAATTAATGCATATTGGGAGGTAATTTGAAAATATTGTGGCGTGCTACCTTTCGGTTCGATGTTATTAGAATGATAACACTTTTTATTTATGTGAATTTAGTGTATAAAGTTTATTTATAATTATTTTTGCGTTACAATTAGTCTTAAAAATATTTGTCTTTCAATAATTTAATTATTACAATTAATTTATCACAGTTTATAAAAATACACCACAATCACTATTTTTAATAATTGATCACAAATCGCCCTTGTAATCGCTTCCACAAATTAATCACGTTTTCAATCTCTTATGATTCAATCACGTTCGAAGCTTAGACTACAACTGTCTGATTAAGATTGATTCTAGACTCGACCCTACGGCTGCTTTTATACAAAATTGGTGTGTTTCGGAATATTCTCGAAAATCCTGGTCGTGTGTTGGCTTTCTAAAATTAGATGGCAATTCTCGAAAGTTCTTATTCAATACACAAAAAAAATTCTTCTCGAAAGCTCCTGTTTGTGAATCATTGTTTTGGGTTCGTGACAATGATTTATTGTTGTTATTATTTAATTCGGAGCAGTGTACTGTATTGGCCCGGTGCTTTCTGCAAAAGATCTTTTGTCTGTTTTATTGTTATTGTTTACATTATTGAGAAGTGTATTGTATTGTCTCGGTCGTGTAAACAATTTAATTTTGGAGCTTTCTGGAAACACTTTGATTTATTTATTAAATCAAAATATTTCCAGCAATTTCTGGTGATGTGTAGTGCAATATAATTTGAGATGATTATAAATATTTCAAGTTATAATTTTAGAAAATTTTCGCGACCCTATTTTAAAAGGTCGCGACCCTATTTTGGGTCGCGGACCACCAGATAGGAACCGATGCTATATACTAAGACTGTATTTATTAAAAAAACAAATATAAAATTTAATACTTCGTCATTATTTTATTCACCAATCATAAAGATTCGTATATTAAATATTAAATTCGATATAAAAGTATAGAAACTCCTTTAGTCTTTTTCTTTTAAAGTAAAAATTTTCCTCAAATAAATTTTCTCCAATAATAATCATTTAATATTTATGTATATCCTTTTTATTACAATATCTCTGTTAAATAATGAAATGTTTTACTCAATAGTATAACTTTTTCAACATTCTATATGAAATGAAAATGATTCTATAACTTCTTCGACATTCTTATAACCATTTTGTTGTAGCATTTTTATACCAACCAAACCATCGCGTATTACGATATGATATTATGTTATAATTTTTTCCAAATATTCGCACATACAATCTCTTAAAACATTTTCATTTTTTTTCATTTTGTTTTTCCCTATACTGCAGGGTGTACCAACTTCAGTTTCCGAACTTTAAAACAAAATAAAACCAGAAATAATTGGTTATCATTCACTCACCATTCACATTCGCTCACCATTGACTGTTATAGTCTGACCCTGAATATTTTCAAAAAAGTAAGGCCCAATGAGGCTGCCGCTTGACCACAATGTTCAGCAAACAGCAAAGTGTAACTATGATAAAGTGACGAAAGCTAGCGAAGTAGCCAGAAAAAACACGTGGCAAACGGGGGAAAGAATACGCAAGAGTACATATACTTTTCCTAGGCAAAATCCATCAGCAAGAGAGAGAATGAAATGTTTTTAAAAAGTACATGAAAAACTCTTAAAAACCTTATGTTTCTTCTAGTATTTGTGCATTGCATATAAATTTTAACACGTGCTTCTTTGCTTGCATTATATTTCTCTTTCACCCATACGTATAATATGTAGCTATCTATGCCAGCAGTAGATCGAAAATTTTTTTGAAAAAGAGCAGGTAAAATTTGAAAAACGGCGGTACGGTAAGGATAGGAAGTTACGCAACTTTATCATAGTTACACTTTAGCAAACAGTCACTTTCTGTCCATGTAATAGTGTCCCTTGAATTTTTATCTCACCGTATCCGGCAATTTTGCTTATTAACGCACCCAGAGAGGTGGAAATGTGCCTCATCAGAGAAGAGGTTTTTTTCTTTTTTTGAAAAATCAACATCAACTTTCTGCTGCTGTAACACCCAATCTGCGTAAATTTTTCGCTGTCCATGGTCTCTACGGTTCAGTTCTTATGCTAGCTGAATTGTATATGGATGTATATGCAAGCCCTGGTGGAAAATTCGCCAAAGAGAACCATAAGAAAAGCCCAGAAGCTGTGCGAACGCCGACGAATCGACAATTATGGGTCTTCGGCCGCACTTTCATTTATAGCAGCAATATTTTCGACTGAAAGCACATCACGAGAATGCACACGTTCGCTCAGTAGGACGATTGAATTGATCATAATCTTCCCGTGAATTTCGATACACAGTTCGAACAGAATTCTTATTTCTTTATTGAACAATTTTAACGCGACCCATTTACCCGACCCATTTTCTAAATGTCTTGTCGCAAAACTGAGATTTGACACTTTAAAAAGAAGTGCTTATCAACAGCTGCTTGATTTACACTGCTGCCAACATTGGAGACTCAAATTGGTTCACCCTATATATACTATCTATTTTTTATGTCGAAATATGAAAATAAAGTATATATCTTTAAGAAATCTCGAGAAAAAAAAAACACACAACAATCAACTTATACACAAAGTACATGACAGCGCATAAACCAAACAATCCTCTATAGAGTTGCCAAAAAAAAAAAAAAAAATTCCATCATGAAGCTTTTCGCTACATACATATGTAAGGAAAGAAACATAACCATTCGACATTGTCATATACATAAAAAAAAAGCTAACAAAAATAACATTACAATTTTAGTATACATATGTATATAGATAGAAGTGTGTAAGCAAGGATAATATAAATACAATGAAATTGTTTCATCATCCATAACAAAATTTCGGCAAAAGATAGAATCCAATAGAATCTTTTTACAATCCAATTTCATATAATACTGCTGCTTGTATATATCCAAAAATCTTCTCCATATTGTATATATTCACTAAACATCTCGAAAATATATATTGGGTAGTTGAATTAATTCTAGCTTTCTTGTAGGAATAAACAAATTTTCCATACCCTTGAAACAATAATATTTGAATCTGGTAGCAGAACAGCGATTCAGGCGTACATTTACCGGCATTCGAAGTCACTTTTCCAAGACATCACATATGGTATCTATAAAGTTGATAAAATCCTTCAGTATGTGTGGAAGTAAACATGCATTTATTCATTGAGTTCGAAACACACGATTTTTTTCGTAAATCAGTTAGCTGATTTCTTTAAAAAAAAACTCTGACGAACTCGAGAGCACGACTGAAATTTTGGTGGCAATAAATATACCGTGGCAGAACAATTTCCTTTTCGAAATTAGATTTAGCGAGGTGGCAAACCCTTTTTTTAATATTAAGGAAAATTTTCAAAAAAGGTGGCAAAAAGCGTCGGCAAATGTACGCCTGAATCGCTGTTCAGGACTAGGATTTACCATTGGTGCAAACCGAGCAGCAAGCGCCTCCAACAACACATACGCGGATGTAACTAACTATTTAATGTCTTTGCTACCTACCGATCTTAGGAATACAAATACTGCCAAGGTTGTTAAAATTATCAAAGTCGATAGTAACGACGCACCCTTTAGACTTTTGGTGCCCGATAAAGTTTTCTCTCAAGTAATTTCGCCATCCTTTTGGCGTGATAAAACTCTGGTCAAGGAGTTAATTCCTAGAGACAGCTCTAGCCGTCGATCTACCTCTGCTGGTGCTCCAAAAAAAACGAAAACGCTTGTCTCTTTACTATCAAACCGTGAGGGACTGCGTTCCAAATTGAGTAAAGGTTTTCTGAGTGGACAAGCTCTTTCGTATGATATTTTTGCTTTGACGGAGACGTGGTTGAATCCTAGCTTTAATGACAATGATGTTTTCAGCTCGGATTTTCAAATATTTCGTAAAGATAGATGTTCGACTGTTCGTGTTTTGTCATTCAGAATACTGAATTGTTAGAATTGGTATGTGTTAAAGTGAAATTATTTACATTTTAAATTGCTACTTGTCTCCTTCATACGGAAATGAACACTACTAACTATTGGTCGCTGCTGTTGAATTCATTACTGACTCCATGCACCCCAACCTAATAAATATTTAAATCGGAGTTTTTCTGTATGGGCACTGGTGACGTCATGCAGACTGCAGATTTTCAGAAAATTAACCGTGTTATCTTGAATTTTTTCAATACAGTCCAATACAGGAACTGGTCGCTAAGTATACACTAAAAACCTGGATTTGCATCCTTTTCGAAGTTGCGTTGTTAAAAAATTTTAATCGTTTCAAAGATACGTCGTTAATATTTCTATTCGAGTTGTTGAAGTTCATGTATATATGTCAAATTCGATTTGCGTCGTCTTTCTCCAGTCCTAATTAATGACGCAAATCAGGGTTTTGGTGTACCTCAATTAGAAATCTAGTAAATAAATATACCATAAATGCAACGCAATAGAATGATTTCCCCTGGTTTTATTCTGATTGACGGATTGAAATTTCCGAATGCGAATTCTATTCCAAATTATTATTAAACTTTCGTTACAAGATTTAAAATAGGCTTGAACCTGATTAGAATATTAAAGATAAGGAAAATATAGTCTTGGCAATACCAGAGTAAATAATTCATAAACACAATGGGGTAAAACTTGGATCAATGAGGTATCACCAAAGTTTGGTAGCCCATAACTGGATTGACTAAAAGAGTTGTGTCATTTTGTATTCTTTCTGGCACCATTTTCTGTAAAGAATTTAACTTAAAGACAAACAAGACCCTGGTCATCCGTTATCAGGCTGTATTGTCCTATAAGCTACTGATCGTTACCAACAAAAATTAATCAAATTGCAGCAAGTATTTGGAAGAAAAAGACTAATAAAAAAAACGGCGAAAATTAATTCAAATTCTCAATATACGTGAGGATGTGTAAATAGTATATATGGTAGAAAAACAATATTCACATGAATTGTGTATGGGATGGCTGAGGGGCCTTCAAAACATACTGTGTTCCCTGTTCTAGATTGGTGAAATGCCGGATTAGAAATTGGATGTTAAGAATTTGATGGGGGTGGATTCAGGATGGAAAAAGAATAGGTGACTTTTGTTTTGGTTTTACACAAATATATAACCACCACCATCACGGATTGAGAGAGGGTGGTAACCAAATAAAAATTGAAGTTCACCCGGCCGGATAACGTAGAAGGATTATCAGAATAAGTATGTATCTACAAGATTTCACTATATAATAACGAATCTTTTATAGAAAATGAGAAAACAACCAAATAACAATTCAATACTTTTATGGAGAAGACAACACAAGATATTGGAAAACAATAGAAGGACTTTATTGTATATGATGACACATAGTTTTATCTTAAAGATATGCGCGCCTACTGCTTTAATGGTCTACATGTGTTTGCTTGGTCTGCTATTTGTTGTTTTTTTGATCTCCATCTTTTGTAATATTTAAAGATTACTTGTTTTTCTAGATATTTGTTGGTGTTTTTGGTTTTTCTTGACTTTTCCCAATGTTCTCAAACGATTATAGGAGATCGAAGAATTTTACGCGTAAATATACTCTTATGTTGATTTTTCCAAATGAATGGAAATCGATTGATATCCAGAATATTTTGTTATTATAGTGTTTAACAAAATATCATAAACAATCAATATAAAAGAGTGTTCCAAAATTTACGCAAGATTTAAATTTTGCACCATTTGTGCGGTAAAGTGTTGCTAGCGAAAAAAAAGACAACGTGACAGTTTTAAAATTCAGAGTTTTTAAAAATGGAGCACTACACGTGAAATAATTACGCGTTTTCATTGTTGAGCAATATTTTAAAAATACCGGAACAGCGATTCAGGCGTACATTTACCGACATTCGAAGTCACTTTTCCAAGACACCACATATGGTATCTATAAAGTTGATAAAATCCTTCAGTATGTGTGTAAGTAAACATGCATTTAGTCATTGAGTTCGAAACACATGATTTTTTTCGTAAATCAGTTAGCTGTCAAAAACTCTGACGAACTCGAGAGCACGATTGAAATTTTGGTGGCAAAAAATATACCGTGGCAGAACAATTTCCTTTTCGAAATTAGATTTAGCGAGGTGGCAAACCCTTTTTTTCATATTAGGGAAATTTTTCAAAAAAGGTGGCAAAAAGCTTTGGCAAATGTACGCCTGAATCGCTGTTCGGGTCTGGCAATTGAAGTATCTGGATTTAAAAACGCTGTAATTTTTTTTGTTTATTGGACGGTTTTTTTAAAATTTATGGAAATGATAGTTTATAATGCATAGTTCATTCTACACATATTAGAATGATATGTACCTGCCTTTCGCCTTAACTAGCAACTTCAATCTCTTTTTAAACGATGCACACGATGCTCGCACAATGTCTTGGCTTAAACGGTTCCATTCAGGAGTCAAATCTTTTTCTAAATCGGCTAATGTTGTGTGTTTTTTTGGAAGCCATTGGTTGTAAAATTCCCCAAATGGAATAGTCCAACAAATTCAGATCTGGTGAATACAGTGAATTTCGATGTTTGACTTTCCAATCAAATGAAGCGCAACAACTGAATTTTGTGTAAGGTACATTGTAAAAATAAATAAGAAGTCGTCTTTTCACCAACAAATAATTTTTACTACTGACAGACAATATGTCAAGCAACATTCATGTCAAATTTTAGTATTGCAAGATGTGCGGTTTACATTTGGCAGCGATTTGAATTAGACCGACAATTCAATTGCCGAACACGGTACAGAGTCATTTCCTGGTCGTGTAATTTCCCATTTTAGCTGGTGATCAGAATTAGCCGCCCAGATGGTGGCGATTTAACGCCGTTGGACTCTTTTCTTTGGAGTTCTTTGAAGTCTAAGGTTTATGCCAACAAGTCCACAACCACCCACCCCTTGAAGGAGAAACTGAGCGCTGTATTGCAACGAAACTCAGCCGTATTTATCCAATTATGCAAAACGGTCGTGGAAAATTTCAGTAAAATAGAGTGCGTATGTGCCAGTAAACCCGTGGCGGCCATTTACCCGATATGCTATGCCATACATAACCCTAAACTGTATACTTTAAGAATCAATAAAAAAATTGAAATTTTTAATTACAATATAAACCGGAGAGATATTGGACTTAGATTCAAAACACCTCGTGATGCAATTGATGGGACTTACGTTGATAAAAAATGTCCATTTACTGGAAATGTAAGAATACGTGGCCGTATTTTAAATGGAGTAGTACGAAAATTGAAAATGCAGAAGACAATTGTTATTCGCAGAGATTATCTTCACTATATCAGAAAATACAGTCGATTTGAAAAGAGACACAGGAATATGAGTGTCCATTGGTCGCCCTGTTTCAGAGATATCGAGGTTGGTGATATTGCGACTATCGGAGAATGCCGGCCACTTTTTAAAACAGTACATTTTAATGTCTTAAAAGTAACAAAAGGAACTGGATCTAGCCCTTTCAAAGAGAGTAGCACTATACAAGCTTTCAAAAATACATTTGAAGTTGATGAATTTGCAAAAAATCAATATCAGGTAAGCAGGGGATCTACCAAAAACCAAAAAACATGGCAAGTGATTCACGAGACAAACAATTTTGGGAACCTCTGTTCTAAACTATTCAACCCCAAGTTGTCCAGTTTTCGGAGATGATAATTCGCCGTTCATGCGAAATAATAATTTAACTTGGTCTTATCCAAAGTGTAGGAAATTACTTATAAGTACTTTGGTTTTAACTCCGTTAGCATTTAAAGTCTGCGTTATTGTTGTTTTCCATAACACCAGTTAACACCAGTTTTTACATATTCTCCTCTATCGACCCACATGAGATAGAAAATAAATAATTACACTAATCCAGTGTTTCCCAACATTTTTTGTGCCATGCTCCACTTTAGCCACCTTTTTTGTGCCATGCCCCACCTTAGCCTTTCTAGAATTCTTATGCCCCCCCCCCCCCCCCCCTCCTATGTAACATACATAATTTTTAATATTAAAAAATTGAATTGTTCACTTAAGAAACTAAATTTGGCACCGAAATCTAGCATTGTATTTAAATGGCCCGGAGCGAAAGGGTTAAACTCGTGTCATGTCCATTTTCGAATTGCCCCCCTTAACAATCAAATAGCCCCCCTGTGGGGTATGAGCCCCACGTTGGGAAACACTGCACTAATCCATCTCTATGGTACCACACATTATATATTTCTTTCTTTGCGCATACATGTAGATTTTCTTCACGCAATAATATTTAATTATTCACTTGTCAAAAAACTTCTTAAATCAATTTAATATGTTTTCCTCATATACAGGGTGATCCAACTTCAGTTTCCGAATTTTAAAACAAAATGAAATACACAAATTTAACGAAATATACTTATTTTATTTTTTTAATCACCAATGTTAGGTATGATATTTCATTAATTCTGAAGAATAATATGAATTAAACGTCCTCCTCTAGACCTTCTGCAGTAACCGATCCTTTCGAGGACTTTTTCATAAATTTCGGGCGGTATCTTGGCAGTACCTTGGTGAATGTAGTCTTTTAGGTGCTCCAACGTTTCGGGGTTACTTTTAACGTAACCCCACAAAAAGAAATCCAACGGCGTTAAGTCGCATGATCTTGGCGGCGGCCAGTTAATGAAACCAAAACATGAAATAATACGACCTGGGAACTTTTCACGCAAAACATCCAACGTTGCACCCGCTTTGTGGCAAGTTGCGCCGTCTTGTTGGAACCACATGTCTTCCACATGAATATCTTCGATTCCGTACCAGAAATTATCGGTTATCATGCGCCTATATCGCTCACCATTGACTATTACAATCTAACCCTGATCGTTTTCAAAAAACTAACGCAAAATGATGCCGCCTGATCACAATACGCACCAAACAGTCACGTTTTGGCCATGTAATCGTGTCTCGTGAATCTCATGAGGATTATCATCTCTCCATATGTGACAATTTTGCTTATTAACATACTCAGAGGTGGAAATGTGCCTCATCAGAGAAGAGGAGTTTCTTTGAAAAATCAGCATCGTCTTCTTGCTGCTGTAACACCCAATCTGCGTAAATTTTTCGCTGTTCATGGTCTCTAGGGTTCAGTTCTTATGTTACCTGAATTGTATGTGGGTGTATATGCAAGCCCTGGTGCAAAATTCGCCAAAGAGAACCATAAGAAAAGCCCAGAAGCAGCGCGAACGCCGACGAATCGACAATTACGGATCTTCGGCCGCACTTTCATTTATAGCAGCAATATTTTCGACTGAAAGCACACTACGACAATGCACAGGCCTTATCCTATTTGCAATGCTTCCAGTATCTTCGACGTTATGAATTGTTCGCTCAGTAGGACGATTAAATTGACCATAATCTTCCCGTAAATTTCGATACACAGTTCGAACTGAATTCTTATTTCTGTATTGAACAATTTTAACCGGGTTGAGCGATGGTTAGCCGACCCATTTTCTAAATTTGTTGTTACAAACTGACATTTGACACTTTGAAAATAATTGCTTATCGACAACTGTTTGATTTACAGTGCCGCCAACATAGGAAACTCAAATTGAATTACCCGATATATGTTTTTTAGTTCGAAACATGTTTAAGTACTAAATGAAAACTTTGAGAATATTAAATTGAAAACAAAAATATTTTTACAAGTGTGTTTGCAATCAGAAACATCGTTCATCGAATGCGCATCTTTATGGAATCTGTTGAATTTTTTATTGATCAGATTTCCAAATAAAAAGGGATACAAAATAAATAAATCGATAATTAAGTAAATAAATAAACAAATTGATTATCGAATGTATACACTCAGAAAAAAAAAAACAATATTAAAAAGAACTATAGTTAATATTTTCAACAATCAATTGATTTAAGATCAAAGACAATTTACATACTTAAAATACCTTCAGACTATCTGTTTTGTCATATGTTTTCGTATAAGTTTTCGCAAAAATGTTCATTCAGACAGCATGAAATTATAGCGAACATTTTGGTACAAAGTTATATGACAAGGTTTCTGTATTTTTGATATTAGAAATGTTTAGAGAAAATCTTTAATATCACATTTTTGACGGAATTTATGGGAAAACATATAGATAGTGTGAAGGCAATTTTGTCTGTCCCGTATTTAGACTTATATGTCTTATAATAGAGGCACATATAAGTTAGTCATTCATAAATAGCGAATTGAATTTTGTTAATGAGCTGAGCAAATTGACAGACTTCTAACCCTTTATTTTGACAATACTAGCCGTATTCCCTTACCCCAGGACTCCATTGGACTTATTTCAAGACATATTTTCGGTCGGATTGATAAAAAAAGTCAAAATTTTAGAGTCTCCATTAGACTTTTTTTCTGTCCGACTGAAAATATGTCCAATTTTTAGAGTCTCCATTAGACTTGTTTTCAGTCCGACTGAAAATATGTCTTGAAATAAGTCCAATGGCGTCGTGTGGTTACTGATGTATATTGTGGTGTACTGCTGTTTTTTTTTTTGTATAGAAAAATACCAAACCACACAACGATGTAACAATAACACCAATGGTAAGGGAATACGCATACAATTTTTCTGACAATATACTGGAGTGCCCAGCTTGTATACTCATGTGGCATATATTTTCAGTCTGTCAACAAGATATCTCGCTAATAATATTTGTAAATATTTGTTACAAACACTAATGACAGATAAATTTCTTTGCATGCCTGGACTGGTTTGAAAAAATTTATACATGCGGTATTATTGACTAAACAAGCATAAACTTATACTTTGGTTATTGATAGTTTATAATTCATTTTTTATCTTCATGCTTCTCCAATATATAGCTAAGGCATTGGAAAATTAGGTCTAAAGACTTAGTTATGTTAACGAAACGGAGACGAACCGAAATGAGTTTGATTGTAAATAAAAGTGTATGAGAAAAATAATTAAAAATTGATTACGAGTTCTATGTCAAGATTTTACTTTTAGTTCGTTCACAATATGAAAAAAAGGAGCACAATCGTTACGATAAATACAAATGCTAAAAAACGGAATGGACTCAAATTGAATTGAATCAAATTTTACGAGCGTTTTACGTCTACATAACAGCGACCATACAATTTCATGTATTTGTTCTTTTTGTTACGTCGCCGTCCCGTTTCCGTTTCGTTAACATAACTAAGGCTTTAGACTATACTTCAATATAATCTAATAAATTATTTTTCATTAACAACTTATAATCTAATACTGGGATAAGCTTAGAATCATATGTTAATATTCAGTTGTTTTGATTAATTTAACAACTATTTTTCTGGGTGTAGATATTAATTACATATCCATGCATGAAAATAAATCGACATAAGGTCATTTGTAGGTATTGGAGTTTAGTTAGAGTTTTGTGCAGCGATAATGATGTTTCCATTTCATTGTAATAACATTACTTGAGAGGGATGACTTTTCAAAAGAATTTCCTATGTGCCTGCCTATAGTGGTGGAGTTTCTTTAACAAATGTCTATATTTATGAAAGAAAAGTCTTAATCATATTTTAGGATTATTTATTTAATTTGTGATTTTTATATTCGATAATATTATCAAATTGTGAAAATAATCATGGAATTCTTTGTAAAACCATGGTAATAATAACAATGTTGGCTGGCAATGCCTTACACTATAGATAGAGGTATTCCTGTAATGCTGGTATTTTAAGTATAATGTTTTATAGAATAACACCGAAATACACCTAATACATCTGAATACACCTGGTTTTTACGAAATTGTTGGATACTTCTTTTACTCTGTATAAATGCAGAATCCAAACGAGACCGAAACTAGGTTATATCTCATGTATACACTGGTAAAGTCTAAATAGGCTGGTTCGAATTCAGATAATACCGCATATATGTATACATGGGTTGAATAGTTTAGTAGTCGGACTGTTTGTACCGGGTCCGGTAATTGAAATGTCATAGCCTAAAAACGCTGTAATTTTTTTCGTTTATTGGTCGGTTTTATTAAAATTTATGGAAATGATAGTTTATAATAATACATAGTTAATTTTATTCAATTATTCGAATAGCATGTAACCGCCTTTTGCCTTAACCACCAGCTTCAATCTATTTTTTGTCAAATGTAAACCGTAAATCTTGCAATACTAAAATTGCTCATGAATGTTGCTTGACATACTGTCTGTCGGTAGTAAAAATTATTTGTTGGGGAAAAAACGTGTTCCCACTTTTTTTTACAATGGACCTTAAACGAAATTCCATTGTTGTGCTTCATTTGATTGGAAAGTCAAACATCGAAATTAACTGTATTCACCAGATCTGAATCCGTTAAATTATTCCATTTAGGGAATTTAATAAGCAACGGATTGTTTGGCTGGTTTATAAAAAGATTTGACTCGTCAATGGATCGATTTAAGCCAACACATCGTGCGAGCATCGTGCATATCGTTTAAAAACGGATTGAAGCTGGTGGTTAAGGCAAAAGGCGGTTACATATCATTCAAAATAATTGTAAAATTAACTATGTGTTATTAACTATAATTTCTATAAATTTTTAAAAATCCGACCAATAAATAAAAAAATTACAGCGTTTTTACACTTTAACACTTCAATTGCAATTATAGAAACTCAGTAGTTCCAGCCGTTTAGAGCTCTTGTGGCCAATTATTATTATTATCAGTGGCGCTACAACCCTGTACGGGTCTTGGCCTTCTCAAGTCTGCTTCGCCATGAATCTCTGTTTCTCGCAGCTGTCCTCCAGTTTGTTGCTCCGATTTTGACAGCATCTTGATTAACACCATTAATCCGTCGTAATTTCGGTCTGCCGGCTCGTCTTCTTCCTTCTGGGACGGTGTTTAAGACTCGTTTACAGGGGTTGTTGTTATTAGACCTGATAACGTGTCCTGCCCACCGAAGACTTGCTAATTTTATTATCGTGATGACATCGCTATTGTTGTATAATTCGTACAACTCACTGTTGTATCTTCGTCGCCAGCCCTCAGTTTCTCGTATACCTCCAAATATTTTTCGGAGAATTTTTCTTTCGAATATGTGCAGGATTTTTTCATCAGATATATTTATTGCTCATGTTTCTGAGGCGTATGTGAGTACAGGAAGGATCAATGTTTTGTACAGTCTAACCTATGATTTTCGAGATAGTGCTCGGCTTCGAAAATGTCTGGCTAGCCCAAAATAGCATTTGTTGGCTAGCATGATTCTTCTTTTTATCTCACTCGTTGTATTATTTGAGGCGTTTACGGATGATCCTAAATATACAAATTCTTTGACCACTTCAAAGTTGTATTCATCTACGGTTAGGTTTTGATCTATGTTCCGAGCTCTGGCTTCTGATACTGATGAAACCATCAGCTTGGTTTTCTCTTCATTGACCGTCAGTCCCATCTTCTTTGCGCCTTTTTTCGATGCTAATGAATGCTTCTTTGTGGCCAATAACTGATTCAATTCTCAGCGGTTTCGTCTTATTTTTCTTTGCCTACAATTGAATTTCGCCTGGAATTTTTGTATAAGACTTTAACTTTTTAAAATAACTAAACTGTTCTATTTAAAATAATAATTTTCTTTCTTTTCCATTTTATATTTTGTTATACAATAATCATTATCATGATTAATAATGAAGATATTAAATTTAATTTAATAAAATAAAAGTTAGAACAGATGAAATGGGTTAATTTGTATGCGACGTCTTTAACAGATATTATCTACTATAATATTTGTAATGAAAATAAAATTCAATGTTTTTGTGAAAGAGCATATTTTAAAATGGATGAAAGAAAATCTGTTTAAAATACACATTCATATACATATGTCATATTTACATTCTCATATCATTATTTTTTTAATGATATGTACGCTTTTCCTATATAACATATCCCTGTAGGAAATATAATGCTTTCAGAACCAGCTCTGTATAGCTAGCTAAACATTGTTGGTAAATCCAATTAATTAGATAATCAGGTGGATCGAGAAATGCCTGTATTTAGGCATTGTGGTCCATTCATTGTACCTGGAGGAAAAGGTTGGCCAGGCCAAGTTTATCCAATTCTGTGGGAAATTATTAAATTTTGATTAGTTTTGTCTAAGGTCGTGTGTCAGGCTATTTCATTTCTGGAAACAATCCTATCTTCTTCAGGTAATCCAGTATGGATTTCTCGTTCAAATTTCGGGTATTCGACAGAGCCAAGAATAGTATACCGAAAGTTCTTTTGCGAAGACTTTCATAAACATATACATAAACATATGCGATCAGCTGTAATAACATATTCATGTGGTGCAGAGGTTTGTTTCGTTTTAGTTCTGTCCAACAACAAATCTCTGGTTAGGCCGAGTTTAGTTATAAATAATTTATATTGTTGTAACGATTGGTCTAACTATAGAATTTTGTATTGTGAATTGGTAGCCAGTCTCTAATAAAGCATCGGGATTTGCATCAAATAAAGGATTCGGCCCGTTAACGTGTTTTATTGATTTGGCTAGAATGTCATCTGCCTTTGTATTATCTTATTTATTTTAATAACAGTTCAAATCCCCGCAAGCAGCAAAATTGACGTATATAAAACTTAACGAAGCTTTATATCATAGTATGCAATTGCAAACTAGTAGTTAGAGACTGAATTACAATGACAGAGTAAAGAGTAAGGACAAAAAAACTGACAGAATGCTCGCTTATGCATGTCAAATCCGTAAAACTAATTACAATGTGCATAGGCAAGAATAAGTATTTGACATATTCATGACAAAACTAATTCAACTGTCAAAATTTCTGTATGGAATGTACTAATTGCTTCAACATAACGCACCAGAAATGAAATTTAACGAATTGTAAGATTCATGAAGATTAGTACATTTCCTTAAGTTCGTCTATACTTGCCTCTTCTCATTGTAATTGAGGCTTAATATCTATATGCCTCAAATATGCTTCTTAGGTAACCTAAAAAAGGAAACTAATACAAACTTCAGGTGTCTCGGTATCCAGCTAGTTTTTTTTTTGTGTGTCAGAAGGCATTGCGAACCATTCTTGTGCAATACCAGACGTAATTTTAACTGAGGTCAGAAATTTTGACCTTAGCTTGACTGCTAGAAAAAGATGTTGATATTGTAAGAATCAAATAGAGCTTTAGTACAAGTAACAATTAACAATTGAAATGTTTAGCAGGAAAAACAGTTGTTATGTTTGAATATTGTGAATGCTAAGAAAGGCAAATTGAACAGACTAGTAAGAACAGTTTTGAATGGTTTAGTTGGTTGAGACTTCGTTTCTAGAAACTGATGAGACTCTGGCTTTCAAACTCAGGTATCGGTTCTTCTTCTTTCTTTGCCCTACAATATGTAGGTTTTTGGAAGCTTCTTTCGATATACAGGTTGGAATGGCATGTATTTTAATGCGTTGTTCAGAGATTTTTATTTTTGGCATAAAAGAGTTGGTTACTGACATTAGTTTCCTACAGGGTTTTTCCTCAATTAGTATATGTATATATTTTTCTATGTTCTTAAAATTTCATTTTATCTTTGAGAACTCTTAATTAAAATTTTACCCTAAAATTTTAACCGCATATACAAAATAGTGGGCATATATTTCTATGGGCATATTTTTCCATATACTTCCCTATTCCATATATTTCCCTATTCCCTTTTCTATATATGTATATCCTTCATTCGTTTTTCATTTTCACTATATTGCGTATTGTAATTTTTTTTTGCTTATATTCTTATATTTAAAACAATATAGTTAACCGACAAAAGGGTTTATTTTCTATATATGTATATCTATGAACACATCTTACAATCTCTAGGATCTATCCTTAATAATAGCTATATACTCATATGGATATGAGGTATATATAAGAAAGCTCTTTTATGATGGAAATTATGAATACATTTCCATATAAGTAAAATAATATGAAATGCTTTTAAAAGGATATGTTTTTGTTTTGTTGCCTGAACCAAAGCACATGTAAATATCCTTAAAAGAACTTTGATATGAGAGTGTATTATTTTTTGTTTTCTTTTTATATATACTAGGTGTATGAAAAAGTTTTTTTGGCAAAAAAAATGGAAATTTAATCTTCTACAAGCGAATCACATTTACCCCCTTATTCTGAACGCAGTCATAACAAGTTCTGACTGTCTTAAAATAACGTCATTGTCATAACTTTTATTTTAATACTATTTGGTATTCTGACGCGCTCATAACTAACAACTGTCATAAAAAAATATCATAAGTTCTGACCGACAATATTTTACATCACAACGGAATTTTATATGGGTTCTCTGAATGATTGAATTGATAAATATGGAATAACTTCCACCATTCTTTTAAACACACAAATAATTTTACACCTATAGAAAAATTTCAAACCCATACAAACATTTTCAGGAGTATTTCTCAAATAACTACGAAAGCTCGCTCGAATTATACCAGTTTAAAGCGGTATAAATTCATATATTATGGCCATAATTATGACCCGTTCGCCAGAATACGAATTTTCGCAGTAGTCATAATTACAGTCAAAATATTATTGTCATAAATATTTATGACAATAAAACTGTCACAGTGCCAGAATGGGGGGGTTAGTCAAGTGAATCTCCAACTTTTTTATTCCTTACTCGGATAATACGATTTGTCTAACGCCTCTTAAAATAGCCATTTATATCGTCAATGACTTCCAAATTCAATGCAAATCTACTATACCCTAAGACATTTCTTCTAGTTTGAAAATAGGTATCAGTCACAGGAAGATAAATCTAGAAAATACAGGAGATGATTAACAAATTCGTAGCGTAATTCATGCAATTTTGTCATTTCTTTCAAGATGCCATATGATTGCGAACTAATATGGCATCCATTTCGTGCAATAGTAAGATGCAATATGTTCAAAATATATTCTTTCAGCTATTTAATTCTATTTACACTTTTCGATCTCCTCTAACACAACATCATGGACTTTTTATCGACCAATTTTTCAGTAGTCGTCCCATCAACTGGCCGTCTTGAACGTTCTGCATCATTAATCACATTTAAAATTTGTTAAATTAATATCTGATGATAGTCATCAAAGGTGCAGGGTCGCAGTAGACAGCGTGTAACTTTTTTATGATTTCCTTATATGTTTCCCTATCCAAGAACAGAAATTTAATAACTTATCGATATTGAACTCTTTCCATCTAACCTAATATTATAAAGAGGAAAGATTTGTATTTTTGTATGTATGTTTGTAACGAATAAACTCAAAAACTACTGGATCGATTTCAAAAATTCTTTCACCATTAGAATGATACATTATCCCTGAGTAACATAGGCTATATTTATTACTAGGGATCCCTACTAAAACTTAAATAATGTAATTCCGCATACATCTGTATCCAATAATCCTCACATGTCTGTCGTGTATAATATTCTCTGTAGTCTAACTTCATGCACACAAAGACCCTAATTGAGATTTTACGACTATTGCTTTCAATCACCCGATATTCATTGTCATTAGCGACGGCTGGGATCCCATTGATCCATTGTAGGGCCTCTATAGTCTCCAGACTGGCGCCAGGCGCTCGGACCCCAGACTACCCCTTCTCTCTATCTCCGTAAATTTCCACAAAATTCTACAAAATTAAATTACTTAAGCCATAAAATAAAAATGTACAAAAATGTAAATAAAGTCCTGCAAAAAGATACTTTTACTCTACGTTTATCCCAAAATGTTTAAAAAATAAATGTCCACCCGTGCAAAGCCGGGACGGGCTGCTAGTATTTGATAAAAAGCTAAAGTTTTAGAATGGTTGCCATGAAAGTTTACATATGTTCATCTTCATATATGACAATAGTACCATTTTAAAACAAATAAATCGGTGACGCTATAGCAGCGACATCTATTATCAGATCGACAACTTTTTGATACAACTAGTGCGTAGAAAATTACTTGTATACAAGCTCATATCTATAAAAAAAAAATCCCTTTTCGTATATATATGCTATTTAAACACATGTAAAAGAATTCCATTATTATTATTATACTATAAAGATTGTTTTTTTTTTGTAAATTGTTATTGTGAAAGGGTGAAAAAAGGATATCCCAAAATATATAGAATGGAAGAAACCCCATTATTGTCGTCATCCTATATAAACTCGTTTTGTGTATATATACATATAGAAATTTTGTCAACTCCTTTAAGGGCACTTATAATTTGTATCCATAAACGTTAAGCTAATTGTTAAATTAAGGGTAATGTCCTTTATATATATATATATATGTACGTATAGAGAAGTATATTTTGTCCCAACAACAATTATATTTATTGGATAGAATAAAAAGGAAATCATATTTGTATATATATGATATACATATTGTGCCAAAAAAGGACTATAAGAATGAAGACTTCCTTTTTGAATATGTTTTCTTGCTTTATTATGGTCACAAGATATGGGATTTTATAAAGTGAAAGTATATACACAAGTATATAAGGTAAATATCCCAATTATCAGCCTAGTACTATTCAAAATTTTCGTTATAAGTCACCCATAGGGCATGAACAAGTGAGTAATTGAGGCCTTAAGGTAATCCTTCCTATTTAAAAAAAAAAAACTTTTTAAGCAAAATTGACCAATTTCCAAGAGAAAAAACTTATTATATAGAAGAATAAGAAATAAAAAGAAAATAAGAAATATTCTCTTAAAAATGCATATGATTCTCTCTAGCTTTCTATCATTTTTTTCAGATTACATTATGTTAGCAAAACAGAGATAGAAATAGATATATCTTTATTAAACAATTCTAACACTTATATAAAAAATAAGAATTACTATTCATACAGGAACTAACACTTAAAATATTAACAGAATTTCTTTTCCAATTATTATTCGTACATGCTCCAATGCTTGAAAACGTGTTGGGAGAATACAATATTTATACAAATATTAAGTTAAAAGAAACTTCTTTGTTTCATTCTTTCTTTAGTCCAAAATACATAAGACTATTATAAGACTCTTAATGCTCCCGCTTACTACAATTATCTTATAGGAAGCACGCGGTAAAATAGAGTATATTTGATTTATAGGTTATTTCATTCTTTCTAATGAAAAATTTGTAATTTTCTTTCCTTATTTTGTGCGGAATTTTTTGTTTCTGTCATTTTCAAACAAAGCATTGGGAAGATCGCGTCTAGTTGTCCCTTTTCAACTGTATTGTTCTCTTAAATGAAGGAATTAATTTTTTTGGCGTTGAATATTCAATATTTGGATTAATTCTGTTTGCGGAACTTTGTCCGGTTTCGAAAAGGATTCGATTCGTGAATGGAACCGCTTAAGCCAAGACATCGTCCGAACATCGTGTGCATCGTTTAAAAAGAGATTGAAACTTGTGGTTAAGGCAAAAGACGGTTACATACCATTCGAATAATTGTAGAATTAACTATGTATTACAAAATATCATTTCCATAAATTTTAATAAAACTGACCAATAAACAAAAAAAATTACAGCGTTTTTAAATCCGGAATAAAACATATAAAATATTTGTGATATCTCACAGAGGGCTGAAAATATGTTAACTACATGTTTAAGAAGAGCTTATTTAAGAATTTTTCTTAAAACAAAAATGTCTTCTACCGACAAACTTCTCCCTTCCGCCTATACATAAAAAGTAGCTGGTAAAAGCTGTCGCTTTGTATGATTCAAAAATATATAATAAACCAGAAAACTAAAGAATAATACTTTGGCTTTATCAGTAAAGCTTATTGTTTAATATTCACAGTTCAAATCGCAACTTCAGCGAATTCTTACTCAACCACCATGAAAACCGTAGAAACTTCAGAAAAATATTGTCTTCTTTCTAGATAAAGTTTCCGTACATTTTTATTCACGGCACAAAAGAAAATCAATTTGGCTATGTCAATAATTGCGATATAGGAGGCGACACGTTTCCTTATAAAAACTACATCTCAAAGCCTCTAAAGAAAATGGAACATTAGATGTCCTAGCTCAAGACGGGAATTTAAATCTCACAACACTTTTTCTGTCAAAAACATCTGATATTTGACATATGTCATCGTCAGTGTTTGCTATTTTCAGTTCTTGTACGATAAAACACCGCAATTTAGGTTTAAAAACTGTTGATATTGAAAAAAATCTTTAGAAATAGTTTTGGTGATCTAATTGGTCACTAAGATCGTTCGATTTGACACTGTTGGTTTTTGTCTTTGTGGTTAGAAAATGTATGTGCCAACTAGTCTCAAATGATGCCAACACGAAAAGCTGAGATTCAGTGCGTTATTATTGGTAAAACTGAGCCTTTTACCAAAATGTGATACAAAATTTTGTCAGAAAAAATGAAAACCTGTAAAGCTAGCTGTGTTGGCCATTTTTCTAATATTATATTTAACGTTTAATAGGGACATATTATTCAAATTGATATAATTGATATTGAAAATTGAAATGTCCATCTAATTCTTTGCCTTCAAGAATATAACCATCAACACGACCGCATTGAATAGGCCTGGTGGAAACAGAATCTAAAAGACGGCCGGACGAAAATTGCTCTTTTTGTCTTCCTAGATATTTCTATAATTGGGATACTCGTTAGTTTAAGTTGTCGACAATTGAGAGACTTGTATTGTATTGTATTGTATTGGAGGGGTTAGCACATAGGCCTAACTGGCCCATTGTGCCTCCTCCTAAAAAGGTTGGTTGAGAGGCTAGGTCTCTTCCCCGAACCGGTTTGTTCTTCTAATGAAGGTTAGCACCGTAGTTAGGTCCAAGTTTGCTAGCGCCTCCTTACTGAGGGTGCACGCACCCAGTGTAACAAGTCTGGTTCTAGAAAAGGCCGGGCATTCACACAAAAAATGTTCAGCTGACTCATTTTCTTCCAGACAGACTCCACATAACGGACTCCTGGCCACCCCTATTTTCCACATGTGTTCGTTTAAGGAGCAATGTCCTGTCACAATACACATAATCGTTCTGAGGTTTCTATGCTCGAGTCCCATCAACATTCTTGTCCTTCGGCAGTCCGGCCCAATCAGTATCATTTTTGCTTGCCTGCACATTGGGAGACTTACCTTATATCAGTTGTTATTATGGGTCCTTTTATGTTGCTCTTATATATGCTAACATTCAATTTTCTTTATACGAATAAGTCATATTATTTCTGTTACCGCACCCAACAAAAAGGGAAATCCTTCGAAACCCTTTTTCTTTTTCAAAAAAGAAAAATTTAAATCATTTCACATAATTAGGGATCGTTTAGTAATAGGGTGACATTAATTGCCTTTTGGAAATGTTACTATGTTACTATATGAGAGGAATTTATCAAATTACCTCAAACGTTTTACGTACTCTAGTTAGGGTGTTTGCGGGTCCATGATGATGTGCACGTAAAATAGAATGGGGCGAATTCGTATCGTTGTTGTGTGTTACTTGTAAAGTAAAGGTATTTTTAGGTTTTTGGTGAAATTCTAATTAATTTAATTATTATAGGTTTATGAAAATTATGATTTGATATTAAATTTTTATTTTCGAATATTAAAATTGTTAATGAATTTTCGAAATAAAAATTTTGTGAATACGCAATAATAATAAATTATGATTTAATGAATATTGGTGTCCATTTAAATTGCGTGTAAAAACGTATATTAATTCCAATAATTGATTGATAATTTCTTTAGACTTTTGGGGCCATAGATTAGAGACGAAATAATCTCGTAAAATACTGATTCATTTCATTTAAATGACTTTCATTCTAAATGATCGTATCAGAAATTAAATTTAAGCTAAAATGATACTAATTTGGGTCTAAATGCCGACGGATAAAAATGCTGCTAGAACTCGAGAGTACTAACTCCTTAGAATCATTGTGGATATTAGGACTATTCCTTAAACGAATGAGGTCCAAATCAATAGACTGGAATATGTTCAGCATAGATTCATAAGGTTACCTTAAAAAACCTTCCATAGGAAGACGCCTTCCTGCTGCCTCTATACGTGAATAGATTAAAACTTATTAGACTTAACTCTCCGGAAGAAGCCGACATGTCGCTGATGTGTTTTTTTTTCCACCAAACTATTAATGGGTATATAAATGCTCTATTTCTTTTAAAAAAGATGCAGCTATAAGTAGACGCATGCCACTTGAAATCCGTAGATATTATCCACTGACTATGGGAAAAACGAGCCGATTTTCCATATGTTGCGTGCGGTAAACGATAACTCTAAAGATTTCGATTTGAACCAGAGTAAAGCGAGTTTAAAAAAAAAAACCTTAATATTTGTGATTATACATTTCTATCATGTATAATATCTATAGTTGACTATTGCTTGTATTAAGCGAAAGAAAAGGGTGGCTAAGAGTGCAACATGTGGAGTTTTTCTTGAGGAAAATGAGTCAGCAATGTTTTTTCTAGAACCTGACTTGTTACACTAGGTGCATCTATTCTCAGTAAGGAGAAGTTAGCTAGTTTCGACGTAACTACCTGATAGTCATTAGAAGGACTAACCAGTTCGGGGAAGATACCTAACTACAAAGCTGTGTTTCTCAACAGTTAGACCTACGTACTAAGGACACCTCCAAAACAATACAATACAATCACAAATTACAGATGCATAGTAAAATTCTATCTTTTGTATCTGGCGCAGTATAATCTTTTCATTGGCTTTGCTTTTGATGGAACTTCTATAGTAGCCTTTTAGAGTTTCTCTGTCTTCCAAAAATCCGCTCAAGCCTTCGAACTTGATAAACAATTATAAACGTTAAACCATGAACGTTTTGCGTAAATTTTCTATGTTTCTGTACCTGTAGAGCTCTTTGTTCCATGATTTTATTTCAGTAAGTAAATTTTTTTTGTTGATAAAAAAAGCATCATAAAATTGACAAAGTTCAACAACTAAAGCTGAAATTTTTATGATTTGTTCAGAAATCCAGAAATATTGAACAAATCCTAGAACTTTATTTATCACGTCGAGTATTACACCATAGGAAAAAAATACGCTACGTTTCAGCTACTTATTCACATATTACGATTAGTGGTAGAAACATGCCAGCGACCAAAAATGCTACTAGGGTTGCTAATTTAAAGCTCCCTTTAAAGATGTTTTCCTATCTATCTAACTTTTTAACTTACCTGTGCCACATTGGAAGAAAACGAGTTGTTTTTGTAGTATTATTATTGCTAGTCGTAATCTCATGAAGTTCATTCATAGTCGTCTTAGGACCACATGCTGCCCGAGAGCTTCAGCTTGGACAAGCGTGCATTACCCTATTGTACATAAAAGCATTTTATGAAAGACTTATAATCCCCAAACATATTTTGGCGAGAAACTTTTAATATGTTTTGTCACATTAAATTTCGGTCATTAACAAATAGTTTTAATGATGTCATATAATCTCGCGATTTCCTAATTAGTGGCATCGACAATAACTACTTATAACTACATTTCATTGTATATGTATTATACCATTATACCATTACATAATACATAGAGACTATATAATGTACAAGATAGAGGTATAGGTTAAAAAATGTATATGTTGGTATAACTTGATATGGTTGACTGGACTTTTATGCCATTCATGATTATTTCCTACCGTGTGGGGAGTTAATAGCAATTTTGTGGTTCATTTAATTATTCATGGGCGTTATTTGTTTATTTTTTTTTATTTTCTTTTTCGTTTTGTTGTGTGATTGATTTTATTGGAACTTTTACTATTCCGCGAGCAACAAGTGGGAGAGGAACATTGAAAATTTTAATAGTATTTATTTATTTATATTAGAGATCGTAAATCAAATTTTATATTGTTTAAAAAAGAAAAAAAACTAAAGCTAAGATCACTCACGGCGTCAAAAAAGTAAAAGAAAATGCTGGATACAAAAAATGGATAATTACGAATTACGTGTTATTTTTAAACATTTTTTATAAATATCAGCATCTGATTTTGATTATATTTTGGAAAAACTGAAACCCATAATAAAAAAAAAGATATTCTCATGTGAATTTCATTACATTTTAAAAACTTTTCAGAAACAATTAACACTGAACTGTCAAAAAACTTGCATGCAGCATGTAGCAAAAGTTTCAATCATTTTAATATTTTTTGTTGCATATGCAACTTTGTTTTTTGCTATTCAAACGTTGAAACTTTCCAGGTTGCACGCAATAAAAAAATCTAGTCATGCAGCAAAAAAGAATCGCAACTTTTTGTGTTGCAATTCTGTTCACACTATGCAGCACTCTAGTTTCGCATCTTTTTATGCTGCATTGCAACAAAAGTTGCAGTGTGTGATCTTAGCTTAAGAAAATATCGGAATATATTTGAATTATATTTCAAACTATTCGAAAATAAGCTTTTAATTAAGTACAGCTGAATATCAAATTATAAACAAGCATTGTTTCGCGATCCGCAGTTTAAAGAAAAAATCATATAGTAACTGAAAATCGGCCTATAGCCCATTTGTTTGATGTATAATAGAAAATAGAAAAGGAGCACAATCGTTATGATAAATATAAATGACAAAAATCGGAATGGACTCGAATTGAATCAAAATTTACGAACGTTTTACATCTACCGTACAATTTCATGTATTTGTTTTTTTCGTTCCGTCGCCGCACCGTCTCCGTTTCGTCAATATAATTAAAGCTCTATATCAGGCATGTCAAACAAGCGGCCTGCCAATACATAAATTACGGCCCGTTGAGAACTAAAAATTTTTAAATATCAAGCTTTGACACTTGAAGGTGGGAAGTTTGAACTTTTTGGTTGATGCTGACGCGAGGTGTCAAATGAAAAGCGGCAGCCGAAACCGAACGGAGATAAAACACAAGACGATCAAGACAAAGTCCCGTGTTTGCTCAATCGTTTGCGAATGAAAGGGAATTTTGGTTTTTATTCATGTAGGATGGCTATCAGATGTAAGAAACATGAATCAACTAACTTACGGACTATCGAGAATGTAAACATGTTTATACAGCTGCATGATAACATTCGAAACAAGTCCTATGTAAACATTAGTGTGCGGCCATATAGGCTCTACGCTTACTACGCGCACTTTCGAAGATGAAAGCAACGATAAATATACGCGTGTAATTACATAAATGGAAGCGGCCATATAGTCGAGTTCATTGAAAGCAGGATACGATAGAAAAAAAGAGAAGAATTGAAATTCAATTCTTCACCTTTCGCCTTTCGAAAAAGAAGGCCATGATTTCTTTTTTCAATTGTGAAGAAATTTGTATTTATTTATTGTGAATTAACTGACAAACTAGCGGAAATGTAAATGTGTTCAACAACAAGAGTGATATCCGATGTGGACACTTTTCGCTCAACGTTTTCGTTCCTATCACCGTGGTAATATTTTTCTCACTCCACGTAGAAAGCGTAGAAGCTATGTAGCCACACACTTGGCCATGATTGTAGGATGGCTATCAGTGTTAAGAAAGATAGTTAATGTAGAAAAAACGCTGACAACGATCTTGATTCAGCTAGTTTAGTTTGGATCGTCATTGAAAAAGTACAAAATAAAAAAGTTGAGTTCATTAAAATAAAATTGTTTTTAATCATTCTAAAAATCGTATTTTATTAATTTTTTGAACATTGAAAACATGCGGCCCCTAACTTAATACAAAATAGATCATGTGGCCCGTAATATCATATGAGTTTGACATGTCTGCTCTATATGATTAACTACAAAATTTATTTATATATTTATGTAGGATTGGAATACTTACGGGACATTGTCTGTTAAGGAAGCACGATAAAAGACTGGGCTTGATGCAAACCGACATCTGTCGATATTCTGGAGATATAGGAGTGGCTGAAGATATCAAGCACATTTTATGCGAATGCTCAGCTCTCTCTCGAGCTCGTAACAACTTTTTGGGTAACTATTTCTTTGGGAATTTAGGGATGCTTCAGGCGACCGACGTGAGTGGTCTAATGAAGTTTTGTAGGAAAATTAAATGCTTTGAAGAAGAATAGGTCTCCCAATAGGGTAACTCTTGATCTCGTAGAGATCACAATGGGCCCATAAGGTGCCTGGTGTTGTACGTAGTACCCCTACTCTATTTAGCTATCTACCTAACTACAAAATTTGGAAATAACATAATTAATACAGCGTTCACTCGCTAACGAGAGAGTAAAATTCTCTGGTGCGAAAATTCTTGTACAACAACTAATTGCCGCAAATTAAAAGAAAGATAACTTTTCTTTTACAAAATATTCGATTTGAAAATATATCTGATTCTATCATTTATCATCTATTTTCCCTAAACGCCATTACTGCGCACCGCCATTGTTCTTCTCTTCGGCTTGTCATGTCATCATTTGCCTTAACCACCTCATGTTTACTTCATCAATACTATACTTTATTTATTTCATCCAATGACGAATATCCCTGGTAATAAATATATAGAAAAAAATAAAAGACATATTCATGTCGGCTTTACGTTTTTCGTTTCATATAACAACCTCAGATCTTGTATATACATACATGTTACCAATACAATATCTGGAAGGGATCGCTGTTAGCAGCTCCCATGCTGAGTCCTATATTATCCTTTCTCTCTTCATCTGGATTTAGTATTTATTCTGTCCTATTCCTCCTATTATAAACAGTCTTCCTAGCATGAGAGATGTTTTCGGATACGGTTTGGAATGCGGTGTTATGTTCCATAAAAATGAATGATGTTTTTGTTTTTATCATTATTATTATTTTTTCTTGGTGAATATGTTTGGATATTTTGTTGGTATTGAGTCTTTTGTTTGCGTGTATGTAAAATACAAAAAAGGGGAATTAATATAAAGTATGTATTCGTAATTTTAAGGACAGGACCGCAGTTTATCCATTCTTTGTGATAGTTTCTTTAAAAGGAATATTTTTTTTTTTTTCATAAATACAAGAATAGTGTTTTTTCTTGCATTGGAAAATTTCATTTAAAATCATTTAAAAAATGAAACCTATGATGTTCCTATTCATCCGTCTAACATTAAATATTCACTTCCAAAAAAAACTTTCGATTTCAAATATTAAACATTCTTACATGATTTTTGCTATTGGACGAAGATGCAGGTTACTGCATACATGAAGCTTTGTGTTTAAGTATGTACACCGAGAGAAAGATTTGATTAGTTGTCAGCAAAATTGAGTTCGCTAAGAAGATGCAGGTTACTGCATACATGATGCTTTGTGGTTTAAGTACGTATATCGAAAGAAAGATTTGATTAGTTGTCAGCAAAATTGAGTTCGCTAAGAAGATGCAGGTTACTGCATACATGATGCTTTGTGGTTTAAGTACGTATATCGAGAGAAAGATTTGATTAGTTGTCAGCAAAATTGAGTTTGGTAAGAAGATGCAGGTTACTGCATACATGATGCTTTGTGGTTTAAGTACGTATATCGAAAGAAAGATTTGATTAGTTGTCAGCAAAATTGAGTTCGCTAAGAAGATGCAGGTTACTGCATACATGATGCTTTGTGGTTTAAGTACGTATATCGAAAGAAAGATTTGATTAGTTGTCAGCAAAATTGAGTTCGCTAAGAAGATGCAGGTTACTGCATACATGATGCTTTGTGGTTTAAGTACGTATATCGAGAGAAAGATTTGATTAGTTGTCAGCAAAATTGAGTTTGGTAAGAAGATGCAGGTTACTGCATACATGATGCTTTGTGGTTTAAGTACGTATATCGAAAGAAAGATTTGATTAGTTGTCAGCAAAATTGAGTTCGCTAAGAAGATGCAGGTTACTGCATACATGATGCTTTGTGGTTTAAGTACGTATATCGAAAGAAAGATTTGATTAGTTGTCAGCAAAATTGAGTTCGCTAAGAAGATGCAGGTTACTGCATACATGATGCTTTGTGTTTAAGTATGTACACCGAGAGAAAGATTTGATTAGTTGTCAGCAAAATTGAATTTACAACACATTATTTGAAACTTATTTTTACTTATTTTCATAATAAGAAAATTGGCTTTTCGGACAACATTTTAAAGCTGTTAAAGGTTATCCCAAAATTCACACAAGAAGTAATTTTAATAGAAAACACAGGTTTATAATTAAAAATTGTAAATTTTTTATTGATTCATAAAGTACACAGTATAGGGTTATGTATGGAATTGCATATCGGCTAAGTAATCTCCGCGACTTTGCTGGCACCGTATTGCATAATTTCATAAATGTGGCTGAATTTCGTTGAGATACAGGGCTCAATTTCCTCCTTCGTGGCGTGGGTGGTAGTGAGCTTGTTGGCATAAATCTTGGATTTCAAAAAATTCCAAAGAAAAAAGTCCAACGGCATGAAATCGCATGATCTGGACAGCTAATTCTGATCAGCAAAACAGGTAATTGCACGACCAGTAAATGACTCATCCAGCAGTAATTGAATTCTTTCTCGGGTTGTATGGCATGTGACACCATCTTGTTGAAACCACATATCGTCCACATCCATATCTTGCAATTTAGGCTAAAAAAACTGGATTATCATGTCGCGAGCACCATTAACTGTTATTGCCTGAACAGCCGCATTGTCGAAGAAGAATGGTTCAATGATGCCGCGAGGCCAAAATCCGCGCCAAAACAGTGATTCGTTTTGGATGCATTTGTTTCTCAACAATCATTCGTAGATTTTCTGAAACCTAAATGCAACAATTTTGCCGATTAACCAAGCCATCAAGATGAAAATGAGCCTCATCGCTGAAGATGATTTTGTTCGAAAAATCAGTATTATTTTTAAAATATTACCCAACAATGTAAATGCGTTGTTCTTTCGCGTAGCGAATAATAACCCTGAACTGCTGCCAGTTGTCACGCTGTATTTTTTTTCCTTGGCATCACTTAATCGCAGAATTGGCGCAAGCTTCAAATTGTTACAACTAACTAATAACTTCACAATTTTTCTTTGTATGTATTTTTCAATTAAATGTCTACTTACTAGGTGGGGTGAAAAGTAACCTCCTTGATCGCGCTGCTACCGCAAAAAAGGTTATGGTGTCTTGAATTCCGTTCATATTTAGGCAGACATGCCAAATTTCAGTGCGATACTGTCTTTAGTTTTGTTTTGACAGCTGATTGTTGTTGACGTGTTTGGCATCACGATTTTCGTTCTCTCATAAAACATTATTTTTTGAGAGGCAAAACGGCGAAGGAAACAAAAGAAAAGTTGGATAAATATTATGGGGCTAATGCTCCGTCAGATTACACCGTCAAATATTGGTTTCGAGAGTTTCGTGGTGGCCGCAACTCCACTACCGATCAAGTCCGCAGCGGCAGGCCCTCCGATGCGGTTACAGAGGACTGTCATGGCATACTCTTCGTGGACTACCTCGAAAAAGGAAAAACCATCAACAGCGAGTATTACTCTGCATTATTGGAGCGATTGAAGGCCGAAATCGCTGCAAAACGGCCTCACATGAAGCGAAAAAAAATTTTGTTTTTGCAAGACAATGCACAAGAGCATCGCAACCACGGCTAAAATCAATGACTTACGGCTCCAATTGCTGTCGCATCCACCGTATTCGCCCGATTTCGCTCCCTCGGACTATTATCTCTTCCCAAACCTCAAAAGATGGCTCATCAATAAAAAATTCAGCTCACGCGAGGAAATCATCGACGCCGCGGAGGAGTATTTTGCAAACCTTCCGGAAAATTACTTTTCGGAGGGGATCAAGAAGTTGGAAAATCGCTGGAATAAGTGTATGGAGTTAAAAGGAGACTATATTGAATAAAATAAAAAAACATTTAAAAAAATTTTTTTTCATTCCCAAGGAGGTTACTTTTCATCCCACCTAGTATATGGAAGAAAATTCTCTATCTCTCGTATTTTTTATTTATTTTATATATGTTATAAAACCTGGGCACTTAACCTGAGTACCACGCGGAACTCTTGGGTTTCGCGAATGAAATCTATAAGATTCTTACAATAACGAGAAGATTACTTGAAGGGAAAACTGAAGACTACTTGTATTATAAAATCTTTGTTATATATGAACTTTTATGAGTGTCCTTATTTTCTTTCCAATAAGGGTGTATAATCCCTTATTTTATTGTCATCGTGTATTATTTTAGTAATTTTCTTTTATATTTATTTTTTTTCTTCCAGTGTCAGCAAGTTTATCACAATCACATCATCATAATTCGGATAAAGATGGTAAAAAGAAACATACACGACCAACATTTAGTGGACAACAAATTTTTGCATTGGAAAAAACCTTTGAACAAACAAAATATCTGGCTGGACCAGAACGTGCCAAATTAGCATATGCCTTAGGAATGACAGAATCACAAGTAAAGGTAAAAAAAAAAGAATGAATTTTCGCATTTCTATAATTAAAATCTTATTAGAAAAAAATGATTAGGAAAAGTCTTTTATAATTTCTTAATTTTATTAATACTACTACAAGCGATTTATGGAAAAGAGCTGAAGAAAAGAGAAGACAGTTTTTCTTGTATTGTATGAAAATTCTAAATGATTTTTAATAGCTTCTAAAAGTATTTCCCGACAGCTCTTAGCTTAAGAAACATACCAAAGAAAATACACTATCAATAGATACACTAGAAGTTTACTACTCTATCTTTCTAAAACAAATTTGACGCGTTTTCCACTATATTCCAGCTACATTGAACAACAAGATTGTAGCCAAATTTTTGATTAGATATTTAGTTCCACATCTAACTAGATGATCTAGTGTCATTCTCTCTTTTTTTATAAAGTGGATTAATTCTTACCTTTCTAGTAGATGTTATTGGATTCTCTTCCATGCTATTGAGTCTGATCCTTATATTGCCCATTTTACAGTCCCGCAAGGTCATTTAGTTCCTATTTAATTCATTATCGCTATTAACGATGTCACGTCCATTACTGAGAACTCTGACATTACAATCTACACTGACGATATGAAAATTTCCAAAGTAATCTCTTCTTCACAGGATTGCTATTTGCTTAGGCTGATGTTGGTAAATTTACTTCTTGGTGTACAAATAATGACTTATCACTTAATATTAATAAGTGTCAAACAATAACATTTACGCGGAAACGTAGCAAAATCATATTTCATTACACTTTATTAGAAAACTTAATTTCAAGAGTTGATTTTATTAGTGATTTAGGTGTTATTTTTGATGGCGAGCTTATGACAACGGAAATTGATACTATTGTTAATAAAGCTTCGGCAGTGTTGGGATTTGATTGGCATTTCTCAGCTAAATATACAAAACTCAATATGTTTTCTTCATATTCACGTGTCCATCATAAACTCAGTGCATTTTCTTCTCTTGAAGGCATTGAAATAATGTATAAATAACATCATCTCGTGCCACACGGGATGCGGAACTCTAAACTATATAATTTGGCGTTAATACTCGTACTTAGTTTCTAGCAAAATTGCCATAATTTAAATTTTTTTCTTGTTTGTGAAAATAGGATTTAATTTCACGAAAAACTATCTTCAGCTATAAGGCCAACTTCACATTAAAAAAGAAGATGTAGTAAAATTATTGCATTTGAGAGGAATAAAATCCTTTTATCATTGCACAAATTACTATAGTTTATAAACAGTGTTGACAAGTCAAAGCTTCCATGAAAACTAAACGAAAATACGACTTTTAAGATTAACAAAGCTGCAATCTAACTAGTATTGCTTTTTTCTGTTTATCCAACTAGAAATTAGCTTATTGTCGTACTAGATTTCTAGTTTATTCGTTTGATAGATTTCTAGTTCTGATAATGATGTTGTTAATCTACCTTCAAGATGTCAGCTTAAGCCCCGCCGCACACTTGAGCTAAACTTCGTCGCCTGGTCATTAGCGATACGGACTAAGCTCGTTCTCGTAGTTCAGGCCTCAACTACGCGAACAAGATTCGCTGGCATCGCTGACACTAACTTATACGTACTTTCGGTACGTTTTCGCTCTTCGTAAGAACCCTATCTACCGTATTATAGTAGGGGTCACCTGTACATCATATAAAGTATTCGAACAATAATACCTACTAATAGGTACTAAGTTGCGCTTTTAAAAAATATAAAAATATATATTTTTTTTTTTTAGAAATTCAGCGACTTCAAAATCTGTAGGCCCAATTTTTTACTGTCACTAGGCTTTATTACCATTATATGACAAGAAGATAATATATAAGGGGTACTCATTAATTGTTGTAAGTTGAGTTTGTATTAGATGTTTTCTCGGCAAAGTAGCCGATACAGATTTTTGCTTAGGACATCGTTATGTTAAAAGAGTTGCCCTTACTATTTCCCGAATGATTATTGTGGCAAATCCACTTACTTTTGAGATACCACCTCAATTTAAACCGAAAACTGAATACCCCCTTACATACATATATATTCGTTATCCTTTTCTTTTAAATTTCGCTGAATAATTTTAAATTTGTTCCCTCATCACCACACTGGGTTTTCTCATGTCTTTTGGGGATATATAGTATACAAAACGGATTCCCTTTTTTGAGGAAAGAATATTTGCATATTTATTGGAACAAATCCAAGTGGATTTAAAAGTCTCAAATTCAAATCTCCTAGCCTGTTTCGGTTCTATACAATCATGTTTTTTTTCCCTATATACAAAATACGTTGTTTGTTTGGTTCTTTTTTTTTTTGGTATAACTTACGTCTATCGCCACCCAATTTGAGAAGTTTAAGATTTAATTTGGTTGCGGTTATTTCGCTTTTTTTTCGCTTTTTTTTTCGGTAGATATAAAGAATACGTTTCTGTCATCATTCTTGTTCATAGTATGAATTTTCCAATTTTCATTTATACAATATTTTTTCTGTCCTTTGATGATGATATGACATTTATCTATCTAATCATTTTTTGGTGTCCCCTCCCTCTAAAAACGACATCATTCTTGAATTCTCTAAAGAACAACCCATCAATAAATTTCTTTCGCTTTGGGATTTTTCTCCGAATTTTCCCTGTATTTATATTACGATATACAATATATGTCGTCAACATAGTTACCACACACGTGGCAGTATTTTAATTCAAATTAGGCCTAATCCTAATTTTAATTGGGTTTTCTGATACTGTGTAACTTTTTAAAAGTGTTTTAAAGCTAATCAAAATATAAATTAAGTATATACAAAAAATATGCTCATGCATTTTGGGTATTTTTCGCGCGTATATTAAAAATATTATAATCTTGGATTTTAAGCGTTTGAAGAACTTTTTTTATTCTTTTTCATTAAGTGATGAGTTAAGGATAAAAATGTTTTAATTTTGTCACAGATACGATATTAGAATTAATTGAAAAAGTATTTGGAAAATTTCGACATAAAACTTATAAACTGTGCCATAGGAAGAGGAGTTCCAAACGAAAGCTGCAGTTGTATAGGCTGGTCAAATTTGAGTTTCCTATATTGGCAGCACTGGAAATCAAGCAGCTGCTGGTAAGCACTTGTTTTCAAAGTGTCAAATGTCAGTTTACAACAACACATTTATGAAATGGATTGCTTAACCACCGCTCAACGCGATAAAATTGGTAACAACTCTGATTTTTCAAAGAAAATCCTCTTCTCTGATAAGACACATTTTTCGCCTCTCTGAATTTGTTAATAAGCAAAATGACTCCATATGGTGAGATGAAAATCCTCATGAGAATCATGAGACTCCATTACTTGACCAAAATGTGTCTGTTTGGTGCGAATTATGGTCAGGCGGCGTCATTGGGCCTTACTTTTTTCAAATCGATCAGGGTCAGACAGTAACAGTCAATAACGAGCGATTATTTCTGACACGAAATCGAAGATATTGATGTGGAAGACATGTGGTTTCAACAAGACGACGAAACTTGCCACACAGCGGATACAACGTTGGATGTTTCGCGTGAAAAGTTTGCAGGTCGCATTATTTCACGTTTTGGTGGCGTCAACTGGTCGCCAAGATCAACCAAGCGACTGAACGCTGTTGGGTTTCTTTTTATGGGGTTACGTTAAAAGTTGTGTCTACGCCAAAAAACCCGAAACATTGGAGCACCTACTGCCCGAAATTGACGAAAAGGTCATCGAAAACTGTCTCGAAAGGATCTGCTGTGCTGCAGAAAGTCCAGAGGCGGCTATTTAATTGATATTATTTTTCATAATTAATAAAATACATAACATTTGTGATTAACAAAATAAAATAAGCATATTTCGTTAAATTTGTTCGGAAACTGAAGTTGGATCACTCTTTTTACAACTCATTGTCCACGCATCAAGCTGTCTTTATACCACTGTGTTCAAAAAGTAAGGTGAATTTTGTTGTAAAATTAAAATTTTTTATTTATTCTTCCAAATCGATTTCGTCCCCCTCAAAATAATCTCCCCCAGCTACAATACACTTATGCCAACGTTTTTTCCAATCTTTGAAGCATGCTAAAAACTCGTCCTCAGGTATAGCCTTCAATGCGCGTAGCGATTCACGTTTGATCTCTTCAGTCGACTCAAAAAGATTTCCCCGGAGTGGTCTCTTGAGTTTTGGGAACAGCCAGAAGTCACACGGTGCTAAATCAGGCAAATACGGTGATTGTGGAACTCTTTTTCGAAAAAATTGAGAAATTTTGGCACCAAACGCGATTTAACTCTTCGGAGGCACAAATGATCCTTCAAAATTGCACTGATCCAATTGATATTGCAAACATGTCGGCAAGGTCTTGAATTATTAATCGACGATTTTCGAGCACCAATTCTTTGATTTTCTTGATGTGTTCCTCATCAATTGACGTCGATGGTCGTCCAGAGCGTTCCAAGACATCAACACATTCTCTGCCTTCTTTGAAGTCTTTGTACCATTTGTAAACATTTTTCTGTGACATAGTCTCGTCAACGGTGGAAATTTCATTCCGCAAGCAAAATTTAATAGCACTTCTTTGCTCAACAAAATTCCACATTGTAAAAATCGCCAAATTCACTTTTCTTTGTTCACAAAACCAAGCGTAAACTAAAAACTAATGATGATATTGTCATGTAATTTGTCACAGATGTCACAAACAGTCCTACCAACTCGATTCGGTTAACGCGGGAAGTTTAAATTAAAAATTGACCTTACCTTTTGATCGTAGTAGTATAATCACGATTTCTATCTTTCCATTTTAGTGAATAGTGTGAATCCATCTTAATATTATCCCAAAATAAATGTAAAAAATCAATGAACCAAGTAACAAAAACTAAGAAAAAATTCTTCAAAAATTTTGTATTATACATTTTTAGCCACAAAAATTAGAATTCTTTCTTCTTCTTCTTTTTGTTTGTTTGTTGATAAATATCAACCCTTATCGAAATTGTGACTTTCGAAATCAGTCAGAGGGAACATTAAAAATTCACTTAAAAAACATCACTCAACTGCGGATAAGATTTATTGGAGTTATTAAAAAAAGACCAACAAAAAAAAACCAATCTGATTGATCCGCAATAAAATGATGACAAGTCAAAGAAATTCCATAAAACTTTAAAAGATTTCTCTTCTTCGGTTTTTTGTCCAGCGTTTTTGTGCACCGGTTTTTTTTCTTCTTCTTCGACAAATATTTTGTGAAGATTTCACCTCATTTTTATGATTTTACAAAATAATGCTTTTTATGACCACCGCGTCGTCGCCAATGTATATTGTTTAAATGTATTTTTGTTGGCGATTGTATTTCTTGTGTTGTTAGTCAATTCAAAAAACCAAAAAAAAAAAAAAATAAACCCGAAATAACCTTAAAATAATGACAAATTCGTAAATCATAAATAAAAATTTCGAATTTTACAAAAAAAAAACGAACGAATAAATCGAAAAGGTGCACGCATAACTTTAGACTATGCTTAAGCAACTTCGCGTTTAAACGCGAAGTTCGTTCCATTTTATTTTTAAGCTGAGTTTAGATGAAACGCGTTCATCAAACATTATAGTATAAACAGAATGACATATCTACAACGGATTCCACACTTTTGGTTTTCAGATTATTTTTAAAATAGTTCGTCGTGGATCCGTCGTGATCTGTGTGGTCTAATTGAAAACATATATATTTGAAATTTTAATGCGTCGTGAATCCGTCGTGGATACGTCATTCTGTTTCCAACATTAGTCCAAACAATTTACCGATCCATACGTAACTAAAGCTCTATACACTACACTTGTTAGACCACTATTTAAATAAGCCTGTCAAGGGTGGTCACCCTATCATACGATTCATATTAATAGAATTGAATTCACTAACGTAAATTCATACGCTTCGCGTTACGAAATTTACCCACTACAATTACCACCTTACCAGGGCTGGTTGAACTTAATTGGTCTGAACTGTTTGGAAAAGCACCGCAAGGTGGCTGAAATATTGTCGGAAATATTTATACTCTCCGCTTTCTTGCGGAGTTATCTCTACATATCCGCTCACGGTCTTTACTTTCTGTTGAACTGTTTAAAATTTATTTTTATCGTACTTCAATTATGGGCGTCGTGAGCCGATTGCTCGTTTGCTACGTGAATTTAATATTAACGCTCCTATTTTTGATTTTTGCACTAGTTGAATTTAAAAAGGCGTTATTTGGTATCATTTCCATGATTAATTCACCGTAACTCACTATTTATGCAGTAATCACTTCTGTGGAACTCTAATATTTGCTCCACGCCCACATATTTTTTTTTTTACTTGTACAATTAAGCAGTAAGTAAAGAAATAGATCGAATTCTTCGAGTTTTCGACTCTACTCATGTTTTATTTCGCGTTTTCCAGCATTCATAAAGCAAAGTTCGTATCTCGGCACCAGAACAAAATTAATTGATTTTGTTTGACTTACATATTAATGGATTTTATTTTGCAACCTGGACAAGTGACTCTCAGTGTACGATTGACTAATAATCGGTTGTAAAATTTTAAAAAGTCTTCTTACTGACATTCGGTTAGTTTCGTTGGTTATCCTCTCATGCAGTTTCTTCATTTGATATGCAATTGTCAGAAGTACCTACTAATTTTTAACCAGTTCACCTAGCAGTACGAAACTCTTTATCATTTTGCATCTTCATCAGACGATCTATTCTCTTCATGTGAAGTTCTCTATTATTATCATTACTTACTTATTATTACTTTTTCTCGTAAACATGATAACTCTTAGCGCAATTATCTTTTTGATAACGCTCCTCTACATAGAGTTAGTTGTATTACTGACTCGGTTTCATATCATTGGAATCCGTCAAACGTGTGCTTTTACGTTTTGCTTTGTGTAACCTACCATGGAATGATCCTTCATTGTTGGCACCTTACAATGAGAGGCTAAAGTTGTCAAGTTTGCATTCTCTGGAAAAGTGGCGTAAATGCTAATGCACAAGTTTTTCACTTTTGTATCAAAAAGTTTGAACTGATAAAACATTTATATAATTCCTAACAACGAATGACTTTATTATGGAAATTAATCCATATTTTGGCTTAATCTGAGCTGTTATTATTAAAATAATTCAAATCACTGTAAAATGTAAACCGTACATCTTGCAATACTAAAATTTGACACGAATGTTGCTTGACATACTGTCTGTCAGTAGTAAAAATTATTTGTTGGTGAAAAGACGCGTTCTTATTTTTTGTACAATGGACCACAAGAAAACAGGGTGAAAAAGATTTGACTCGTGAATGGAACCGTTTAAGCTAAGATATCGCGCGAGCATCGTGTGTATCGTTTAAAAAGAGATTGAAGCTGATGGTTAAGACAAAAGGCGGTTGCATATCATTCGAATAATTGTAGAATTAACTATGGTATGTAAGCTATCATTTCCATAAATTTTAATAAAAGTGACCAACAAAAAAAAACTACAGCATTTTTAAATCCACACAATTCTGTTGCCGGATCCGGTATATATGTCCACATTAAGCAATTCATTTAATTTAAGTAAGGTTATGTTGAAAAATATTATGATTTAAATTTTTGATAAGAGGATTCCGAATGCATGAAATAAGCATGTTCGGAAATAGATTTATGATTTTTGAACCAATCAAACAAACAAAAAACAAATAAAGTGTTATGGAAACATGCATTCCACATCTAAACTCAGCCTTATGGAAGTGAAAATTTATCATTTTGATAGTAATAAAATACATACCATATACATAGACAAATCTTTGACATATGTATATATATATAGAAGTCATTAAAAATTGTACATAAGCCTAGAGATGAGAAAACAATGGCGGATCGAAGGTATTTCTTCTCCTGCGGAAAGGTATTAAAATGATATATGATGGTAACCCAAAATAAAAATGGACCCAGACTTGATTCCTTCTGATGACCGAATGATATATTACTCTTTTTTTTATTAATGTTTCATTTTTTTCTTCTTCTTTTCTTCTTATTATATATTTTATTATTTATTATTACTATTATTACTTTGACTTTGGTGATTAAAAATCAATTTTCATTTAATTTAATTTTTAAATGGAATTTTTTTTTTTTTTTTTAATCTCTTCATACCATTTTTGTTTTTCTTTCTTAAACATTTTTCTTTTCTTTTTTTTTTTTTTTTTTCTTTAACTAATTCGAAATTAATGAGAAGATGCGATGTGATGATTTGTTGTGTCGCCGAAAAAGTTTTGTTCTCTTTGTAAAATAAAAAGTTTCTGAAAAAAACGAGAGGTTAGTTTTCCTAAAAAGAAAACTTTTTAACACTGTGCTACACACTCACTAAATGAACTATTTCTTATAGGTTCCACTGCTCATTGTGCGTTCCACATTAACACGTAATATAAAGAGTCTTTCAAAAGGGACATAAAAATTTTGTATCTTTATATGAACGTACCCTTAAACATTAATAGTGACCTGTCAATGTCAAAACGTAGATTAAAGTCAACATTTTCATCATGGTGAAGTTCACGAAATTATTAAAAATTTGCTACAGAAATTCCGAGTGGGTGGTCGCAACTTTAAGAGCACTTACTCCAATTTCCGGCCATGATAATCGTCCCACCCGACAGGCTGTGCGTGCTATAGTGGATAAATTCGAATGAACATTTTCACTATTGAATATTCCAGTGCCAACGAGACGACGTACCGCTGGCGGCAATGAAAATATCGCAGCCGTAAGTGAATCAATTTAAAATGAGCCTAATCAGTCCATTTCACGTCGTTCTCAAGAATTGGGCATATCTCAAACGTCATTGTGGCGTATTTTGCGAAAAGATCTTGGCTTACACCCTTACAAGATCATATTGACTCAAGAACTGAAGCCACTTGACCATTTGAAGCGCCGAAACTTCTCCGTTTGGGCTCTGGCAAAGTTTGAAGAATTTCATCAAAAAATCATCTTCAGCGATGAAGCTCATTTCTGGCTGAATGGTTTCGCCAACAAGCAAAATATGCGTTATTGGACAGCAACAAACCCACATGTGCTTCAAGAAACACCATTGCATCCACAAAAAATCACTGTATGATGCGGTTTACATGCCGGAGGCGTGATTGGGCCGTATTTTTTCGTTGATGCGAACGATCGCCATGTTACCGTCAATGGAGAGCGCTACCGTGTCATGTTGGAGGATTATTTTTGCCCAAAATTAGATGAAATTGATGTCGGCGATATTTGGTGTCAACAAGACGGCGCTACAAGCCACACAGCACATGTTACAATACATTTGAAGGAGAAGTTTGGTTTGTTATGTCCTTAATGAAAGACCCTTTATTTATGTCAACTGAAAATGAAGTTTGAAATATCTTGAAATCTGTTCTCAAATCTCTGTATCAAATCATAAAGCAAAGGCTGCATATTTGATTGACAGCGAGCGAATGATCTTAACTTTATATTATATCTTTAAAACTGAAATGAACAGCCTTAATAATCGGTCTTTAAAAAGTTGTAATAAAATTTTAAATGACTAGAACGCAATTTATGTATATTTCAGTGTATAAATTCCTTGTTTCTATGCGTTTTCAAGATTACAACGTACGAAACTGTTGCTCCGGTATAGACCGATCACTAGAGTTACAACGAGCTAAAAGGAAATACAGTTCATGATAGGTAACGAACTCTCAATTACTTTTAAACTGCTTCCGTTGCAACCGTTTCGGCACAAAATGTTGCTACTTGTGTTATTTGTTGCATAAATTGTTACAACTTTTTCAAATAACTTTGCTAATCGAATTGAAAATAATTACTAAAAAAAATATTTCTAGAAAAATTTTCAAATTCCCAGATTGAACCGGAAAAATTCTATATAGAACCGGAAAATTGATGACAAAAACCAGAGTTTCGCGGTGAAAATAGATATAGTTTGCAACCGCGCGAAAATTGATAATATTTAGTGTCATATTGACAAGTTTTATATACCGGAATCACAATCCTTTAAAATACAGTAACTGACAATCGGCCTATAGCCGATTGGGTATGGCAGAATTGGGACTGAAAAACACTCAAAACTAACAATATTTTAAAGATTTTTCTGCCTAACATTTATTTCTTCTTTTTCAAATTTGCTCCAATTTGTAGGTATCCTAGGCCCTCACAGCATAAAATAATTCTAAAAAATTTATTCAAATCAGTATATTAGTTTTTTAAGTACATCTTCTACGACTATTTCTTTCTCCATTATCCTTGAACCGATTTTAGTCAAATTTAACATATTACTTATGTAGTCAACGTGAAAATAAATAATGTTAACGTATGTGGTTGTTTCACAAATTTTCCGATTATATTTGAAAAACCATTACAAAAAAATTACAAAACCTTCCGGTCACCCTGGTTTTTACTTAATAACTTCGCTCTCCGTCGTGCTGAAATGCAATACCAAATTGAGTTAAGGAATAACTAACTCGCATTGTAAATTTCATCAAAATCGGATGACATGTTTTTGAGTTATCTTGTACATGGACGGACTGACGGATGGATATGAATAAATCGATATAACTTTGGATTCTCTACACATCGATACCATTGAAACCATTTTTGGATGCTTTATAAATATAGTAAAAAAAAAACTAGTAGTAGTACTTACCATAGGTCGTAAAAATACAAATATTGTTAACTGTCATAGAAAAGGTTAACACTTAATAAACCAATATAAAATGAATTTGCAGATACTGCGTCCACAAGTATTATACCGGGTCCGGCAATTAAAGTGTCAAAGGGTAAACACGCTGTAATTTTCTTAATCGATGGAATATCTGATTCCAATGGTATCATTGATCAAGTTTAAAAGAGGGCTATTTAAATTTGAATTTCCGATAGTACCAAAATTGGCAATTGAAGTGTCAAAGTTTAAAAACACTGAAATTTGTTTGTTTATTGATCGGTTTTTATTAAAATTTATGGAAATGGTAGTTTACTATATAATAATACATAGTTAATTTTACAATTATTCGAATGGTATGTAACCGCCTTTTGCCTTAACCACAAGCTTGAATCTGTTTTTAAACAATGCACACGATGCTCAGACGATGTCTTGGATTAAACGGTTCCATTCACGAGTCGAATCATTTTCTAAACCAGCCAAAGTTGTGTGTTTTTTTGCAAGTCGCTGCTTATAAAATTCCCCAAATGGAATAATCCAACGGATTCAAAACTGGTGAATTTCGATGTTTGACTTTCAAATCAAATGAAGCGCAACAATTGAATTTCGTTTAAGGTCTATTGTACAAAAAATAAGAAACGAGTCTTTTTACCAACAAATAATTTTTACTACTTACAGACAAAATGTCAAGCAACATTCATGTCAAATTTTAGTATTGCAAGATCTGCAGTTTATATTTGACAGCGATTTGAATTAGACGGACCCGGTATATAAAATAGTAGTTATAATTTCATCTTTTTAACTTTTTTTTATAATAATACTTCTTCAAATTGTCTTTCTTTTTGATTTTTATTGTATTAAAATGACAAAATTCATGTACTTAACTTTATTTCACGAATAGAAAGTGAGATATTAGTCTTTACTACTCTTTCTAGTCACTTTAAACGTGCACATTAAAGATACAATAACATTTTTTGTATCTAAAAAGAAGCAAAACAATGGTAACAAATAATATGACTATATTACGACCAAAAAGCTAAAAAAATTTTCTCCATTAAATTGTGATCCATCAATCAACGAAATAAAATTAATCAATTGAATAAATATATGATGGCCGACGGTGCGATTGAGAGTTAACTATTCGAAACAAGGAGGCGAAGGCGAAATTTTTTTACAATAAAATAAAAATTATCATTTAGGCCTCGAGGCTATATGAAATCTTTGAGGTTATATATACACATTGTCTATAGAAGTGCTTTTATTAAGACTGCGTTAATTTCTTTTTCTTAATTTTTTCGTCTTTATTTTCAGAGAACAAAACAAGAAAAATAAAATAGAAATAATTAATGTTATATAAAAAAAAAAAATGACTAATCATATTTATCAGTGATTGGCAACCTTAAAGCCAATCTCCACACAGCCGACATCCTATTCTGATAAAAGTAAGGGATGCACTTATGCAAAATTTAGTTAAACAGAAAGGGAGAAACAATCATCCTACGAATTTTGACGTCTTCTGCATCTGATTTTTCATCTGCCAGATGATTCCCCTCAAAAGCAGAAGAACATGTTTATCTGATTTAATGGAACTTCATCTGCGTTTGCATACTCTCACAATAATCACACACGATACCGTCGCACACTACCAATTTTTCTAAATTTTGTGGGGAAACTCTGATGTTTTTATTCGATCAATCCTAGCGAAAATTACAAAAGTCCATCTCTTTCTAGTTTTCTGATTTTTACTGTCAGAATAGGATGTCGGCTGTGTAGCGATTGGCAACCTTAGTATATAGTATGTCAAATCAGTTGCGACATCATTTTGAAATGTGCACTAATTGCATAAACCACCAAGTTTCAAATTAATTGTTAGTCTGTTATGTGAAGCTGTTTCCCCGACACTAATACCGGCAACTGTATATGCTATAGCGCTCATTGTGTTAGTTGCCGAATTGACAAAAAGTCTTGAAAGAGTCTGTCGAGATAATAGAAATTTAGTATTTTACAACATCGAAACGAGAAACCAAATATGGTCTTTGAATTAGTGTGGACAAGCAAAAACTGATACTGATTGGCCGAAGATCTAAAGTTCTGCTGTGACTCGACCACAAAACCCTTAAGACCATTGTGACATTACACTATTCCATGAACGAACATATGTGAGTGGCAGAGAGACCAACATGTGGAGCCTGTCTGGAGGAAAGTCAATCAACAGAACACTTTTCGAGTGAATACTTGCCGTTTTTAAAACTTGCACTTGCTACACTCGGTGCGTACACTCTGAGTAAGGAGCTAACTACAATGTTGATCTTCATCAGAAGGAATTGCCAGTTCGAGGAAAAGATTTAAACTCTCAACCAATTTTAGGAGGGCCCCTTCAATACAATATTATATTCTCCAGTCTCTATTTTTAACTTCTATACGAAGTATATAAATATTCCAGTAACTTGATCGAAAAATTTGCAAATCTCGACGTTTTATAAGATTCTAAATCGTTTGCAATCATTTTTAACCAATGTCTGTCTGTCTGTACGTCTGTCGATCTGTCTGTCGTGTACAAGATTGCGGCCGTATTTTTGAAGCAATTTCCATGAAAATTGGTAAAAGCGGTTTTCTCCTCATGAGAACCATTTCATCAGAAGTTGGGTTTGATTGGACTAAAACTTCGGGAAGACGCCGCACAAAAATTCAGTTTTTTGTGTTTTTACATTACAGGGTATTGTAACGTTATTTATGGACCGATTTCAATGAAATTTGGCATGAAACACTTTTTCAATAAAATAAGAACAATTGTGTCCAAAAATCAATTGAATCCGATTACAACGTTCGGTAGCTGACGAACAAAATTCGGATTTTTTTGTATAAAATTTGAAGCATAACTTTGGGTTAATTAAATAATCATTTGATTATCCACCAAAAAAAAAGCACAGTATTTTATTTTCTTAAGTTTTCTACAATTTAAATTACACCGAATAAAAGGCGTAAAAGCGTCATCATGTGGAAAATGACATCCTTTTCTTTTCTCTAGAAATCTCTCGTCGTTATATATTTCATTTGGCGTACAAATCCTTATATAAAATAGATAACGTTTATTTTAAAATACAATCTAGAAAAAAAAACCGAACCGCACATCGAAATCATGCCGCTGCGAAAAAGGACATGATTAATGATGTACGAATAAATCGCTTGTTTCTGATTTAAAAAATAAAAAAGGATATTCTAGAATGAAGAAATGTTATCTATATCCCGAAATATATAATATAATTTAGATAGAAGATATTTTTAAACTTTACGAGAGACAGAGTAATATTGTAGTATACCAAAAAATGATTCTGACATGGATAACAAGAATAATTAAGCTTTTACACCAAAACGATAGACCAAATCCTATTCGTATATATCAGGAACGAAGCGTCCTGTTTTTCTTTCTTTCTTAGAAACAATACAATATATTGGGACAAGGAAAAGGTTCGCGGGGTTTTTTTCCAATAGATGGCTCTAGAGTCGCATAACTTTAGTTTCCAACCCTATCAAGTTATACTAAAGCGCGCTTGAAAGGTGATATTTCATAGAATATTTTTAAAAAAATGGGGATAATTGGGTTTTGAAAATTACCCAAAATTATCAAAAAATTCGTAGTGTTTTATGATGAAGATACTCTATCAGCAGTACGTAAATGGTTTGTTCGTTTCCGCTCTGAAGATTTCGGTGTTAAAGATACGCCTCCGCGCTCTGGTAAACCAATCATTCTAAAAGTCGGTGAAATTCTCCAAAAAATTGAGGAAGACCGGCACATTTCATCTTATGACATTTTGCTGAGGAACTAAAGATTGATCAAAAAACAGTTTTGAACCATTTTGCGTAAGGCTGAATACAAAAAGAAATTCGATATTTGGGTTCCATATAAATTAACAGTGAAAAATTGAATGGACCAAATTTTCATCTGCGAATCGCTGCTGAAATGAAACGAAATCGAGCCATTTTTGAAAAGATTTATAACTGATGATTAAAAGGGCATAACATATGACAATATTGTGCGAAAAAGATCGTGGTCTAAGAATAATGAAGCTGCACAAACGGTGACAAAGCCAGGACTAACGCCACGTAAAGTAATGCTTTATGTTTGGTAAGATTGGAAGGAAATCGTGCATCATGAACTGTTCTAACCACATCACACATCTTTAATGACTAGGCAAAAATTGAGATAGCTTGGCTGTGAAGTTTTGATGCATCCACCGTATAATCCGGACCTTCCTCCGTCCGGCTATCATTTGTTTCGGTCTTTGCAGATTTTTTTTATTTGAGGTCAAGCTGACTTCAAAAGAAGCCTCTGAAAATCAATTGGTTCCGTTTTTCAACCAGTAATTCAACAGATGGTTTTACCAGAAAAATGGCAAAAGATTATTGATCAAAACGCCACATATTTGGTTTAATAAAATTCATTTGAAATGTAATATAGTAAAAATCTGTTGGAATTTTCGTGAAAAAACGTCACATTTCAATCCATAATTTGATCCTTACACATGGTACACAATATCATTAAAGTGACATGTCACTTTGTAGTTTACGATCTATTTACATTTACACCAATTTTCGATCATTTTTTCGCATATTTTAGGCTCTATCTCGGCTGTAATATTATAGATGTTGTCCTTAAACACCAAGGGTTTGAGGACTATTGGCATAGACGTTCCCATTTGTATAACCCAACTTGTTAATATCTAATCAATATTTTCCAATTCCCGTCACAAAAAGTCAGTTATCAGTCAGTTTACTATTTGTGTGGGTTGTGTAGTGATATCCTAAATGGTAGACTTTCAACTGAGGATATATTAAAAAATATGTGCGAAATATTTGACAGTTAATACAAATGACAAGACTGTGAAATTCGTATAACATTTGTACTGTAAAGCAAAGAAAAGTAAAATTGTGAAGAACCGAGACTTGGATTTGAAACTAGGATCTCATCAGTTTCTAGAAACGAGATCTCAACCAACTAGATCATTCTACAGTGTTCTTACTAGTCTGTTCAATTTGCCTTTTCTCTAATATACTCATTATTCTCAAACATTACAACTGCTTTTCTATATAACCTCTCAATTGTTGTATTATAAATCAGTTGTATTTCATTTTATTCCTACAATACGTTAATCTGAATGAATTGAATTTTAATTTTCTACTTGATTTTTTCTACGAAAGCACTGTTTCTCTTCAAATATATGGACGCTTTGTCTCTGGTTTATATCATTTTCGAAATAACCAAAAAAGGATACAATTTTAATCTTGGAAATATCAGAGCTCACAGTGCTGTAAAATATCCCATTTACATATATAGAAAGGGTTGAGGTTCAAAATTAAAGTGTATCGACTAGAATTGTATATATTGTATATATGTATTTTATAAAGTTGATTCGGTTTATTCATTCTTATGTGTATATATCTATGAAATAAGTAAATTCAAGTCGGTATAAAAGATTTCGGCCTTAAGATAATTTTTTGATAAATTATCTTTTTATAAGAAAGTTTGTTACAGACATACATACTACGGTATTATATATACAGAAAGGATAAAATTGTTATTTAAATGTTATTTAATTAGTTTCATATAGACATATACAATAATATTTATTTAATAGTATTGCTATGTTTGGTATTCCTGGTTTGATATTTAAAAATAACAACACTTTTTGTTACTCAGATTGAATTCAGTATAATTTAATTAAAATATTATTTCTGCTTATTACAATTTTCCTTATTATATCATTTAATGCAAACACACTTGAACTCTCTCAATGTTAACTATCTTAATCGCTTTGATATCACTCAATGTGAACATACTTCAAACTCACTCATTTTGAATGGAAATGTTCAACTCGAACTGTCTCAATTTTAACTATCTTAATCGCTTTGATATCACTCAGTGTAAACATACTTCAAACTCACTCGTTTTGAATGCAAATGTTCAACTCAAACTGTATCAATGTTAACTATCTTAATCGCTTTTGTATCACACAGTGTAAACATACTTCAAACTCACTCGTTTTGAATGAAAATGTTCAATTCAAACTGTCTGAATTTTAACTATCTTAATCGCTTTGATATCACTCAGTGTAAACATACTTCAAACTCACTCGTTTTGAATGAAAATGTTCAATTCAAACTATATTAATTTTGACTATCTTAATCGCTTTGGTATCACAAAGTCTAAACACATTTCAAATTCCCTCGCTTTGAATTCATTCCGATACTATTATTGCAGATATTTAATTCGAACTGTTAATCACCTTAATTTTTAATTATTCCCGAAGATCAATTTGAACTTCACGATTTTCACATTTATACCATCATGTAATCGTTCGTTTTTATATATTTGTAGATTTTTAAGTTTTGCATTACGCGACCTTCCCTGGGATGACACTTTTTTGTTCCTCTATTTTAGATAAGCTGTCGATAAGTACTTGTTTTCAAAGTGTCAAATGTCAGTTTGCAATAACACATTTACGAAATGGATCGCTTAACCACCGATCAACGCGTGAAAATTGTTCAATTGTTCAAAGAAAAAGAAGACCAAAGAAAATCCTCTTTTCTGATGAAGCACATTTCCACCTTTCTGAATGTGAGCAAAACTTCCGCATATGGTTATATAAAAATCCTCATGAGAATCATGAGACACCATTACATGACCAAAAAATGACTGTTTGTTTGATTTTTCAAAACGATCAGAGTCAGAGTATAACAGTCAATGATGAGGGATATAGGCGCATAATAACGATTATTTCTAGCACGAAATCCAAAATATTGATGTGAAAGGCATGTGGTTCCAACAAGACGACGCAACTTGCCATACAGCGGATGCAACATTGGATATTCTGCATAAAAGGTTCCCGTAGGTTCGCATTATTTCACATTTTGGGGCGTTACGTTCAAAGCTGTGTCTACGCCAACAATCTCGAAACGTTGGAGCACCTAAAAAACAACATCTGCCACGTTATTGCCGAAGTACCACCCGCAATTTACGAAAAAGTCATCGAAAATTTCCTCGAAAGGATCGGCTGCTGCAGAGGGTCTAGAAGAGGCTATTTAATTGATATTATTTTTCGTAGTTAATGAAATACATTACATTTATGATTAAACTGATGTTGGATTACCCTGTGTATCACACGTGAATTTGATATTGCTCACATATGGAAAAGTTATGGCATTCAATTTGTCTGAAATGCAATTTTCGTCATATATTATGGTATCTCCTTTTTTTTCTATAACATAATTTATACGGAAATCATAAATATGGTATTTCTGAGTTTACAATTTACATGCACAAATCAATTGGAGACGTATTTTTATCTTGTATTATATCAGAAAAATAGGGTAAGGCATCAGTTATTGGCACTTTTTCACTAAAATCAATTAATTTGAGTACACACCTATTAAGAAATTGGTCATTAGTCCATTTGGGAAGTAAAGATATATAAATTAAGTCCGTCTTCATTTAGAAATTGTTGCTGGCTTGAATCCTATTAAACATGTGATCAAACTCTAGTCCGACATCTCAAACAATCCTGAAACACAATTATTAATTAACACAAAACACCACAAACAATCACTTGACATTTTGGAATTTTGATATTCGAAAGTGTTGCCCGTTTTGAATCCAAGTATGAAATATTTCTAAACATACGTGTCCACCAAACGCCCAACAGGTTTTTGCACGCGTGGTGTAAAAGAGAAATAATTATTAAATCAGAGTATTAAAATGAGAGAAACATGTATTTCATGCAAATTACATGAAAAAGGGTTTCTTTCTTTTTATTATTCATGTTTAACATCTTTCTCTCTTTTACCCACGCTCGTTTTGTGGATACGCAACTTAATATGTCTTAGATTGTTTCCATGACGAGCGTATAAAGAGTTCAACTTATCAGTTCAAGTTGAACTTTACCAGTAATTATCACAGAGATTTTGAAAATGATTATTTGAAGTGTGTTTACACTGTGTAATATCAAAGTGATTAAAATTACAGTTTCAGTTAAACAAATGATTTTATTAGTAATTATTAGATATAGAGCAAGGCTGTCCAACCCGCGGCCCAAGCCAAGTATCAATGCGGCCCGAAAATATTCAAAGTTACTGAAGCGTGTCCATTTTTCTGAGCAATGATTTGTGTGTTGTGTGCGCTCTCGTGCTAAAGTTGCCAAGTGACAAACAACAGAAACAGGACCAGAACAGAAAGCTCTTTCGTTATGTAGTAAATTCTTTTTCTATTTGCGTTACTCGCTCAGCTACACTGTTCTGTTGTTTGTCACCTGGTGGCTTATGTGAAGAATGAAACATACTAAGTGTAAAATTAGAACCAACGTGTTGGATGAACACCTTGAAAACTGCCTGAGAATTGAAACCACGTCAATCGAACCATATATTGACGCTTTGGTTTCTCAACTTCAATGCCAAGTATTACATTCATTTTATGATATGGATTTATGTGGTCCAAAACACCATGTCTTCTTCCAAAGTGGCCCAGGGAAACAAAAATTTTGGACAACCTTGATATAGAGCTTTTCTGTTGATGCTTCACCCTATATGTGTATATCCACCATATATGGTGGATAGTTTTTTGGACTAAAATATTGATTGAGAATGAATTACCTTGTGGGAGTACACCTTTTTTTGCATTTAATGCCTATTGTAAAAGGTGTATAGAATCGTTTTATAGATTTTCTATATATGCAAGACGAGTGTATACCAAATACGATTGATCCTTGTAAATCCCAGACATAGATATATTGTATATATGCATATAAAATTGGTATACGAATAAGGTTTTTTTCATTTCGATTTGAACCAATTTAAATGCTGGTCGCCGCCATATCTTGATGTTTATATAAATTAAAAAAATTGAAAACATATCCTCATATTTTCATATACAAAAAGGATACAAATCATACTCGTTTCATTTCATAATTTATACGTTTTTTAAATCAATTTTTTATGATATTTTTGTCATATATTGAATAATATTGATATCAGTAAATCGAAATTAAATGCAATTTATCAAATTCTTTTTCTAGTTTTATTATCTGTAGATAGATATCTGTATGTGCCGGGAACGAAACCTATAGATATAAAGGAATATCCAACAAACGCGATATAACTTTAAAATGAAATAAAAGAACACCAATTTGAGTTTTCAATTTCAGTTTTTTGTTAGAATTTGGTTATGGCAACGCTTGTCTTATTTGTACGCTTCATGGAAGTATCCGAACATGAAACAGATCTAGTTAAATCTTGCACCGAATCTTGAGGGAGACAGGACGTGAGTATATCGGGCGTAAGCAGAATTGGTCCCCAGCGAAGTTACCGGGAAGCAATATGAGAGCTGAGCGGGTTTTGAAACGAAAGCTCAATGTGGTATTCAATGACATGATACGGGAATTTCCGTATCAGTCATATTGGAATAGAGTAAAGTGTAATTCACCATTAGGATGTGTTTAGCTCATTTCTTTATTTGAAACAATCTTCGATACCATTAATGGTGGAATATAGCTTCATGGCTACAATCCCTATAAGACGTTCTATCAAACCTATTGGAAAACCCTTCACTTATATTGAAGGGAAATTAAAATTCAATTTACATTTTCATTTTGATCTGAATAAAAAAGAAATTACTTCATGCATGCTTTGTTAGCTTAACTTCAGAGTTTATACTGACTTCTATAGGATGCAGCAACTTTTAGTTCGTTTTAAAAATGCATATTAAATAAAATAGAAATAAGTTTTCAATATTTTCCAACGTTGATCAAGCGTATATCGACTCATTTCGTTCGCCGGGAACTTGATAGATGACATTAGAGCTATACGCTGCGAAATAACTGCTAGTTCAAAAACGAAAACGACTAGAAAACGAAATTTCGGTTTTTGACAATATGCCGATACCAGGGATCGTATTTGGTTTCTCGGCTCTATTTATCGGATCAACAAAAGTTTTTGTCTTCTATTCTCTAGATATAGACTCTTGTCGATCCGATCAATCGAGTCGAGAAACCAAATACGGGGCCAAGGTGGTTATTTTCGAACTCGGTCATGTTTATTTGTATACGGAAATACTTGTATGTATAAAATATCGGTATTCTGATCATCCGAATGCGAGTGAATTCTTGTCCCTAAAATACCGAAACCATTCAATTGGGTTTAACCAGCCGAAAATGAATTCTTCATGATTTTATACTTACCTCTTTCGTATACGAAACTCTTGGTACCAGATTACTGCATATGAAACCGGTACGAATACGAAAGATATAAATACTAGTAAACTGGATTAAGTTCAAGAATAGGCCTTCAGAACACGTTCTGGTCTTTGTTTTCGGCCACTGGTCGACATCTGTTTTTGAATCAAACATTCAAAGAAATCAAAATATGTTAAATGATTTACAATTCCTATTAATAATTAGATTATAATATGGAATTTATAGAGAAGCAAATGAATAATTTCTAAAAAGTGTCAGATTGGTCGACTGGTTGCATCTCTTTACTAGTATTAGATGACAATCTGACTTGAATTCCGACTTTCAGCTCTTCACAAATATTTTATTTAATTTGCCTACAATTACATCGTTTACATGGCGACTTCAGAATTGACTTGAGATCAACTTAAAACTCAACCCGCGTTTTTTTAGCTTTACCGGATTGAAAGATTGACTTGTAATCGGCTTGAAATCAACGTTAATTTCGTAGACGCTGCCAAACAAATTTTTCTTTTTTAGGTTATGTTTCGCCTGAGTTCATACTACACAATAAATTTTCAAGTTGATTTGAAGTCGATCTGGGTATGCACAATTTTCGGGTTGAAGTCGGCTTCAAGTAGATCATGAAAACGAAGTAAATGTTTTTGCGAATTTCCGTGTGATGTGTAAACTATAGGTTTATTTGAGTAACATTCGGGAATAGTTAGTCCTATGATGTTTAACTTTAAAAAGTTCAACGGACCTCAAAGAACGAGTATGAATATATCTTGTCCAAAAGGAAAGTGGCGTCTATATTGCTATTGATATTTTCGATGGACAAAAACAATATCAGGCCTCCTTTCCAGAGAATGTAACCCTATCAATTTTAGTACCTCTTATTATAAGGATGCAAAAGAAAAGGAGTCATCCCAAGGCAGGTCTCTTAACGCATAACGTACAAATCTTCGATGTACAAACTGGACTTTGTTAATTTGAGACTTGCAGTAAGGAGACCAGAGGTGACTGGCATATTACAATATAGGTCTTACTAAAATAGTGTCAGATTGGTCGAGTTGTATCTCGTTACTAGTAATTTATGAGAGTCTAGTTTGAATCCCGACTTTCCGCTCTTTGGAATTATATATTTTTCGTTACTTTTCATTATTAATATAAAATCTTCTAGAATTAAAATAAGTAAAATATGTTGGACGCCATTAAATATTAAATTTCAAGTGCGAATAACTATATTAACCTTCATTTCATTTCTTCCTTTAAATGAAAGCATCTCATCGACCTAAAAAGTGTGTATAAATGAAAATTCGGTATATATAAGAATTTGATTATCCTCATTTCAAAATCTGTTTACGATGGCCTCCATTACGTTGTAATTATTTTGTACATAAAATTATCTATGGAAACATTATACTATGGTATACCCCAGCTCCTTTGTGTTCGCATCATTATATAGGGTATACAAAAATTTCCAGTTCTTCTCTTCTTCTTTTTTTTTTTGTCTTTTCTTTGTTATGAACTGTACTTATATAGATCATTAAGGATGGTTTTCATGCCCATTATTTTAAGGCCACAGATGTTTCATACTTCTGATAAGGAAGGACGAATCGGTAGAATATAAAGAAGAGTTGGTTTAGTTCTCAAAAAAAGGAAAAAAAGAAATGAAACACCATAGCCACGTATCATGTACATATATAGTCCTTTCATTTGAAGGCAAAACAGCAACAAGAAACCCAAACATATAAAGATGCTGCCAGGACTTAGCCACCAACAAAAAAAAAAAAAAAAAAAAAAAACGAAATGTATAGAATTCTGAAGGAAAATTAGGTCTGTCATGCAAGTGGCGCAACTATATTGGGTATACACAAGCAATCTGTTACAAACTGATTCGAGGGTGTGGATTGTTTTTATTGTTGTTGTTGTCTGAATGAATATCTGTGTTAATCGCCATAACATAGAATTTGTTCCGACCAAATGTTACCCATATATGTATATATATTCTTTAGATTCTATGATATTTTGATTTTAATTTGATATTTTAAACTTAATTATATTAAAACATTTCAATTTCAGTTTGCATATATTATTATATAAGGATCGAACAGACCGAATGATATTTAGGGATTAAGTAAATAAGGAAAGCATTTCTTAAAGGCGATTTATCAGCCAACTCTTAGTTGTTCAATTGGTTAGCCGATTAATTGTATGCTGCCACCATACACTATGCTATTAATCAGCCTATTTTAGATTTAATTTAGCTTTAATGAAAGAAAGATTTTTCGGATATATAATTGTGTTGTACAAAAATGTCTCCACCTTTATAAAGATAGGAGTGTTATACTAGCCCAGTTTTGAATCTACATCGTTGCTAACAAAGGTCTCAGTTGAGACCTTTTGACATATCAAACAACAATATGGTTTGAACGTCTGTCCCATGTTCATGCTCGCCTGAAAATAGGCAATTTGTAATTTGTTGATGAAAATTTCTATATTTCTTAAAGCTATTTTTTCCTGAAACACATTTTATCTTTTGATGAGCTTTCCTATTCTATTTGAATAGTTTATAGGTTTGTTAATATAAGCTGGCAATATGGCAATTGTGTACAATGAAAGAAAAATGTAACAAATCCTATTTTGCAAAGTTCCATTTACTTTCCATTTGCATAATTCCATTTACGGAAATAATTAAATTAATTTACAAATTAATAAAAATGAATATTTACAAATCTTTAGTATTCTAAATAGTTGATTTAAAAATGAACGGAAAGCGTTTGATTTAATTATTTTAAAGAAGTTATTTAAAAACGAAATCAATACTTAGTTCTACTACAGAGAAGGGAACAACAGAGGCCGTGTGTAAACGAAACTGCCTGTATTATCACAGTTGAATGCGTGATTTTTATTGTAGGAAATTATTAAATGTGACGCAATCTTCATTGTTATATATTCCAATTCCCCTAAACAAAGCGTGTATAATTATAAAGCACCAATCAAAACAAAGTCCGAAAAACTAAATTCTTACGATAAGTGCAAAAGAGCACGGTCAGTTTTCAAAGGCAAAATGTATCAAAAAGAGAGAGAAGGAGTTTTGTTGCAAAAAGGTCTTTCGAACACATTGCCTTATACATACAAGAGATTGCGTTCGAAAGCCATTTAATCATTTCCTCGAGTACTATATTGAAATTATTTTGAAGTAGGTGGGATTGCGATAAATCACACATACAGTCTCAATTTAGGTCGATCAATACTAATGTAACCTTATCACCGAACTGGTGCCACATTTACATATTGAATATGATGTTTCTGTCTCTTGGTTTTTTTGTGGTTTTAGTTAAAATAAAGTTGAACAAGTAAAACATAGCAAACATAGTATTTTATTTACAATAAAATAGTGCCGATGGAACTTAATTCATTGAATTAGTATCATTGATAAACTAGTAGTTTGGTTTATTGTGTTTTGCGTTCACTTGTCTGGACTTTTTTTCAGTATTTTATAATTTATTCAAGAAGCCGGGATAGGTACAAAGTTTCAAAAATGAAAAACGTCGAGGAATCCATAAGGAATCCTTAGGCTTTCATTTACAGCGGCAATATTAAGTACACTCCTCCGGGCATGTCTTTGTCGGGGTCCCTACATTATGTCAAGAATAATTGTTTTTAGACCTTTCCACAATTCGACGAATACCTTGCTCAGATGGACGATTATGTCGACCATAAAATTCACATTGAGTTCGACGAATCGAAGACTGATTTTGATACAGTAAAACCCGTATAAGACGGAATCGCACGGGACCAGGAATTTTGTCCGGCTTAGACAGGTTTCACTATAATACGTTTTAATTATAACTTATATATGTTGTTCCAATGCGAAATGTTCCATAATAAAATGGCAGACTATACTGAGAAAATAAATAACAATGAAAGCTGTCAAAATATTAATAAACATGACTCGAATCTATAAATTCGCCAGCGGAAATGAACTTGAAATTTCTCTTTTAACAGATTTTTATACTAAGTTATTTAAAAATTTTCTAATTTTGTTTATATTTCATTTTTACAAAAGGTATGGTTTCAAAATAGACGAACAAAATGGCGTAAAAAGCATGCAGCTGAAATGGCAACGGCAAAAAGAAAACAAGAAGAATTAGGAGATGGCGATGGTGATTGCAGTGAAACTGTTGATAGTGATTCAGAAAGTTTAGATTTAGGTGAACCTGGAAGAAAACGATGTCGAATGGAAGACGATATGAGACAGTAGAAATTTTTAAGTATATAAATATATATAAAATATAATATTATATAATAAAAAATTAATTAATTAATTAATTAAAAAAAAGAAACAAAAAATAATAATAATAATTTGTAATTAAATAAGTTATAAATAATTTCTGTAGAATTTTAAATAAGCGTAAAAATAATAATTGTAATAAAACATTATAATTGTTTTTTTTTTTTTGTAAATAATATGTTTAATAAATTTGAAGAAAACCGCGCATTAAAATTGATCATAAAAAAATGGAAAAAAATAATGGTTTACAAAATTTACAATAGAAAAAGAAAATTTAATTAATTTGAAGAAAATAGAAGAAAAAAAAAATATGAAATATTTGACAATATTACAAAAATCTATAATTATTAACTAAAAATTTTAATTAATCACCGATTTTTTTGTCCACGGAATTCCGCTGAATTCTTTTCCAGCACCCACAAGATCCTATGTTCGAAATTTAGAAAGAAAAAAAAAAGCTTAATTTCGAAATGAAGCTTTAACTTTGCAGGATTTAAACTACTGTTATGGGCTACGTTTCCACCGAGACTTAAAAAGAGACTTAATTGCTTAGGTCGACCTAAATATGATGGTGTAAACACGCCCAAAGTAACTTAGGTTAGGTCACTTAGATTTCAAACTTACCTTAAATTTAAATCAACTTAAGAACTTTTGACAGATAACAGCTGATTTCTTGATATCCAAGTTCTATAAATGTTCACATATGACGTTTTTTTAGACTTAGGTCTAGTACGGTGTAAACACGTCTGATCCAAACCTAACTTTTCGTTAGGTGACCTAAAAATTTGTCGATGTAAACGTAGCCATGGACTGCGTGTTCGGAAACTACACAGAAAAAACCTATTTTCAAATAAATAAAACCAGAACATCCCACTTCTGAAAAAAAAATCTCTAATCAATATAACGTTAAATCTGTCAAAGACAAAAGCTAAGAGTTCCAATTTCACTCTATTCTTTTATTTATTTTTGTTTTTTCAATTTTTACTGTTACTGGTAACCTACGTATAACGCGTAGTCGAACGCGTTATGTCGAAACCGTATTGTATAAGCTCCCGTTATACCGGGTCCGGTAATTGAAGTGTCCGGTTTAAAAAACGCTGTAATTTTTGGTTTATTGGTCGATTTTATTAAAATTTATAGAAATGATAGTCTACATAACATAGTTAATTTTACAATTATTCGAATGGTATGTAACAACCTTTTAACTTAACCACCAGCTTCAATTTCTTTTTTAAACGATCCACACGATGCTCTCACGATGTCTTGGCTTAAACGGTTCCATTCATGAGTCAAACCTTTTTCACCTTGTTTTCTTGTGACTCGCAAATACTCAGAATTGTCATTGGAACGTCTCTTTAACCAAACATGATCGTTTTGTTTGTTGCGAAATTGTTCAATGCAGAATGTTTTCTCATCCGAAAATACCAAATTTGGTAAATCACCACGAGCCGAGCGTACGAAGTAACTCTTTTGATTTTTCGAATCGAACTTTTTTTGAGCAAAAGTTGACACTTGTTTTTTCAAAGGTTTTACCATTAGCCTATTTTTCATGATTCGCCGAGCACTTCTATCGCTTATGTTCAATCCATTTGCTGTTGTTGCTGAACTCCGCTCCGGATTGGGATACAATCGATTATATACTTTGTTTATGGTTTCTCTAGTAGTTGCAGTGCCATCGTCAGCCTCGGGCATAGCATTTTTTTATGCTCCCAGTCTCGTCGAATGGTTTAATGGTACGATACCCAAAATTTTCATTCAAATTCATGTGATTTAACTCTCTCCGAATTTCAATATTTGACTTTCCAATCAAATGAAACGCAACAATTGAATTTCCTTTAAGGACGCGTCTTTTCACCAACAAATAATTTTTACTACTGACAGACAATATGTCAAACAACATTCATGCCAAATTTTAGTACTGCAAGATGTGTGGTTTACATTTAATAGTAATTTGAATTAGATGTACAGTTCAATTGTCGGACCCGGTACGAGGGTTACCAGTATATCAAAATCTTAAAATCTAAAAAATGTTTCAATTTTTGTGAATGTCTTTGAAGCAAATGTATTCTATAAAAAAATTTAAGCCCAGTAAATTGATTTTAAACCTATTTAAAAATCTCCCTTAATCACTTTCCTTTCCCTTCAAAAAAAAAAAATTATAATTAATTAAATTAATTAATTCTTTAATAATTAATAATTAAAAAAAAAGAACGAATTTATTTTAAATATAAAAAAAAGGAAAATTAAAAAATTAATTAAAAAAAAAAACAAAGTTGTACAGAAAATAATAATTTTAAATTTATATAAAAATTAGCTTTTAGAATTTAGTTTGTAAAAATGTGATCTTCTAGAGAGGTTGTCCCAAACTAGAGATGGAAATTCAAATTTTCAATAAAAGCACATGAATTATTGAAGAAGTCTTGATATTTTTATTTCAATTTAAACATGTTACCATATTAAACGTGAAATATAACATTGGCCAAATGGCCGCCACAGCTAGCTTTACAAGTTTCCATTATTTTCGCAAAATTTTGCATGACATTTTGATATAATTACAGCTCAATTTCACCAATAACGCATTGAATTTCACCCTCTAGTAGTACTGAAATCGTTTAAGGACTGTTGACATAAACCCCAAATACAGAAATGCAACAGTGTCAAATTGCATGATCTTGGTGGCCAATTTTGATTACCAAAACGATCACTTGAGATATTTTCCAATCAATTTCAGGACTAAAATTCGTATAGAGCTCCCCTGGAGTGTGATCGTGCAATTCGAATTAAATGAAATCGTATCAAAAAGAGATAGAAGTGGCAATACGATACGATTTAGTCTCAATCGTATTACACGATCCCACTCCTGAAAATGGCATGAAATACTGACGAGAAAATATATCAAATATTAATTGTTTTTGACAGAAAAAAAAGAGTGTTGTCAGATTTAAATTTTCATCTTTAGTTAGGTCATCCGATAAAAAACAAGAAATATGAGAAATTCCGAAATAAAATATAAAAATATGTAAAAATATTTTTTAAAAAAAATTTGGTGATAAAATCGCAAATTAATTAAAATAAAATTAAAAAAAGTTTAAAAAGTTTAGACAAAATTTTTGAATTTTTTATTAAATTTTTTTTTTTTTGTTTAAAAAGCGAGTTATTAACATGAAACGTTAAAAAAGCTATAAAAATGCATGTTTTTGATTTAACTTGAAGGTTTTTATGTGCTAAATATTAATAATTGTGTTCCTAGCTTGCGAATATTCACCATATGAGCCACCACCACGTCCGTTTCATCAATGATAGCCCACATATGGTGAAGTTGCGAAAGTGCAGAAAGACGATTTTACTGAAAGACCTACACCTAACCAGAAAAGAAAATGAAATCTATTTCTGCATTTTCTAAAAGTTCCACAGCGACAGTGGCTAAAGAATTGACGAATTTATGGAATTCTAAGTAAACCAAAATTGGAGAATTAATCTTGTGATTTAATTCCAGTTAATATTAGTAGAAATATTTAAATGGGCGATCTATTAAACCTAGATTAAAAAATTAAATGTATTTAGTAGAACATGATTTGATTAATTGAGCAATCAAAATTTTTTCAATATTTTGATTATTCAACCGAAAACTGATTTATTGTTTCATTTAAGAGAAACAAAACAGAATAAATTTGGAGACAGAAGTCCTATGAAGAATATGACTAGATTTTGAATAACTTTTAAATGAAATTTGAAATGGTAATATATGCTTACATTCGCTTCGAGTGTGGAACCTGTTACCTGCATCTCAATATTCTACGGATTGGCCCGGTTCATACGCGCGTAACATAAGTTTTTGTAATTGTTTTAGTATTTTGGTTGTTGTTTATACTATTTATACGTAGTTGGTAGAGGACACTGCAATTTTATTAGGAACTGATACACATTTTCTCCCAATGATTCGAGAAAATATAAAATATGTATACGTATAGTATAAACAACAACCAAAATACTAAACCAATTAAAAAAATATATCAAGGACATTAAATAAAAACGATTCAATAAGATTTACATTCACCTAAAAGTACGCATACAATTAATTATTTCACTTGCGGAGAAAGACTATTTTATATAATAGAAGGATATATTTTAAAGAGAATATTTCCTCTTTTTTATTACGCTTTCTCTTTTTCCCTTATATATACATTTAGTTATCTTTCTAAATTGTTATTTTTACAGCAAAAATTTTGACGCTTACCTATTGTAATAGAAATCAATTAATGATTTTAAAACTAAAATTAATCAATTAATCACTTGCCACGGAAACCATTTAATCAACCATGCAATCAACCCTAATGTCTAATTATGCAAACGGAGTATTCCAGTACAAATATCGAAAAGAATTCATAATCAATAGTTTCTAGCGACTGTATTTTAAGCTGAGTTCTTGAAGGTATAATCACAACGTTGGGATTGGAATCTATTGAATGAAGAAATTAAAAATTTAATACGGCAATAACCTAAAATCCCAATAGTTCCTAGTGTGATAAACGAAAAACGATAGTCAATAACTTCACACAGAAAAATTGTGAAGTTATTTGGCTAGTTGTAACAATTGTGACAGCTAAACTTCAGTTGTCGAAATTTGACAATTTTACTGTATATTACCTTCATAATTGTACAAGACTCATTCCCAGTTACAGTACAATAGTTTTCACGTAAACTTCGATATGTCAACACTGTTTATGCAGTCTACTTCCTGGATGCAACAATTTTCTGCATTACAGCTTCTCTTTTTAGTGTCGAATGCGTCTCATAATTAACGTTGATTTTCCTTTCATATATTATAAAAGTCTACTACATTTAGGTTGACTAGTTGCTTAAAATTACTAGAAAATAATTGTTCCAATATAAGAATATAGCTGTCTGAACTCTTCTCTCTAGATATTTTCACTTAAACCTAGTCTGGTACTATATCATCTAGTTATATGTGGAATTAGCATGTATGACGTCACCAGTACTCAGTGCAGAACGACCTCTAGTAATTGGAACCATTTTGAAATTGCCACTTGTATGACGTCACCAGTGCTCATACAGAGAAACATACATAGTACTTAGTACATCGCATTAATACTTTTATTATAAACAAAAATAAGTAAATACTACTTACAATATTTACATAAAAAATTGTATATTATTTGAAGCATAATTAAATATTGAACGAAGATAAGCAGTGGACTTGGTATTAAGTCGGATGAATTGAAAACTCTGGTTTGAGGCAGTGTTCGACTATTGTCTTGAGGCCAATACTAAATGTTAAATTGGTACAAGGCTATCATACTAATTTTGCTGTACGTTTGCGCCAATGGTCAATGCTAGTCTTGCGCCAGATTCAGTTGTTATTGGCGAATGTTTGGCACAAGGACAGACCATTTATTAATTCCTACCAGGAATGTATCCCTTGAAGGTTTTTACTAGTATGATTTTTGAATTAGAATAAGATCACAGACTTGGAAACCATTTGTAGGTTTTGAGCAGTGACTTGGGACATAACAAATTTAGAGTAAACTTTCAGTCGATTCTTTGAAGACGTGGCTTAAACAGAAAGTCAATTGACAGTTTATTATATAGCTCTTTTGTATGAACGAAATATCATCAATAAATGTTTAGTTCGATAAAACCTGAAATCTTTAATAATTTCGAAAATTCAAAAAATTGTTTATGTTTTTTATTTTCCGAATTTGAAAATTAAATAAACTCTTTAAGAAAATAATGCTGTAAATAAAATACTTATATTTAAATTAAACAAGAAAAAAAAAACTATATTATATAAAAAGCTAATTTAAAAAAAAAAATATAATAATTATTACTTAAAAATTCAAGAACGAAAAAACACCTAAACGCCATTTCACAAACCATTTCTTTTGTCCAAAATATAAACAATTGTAAAGTATGGAAACTTCTTATCCTTGTCGTGTTAATTTTTCGATTTCGAAACATACCTATATGCATCAACACATATGTATATGAATATCTTGCATGTATTCAATATATAAATACACATGAGAACATCAGAAACTATTTAGGCACACTTGAGCTAAGCGAGCTAAACTACGTGAGCTAAGTTTCTCGCTGAAAGTGAAAATTCAGCATTTGCATTGGTCGTCGCAAACTTCAGCGAAGCTATGAAACTACGTCGCCTGATCATAAGCGGCACGAACTAAGCTCGCTCAAGTAGTTTAAGCCTCAACTACGCGAGCGATCTTCGCTGGCATAGCTGACACTAACATATACGTACTTTCGGCATTATACAGTGTGTAGAAACGATGCTTGCAAAAATGTAGTATCAAAAAGTAAGAAAGAAACATTTTAATGGCTCTTAAGGAATACTACAATGTTAATTTTGTTTCACCCTGTATAAGAGAATACCTTCAAATTCCTCTTCAGACAAACCCGATTCGGAATCTAGATCTAGTAATAATTCATCGAAAGAGTTGTCGCATATTATATCTCTCTCTGACGACTTAAATAGAACTGATGGCATGAATTTACCAAAAATATCGCCGCGTAGCTTAGTTCAAGTGTGCAACGGGGTGAGCGAGCCCAGTTAAGCTAAGTAATTACAGCGAGGTTCACTCGCGTCAAGGGTGCGGCGGGCCTAAGAGTGACGACGTAATTTCCATACGTGCTTAACTCTATGTAATTGTTGTTACTTTTCTGTAATTGGTAGATTTTTTTTATCTCTTTATGTTTCCATACGTCCAAATTGCTTATACTATGGTTTTGTCTTAACAGTGTTTTCCCCAAAGGTGGCCTGGAGAAAATATTTACTACAAAAAAAGTATGAACAAAAATAGTATTTCAATAAAATTTTATCGAACAATTTTCATTATTTTATTTAAATAGAAAAGAAAGACACTTTTTTAAGAAATATTTCTTGTAATTTCGGTGATTTTAAAATCCATATTTAATGTTTTTCTTTTTTTTTATATGTATACGTTATTATTAAATACAATAAAATGTTTTTATTTAAATTCTGTGACTTTATATTTAATAAATATGAAAAGAAATAAAAATGAAGAAATTATAGAAAAAATTATAAAGGGTATTTTTTTTTTAGCTTAGAGATAGAACTTCTGTCATTCTGACAGCTCTTTTTGATGGTTGAGAAATGGTCAACAATTATCCAAATTTTCATTTGAAAAAAGGTCATCAATTCACGAGACTTATAGACAACTTCGTGCGATTGCACGTCCATCGGAGCAAATCATCTGTCGAACTGTAGGTGGATAGAACAGTGGATAGGTAGAACACTAGCTTATCATCACAATAGGTCTGTTTTATTTGTCACTTGCTCTGGGGTAGAGCAAATTTTTACATTGAAACCAAAAAACAACAAAAGTGCAAATCCTACACTACTTTCAGACCAGGGGCAGCTCTCACACCGAAATCAGTTCAGTTTTCTACCATAAAAAGTGTATTAGCTAAAAGTTTTTCATTTAATTACAATATGGTTGCTACACAACGCTACAAACATTTGAATTGAAACTTTCTTTTACTCCTGCTTGTTTTATTCGCCACTTACCCTGCTCCGGTGTAGGGTATGGCAAATAAAACAGACCTAATGTACGTACTGAAGTAAATTTTACCGTTGTAAACGAAAGTGTGCAAGAGAATAGCGTTTTAACTACGACAGTATAATAAACAGTAAAAACAACCAGTGAAAAAGTGTAAAGAAACGCGTGGTTTTTGTTGACAAAAATTGACTTCAAAAAATTTTGATTGCTTTCTTTGTTTCATTCCTTCTTTAGTCCAAAACACATAAGACTACTTATGCTCTCCCTTGCTACAATAATCTTATAGGAAGCATAGAATATATTTGGTTTATAGGTTAGTTTTTTCTTTCTAATGAAAAATATTAATTTTCTTTCCTTATTTTGTGCAGAATTTTTTGTTTCTGTTATTTTCAAAAGAGTTAGTGGAAGGATAGCGTCTAATTTCTCTTCAGTTCCCCGTTTGTATACTGTCTGTTTATTATACTTAGACACTACAATAAAAGAATGGATTGCTGACGTCTCTTAAACTCAGCTTTTTTTAGATCCCTTTTAAAATATCCTCTTTCAAAATGCATTGAACATATTACCATGCTGAGGCAGTAATCTTTTGGAATCTTACAAAATTACAACAATTTTTTCCTTCTTGTTCATATTTTTCTTTAATTGAATCACAAAACTCAAAATTTTCATTTAAACAGAAGCATAAAAAACAATTTTGGTCTATTTGACAGCTGGAATGCAATGCGGCAATGACGTCAAGATAAGATACACATCTAAATAATGTGTACAAATATAATATATATATATATATATATATATATAACTCCTACAGTTAAAACAATTTGTGCAAGAGAATCAAAATTTATGAAATCGCAGTCGGTCGCAGCAATTGGGAATCTGTTCATCCACCATGTGGAACATTTTACACATAGTTCAAGTATCAAAGTTTCAAATTTAAAAGAATTAATGAAAAAAAGTAATAAATAGGTTATGGAAATGGATCTGAATTGACCTAATCATATTTTATACAATCTTATGGTATTTCTCATCAAGGGTGTAGGGTAGTCAACGAATGGTCAGGTAATCTACAATTCTACAAATTATGTTTTGGTCACGACTTGGCTATTGAAAATTCGAAAATTATCGTATATGAAGAGAATGCACCAGGATAAACCACAACAAAAGGTGAAAAATATTTGGATTCTAGATTCAATAGCATACATACTATATTAAATTCAGCTTATTATCTTAATAACAAAGTAATAGTGAGCCCTTAGGGTTGCACTCAGTAAAGAAATGGAAATAATACCATTTCACATATGAAATGATAATTTTAGCACCTGACCTCAATAATAATTGAAGAGAACAACAAATTTGCTAAGTCATAATCGCTAGTTTTCATCTTTCATGCGTCACAAATTATACTAATAATTTCACATCATTATAATTCTTGGCCAGTACAATCATCGATATACACTCAGATAAATAATACAAGTAAAAATAACGAAGTATGCCGGATTGAATGAATGAATGAACTTATGAGGGGAGTCGATCCTATAGGCACTCTGAGCATTTAGACTACGAATCGGGTCCATTGTGCCCATCTTTTTCATATAGTATTTGGAATTCTGTAGCCTTCCAGAGCCTTCAATGAAGGCACATATCCGGCTGGCAGAAATCCCATTGATGGGATTTGGTTCCACAAAATCTGCTGTCACCGAAAATTTTGAGTCAGCAAAAAGATGTGCATTGACATAGGAAGTGCTTCACTGTCTCTTTCGCTGCATAGGAAGATTCACAGATATTAAAAGATACTTAAAAAATTTACCAATTATTTGTTTCGCTCTAGCTTTGATGGATTGGCAACCAAGAAAATTCGTCTGACGACAGTCGTTATCTTGATTTCACCTTATTAAATGATTTTACCGGACTCTATTGCCAAAGAGACTCCTGGAAGTCTTCGTAAATAATGGGCGCGTTTATATTTTAAGCAATAAATTGATTGCAGTAAAATCAATTTCTAATTAATATTTTATTTTAGACCCCTAACCACTATTAATTCGGACACTTCTACTTATATTTACTGATTATTTCTAGACAAGTTGAGAAGTACTGGCAAGTACTTAATGGCCACTTTAAAAAAGCGATATTTTTATACTGAAGCTAATTTTTTGTTGCTTTACCTGTATGGGATGAAAGACCATCCCGCTGAAAGGTAAATTCTCCCATACGTGTTAAGCGATCAATCGACAGCTGCAGCTGTTGGTCCAAAAAGTCAATATATTTTTAGGCATTTACTGTCCCATTAATTAAGTGGCGGTTTCCAACACATTTTTCGGACATACATCCCTAAACTATAAGGCTCAGCGGAAAACTTTACAGTTCTTTTAAAGGAGTCTCCATAATATGCTTCTGTCCTTGTTTTTATGACTGTTCTGCCGACACAACCAACGCTACAGTCGATGTTTTTCGCCCTATCTTCGAAAATCGTATTATTAGCCGAAATGATATCAATTGGCCGCCTAGGAGCTGCGATTTGACTCCGTTAGATTATTATTTGTGGGAAGCTGTTCTAGTCATTCAGAGACGATTGAAACTTTGAAAGACACAATTAAAGTGGCTGTTGGTGAAATAGTGACTCAAACGATTGAAAATGTACTGATAAATTAGATCGACAGAATGAGCTACAGCAAATCCACCTGAGAGAGTTATTCCAATGAAATAGTATTCCATTCTTATGCGGAAGTTGTACTCTCGAAAATAAATTGTTTGTTGCATTTTTAAAACGAACTAAAAGTTGCTCCACCCTGTATAATAAATAGAGTGGCCAACGTGTATTCTAATGTGGCTCAATATTTTCAGTCTGCAAAGAAATTATTTTGTTATTAGTATTTGTATAAAAAGACTCTGTCTGATGAAGAGAAACATGTATTTATAGTTTTTTTGAAAAACACAAACATGAAATAGATTTCTTTGCAGCGATACAATGGTGCCAAAAATTTACACACAAAAATATGCGCTTATAGACCTTATATAAAACAATATACGGCTATTACTTTCACCAAGAAGTACCCAAAATTAGTCAAATAGGATTGTAAAACTGAATAAGTATTTTTCTAAGTGTATAAATAATCTTGCAGGTTGAAGATTCCATTTGTCTAATAAAGCTACTCATTTTGACATTCGATCAATCTAAATTCATTAAGAATTTTTACCTTAATTTTCTTCACATTCCATATTGATATTTATTTGAAAAGGATATACCAGATTCATTCATAAAAACACTTTCATAATGAAGATCTTACAACAAGCCAAGAAAAAGTAACATGAAATTATTGTAAAAGAATTTTTTTTTTAAAAACTCAACATCCGTTTTGGTGATCCTATTAGCAATTGATTAGACCAGCAGGGGTTCCATATTAATCCTCCGAAAATGTGATTGGAACAACAATTCCTTTAGGAGACCTTTTACGTTCCATGTTTCTTTCATTCATTGGAAAATACAATGAGGAACGTTTGAATGAATAAACGAATGAGTGATTGAAGATTTAGTTAAAAAGAAGATTTTTTAAAGTTTTGAATGAGAAAAAGAAGTTTTTTAAAGTTTTCAATGAGAAAAAGAACTGAATGAATACAAGTGTAGAAGAAATCTTACAGGATGATGACGGACAGGAAATCTTTTTCGGTTTGAAATTAAATTATATTCGAATGAAAAATGATATAAAGGGTGTCCCAAAATTAATGCAAAAAGTAATTTTAAAAGAAAATACAGGTTTATACTTAAAAATGATAAATTTTTTATTAATTAATAAAGTATACAATATAGGGTTATATATGGAATAGCACATCGTGTAAATGTCCTCCACAGCCTTGTTGGCACATACGCAATCTTTTATTGCAATTTTCCATAATCATTTTGCATAATTACATAAATGTGGCTGAATTTCGTTGATACAGCGCTAAATTTTCTACTTCAAGGCATGGGAGGTCGTAGGCTTGTTGGCATAAACCTTAGACTACAAAAAAAACCCCCAAAGAACGGCGCTGAATCGCATGATCTGGACAGCCAATTCTCATCACCAAATCGGAAAATTACGCGACCAGGAAATGACTCAATATTTTGAAAATATTACTCAACCATGAAAACGCGTTGTTCTTTCGTGTAGCACTCTATTATAAATAACCCTGATCTGTCAGCTGTCACGCTGTCTTTCCTTTTCGTTGGCAACACTTTACCGCACAAATGGCGCAAAATTCAATATCTTGCGTGAATTTCTATGGTAGAATTGGGACAGAAAAACTTTAAGAACTAACAATTTTTCAATATTTTCATTCATAACTTTATTTCCTTTTTACAAAATTTCCTCTAATTTGCCTGTAACTCAGACCCTGATAGCATAAAGGCCACACAGCCGACATCCTATTCTGATAAAAGTATGGGATGCACTTATGCAAAATTTGGTTAAACAGAAAGCGAGAAACAATCATCCTACTAATTTTGTCGTCTTCTGCAGTTGAAATTTCCCCATCTGATTCTTCATCTGCCAGATGATTCCCCTCAAACGCAGAAGAACATGTTCATCTGATTTAATGGAACTTCATCTGCGTTTGCATACTCTCACAATAATCATACACGATACCGTCGCACACTACCAATTTTTCTAAATTTTGTGGGAAGACTCTGATATTTTTATTCGATCAAACCTAGCGAAAATTGCAAAAGTCCATCTCTTTCTAGTTTTCTGATTTTTCTCGTCAGAATAGGATGTCGGCTGTGTGGAGATTGGCCTTTCAATCTAATCATCAATTGGAGAAAAAAGTAATACACTGATTTGAATAAAAATGTACAAATTAGATTTATGCTATCAGTGTCTGTGTTCAGTTACCGTCTTTTTCCCAACTCGCTATTTTGTTCTGGAGCAGAGCAGTGTAAAAAAAAAACAAAGATAAAATTCACAAACTCAGTCCAATGACAGAAATATTGATTTGTCTAAAGCAGTACTTAAATTTTTAAAAGATATGCCAAATATATAGTTGGCTAGTTTGCAGCAGTAACGTATGAAAGTCTAAAACTGAGCGAATAAAACGTCCCAAACCTCATTCCACTTAGGTTACGTGAATCGTTGACAAGGATTCCTAATCATTGTGAATTGAAATGAACAATTTTACTAGCATACGTGGGGTAATAAAAAAAACATAGAAATGAAGATCTTAAATGTATATTTGGGTATATCCAATTTAATATACAGAAACTTTGTTGTATACCGAAAATAAATTGAATAAAATAATATATCCGCAATTACAAGAATATTACTCAATTTATGATAGGACGGACGCATATACTTGTATACACGCACTTTGTACATCCGGATCTATTTACCTATGTTAAAGAATTTATAGTCAATATCATAAACTATCTTAAAGAACTCTAATAGCCTCTATGATTGTATAAATAGGAGAGGATACTAAAATCAAAATAATATAATCCTAATTGAGTTCACCTTTTCTGAAATATAAATTCCTCAAAAACATGTTAAACAGGATCTAAATCAAGGGTGTCCAACCTTTTTGTTTCCCTGGGCCGCATTAGAAAACGACATGGTATTTTGGGCCACAAGTATATTACTATGTATAAATCCATATCATAAAATGAATATAATACCTGGCATTGATGTTGAGAAACTAAACCGTCAATATCTGGTTCGATTGACGTGGTTGCAATTCTCAAGCAGTTCTCAAGGTGTTGATCCAACATGTTGGTTCTAATTTTACACTTAGTATGTTTAATTCTTCACTTAAGCCACCAGGTGACAAACAACAGAACAGTATAGCTGGGCGAGAGCAACACAAGCAGAAAGAGAATTTACTACAGAACAAGAGACCTTTCTGTTCTGTTTCCTGTTTCTGTTGTTTGTCACTTGACAGCAAACACACAAAACATTCCTCAGAAAAATGGACATGCTTCAGTAACTTTGAATATTTTCGGGCCGCATTGATACTTGCCTTGGGCTGCATGCGGACCGCGGGCCGCGGTTTGGACAGCCTTGATCTAAACAAAATATGTACACGCATTTATGAAGTCATCAGTCGAATACGTATTGGTCGATTTCAATATGGGTATATGTACCGAGTCCGGTAATTGAAGTGTCCGTCCAAGTCAAATCGTTTTCAAATGTAAATTGCACATCTTGCAATACTAAAATTTGACATGAATGTTGCTTGACATATTATCTGTCAGTAGTAAAATTTATTTGTTGGTGAAAAGACTCGTTCTTATTTTTTGTACAATAGATCTTAAACGAAATTCTATTCTTGCGCTTCAATTGATTGGAAAGTCAAAACATCGAAATTCACCGTATTCACCAGATCTGAATCCGTTGGATTATTCTATTTAGGGAAATTTACAAGCAGCCAACTTTGGCCAATTTAGAAAAAGATTTGACTCGTGAATGGAACCGTTTAAGCCAAGACATCGTGCGAGCATCGTTTGCACCGTTTAAAAAGAGATTGAAGCTGGAAGTGGTTAAGGCAAAAGGCGGTTATATACCATTTCAATAATTGTAAAATTAAATATGTACTATAAACTATCATTTCCATAAATTTTGATAAAACTTGCAAATTTTATCAGCAAATTTAATTCCAATCAGTGTATTAGTTTTTAAAGTATATCAAAAAAAACTTAATGAACGGGCTTATTTTCTCCTAGGATTATTTCTTTCTACACTATCCTTGGATCGATTTTACTGAAATTTAATATGGTATCGTATATTTACGTAGTTAAGCAATATAATCAACAAAATTGGTTCACAAATTTTCCAATTAAATCCATAAAAAAACCATAAAAAAAATTTTCCGATCACGCTTAATAACTTAATAACACATTGACCTTATCAAATCTAAGATTTCGCCGGCTATCGGCATCCTTTGTAAATTTCGCAAATCATTACCCACCCACGTTAAAAAACAGATTTACTTTGCACTTGTACACTCTCGACTAATGTATCTGACTTCTATATGGGCCCACCGTGCGACTGTAAGCTTGAACTCGCTGCAAGTCTTCCAAAACAAAGCCTTAAAGGCGGTGTTCAACCTATGTTTAAGGTTTAGTACGCATCAACTATATATTGATATTGCAAAAGACATACTGCCATTAAAGCTCCTTTACTTTTACCAAGTAGGAGCTTTCATGTACAAACTACATACAAAACAATTATACTCAACTCTGGTATTGTCGATCTCCCAACATGATCATGACACAAGAGCAAGAGGCGATCTCATTCCAGCACATGTTCGACTGGAACAAACCAAACAGTCCATGTCTTACGTTGGACCCAAGATCTTCAACTTCATTCCCACTTCAATCAGGTCGGCCAACTCTTTCCCAACTTTTAAATTTAAACTAAAACAGTGGATCAGCAACAACAGGCACGATGTACTGAATGCGATTGTAGTACCTACCTAACTCTGCAAAGTTTATCTACTTCATACTATAAAATAGGAGTGTTTTCCTCTTCAGTGAATTCTTTTCATTATATGCATAAGCTTCAACAATATTAAGTTTACTTTACTACTGTATATTTCCCATGTTGTAAGCAAAAAATCCGTGATACAAACTTTGTTGCATTAACACTATCAAAATTTAGATATAAGTAAAGGAATTTTATTAATTTGATTAGTTTAAGTTGATATAATCATTCTGAATTAAACCTGTTAAAAACTTAGTTATAGAAAAAGAATTACCCAAAACTTAGTTATAAGCAAATGAATTTATGAATTTATAATATTTAAAATTTAGATATAAGAAAAAGAACTTTATTAGGCCATTTCTTAATGGCGTAGCCAGATTAGCTCCTTTATATGTCTCACGACTCTGGAGCACTAATTCTGCATTATAATTTTTGTACCTGAATTATTCCTGAAATAAATGAAATAAAAAAAAAAAAAAAAAAACTTCACACTGTAAAAAAGGATCAAGAAAGATCCGGAAAGAGGTTGTGTGCATGGAGCAGTACCCCTTGTGATGATACAATAATCAATATTCCACACTTAACCAAACGTTAAACTTAAGCAGCACACTTAACATTCGTTTTTACTTTCACGATAAACTATTTGGTAACGCTTTTTTGGTCTAAAAACAACAAAATTTTTTGGGCACGGTGCAAACTAAACTGCTGGGCCGATTTCGCCAAAATTTATGCAGTTCATGTATTGGACCCTAACTTAGAACTGATTAGTTTTTGGACCATATACGTTTATGGCAAGAATACGTCTAAGAATATGTTTTGTCCAAATAGAGTCTATATTTTTTTTTGAATTCCAAAATTTAAGAAATTTCGCATTTTTTCCGTTCATTTTATGTCCGTCTCAAATGTTTTGACTTCAGAATCTTTACTTCCTCGAACAGGTGTATAATTACGAAAATTTAAAAATGTGGTAATTGAATTTGTTTCTGAAAAGTCATGTCAGTTATTCTAACGCGTACTTAAACGAAAGGAAAAAAAATTACAACTTTAAAAGTTGAGTTTTAATACCTTTGTCAATTTATGACACTAATTTAGGTAAATATAGAGATCAGAGAGTCAAACTGAAATGATTTTGATTCCGGTTTCCGATTAAGTTCCGAATTAAATTTTTATGCCCTATGGTAGGTACTACCAGAGGGTATATTAGTTTTGTCACTAAGTGTGTAACGCATACAAATAATTATCGCAGAAGGGTATGGTTGTGTAGGGAATCAAAAGTTATATCGATTTATGCATGTCCGTCCGTCCGTCCGTCCGTCTGTGGACAAGATAACTCAAAAACGCGTTATCCGATTTTGTTGAAATTTAGAATATAAGTTGCTTATTCCTTAACTGCATTTGGTATTGCATTTCAGCAAAATCGACCGAAGGGGAGGGAAGTTATTAACCAAAAACCAGGGTGACCAGAAAGTTTTGTCGTTTTTTTTATATAGTTTTTCGGATTTAATTGGAAAATTTGTAAATCAATTTTGTTTAAATTAATTATATTGGTTAAATACGTAAATAGACGATACCATGTTAAATTTCAGCAAAATCGGTCTGATGATAGTGGAGAAAGAAATAATCCTAGGAGAAAATTAGTTTGTCCATAAAGTTTATTTGATGTACTTTAAAAACTAATATACTGATTTAAATAAAATTTGCGGATTGGATTTATCCTATTAGGGTATAGGTTACCTGCGAATTAGAGGAAATTTTGAAAAGAGGAAACAAAGTTATGAGGAAAAAACCTTGAAATACTAGTAGATTTGATTGCTTTTCAGCCCCATTTCTACCATAGGGCGTCAAAAAATCAGCTATAGGCTGATCTTAAGTTACTATATGTTTTCTTTCAGTTCCTATTTTAAATTTTCTTATCGTTCTGGTTACGTTTCCGTTCAAAACCGGTTTAAAAAATAAGCCAAGATATGCAATTACTATATAACAGTATCCGGGCTAGGTTAAGAGATTATATCTCACTTATATCACTTATATCTCCTACGGAGTAGTGACACTATCGAAGAGAATATGCATTGGGGTTTCTTCGGTCCCCTCGCTGAATCTACAGTGGCTATCTCGTTCAAGTCCTAGTTTTTTAAAGTGTGCCTTGAGTCTGCAGTGTCCTGTTAGTATTCCTGTCAGTACTCTTACAGTCTTCTTATTAGTGCTGATAAAGTCTTTGAATCTCTTGGAATTGTATTTCCCGAGGAGATCTTTGACTTGCTTTATTCTTGGCTGTATTTCCCAGTGTTTGATTCTATCTGCCGCCTGTTATTTCATTAAAATTTCTCGGATAATGTGTGGTCCGATTTCACAGAAGGGTTCTGAACCTTTGAAGGTTATTCCTGCCCCTTGTTTGGCCAGTTTGTCGGCTTTTTCATTGCTCTCGGTAACCATATTATATATTTGATAAATTTCAATGCCGAAAAATTCCATTCAAATAGAGATTTGGAAAAGAAATGAAACGATTTAAATGGGATACACTGTGTATCAAAACGAAGAAGAATGAAATTAACTACAAAGCGCGGTTCTTTTTGAATAGTATTTGTGAAAAAGACTATAAATATATGCATTTTTATATCACACAGAGTCATTTTAACAAATACTATTAATGACAATGTGTGTGGAGACGTGACTAAATCTGAATCCAAGTTAGAAACTCTTTTTATAGTATGATTTTTGGTAGTTCCTACTATAGGGTATAAAAATATATAGCTCCGGTTAGAGTTCACTCATATTTTTTTATTTCGTTTCGGTTATTTTCGGTTCCGTTCCGGTTTATATCTCTGATAGTGCTACACAGATTCACATATGTACGAAGTTATTCATACAGATTTAGTTAAAAAAAAATAATAATAATAATAATAAACATTCTTCATGCGAATAGGAATTTCGGAAATACGTAAATGATGAACGTAAAACGTTTCAGATAACAACAAAAAAAAAACTAAGCAGTTAAACGAAAACAAACAAAACAACAGGAAAATCCCAGAAGGCCCTTCCTCAATGGGGTGTCATAAAAATCCTGCTCTTTTTTTTTTCTTGTTAGTCCTATGTGTCTACATCTATACCGAAAAGGCATAAAGTCAAAATGTTCTTTTAATAGTGTTTAGAAATAGGTATATGGCATCGAAACGAAGGTAAATAATAATATCTCTAATGAAAAAAAAAAAAAAAAATAGGTATATAGAATGGAAAATCGGAACTAAAAATCCATCCAGGTGTCTATTTAATTGGATTTGTAAAAGTCCTTTCAAGAGAGATTTCAATCGGCTTATACCTGGTCCTAATATGTAGGCTTTGTGTTGATTTCTGTTGTTAGGAACTTGCTCGACACAATAATGTAATACTCGGGGTATTTTTTTTTTGAGGAACTTCCATTATACCTAATTTGTAAGATTTTTGGTTAACTTTTGAATCCGAATAATGCATTTCATCCTTTTATTATTTAACCAACCGATAAATTGACGTGTACGTGCTAATGCCATAGATTTCAAAGGTATTTATTATATTTAATTGAAAATTTGCCATTTTTTTTTTATTTTATTGATTTTAATAACAAGATAATAAAATCAATGAATATACGCGGTTCTTTGAGGTAGCAGAATTTAAATTTCTGTAATTCATTTCAGGCGCATCTGAAAAATCTCTAAATTATAAATTAACTTAAAAACCCTGATTGAAACAATCAACTACTAATACTAAAGGCACACATAGGGTATTCATACTTGGCCGATATTTGGTTTCAACAGGACGGTACCACTGCCCATACAGCCAATGCTACAATCGACGTTTTGTTCCTTATCTTCGAAAATCGCATTAGGAGTTGCGAAAATGTCGAGAACTTAATCTACCTTATATAGGGTCTTTCATTAAGGATATTACAATTCTGTAATTTATTGTAATTTATTGATTGTAACGTGTGCTGTGTGGCTTGTAGCGCCGTCTTGTTGAAACCGCATATCGCCGATATCCATTTCATCTAATTCTGGCCAAAAATAATCCTCCAACATGGCACGGTAGCGCTCTCCATTGACAGTAACATGGCGATCGTTCGCATCAACAAAAAATACGGCCCAATCACGCCTCCGGAATGTAAACCGCATCATACAGTGATTTTTTGTAGATGCAATGGTGTCTCTTGAAGCACATGTGGATTTGTTGCTGTCCAATAATGCATATTTTGCTTGTTGACAAATCCGTTTAGCCAAAAATGAGCTTCATCGCTGAAGATGATTTTTTGATGAAATTCTGGATTTTCTTTCAGCTTTGCCAGAGCCCAAACGGAGAAGTTTCGGCGCTTCAAATGGTCAAGTGATGAAAATGTTGACTTTAATCTACGTTTTGACATTGTTATGTCCCTATTAAAGGACACTATATAAGGCATCGTGCAGTCTGGTCTTGATTTGCTGAATTATATATTCGACAAACTACAACATGATGAAGCGAATTATAAAATTTTAAAAATATTTACAAACGTTCTGTAGCAACGATCAAGCAGTGTATTGAGACAACCTCGTATTTGATATGCTTAGACAAAGTTTTAGTCAGCTTTGGGATCAGTTCCGACACATTGATCTATAATTTTTCGTTAAAGAGTAACAAAATGTTTTTCGTCGAAAGATTTGTATTTGCCAAATTATGTGAAATACAATATATAGCCAATGCGCAAAAACATAAGATAGTAAAGGTCTAATTATAGGATATTATAGATCGAGGTTTTGGTTTTTATAGTTTTGGATGTTAATAGCGGTTGCTATATTGTTGCTGATTTTTTGGAGGTCTATGTATAATGTCCCGAAACATTTGCATACGGCACCTTATCTTTAGACAAAACGATTTGAAATTGCATCTACAAGAAGAGTAGTTCACAATTGAGACAAAAACAACAAAAAGCTGGTAAATTCAATGCCATCACGCGTAATCGGGTGACAAGAGATTCAATGAGTATGATAAGTGAAGTAGTATATCATGGCCCAATTAAGGATTTGGAGGAAAACTGTTTCCAGTTTCTCATGCATTTCTTTGATTTCTTGACAATACTGCTCTGCACTGTGATGGTTTCGTCGGAATTCAGAAGTTATAGTGGATGATGCCGGCGACAGATCGGTAAACAGTCACAATGGCCAGTGTTCCGCTTATGTCCAAGCACTGAGCAATACCCCGACTGTCGTTACAATACGATCAAGAAATAGATTGCTTTTTTAACAGTATTTCCTTTCGGACTCATTCAGCTTTTGAACTACATAACTCCAGATTTTTATCCTTCCTTCTCTCAATTACAATTATGCTCTGATTGTGATGACTTTTTTTTCATTAATAAAGTAAAGTTTGAACCGAGTTTTAGGAATTCGAAGTTTATCTATATCATTAGAACACCAACAGATACTATACTATGGAATTATTTCATTTCCATTATAAAACTTGGAAACCTCTCCACGGATTTCAACTAAATTTGGTACATATATGCATATATACCGATCCAACATAAAAAATGCAGTACTTTTTGAAACAATTAAAATTACTCAAAAATTCAAATTTACAAATCAGAAAATTCCATTTCCATTTAATTTTAATTTGACAAACTTTGTCAGTAGATACTGGCAAGGGTATTGGACTTCGCTGACATCACTGCCATACAAAAACTAACCAAAAAAAACCGACAGTATGATAATGTAGGTTAAGCATTTAAAAAGAAACACATAATGGTGGCTCTGTAGCCCCATTCTTATTTCCACCCCCTCCCCATCTTGATTTTTGGAGTTCCAGGCTTTTTTACTAGTATTATTAATAAAATATTATGTTGGTTTAATAGGTTTTAGTAAGTAGATCGCGACAAATTTTTAGGAAAAATAATCATTCATATACACCACCATGTCCCAACTATCGGTGCAAATTTGAAGTAGCGGTTATTTTCACTCTGGCAACACTAATATCAGTCTCTCTGTGACAGAAATTTAGTTTCATATTTGCGGTGTACGAGAGTGGCCGAGAGTGCGCGCCGTCAACCGAGAACATCGATTCGCCATCGTGCATCGGAATTGAACATCAGTCGGTCTTCTGTTCAACGAATTTTGCGTAAAGATCTCAGCCATTGCTGCCATAGGGCCCCAAACAATCGAAAATGTGCTCCTAAATTGGACCGACCGAATGGCCTACTTCAAGGCCAGCCGCGGCAGTCATTGAAATGAAATCATTTTCCATACTTAACCGCAAGGATTGTTCTTTCAAATAAAAAAAGAACTTTGAAAAAATATAAAGCCGTTTTTTTTTAATTTAATTATAAAGTTTGCACTTTTAGTTGGATCACGCTTTATATAATGAAGTTGGCCACTCCTGGTATAAAGGGTAATCTGTGTATTTTGTGTCACTGAAAAACAATTAGTACAAAATTTTGGAAATTTCCATATAATTACAATAGTTATACGCGCACACAATGAATCGAAATCTAGCAATTTTCATGACATCTTAATTTGTAAAATCATCGCAATTAACGTGGTATGTCCAATATTACTGCAAACGTCTATTTAATTGCTGCAAAATTTTCTAGACATCTTTCTCTACCTTTACCTCATTTTCATGATCTTCTCACCATTCCCAACTTCACACGACTTGTTCTTTTTTTTTTCTTTGTCATTTTCTCAATTGCAATTTTCATGTTGGTTGCTCTAGATATACTAAATTTCTGCTGTTTTCTCTCACTTAAATATTTTTAAAGAAGAAAACGCTCCACGAATTACGGACAGAATAAATTGTGTTCGCCAAACACATCAAAACTCCTTTTTTTTGATATAATAAAAATATTTTGTTGGAATAAAATGAAGTTAAATGGAAAATTTATAGAATTCAACTCATTTATGCTCTCTTTCTCTCTCTCTCTCTCTCTGTTGTGTTTATTGATAAGAAGAAAAGAAATTGTGTAAAAGAAGGTTAATTTTTCGAAAACCACGCCTTTTTTTTATTCGAAAGGGGTGTGGTTTTCGAATGCAATCTCTCTGCAATCATATAAATACTCTTCATATGTATATATTAATAAAGTCTGCACATGAAATTGAGTACGTTGTGTTGCTACTCTTAACCGCCAGTTAGCAAAAAGCGAATGCGCTGCAATATGTGTGTGTGTGCCTGTCTGTTATTTTGTACTCGCATCAAAAACGTTAAATAAATGAAAAATCCAAAATTTATAGAAATGTTTTTCTCCACCTTCACACAATATTAGACTTTCTCCTTTCATATAGAATTGGAGTCCATTTTGAGTTTATTGTTTGATGATTTGGACATTTTTATTCGATTTTTGTATTCTCTTTATTTTGTTTCTTTACGCCAAACCCTCCTCCCTTGCTTTTTTTTCATAAGTTGATTATTTTGATTCAGCTTGTATTGTTTTTGTATATCCAATATGGTTCTTCTTGCTCCTATATTTCGGAACCTATTAGATGCTATTTGCGCCTTACAAAATCTTCACTCTCATTTCTTATCGTATATAAAAATTGTATTGTAGCACATTATGAAAAGAATGGAAGCTAGAAATTTGTTTGGTTGGGCGGATTATGTATATATATAGAAAAAAGGAAAGCTGCAGTATAAGAGGCTTTAGGATTTATATATATTTATATATATATATATATAGAATGTCGATCCTTTGAACCCACTTAGGAGACAAGTGAATAAGAAAATGGGCAACTAAACAAAGAGTTCGTTTTAAGTATTGATTTCCACTCGAAACGGTTTTCATTCAAGGAAGGCTAAAAAAGGAGGGTAGTATAAAGTAAATGCATATCATTTTATTGTACCCAGATGTGGGGGGTGAGTTACATTGAAAAGAGGTTTACAATATAATATAGTTTTCTAGTTTAGTTTTTTTTTATATATTTTAATATAGAATAGCTGAGGAGGAATGTTGTATGTATCTAGAAATTCAAGATTCATTTAATTCGAGATACATATTTTCTGTTGTGTTGCTCCATTTTCAATTGATTTCTGATAAAAAAAAAAAAAATGATAGCGATGATTCACTCGTCTATATGTCTGTAATTTAATATACTATCAAAATTATTTTCACATCACAAAATTCGAAGAAAAAAGTGAATTGGGGCGACGCTCTTTTTTTCTGTTATGGAACAAATTTTAATTCACAATGGCTACGTTTACACCGAAACTTATAAGTATAACCTAAATATGACGGTGTAAACACGCCCAAAGTAACTTAGGTTAGGTCACTTAAATTGCAGACTTACCTTAAATTTAAATCGACTTAAGAACTTTTGACATATAACAGCTGATTTCTTGATATCCAAGTTCTATAAATGTTCACATATGACGTTGTTTTAGACTTAGGTCTAGTACGGTGTAAACACGTCTGAGCCAAACCTAGGTGACCTAAAAATTTGTCGGTGTAAACGAAGCCAATGATAGAATATTAAATAGAAAAATTATTCAATTACATATCTTTTTTTATGTATGTATGTATCTTTTTATGTATGAATGTATCTTTTTGCAGGACTTTATTTCCATTTTTGTACATTTTTATTTTATGGCTTAAGTAATTTAATTTTGTAGAATTTTGTGGAAATTTACGGAGATAGAGAGAGGGGTAGTCTGAGGTCCCACCGGCGAGTCCGCTGAAGGTCCGAGTGCCTGGTGCCAGTCTGGAGACTATAGAGGCCCTACAATGGATCAATGGAACCCCAGCCGTCGCTAATGACACTGAATATCGGGTGATTGAAAGCAATAGTCGTAAAATCTCAATTAGGGTCTTTGTGCATAAAGTTAGACTACAGAGAATATTATACACGACAGACATGAATGTGAGGATTTTTGGATACAGATGTATGCGGAATTACATTATTTAAGTTTTAGTAGGGATCCCTAATTTTTTCTAGTACTAAATTTAGCCTATGTTACTCAGGGATAATGTAGCATTCTAATGGTGAAAGAATTTTTGAAATCGGTCGAGTAGTTTTTGAGTTTATTCGTTACAAACATACATACAAAAATACAAATCATTCCTCTTTATAATATTAGGTTAGATTAATTATTAGGGCATGCTATGGAAGTTTAAGAGAATTTTGATATTATGTTTCATTCTCCAAAATATTATGGTTACCATGAAACCAAGAGGATATACTATAATTTTATTTTTAAAAGAATTAACAAAAACTCTTAAAGAATCCATTATTCAAAAAATCGATGGGTTGTATCGTTGAATGGCACATAACGCTATCCTTTTGAAACCACATCTGTCATATATATTTTCGAACAAATATTCAATGATCATTGTCTGGTTATAATCTCCATTGACTCTAAGGCGAGCTTCTGGTTCATTTTTAAATAAATAATGACCAATAAGTTGCCACCAGCGTGCAAAGAGCACCAAACGATGCATTTTTCTAGATGTAATGAGATCTTTAGAATCTTTTCTGGATAAGTCTCACTGCAGAAGCGACAATTTTATTTATTAACAAACCTGAGGCTTTTTACGGAACATAATTTTTCGATAAAATAAGTCTATATCACGGAAAGAAAGAGTCGCGCGGAACGCTTAACTTTTTATACTTCATACGCTATAATTATAGGCGAAATCAGAATTGTAATATTTTATAGGAGAATACGTAAAAAATAATAATCTATAGATAAATAGCTAATTATGCTATATTTTTAACCTAAAATCCCATTTGCATTCAGGGCCGAATTTAGGACCTCTGGACCCCTAGGCTGAACTTGTGGTGGACCTCTTCACAATTTCATTTGATAATTAAGAAAATAATGATGCTTGAAATAGGTACTTAAAATTGATAATTATTACGTAAATAAAGGTCATTATCCAGTTTTAATGACCGATTGGGCAATAATGATCATCAAATCGGAGATCTGTCTAGGACAGGGTTTCTTAAACTATGGGTCGCAACCCCATTTGGGGTCGCGTAGCAAAATTCTGGGGTTTCGAGAGATCACCTGCCACTTAAAGCTCAAGAGGAATTTTCTGAGCTTTCATGTGACTCGAACATAAAACTACAATTTCAAAAAAAGCCCTTGACTGAATTCTGGATCGGAACTAGAACTGAATTTCCCACAATCGCTGATATGGCGTTAAATGTTCTTCTTCCATTCAACGCCACATATTTATGTGAAGTCACTTTCTCAGCTTTAACACATATTAAATCCCAATATCGTTCATCGATAAAAAATGTTGAAGAGGTTTTACGTTTAGCAGTGTCAAACATTCCACCAAGATTTAATTTGTTATGCAATAAAAAACAGGCACATCCATCTCATTAAATTTTTTCCTTTAGTTTTAATTTAATACTTACCATTCAACGACTGCGTTCGAATATATTCGAGCGAACTAAGACGGTCAGAATTCCCTTTTATTTATGTTATCGAATCCTCAGGAAACTCGCAATCATAAATGGGGTCGTGAATGAAAAAAGTTTAAGAAGCCCTGGTCTAGGATATTAGTTATTTTAAAATATCACTTTCAATGCTGAGCAAAGCCAAAACGTTGTGCCTGTCCTATAACATGGAGTTGTTGGCCTTTTAGGCACGAGAATGGGTTTGTCCGTTTATGCTTTTTTCAAGCAATCTGTTAAAATTTTATATCTGTTTGTTAAGGCTGTAAACTGTAAGTAAAGTTCTTCCAAGAAGTCAAAAAACTTACAGCACTCAAACAACACTCGGCAGCTGCCTGTACTACAAGATTCACTGAATACCCAGCGCACCCAGCACCCATATTGCTGAATTATTTTCTGCCAGTACCAGCGCTGCAATTTTCCATACAAAAAGTTCTTTAAGCAAATTTACATAAATGCCCAAATTGCTATTCGGAATCTGTAATAAAACTATTCTTTTTTCTTCACAAGAATGTATTACGTCGAAAGATTTTAAAAACGATAATATTGCAGCAAGTCCCTTTTAATGAAGCAGATTTTCTTACTTTATTGTCACAATTTGCTAATTATATAGGAAATTACACAAACTATTTTAGCACGATGGAAGACAGAAATCGCACTTTTCCATTTAAAAGTTGGGATCAAAGCGCAATTTTAGACTCGTAGACTACATATACAGGACAATTGCACTAACAAGTTGGACCAGAAGCAACATATTTTATAATATCGTAGACTATATAAATAGGAGCATTCCATTTAAAAGTCAATCCTAAAGCAAATAATTTTTGTGACGTAGACTAAATAAATAGCAATAATAATTATTCAAGTTGCTACCGAAACAAAATATTATAGGGCTGTAGACCAAATAAGATGTTTCAACCAAAATCTTAATAACCTTCATATAAAGACTTGTCAAACAAAATAGACAACACAGTTAAAATTGAGAATTCGAAGAGTTTGCATATAATCTGAGCGCAGTCATAATAAGTTTTGACTGTCATAACATGATGTCATTGTCATAACTTTTTTTTTTTTTTTTTTAAACTATTTGGTATTCTGTTTCCGTCGTAACTAATAACTGTTACAAAAAACTATCACAAGTTATGACCGAAAACATTTTACATCAAAACGATATTTCGCAGGAGTCATAATTTTTGTCAGAATATTATTATCATAAATGTTTATGACAGTAAAACTGTAACAATCCCAGAATAAGGGGTACATCTAGTTTAGATTAGCGGTTTTGGACGTTATTTCAAGCGCAGGAAAAGTGTAAATGAAATAATTTCCTAGAAAATAATTATTACGGATAACAAGTATTTTGAGGACTATCTATAATTATAAAAATTAGAAATACGAATAGTTTAGATAAAATTACACCAAATTTACTATAAATAAAAAGTATTTGATGATTTTTCACATCAGATCGGGGGAAAACACGTAACAATGTTATTACTTGAGACTGCAGCTTAAACATAATTTACATATAACTCATTTGTCATCGAGCACACCCTGAGCAATCCACCACTGCATCCAGCAACCCATTGATATTCTTACACTATGCAAAGAAAATTAGAAAAAAAGTCAGACTGGCTCATTAATTTTGCAGTATCGATCCCATATTCCTATATCGAGTTTTTGGGCAGTTATTCACACAGTAAAATGAGTTAAGTCATTGCCTAGTTGTGGCAACTGAATTTTAGTTGTAACAAGAGAAAATTCACAACTATTCTCTCAGTTGTCAAAATTAGCCAATAACTTTTATTAAATCGGCCCAAGCTTTTCAGCTTGAGAAATTTTAAGAATTCGTTTTTTCGTTTCTTATTCTTAATTAATTGTGTGAGTACATCCTTGTGGGCTTTTCTATGATTTTTTTTTTATTTTAAGTTAGAATAAGTTTTTGTTGCCTACAATATTGTGACGTGCTAATCGTTCGGTTCGATGTTATGAAAATGTTAACACTTTTTATTTATGTGAATTTAGTGTATAAGCTTCATTTATAATTATTTCTGCGTTAAAAATTAGTCTTAAAAATTATTTGTCTATCAATAATTTAATTATTACAAATTATTTATCACAGTTTATAAAAATACACAGTCACTATTTCAATAATTGATCACTATTTCACTTTTAGATTCAAATCACTCTCCTAATCGCTTCTCACAAATAATCACGTTTCGAATCTCTGTTTTTATACAATCTCGGACGAAGTTTAGACTTCAACTGTTTGATTAAAACTAATTTTATTGCATCACTTTCTTCCATATTTATAGTAAAAGAGGTTTATCCTGTACCTGCTAGAAACTTCTCGTTTGAACGTTGTTTTTTCTTACATACTCATTGTTCTAAACGCGAGAAATTTCCTGCATGTAAACGTGTTTTCTATTATTTGACAAGAAGCTTATTCTTGACGTTTCTAAAAGTTATAATTTGTTTGTGATGTTTTTTTGTTTTTTGAAAGTGTTTTTGCAGGAAAATTCCAGACTTTTCTTTTATCAAGAAAAGTCGTGGAATATTTCCTGACAATACAGTGCAATATTTACAATATGTACCTATTAAATTAACACATGGACTTTAAACGAAGTATGCTGGATGAAATTTAATCCCACGATTAAACGGCTACAAGAGTTTAAAGGTCAACTAAGAAACTAATCATTAGTATGACAAAAAAAAAAACCTTATTAGAAAATATTTAACTAAATTGAACCAACATCTAGCATCTTAATATTAAAAGAAATAATTCCCTTTTTTCTTAATTAATATCTAAAAACATTCTTTTTATTTATCCTACTATATTTAATAACCACCAAAAAATGTAAAAATATAATTTTTAATAAGATGTATAATTAAAAAAAAAAAAAAAAAAGGTCAGCATCATCAGAAGGTTATTAAAAAGTGCCTGCTGTTGTCCTCTGACCAACCATCACCACCATCCTAAAAAAAAAAAGGATGTCTTTGCTAGAATATTCTATCGTGTCATCTGGAATTTTAATTAAAATCTATTACGTTTCTTCGGTAAGAAGATTTTTAATTATGCTCCCGGTGAGACTTTAAGATGAAGCTTAAGAAAACGAACAAATGAACAAAAAAAAAATCATTAATTTATAAAAATTTTTAATAAATTAGTTTTTTATTGTAGTATTTCTAAAAAAAAAGAAAATATTTTATTTTCTTGCGACATAATTTTATATATGGTGATCCAATTTGAGTTTCCCATGTTGGCAGCACTGTAACTCAGGCAGACGTCGATAAACACTTGTTTTGAAATTATCTCAAATGTCAGTTTGCAACAACACATTTACGAAATGGATCACTTAACCACCGAGCTCAACACGTTAAAATTGTTCAATTGGTGATTTTTCAAACAAAAAATTTCTCTTCTCTGATGAGGTACACTTCCACCTCTCTTAGTGTGTTAATAAGCAAAATTGCTGCATTTGATGAAATTGAAATCCCCATGATACTCACGAGATACCATTGCATGCCCAAAAAGTGTCTGTTTAGTGCGCACTTTGGTCATTTTTGAGAACGATCAGGGACAGACTGTAACAGTCAATGCTGAGCGATATAGGCGCATGATAACCGATTATTTCTGGCACGAAATCGAAGATATTGATGTTGAAGACATATGGTTCCAACAAGATGGCGCAATTTGTCACAAAGCTGGTGCAACGTTGGATATTTTGAGTGAAAAGTTCCCAGGTCCATTATTTCATGTTTTGATGGTGTCAACTGGCCGCTAAGATCATGCGATTCAATGCCGTTGGATTTTTTTTTGTGGGGTTACTTAAAAGTCGTATCTGCGCCAACAAACCCGAAACAACGTTGGAGTACCTAAAAAAAAACATCCACGACGTTATTGCCGAGATACCGGTCGATATTTACGAAAAAGTCATCGAAAATTACCTCGAAAGGATCAGAAGGTCTAGAGGCCGCCTTTTAATTGATATTAATATCAGGAAATACATAACATTTGTGATTAACAAAATAAAATGAGTATATTTCGTTAAATTTATGTGTTTTAATTTGTTTAAAGTTCAGAAACTGAAGTTGGTTCACCCTGTACTAATAAAAAATTGTTGCTGACAATTTCGATATACATGGTTCGTAAATAAAGTTCCGTGAAACAATATTTTTCAGGTTATACTCTTTTTCTTTATTCAAAGTAATCCACTTCTGATTCTCCTTCTCCATTTTTTTTAAAATGTTTGAATATTATTTCAAATTAATATTCAACCTGATTTTGTGGTATTATTACCTCTATATCACTTTCAGAAAAGCCTTTTGAATAGTCTTAATATCATCGAAAAAGTATTCTTTCAACTTCAGTTTAAATTTTAGGAATAATGAGTAATCACATTTTGGTAATTCAGGTGAATAAGTTGACTGATTGAACAAACAGACTTGCGTTTGTTCCAAGTATTGACGAACTATCGGCGAAATGTTACTTTTGAAGCCTTTTTTGTGCAACAAAAACCAGCGCTAATTTACGATACTGATCGAACTCGATGAGTTCTACCAACCAAACTTCAAAACATAAATCACTCTTTGACCAATTGCAACGAATACTTTGTGAATTAATAAAATTGAGTAAGTGCAGGATTACACGCTATGTTTTTTGGGTAGAATTCTACCGCAGACATATATTACGGTTGGTTGGGGGTGAGGGAGAAGATCTACCTCTCGAAATGTTGGCGCAACGGAGTTTTTTACGCACACAAACAAGAGTCACTGTTTGTGTCGGTTTCGAAAAAAATTGAAAATTCAAGCGCGCCATTCGCTTACTGATCGTCAACATGTAATCATAATCTAAAAGTACATAGGAAATAGTAGAATAGTAGATCCTAACAGTTTGACGGTTTAAGTGATGCTGTGCTCACACATACTAATACACTCCTTGTGTAGCTTGTATAAAAGACTGTGGTATAAACATTCCACGTCTAATCGGTTTGGTAGTTTTCTACCCAAAACTTGACGGTAGATTTCTACTGCGTGTAATCTGGCACTAAGTCATTCTATAGTAATCGTATTTCTATAAAAAGTGAACACAACCACAGAGAATTCCTAGGTAAAAAGATAATTCAGATTCCGAGACCCAAAAAAATATTAGTTCCTGTCATCTCACTGTCAGTCACATGACCGATACTGGCTGTCAAAATTAAACTAATTGACAGAACGGTATGGAACTTTGCACGTGTTCATATAATACCTTGTCCGGCAATTGAAGCGTCAAAGTGGAAATACGTTGTAATTTGTTCGCTTATTGATCGCTTTTATTCAAATTTACGGAAATAATAGTTTATAATACTTAATTCATTTTATAATTATTCGAATGGTATGTAACTGCCTTTTGGCTTAACCATCAGCTTCAATATCTTTTTAAACAGTGCACACGATGTTCGCACGATGTCTTGGCTTAAACGATTCCATTGACGAGTCAAATCTTTTTCTAAACCGGCCAAAGTTATGTGTTTTTTTTTCAAGCCACTGCTTGTAAAATTCCCCAAATGGAATAATCCAACGGATTCAAATCTGGTGAATTTCGATGTTTGACTTTCCAATCAAATGAAGCGCAACAATTGAATTTCGTTTAAAGTCCAATGTACAAAAAATAAGAACGCGTCTCTTTCACCAACAAATAATTTTTACTACAGACAGACAATATATCAAGCAACATTCATGTAAAATTTTAGTATTGCAAGATGTGCAGTTTACATTTGACAGCGATTTGAATTAGACGGACACTTCAATTATCGGTTCCGGTAGTAGTACCATATTTATTTTTTTATTATACAGCCGATGACTTTTAGATACACCTAGTATATATGAATTTCAACCCAATTCCGACTCTTGTTTGAATACACCATGTTTACGGGATATATGACAGTTGTCAAGGTTTCAGCTCCTATTACGGCCAAAACAAAAATACAGCAATATTTAAATTGTACGTTCATGTTGCATTAACCTTTTATATTATTCCCAAAGGCACCTGTATCAAATTTGTTTGACAGTTTTGTCGGTCAAACTTCACGTTTTCATCAAATAATAGCTCAAACGATCAAACCAAATCTCAAACAAATTTGGCAAATTTGGCTCGTAGTTTTTGCCTTGTCGTGACGTAGCATTCGTGCCTTACGACTTGCCACTTGGCACATTGCTGTTGTCACTTAACGTAGTGCCCTCCATGGTATCAAGGCGATGACTGAGATCTTGTTTGACAAATACTGCCGCACACTATCCTAAACCTGTTTGTCAAACAAAATTAATCCAAATTTTGAATATTCAAGGCCAAAAAAATTAATTCTTTCATTTAAGAGACGAATAAAGTTGAAAAGGGACAACTAGACGCGATCTTCCCAATGCTTTGTTTGAAAATGACAGAAACAAAAAATTCCGCACAAAATAACGAAAGAAAATTACAAATTTTTCATTAGAAAGAATGAAGTAACCTATAAATCAAATATACTCTAGTTTACCGCGTGCTTCCCATTAGATAATTATAGTAAGCGAGAGCATTAATAGTCTTATGGATTTTGGACTAAAGAAAGATTGAAACAAAGAAATTTCTTTTAACTTAATATTTGTATAAATATTGTATTCTCCCAACACGTTTTCAAGCATTGGAGCATGTACGAATAATAATTAGAAGAGAAATTCTGTTAATATTTTAAGTGTTAATTCCTGTATGAATAGTAATTCTTATTTTTTACATAAGTGTTAGAATTGTTTATTAAAGATAAATCTGTTTCTATCTCTGTTTTGCTAACATAATGAAATCTATCTATCATTTTTTTAATAAAGAGAATCATATGTATTTTTAAGAGAATATTTTTTATTTCCTTTTCATTTATTTTTCTTCCATATAATAAGTTTTTTCTCTTTGAAATTGGTCACTTTTCCTTAAAAAATTTTTTTTACATAGGAAGGAATTAATTACCTTAAGGCCTCAATTACTCACTTGTTCACAAACCTCGAAAAGTAATTAATCACGCCATGTCCTACTGCATACTAGCAAATAATTGGATAAACACGTAAAATTTGACAAACAATTTGATCGTTTTCAGGAGCCTTAAAACTTACGAAAAAAAGGCTTACGCATAAATTTCATAAAATCAAATTCAGAAAAATATGATTTTTTATTTGAAATGAATTTGTCTTGTTTTTCGCGGTACTTAAAAAAAAAACAAATTTCCAATTAAGGCAATCTTTTAAAATTTCCATTTTTGTTTTTCTAAATTAAAAATAAAATGACCAAAGGGAGTTAACGAAACGCTAGACTTAATAAAATGGCCCAAAATTTAATAGAACGAAGCAACTTTATATAACCCAAGAGAAATTTGTTATGGTCCATTTTTTTTGGTTTTAGTGCGCTTTTAAAGGATTCCCTTTTTTCTCGATAAGAAATTCACCTTTTTTTTTATTATCTGTCTGTATCTGTCTGTAACGAAACAGTGACATAAAAATTACAAATGAAAACATTAATAATAAAAAAAAAGCGTGCTCTGACAATGCTGTAAAAAAAAAAGAAATGGGAAAATTACAAAACTGATAACGCATTTAAAAATACAGAAAAAAGGGTTCATTTTTAATTAAAATAGAAAATGTCCAAAGACACACTTTACTAAAAAAAATATTAAAAAAATGGGAGTTTTGACGAGATTTTATTTAAATATTACCAACAACAAAAAATATATAAAGTCCTAACGAGTTCTTTTTTTTTCCTTATAAAAAATATAAATTAAGGATTCATTTTTTTTCGGGGAACTTAAAATCTTCAATGGTATCACAAAAGGTATGCGAATGGTTCCGTATTATTACATATAAGATGAATCTTTTATAGAATAAGAACAAGAGTTTATCTAGGGAAATTATTTATTAACTATGCGAGTTAAGCTAAGATCACACACTGCAACTTTTGTTGCAATGCAGCATAAAAAGATGCGAAACTAGAGTGCTGAATAGTGTGAACAGCATTGCAACACAAAAAGTTGCGATTCTTTTTTGCTGCATGACTAGATTTTTTTATTGCGTGCAACTTACACGGAAAGAAATAATTTACTATAATCAAGCAAATCATTTACTAACTGTCATTTACTGCAGTCAAGTAAACTATGTTCGGATTCATCATTCGTTTTATTAAATATAGGAATCTTTTCTGTATATAAGTAAAATGTTCGAACTGATTTTCAGTAAAAAAAGATTAATCTCTAAAGTAATAATTCCATGCGTTTTTTACTTTATTCAAGAAACAATTACTAAATAACAGTAAATGTTCAAAAAATCTTTCCTCGAAATCAGTAAGCGATTTTCTTGGCATACATTTTATAAAACCCCAGACGAAATTTCTAAGATAAAATTAGCATTTCCTAATAATTAGTAAATATTACTGACAACAAGCAAATATTTTTTACTCAAAAATTGCAAATGTTTACTCGTTAAAGGAAAACTTATTTTATTGGTTTAGTATAATTTACTAGAATCTTTCTTTAATTTGTTTGCTTTTAGTATATTTTTAGTGTTTTTTAGTAAATATCGAATGTTTTAATAAAACTTTTATAGAAATCAGTAAACTTTGCTGGAAATAGTAAAATTTCTTGATTTGAAAATAGCAAATATACTCTGAAAGATTAATTCCTGAATATTGGCTAAAATTAATTTCATTGGTATATAATTCGCTGCTTCTTAATACTACATTTTATATAAATACGAAATCAAGTATTAGTAAAAGAAAATTTTTTTGTATATGATATATTTAAAATGTATGTTGTATTAGTTTTTTTTCAGCACCGACACTTATGGTGTTTTGTTCACCGATTCTTCCGGAAGCACAGCAAAATTTCAACATTGAAAACAACGAAAAAGTGGAATAAGTAGATTCGCTTTGTTGTTGTATTCAATGTTAAAATTTTGCTCTGCGGAACAATTAGTGAAAAATACATCTTTACTTTTAGATTTCAGTTTTGGCTTAGTGGGATGAAGAAGAGATTTCCTAGGAATAGCCAAACTTTTACTAGTTTCAATCCAAAAATTGTCTAGAATTCACTCGTTCACTTATTGGGATTAAGTAAAGATTTCCTTGTTACAAACAAAATTTTACTGCTTTCATTCCAAATTTGCTAGAATTCAGTCTTTGATTTACTAGAATGTAGAACAGATTTCCTAGATAGAGACAAATATTTACTAATTTTAATCTTAAAATGTAATTAATAACAATAAACATTTATTTGTATCAAGTAAAAGGCATGTTTGAATGTAGTAAAGCATTGCTTAATAACAGAAAATAAAGTATCGGTTAGCTGTTCAAATTAAATAATCCAATTATGCTCAAATCAAGTAAATTCTGGACTGGCGCAAAATGATTCCTAAATTTACTTGATTCATAGCGTTATTGGATTGATTATAGTAAATTTTTGTTTCCGTGTAGAAAGTTTCAACGTGTGAATAGCAAAAAACCAAGTTGCATATGCAACAAAAAATATTAAAATGGTTGAAACTTTTGCTGCATGCTGCATGCAAGTTTTTTGACAGTTTAGTGTTATTGTTTCTGATAAGTTTTTAAAATGTAATGACATTTACATGAGAATATCCTTTTTTTTAATATGGGTTTCAGTTTTTCCAACAGATACAGCGCTCAATTTCCTCCTTCAAGGCGTGGGTGGTTATGAGCTTGTTGGCATAAACCTTAGACTTCAAAAAACCTCAAAGAAAAAAGTCCAACAGCGTTAAATCGCATGACCTGGGAGGCCAATTCTGATCACCAAAACGGGATATTACACGATCAGGAAATGACTAATTATTTTTAAAATATTGCTCAACAATGAAAAGGCGCATGCAGCGCTCCATTAGTAATAACCCTGAACTGTCAGCTGTCACGCTGTCTTTTTTCGTTGGCAGTAGGAATTACTGTACCATATATGGTATAAAAGTTTTTCAGTCCAAAATTGCTGAGGCAAAAGTCAAAAACTTGTGTATTGGCATTAACCACACGCAGCATTCGGGAGACTGGTTCATTCTTCCCGTAGTCCGTCTGGTGGAAACTGATTTTAAACAAGTCCAAGGATCTCAGCAAACAAATGTTGGAATTATGGCGCTTAAAATATTTGGAGCATCAATTCCCCCATTAAAAATTTGTAGAACGAAAATTACATCTGCCATTTCTCGCCGCATTTCTAGAAAATACAAACTTAACAATTTCAGCCTATCATCGTAAGGTGGCAATAATGAATGATCATTACATGGTAGGTAACACAAAGCAAAGCGTATAAATGTATGTTGAACGGATTCCAGCCTGTTGATATGAACCCTGTGGTACGGATACCACACCTGACTCGAATATTCCATAATTGGTCTTACTAAAACGATATAAAGCGATTTAGTAACATACGGGTCAGAAAACTCCTTGGACCAAAGCTTAATATAGCCCAGAGTCAAATTGGCTTTATGAATTACGTAGTCAAAGTGAAGTCCAAAATTAAGCTCACTGTCGCGAGTAACTCCCGAGTCAGTAATACAACTAATACTGAAGGCACACATAGGGTATTCATACCTTAGTATCGATACTACAGTATAGCCTTATACCATGGTATAAAGAGGGGTTGGCACACATCAAACATAGTATTTGTCTGGTATTTGAAATTCTGCCATTTCAGCGAGAATATGGGAATTTCTTTTCGCTCCTCTTAAATCCTCTATATGATTCCTCCAAATATCTATAAATTTTGAGGTTTCATCCACAGATAAAATTTTGCGTTTTTTCTTTACTTTTTCCATTTTTTTAAAATAAAATTTTCAAAAAAAAAAGTGTAAAACATATATCAATTGCTCAGCTTACCTATAAAATTCCATTCGCTATTTTCCGCTTTAATAAAAAGGCGCGACAATCACTAAAGAATAGATTACAGTGGCCGAAAAAATTAAGTACGTACTTTTTCGAATTTAAATACCAGATTTATGCTACGTAGTTGAAATGGTATTCAGCTAGTATTCGACAACATACATATGGTATACGACATGGTATCCTTAAACTATGGTATGAATACCCTATGTGTGCCTCTAGTATAACTCTTTGTAGAGGAGCGTGGTCAATAAAATAATTACGGTAAGAATTATCACTGGCCTGTAATTACCAATATCGCTTCTGCTACCCTTTTCATTAATCTGAACGTTTTTAAAGATTTCTGAAAAAGAGTAGAGAAAGAACCAGCAAGAAAATTGCGACAGTGTTTCTAGATTACTGCAGGTATACCGTCCGGACCGCTGGAATAATCATCTCTTAAATTATTAATAGGTCTGTTTTATTTGCCACTTGCTCTAGGGTAGAGCAAATTTTTACATTGAAAACAAAAACAACAAAAGTGCAAATCCTACACTACTTTCAGACCAGGGGCAGCTCTCACACCGAAATTAGTTCAGTTTTCAACCATAAAAGTGTATTAGCTAAAAATTTCCCGTTTAATTACAATATGGCTGCTAAGCAGCGCTACAAACATTTGAATTAAAGCTTTTTTCTACTCCTGCTCGTTTTATTTGCCACTTACCCTGCTCCGAGATAGGGTATGGCAAATAAAGCAGAGCTATTATCTCCAAGGACTGAGTTGACATCTATGTTAATGTTGTAAACAGTGGTCTTTGGATAATCACGTAAATATTCGAAATATTCCTTATCATTTAGTAGTAGTTATTACGACCAGAAATCTTATGTGGTATTTTGTTTTTTGAAATAAGTTTATAAGAATTTAATTCATACAAAACCTTAATATTGTTATTAAAAATATTATTAGGTTGAAATCAAAATTTAAAAGATATAAAAATATTTTATAGTTTTATTAAGAATGGAAATGAATATAAAATAACTTATGGGAAGCTGAAATCAGAAAAATGGAAATAATATGGAAAGGTCTTTAAAATCGGTTATGTTGCGCGTTGTCCATAAACTTAGTGGTTCTTTGTTGGAATACATATGTTCAAATGTATGTTTCTTAAGTATATTTCGGATATATAAAATCGTAAAAACAATCTTCGATATTTTGGTCCCCAAAAAAAAAAAAAACCGCATAGAAATATTTTGGAATATTTCAAATTTTATATCTTTGCCCATAAACCGTACAGGATAACACATATAAAACGGTGTTTTGTATTTTTAGTTTTTTTTGACCCGGTTTGTTTTTTTTTTCTTACCGTGTGGGGTTAATTTAATAGAGAGCGCCTAGAAAGAGGACACTATATAACAGGTACGAAGTGTGAGTTTTTTTTTTCCTTTTTCTTTTTTTTTTTTTTGGAACGGAAGCACTTTTGGCTAGTACTATACTATAATGAACCAGGAATATATCCTCTCCTAGGACTAACAGTTATTATTCTATTAATTGTTAGAGACGGAAAAATTATGAAATACTGTTATGTTTCCATAACTTTGAATTAGGAAATTAAAAAATTGCATATTTTCGGGCGCATATTAGATTTATTTCTAATATGACACCGACACAGGCACTTAAAATATTATTTATATTATATACCGTGTATGTAAGCGTCCGGATTTAAAAACGCTGTAATTTTTTTGTTTATTGGTATGGAAATGATAGTTCATAATACATACTTAATTTTACAACTATTCGAATGGTATGTACCTTAACCACCAGCTTCAATCTCTTTTTGGCTTAAACGGTTCCATTCACGAGTCAAATCTTTTTCACCTTGTTTTCTTGTGACTCTCAAATGCTCAGAATTATCATCGGAATGTCTCTTTAACCAAACGTTTTTTCACCAAAAAATAATTTTTACTACTGACAGACAATATGTCAAAAACGAATTTTAAAAGAAAACACTCATCTTAACTTAACTAAACTTGATGCAGCTAACCATGATAAGAACTATATTCAGCGATAATAAACAAATTTAACTAGAGGCCAATGTTCAAGACCAAAATGGTCTTTCCAGTTTTCGACTTAGCGACTTTAGTGAAATTTTTGATGAATCCAATAAATCAGTTATTGTAGAGATTTAATGGAACGTTCTTGCCGAATCTATGGACAACCAACAATCCACAAATAAGCATTTATTAAGAGCTTATCATGTAAAACACATATTAATTCAATTTTTAGGAAGTTTTCAACTTATTTTTTTTTCACACATCCTTTTATGTTCAATTTTTACATAGATTACGAACAATTGTACATTTGTTAGGACAATATTGACTTGATGTACGAAGGCTAACAATTTTGTAGTGATTTCAACGTTATAAGTGAGAGAATCGATAACGTTAGTTATCTAAGTAATATATGCTAACAATACTTTATACTAAATTCTATGATTCGTTTATTCGTTGCGCTATGACTGATTGAAGTGTTCAACGGATTGTTAGTACTACTCATTTTTCAGTAAAAGCTGAGTTGACGACGCTGTTGGAGTTTGCATCAAAGACCACTTGATTCGAAAGACTAGTAGTAGGCTAAAATGGTACTGATTGATCCATATTGCCTAAGGACTACAATGCTGCTGGAACTCGAGCGTAAAACCTTAAGAACCATAGTCGGCGTTATAATTGGATACAGTTCCTTGGGGAAATTCCAGAGATTCCAACATGTGGAGCCTTCCGGGAGGAAAATGAAACGACAGAACACTTTTTATGTGAATGCCCAGCCTTTTCTGGAATGAGACTTGTTACACTGGTTACGTAAACTCTGAGTAATTTTATCCTAAATATGGCGCTGACCTACATTAGAAGGGCAAACCGGTTCAGGGAAGAGACCTAGTCTCTCATTCATTTTTAGGAGACAACACAATGGGCCCGGTTAGGCATACGTGCTAAAACCCACAACTATGCGGCCCCCTGGAATATAATAAAATACAATGTGACTAGTTTATCCTTGCTATCGAAACTAAATTTTCCATATATGACCGTTTCGTCTCTGCTATATACAGATACATATGTGTATATTGGAAACATCTGAGGTATACTATTATGGATTCTATATATCCTTTTCAAAAAAACAAAAAATTTTTTTGACTGACTGAAATAATATATATATAGGAATAAGACTGTATATATAATAAAGGTGTATATGCTCGATCTTATGTTATTGAGGATAATCTTTACAGCTTTCACATATGGCAACCGAAACTTAAATATGTCATTAAACGTGGTGATCGTAAAAAAATGAAAAAAAAAAAAATAACCACAAAAGAAAAACATATCGAAATTCATCTGAAATTGTTTTTCATTGAAAAGCCTTTTGCCTGTCATACATTTTCATTTTTGGAAGAATTATACGACAAAAACTGGGAAAAATGGGGGCGGTAAAATTCAGATTATACACAAAAATCTTTTCTTTTTTTTTACCAATAATAATAATAGTAATAATATTAAGGATCATAAAACGGATCAAAATACATAAGATGAGTTTTTTCCTTTTTCATATCGCATAAAAAAAGGATTCCGCTCATGCGATATTTTCCCCATTTTGGGGGAGAAGCGGGGGAGGGGGGGCGAGGGAATGTAGAAGAGATGAAGTTAAAAACTCTAACAAAACACAGGTGGAAGTGTACTCATATATTCAAGAACAATGTTTTATTGGTACAACGGCCATATAACATAATAGGATCTAACGACATAATCATAATCATGAACCCATATATATATGCATTTCTACAAATATTATATTGGATTGATTTGATGGAGAATTATTTGTGGTTATATCAAATCTAATATAAAGTTCATATAAGACATGCTTAATCACATTGTTCTGTTCCGAAACAGAACAATAAGCGAAAAGGGCGACAAAAAAAGTGATATGTTCCAATGTCTTCTAGATATTTTCATCAGGCCAGTATGTAGGTGACAATGACGTCTTAACTTCAAGTGTGTGAAAAAGAAAAATAATTATGAAGTACGAAGGTTGAAATAAAGAAGCGCGTTACTAATGTAATTTGCATTAGAAGCTTGTTTCTCTCTTTTAATCTACGTGCTTAGTAATTGTTTCTCTTTTCCACACTCTTGAAGTTAAGACGTCATTGTCATCTGAATGCTGGCCTGATGAAAATCAGCATTGGATGTTCACACCAACTGAACATTCATAAAACGCAATGAGTCTAGACAGACTCACTGTAGCCGTAGAGAATTCCAATATTATTTAATTCTACCCAATTTTGCTTTATTGTCCTGAAATAAGATACAAGATGTGTAGATCTTAGACATCTTAAGACACGTTCAAACTCTAAACCTAGCAAGCAACTTTTGCGAATTTTCTCAATTGGTGTGGACGCCTCAGTGGACATGTGCAAGTATGTTTTTCTCAATCTCGTTCACTGCTGTTCCGTAGTGAGTGCTAACATCACGGAATGCTCGCAAATTCCTCCTCCTGGTCGTTCATTTGGTTTGAATTCGCTTAAAGAGATTGTATTTTTTTTTTTTTTGCTCACTCGCTTGATTTGGACGATCCTTCACGCAAAGTTAGTAAAATATTTATAACCCTTTTTCTGAATAATCGGTAACCAATTCATATAATCATAAATCGTTTTAATTTCAATCCATATCATATCCTTCTCGCAATAAAACATTAAAAACTAAATTAATTCATTAAAAACTAATCTTTCTAATAGATTTTGATTTAATAATTCTTTACGAAAGAATTTCTATTAACTTCGACAACAACAAAAAAAAAAAAACTATATTTATATTCAATATTAGTCATTGTTTGAACATTTGAAAATTTCCCGCCCTAAATCACTGGTATTTATATTAAATGTTTTCGTAGATTTTCACCAATTCATAATATATACACATATTTACACATCAGTTTTACTCGAACGAAATAGAAAAAAATCACCGAAAAATTAAATTAATCTTCTTATAGCCGAAATAATCTTATATCTGTTAAACCATTTTTCTTCCCTCTGTTTTTTTCCGACTCACAACATTCCTTCCCCTTTTTGAATGCAAAAATACAATCAGACAAATATATACACATGTTCAAATGCATTATTGTAAATAAGCGATTCAAGTAATAACAAAGAAAAAACTATATACATGTGTCAAAACAGAGAAATCCTCTCCATTATTACAATCATTTGCCTTTCCCTATTATTCTACAACCCTATCCACCCTCAGTTTTCAAGCAAAAAGAAAGAAGAAAAAAAAAGAAAGTTTATCATACATTTAACTTTCTTATGATGTCTATCTTGGTTAAAGAATTTATTCCCTTTTTAACAAATCATACACCATAAAACAGGGATTGTTGAGCGAAGGAAGAGGAGGAGGGGGAGTAGAAAGGAGTAGGAGGAGAGGGAAAAATTTTCTAGTATCACAATTGAATTAATTTCTGAACATCTTTCATTCTGACAAAATTTTATACGAAAAATGAAGTGGAAAAGTCAAAATGTTTGGTTCATTGTTAAATTGAGCATTTCGTTTTGTTCGAGGGGGGGTTTTGCTAATAAATATAATACCAAAGAGGATATAGATAGTCTATGTAACAGGATGTTATGGGTGATGGTGGTTTTTCATATAATAGAAATGAATATCCGCAAGGGCGTTAAACATTAAGCGGAACTGACTAAAGAGTTACTTAGCGAATTAGATACGCAGGTTAGAGGGTGCTATGGACTGTTGGAAAAAAAACTCATTCCAATCCATATTGTTGTTAATATATTGTTTGATTGATATAATATAAAAAAGTTTTTTTTTAGCTTCAAAATTTCTGTATTATTTTGTTTTTAAAATGTCGAGACATCCTTCTGAGGTTTTATTTAACTCTTTATTATTTATGATTTCTGTCAGGGCGTTCAGGAACATGGAAAATGGACATTTCAATGAAATCTAGAAACGTTATTTTCGAAACAAATGAATAATTATTTCGTTTAATTCTTCATCAAAAGTTCACATTTGCGAATCGAGCTATATAAAATGAAATGTATGAGATTTCACTGTGACGAGATTCTGGTGTAGAGTCTTTAGTCATTGACGTAACTAGGGAGTTTTCCTAGGGGGCAGCCAGCCAGTTGATCAGCCACCGCAAGGTTTTAATTTCGGTAATCCGATTAGAGATCAACTAACTTTTTAGTAGAATTGACAAATTTTGGAAATAACGAAGCAATTAAATGAGAGATACAAAAATGATGCCTCGTAATAATAGAGTGCATTCAAAATACCGAGACGGTATCGTTCAGGTGCATTCGGTTCGATCTGCAATTTCTGCTTTCACGGCTGTGACTAAGGCACAGATTATTCGTAATGGTGTAAGTAATATTAACGTTCTCGGAAACGGCTGGCGATTTCGATAATATTTGGTAAACGGGGGTTTTCGAGAATGATAAAATAATTTTACGAGGAATGGTATTGAATCTTTTTCTCAAGATAAATGGAATGAAAACCGTAGATTTCTTCAATACTGTCGATTTTTCTAGGGTGGGCAATGAGTTTTGTAGTTGCCCCCTAACTACGCCAATGTGTGTCCATTAGCAGACACTTTCAATAACAAAGGAACAAACAACGTTTGATTAACAACACTTTTGTATTTCAATAGAAAAACCTTCTGAAATACATTTCTAAATTATGGAAGATATAAATTCGACCAAAAAAATAAAATAAAAAAAGGAATGGACGCGTTGTTTCTATTCAAATAGTATTCAACTATTATTATATGAAGATCTGAATATGATAGCATTTTCCAACATTGGTTTGGTTATGTTTTTTTTTCAGAGTTAATTTATTGAATTGTCTATTTGTTCATTAACTACAGCTTTCAATTCTTAGGATTACGAAACATGTCTGTTATGTCCGTTATTACAGAAAATGTCTGCTAAAACTTGATTTAAGCTTGAACAGATTACTGGATGCAATTAAAATTTCAGGATCTGGTCGAGTATTATGAGGAATAAGATCTGGATAGTTTTTGGTATGGACCTAAAAAGGAGTTCGAGGAATGCCGGATGTTTCATGAAATCCGAAATTTATTTTTATCTTGGAAAACTCTTAAACGATTTAATACCGACAAAAAAAGTACCCAATTCAATTGAATCTAATTCTATGCTGTAATCTTACAAATGTTTATCTATCTATTATATAAAATAGTGTTTCTCCGAAAATCATTTATAAATAATTGTATGCATACTTTTAGACGAATATATTCAAGAAAATACTTTTACAAATGAATTTAAATATAACTCACAAATCCAGAAGGAAAAATCGAAAATTTAGCATCTCAAAAAATTGAGACGGAGAGAAAAAGAAAAAGATAAACTTATTCTAATGCTAAAAAAATAAAAAAAAAACAAAAAACAAAAGCTTATTGAATAGTGTCCGTGGTATATCTTTTTAATTGGTTTAGTATTTTGGTTTTTATTTATACACACGGGCATTGGTGAGCGAAGCGAGCAAGGAGCGGAGCCCCTAGTATTACTACAAAATTTTATCCAAAAATGGATAATAAAAGACATGGACATTTTTTTGATCAATATAAGTTTTATTCCCTTTTTCCTAGTTTTATTGAACTTTATGATCGGAACTGTTCTAAGACGAAGTTAAGGACCAGTTAAGGATACATTTTAATAAGGATAAAAAAGACATTTCAAGAAATTAATGTAGAATTATTTATATTGAAGAAAATATTCTTTCAGTGTGAGTGTATGCATTGGCAGTGGCTTCCAACAATGCAGATTTGGCGGAATTTCTCCACTCTCTAGTTTTGCTAATAATTCTCCAGGAATGTGACAAGCATTATCTTTAATGAAAATTCCTAATTTTTCTATATTCAATACCATCGAAAATTTTGATTCTGCGAATTATTGGCGGATCGCTTTTGCGCTAGAGCTAACAAAATATTGTAGTCTTCACATCTCCTATTTATAGTGCAGTTTGCACACAATTAAAAGTAATGGTAAAATTTTCTAAAGAATTTATTATAGACTACGCCCCTGATAGTCCTCCTCACCAACAACATTTTTGACAATGTTCAAGGGGCTCTATGCCACTGTTCTCTTCTCTCGGCCACCCCAAATCACTTAATCTTTTTCTTCTTTTGTAGCAACGAAGTTTCACTTCTACTATAGTCCATAGCAGCTACATGATCTTTTTTCATTTTGTTAATTCTCTAAACGCTGAGTGCTGATCAAATGTTGACAACAGTATAATTTCTTAGTTGTTGATTAAATACTTTTTTATATTATTAGATTACGAACGATGAAATTATTGAAGGATTTAATTGCTTTATGAGGGCTAAATTTTGTAATGATCTCATCGTCATTCATCATATTAACGGTTGTTGTTTTGTATTATATTGAAGGAGCCCCACAGTTGCGGGCCTTAGCACGTAGGCCTTACTGGTCCATTGTACCTCCTCCTACAAATTTTGTTTGAGACGCTAGATTTCTTCCCCGAACCGGATAGTCCTTCTAATGAAGGTAAGCAATGTAGTTAGGTCTAAGTTAGCTAGTCCCTCCTTACTCAGTGTAGCAAGGCTCGAACGAGAAAAGGCAAAAATGTTCTGCTGACTCATTTTATTCCAGACAGGCTCCGCACATCGGACTTTTGGCCACCCCTATTTTCCACATGTGTTCATTTAAGGAGCAATGTCCTCTCACAATGCCCCCAAAGGTTCTAAGGGTTTTACGCTCGATTCTCATCAATATTCTCGTCCTTCGGCAGTCCAACCAAATCAGATTTCTTTTTAGTTTGCCTACACTGATTTAGTCCATGCCACCTCTGCTGGTGGCGGTGGTTTAGTTACTGAGATCCTTTTGAGACCCGAGTAGGTCCACCCTATCGAAGGTTGAGGACCGTAAAATGGAGGCTCCGACTCCTCTCCTGCGAGTGAGTCAGCTTCTTTATTGCCACGGTTGTTAGCACTGCTCTTTTTGCCGTAAAAGTTGAACGAACTTTTAACTCCCAAAGATGGGACTACTAAATTGATGATTCCTTACTTATCACTTGGATATACAAACAATAAATAAATACGATATGCTAATTAAAATAAATACAATTCTCAATCCAAAATGTATTATTGTTGATATCCTTTTTTCAATTGAAAAATATGATATGCTGACCAAAACAAATTTATTTAGAGACCATCCACATTACCCAATGTGGGAGCCACATTCGAATATATTTGCGTAGCATCTGGTTTAAAAGTTTCCGCAGCCAATTTACAAACCATTTTTTAGAATTTTTTTTTTCTTTTCTTTATTTCCATTTGATAGGAAATAAAACTACCCGAAAGAAAAAAAAAAAAAGAACTCACGTCGCACACATCAAGAAAGTATTTTTCTTTTTTCTACTTTCCTACTTTCGACCTACTTTCTCCCATATCAATCCACCCAAAATCAACTTTATCCCTATCAACATTTTTAGGCTTATATTTATTTTCTTGTTTTTTTTTCGTTTCTTCCCAAAATAAAACCAATACGATATCAATAAATCCTTTTTAAGGATCAGCAAATTTTTGTTTTATGACGTGTTTTGCGTTCCTGTTTACGTCCGGTTCAAAATTTTATTTAAATTTATTGAATGAATGTGACAGGCATCTTTAAACAAAAACAAAAAAGTGAATATGATTCGGTAAGGATTTTGTATCGAATCAAAATGAATGAAATGAGATAAAAACGAATGACGGCGGAAAATGGGAAAAAGAGGTAACACATATAAAGTGGGGTTTTTGTTGATGTTAAAATTATTTTCGATTTTTTCTTTTACATTTTGGTAACAAGAAAACTACGAAAATCGATATTTATGTTGAATTTTCATTATAAAATCAAATTCACCCATGGAAAAGCAATTTGTTGTGGTGGACAAATGTACCCAATCCAGAAGTTGTCAGCAAGATGACTGGATGCAATTTTGATTAAGCACTAATTTTAAGAGATTACTGAAATTATGTTCTGTTTATCTTTCCTGAATAATTTTTTTTGAACTTTCTATCTTTACTAATATCTTCCTTTTCCCTCCCTACTCAACACTAATGATGATAATAACACTTAAAGCCTTAGTTATGTTAACGAAACGGAGACGGAACGGTGACAGGAACGGAATACGATGAAGTTATACTAACGAAAGCGTTGCTTCACTTTTTGACATTTGACAAATTCATTGTCAATCAATTTTGTGTTTGATTGTAAATAAATATGTGTGAGAAAAATAATAAAAAATGGATTACAAGTTATATGTCATGGTTTTACTTCTAATTATTACATTATAAAAACAATAAAATTCCCACCATCCATTTTTTACAATTTACGAGTTGTTTGACGTAGAAAGTTTATTCACAATATGAAAAAAGGAGCACAATCATTACGATAAATATAAATACCCAAAAACGGAACGGACTCAAATTGAATTGAATCAAATTTTGCGAACGTTCCAATATATATCAAATGTAAGTCAATTAACGTTTCAGTTCTTTAGTTTTCTTATGTTACCTAATTCTAAGTTTATTACCTAGGTTTAAGTAACTTTTAACTGCAGTTTGGATGGCCGGGATCAAGCGCTTGCTCATTTCTTTGGGTCTCCTAAAAATAATATTAGTTTGAAGTTTTATATTAGATTATATTTAAATATATTTAAGTTTTAAGCTAGGTAAATTAATAAGCTAGCATATCTTTATTCTGAATATTAGCATTAGTAAAATAGTATATTCTATTGTAGGAATAAAAATGGAATACAACTGATTTAGTTAAACAATTGAGAGGTTAAGAAAAAACAATTGTAATGTTTGAGAATATTAGAGAAAAGGCAAATGACTAGTAAGAACAGTGTATGTTAGAATGGTCTACCATAGTTTGTTCTGAGACCTCTCGCTTCTAGAAACGAATGAAACACTGGTTCAAATCCAAGTCCTAGGTTCTTCATAATTTTACTTTTCTTTTCCTTACAATATTTATAATCTTTATGTATTTGTTGTTAATTAAATTAATTGAATTAAATTAATTACGAACGTTCCGCTTACATAATAGCAGCCATACAATTTCATTCACGTATTTGTTTTTTTCGTTGCATCGCCGTCCCGTCTCCGTTTAGTAAACATAACTAATAATGCTCTGGTGGTCCGCGATCCAAAATATGGTCGCGAGCTTTTAAAATAGGGTCGCGAACATTTTCTAAAATTATAACTTGAAATATTTATAATCATCTCAAATTATTTTTTCAAATTACCACCCAATATGCATTAATTCCAACTTGGAAATTGTAAAACGATTTTCACGCGGAATTCTGAGTGCAAATCGTACGCTACAGGCTACACCAAAACACACATAGATTTGGTATAAATCGTGCATAAATAAAGAGGAAACGTCAAGTCAGGTTTAAATTTTTGCAAAACAGATGTTCACGTATCTGGGTCGCGAAATTTACTTTAAAAACAAAGTGGGTCGTGTTGGAAAAAGTCCGGGAACCGCTGCTCTAGACAGATCTCCGATTTTAATTACAATAATTATTTTTTAAAATAGTATTTTAGTAAATTTTCAGGAATTTTCAGAATAATAATCACTTTTCCTACTTTTAAGTTTATGTAAAAGAAGAAAACATGTCAAAATCAGGTGAAATTTTTAAAATGTTCAAATGTAGATGGCCCTGTAAACAGTGTGAAGCAAAAATTTGGGACCTCTTCACATTTTCATTTGATAATTAAAATAATAATGATGCTTAAAATAAATACTTAAAAATGAGCATTATTACGTAAATAAAGGTCATTATCGAGTTTTAATGACCGATTTGGCAATAATGATAATTAAAATCGGAGATCTGTGTAGGATATAAGGCTTTATACTAAATTCGATGTTATTTACGACTAGACGCCAAATAAGAATTTTTAGATGACGCTTACAAACGTAACAAACTTATATATTTATGATAAAACTAAATGTCTATTCATTAATCAAAATATTTATAATAAAAGATTATTTCCAAAATAAGGATTAGTTATTCATAATCAAAGTAATTTTACACTCGTTTTACATACGCATTTATTTCTTATGAAATTATTGTTAAAAAATGCATTAAATTTGTATTTTTTTTTCTCCATATTTTAAATAAGACATTTCACAATAAACACAGCATAATCAGTAAGAGTGCCGCGGCTCATCTGGTATTATTATTATTAAAATAATTGCAAAATATTTATGTACAAAAGAAATGAATCTTATTCATGATGATTGTGTATTATGCCGCAGGTTCGCGAATTAAGAGGCCTTTTTTCAAATAACATTGTTTAATAGCTCTAATATTTCCTGAATATTATAGAAGCCTAAAAATATTATATATATATATATATAAAGGATATAAAATTTTTCATTCGAAACTCCTTAAAATAGAATGAGTAGAAGGCGGCGGCCTTATAGTCGCACATACCACACTCAATGATGAAATGGAAAAACCTCTAAATGACAGGATAATGCATGCAAATCGAGGAGTAAGAAGTTTCAATTTCTTTCCTCTCGTATACATGTTATACCGGGTCCGGCAATTGAAGTGTCTAGAACTCTAGATGTAAAAACGCTGTAATTTTGCTGTATGTAGATTGGTCGGTTTTATTAAAAATTATGAAAATGATAGTTTATAATACATATGTAGTTAGTTTTACAATTATTCGAATGGTATGTAACCGCCTTTTGCCTTAACCACCAGCTTCAATCTCTTTTTAAACTATGCACACGATGCTCGGACGATGTCTTGACTTAAACGGTTCCATTCACGAGTCAAATCTTTGTCTAATACTAGAGGCACACATAGGGTATTCATACGGATAAGGATACTATGTCGTATACCATATGTGTGTCGTCGAATACTAGCCGAGTACCATTTCAACTACGTAGCATAAATCTGGTATTTAAATTCGAAAAAGTACGTTGTATTCCCTTTTTTACTTAATTTTTTCGGCTACTGTAATCTATTCTTTAGTAATTGTCGCGCCTTTTTATTGAAGCGGAAAATAGCGAATGGAATTTTGTAAGAAAGCTGAGCAATTGACACATGTTTACGCTTTTTTTTTGAAAATTTTATTTTAAAAAAATTGAAAAAGTAAAGAAAAAACGCAAAATTTTATCGGTGGATGAAACCTCAAAATTTATAGATCTTTGTAGGAATCATATAGAGGATTTAAGAGGAGCGAAAAGAAATTCCCATATTCTCGCTGAAATGGCAGAATTTCAAATGTCAGACAAATACTATGTTTGATGTGTGCCAACCCCTTTTTATACCATGCTACAAGGCTATACTGTAGTATCGATGCTAAGGTATGAATACCCTATGTCTGCCTCTACTATAAACCGGCCAAAATTGTGTGTGTTTTTTTTGCAAGCCGCTGTTTGTAAAATTCTCCAAATGGAAGGATCTAACGGATTCAGTGAATACGAAGAATTTCGATATTTAATTTTCGAATCAAATGAAGCACAACAATTGAATTTCGCCTAAGGTCCATTGTACAAAAAATAAGAACGCGTCTTTTCACCAACAAATAATTTTTAGTACCGACAGATAATATGTCAAGCAACATTCATGTCAAATTTTAGTATTGCAAGATGTGCGGTTTAAATTTGACAGCGATTTGAATTAGAGGGACACTTCAATTGTCCGACCCGGTAGAAAAAATTGTGCAAAATTTTTTTTTTCTCCATGACTCCCTTTTCTAAAAATCCCAGATTTTTGTCGATTTTCCAGAATATTTTCTTCTTTCGGTAATGATTTAGTAATGGTAGATGATTCGGTGTGTGTGTGTGTGTGTGAGTGTGTTTGTAAGTGGTGCAACTGTTCCGAGGACATGAGTAATTCGCGCTTATCAAATTATTAGTTGCCACCAGATGGTGAATTCATTCGATTCCATTTTTTTTTCTCTATAGAATAATATCAATGGTGCTGAGGCGAGTATTTTTTTTTTTTTTTTGGTACTATAATATTATGGAGAGAAAAAAAATATTATTTATGAGTTGCAATTTATCTTTTGAGCAAACATCGTGATATAGAATATATTTCTTTTTATTTTTTATTCCGCGTTTCTTTCCCATATTACACCATTTTTTTTTTTTTTACAAAAGGGAGTAAATTGAAAAGATTTTCAACAATTTTGAATAGTTTTACAGAAATTTATCATAATTAATTATGAATATTTATATTAATTCGTAAACTATTAAAACAAAAGAGGAACAATCTTATACTAAGTTCGCTTGCTGGGACTCGTGCTTAAAACTTTTAAGACCATTGCATTGGCATTGTGACAGGACATTGCTTCATATACAAAGGCAAGTGGTGAACAGCATTCGCCAGAAGTCCATTGGATTCATGCCATGCACTCTAAGAGAGTGATGAGCTAATCTCGATTAGAAAGTCTAACAGCTTTGGGGAAACCTTAGGATATTTGGTTGGTACATAAACCAGAAAATGTATATATACACGAGATATTTCCAATTATCAAAATACGTTGCAACTATGATAAGAGATGTTAGCAGCTACTAGTCCGTGATAAGGTAGAACCGTAATTAGAACGTAATATATTACCACAGTTTTATACTTTGAAATAATGTTGCATCACTCACAATAATATTGGGTCAAGGAAAAAATTCGCTATATTTTACAATATCACTTCGACCAAGACGATAAAGCTTCGCAAGCTTGTGAAAAAATTCGTAGTGTTTATAGTGAAGATGCTCTATCAAAATCAGCAGCACATAAATGGTTTGCTCTTTTCCGCTCTGGGAATTTCGATGTTAAAGATGCACCGCGCTCTGGTAAACCAATCATTGTTTAAGTCGATGAAATTTTAAACAAAATTGAGAAAGACCGCCACATTTCATCCTATGACATTGATGGGGAACTAAAGATTGATCAAAAAACCATTTGCGTAAGGCTGGATACTAAAGGTTGAAACAGAATAACGTATCCACGACGGATTCACGACGCATTAAAATTTTAAATATATACATTTTCAATTAGACCACACAGATCGCGACGGATCCACGACGAACTATTTTTAAAATAATCTGAAAACCAAAAGTGTGGAATCCGTTGTAGATACGTCATTCTGTTTCCACTATAAAGCTCGATATTTGGGTTCCACATGAATTAACAGTGATAAATTTAATGGCAAAAAGAAAGAGAGCTTGACTCGGAAGTTTTAATGCATCCACCGTACTTTGCTCCGTCCGACTACCATTAGTTTCTGTCTCTGCAGAATTCCTTTAATGTTGTAAAGCTGACTTCAGAAGAGTCCTGTGGAAAGCACTTGATTCAGTTTTTCGCCCAGAAATCCCAGAAATTCTACAATGATGGGCATAATAGTTTTACCAGAAAAATTGCAAAATATTATCGATCAAAACGGCACATATTTGATTTAATAAAATTTATTTAAAATGTAATAAAAATGTGTTTGAATGTTGGTGAAAAAACGCCAATGACCCAATAATATCAGGTTTCTTGAAAATTACAATTTAATTCCTCCAACTTTCTAGTAATACAATATTACGTATAGTAAGCTGGAGAAATGTTTATATAATTCTCAGGTTTACTTTATAGGTCATCAATGAAGTTATCACTTGTACCTAAAACGAAACCCTTAAATATAAATATCCAAACATTAGATAACCAAAAAAGTTCGTTCTGTTTTAATCGATAGGCATGATAAATGGATACATAAAGTGGATCAAACCATACCATTATTTCATTTCGGAAGTACCAAGAAAAAATGATAATCCGAAATGGGGAGATGCCCGGGGAACACGGATGATTGGGTAAAAATTCGCAGCCGAGTCATGTAATAATTTCTTTGATAGCTTTTTCCATGTGTCTCAATCCATGAAGAACGCACTTGCTCTCGCTCCATGTATTTTAAAGCCAATGCAAATGGGGACGGATATTTTGATCACTCACATTAAAATATCTTGCAAATTCTTGACTTGAATTAGACTCAGTACAGTCTTTTAGCTGGGTCTCATCCAAACTATAATGATTTTCCGGAGCGAAGATATTCTTCGAGAATCTTATGTCCATATATAGATTTCTGGAAATAATTTCAATCACTGCATTATTACCGATTTCCCTTTTCGAAAACTTTAAATTATTTCCTTCCTTGTTATAATCCAGTCAATTCTGTATCAATTAGGCTTCCTTTTAATAGAGTTTAAAAGAGTTTGTGAAAAATAATAATTTTCTGTACAACAAAAGAAGCCGATACGTGCAGATATTCGCGCAGCGCTGCATGCAGAATATCTGCACATGTGTTTCCAGCATAAAGATTTCGTTTATTGCTTAGTATTCTGTTGTCCAAAACTCAAGCATCAGCGGTGGTAGTTGTTCAAATTTTTCTAGTCTAGGTGATCTGATTTTGAGTTTCCTATGTTGGCAACACTGTAAATTAAGCATCTATCGATAAGCACTTGTTTCAAAGTGTGAAATGTCAGTTTGCAACAACGCGTTAAAATTGTTCAATTCTTCTACAGAAATGACAATTCTGTACGAACTGTGTATCAAAATTTTTCGAAAGAATATGGTCAATGTAATCGTCCTACTGAGCGACCAATTAGCAACGTCTTGAAAAAATTTGAAGATGCTAAAAGCATTGGAGATAGGGTAAAGCCCGTGCAACGTCTTGGGGTGCGTTTAGCCGAAAATATTGCTGCTGTAAGTAAAAGTGTGGCCGAAAACCCGCAATTGTCGATTCATCAGCGTCCACAACTTTTGGGCTTTTCTTATGGCAACCTCTGGTGCGTTTTGCACCCGTATAAAATTCAGCTAATACAAGAACTGAAGCGCAGAGACCATGGACAGCGAAGAATTTCGCAGATTGGGTGTTACAGTAGCAGGAAGTTAATGCTGATTTTTTCAAGAAAATCCTCTTCTGTGTGTTAATATGCAAAATTGCCGCATATTGGGAAATGAAAATCCTCATGAGATTCATGAGACACCATTTCATGGCCAAAAAGTGATTGTTTGGTGCGCACTATGGTCAGGCGGCATCATTGGGCCTTACTTTTTTTGCAAATGGTGAGAGTCAGACTGTATCAGTCAATGGTGAGCGATATAGGCGCATGATAACCGATTATTTCTGACACGAAATTGAAAATGTTGATATGGAAGACATGTGGTTCCAACAAGATGGCGCAACTTGCCACTTGCCGTTGGATTTGTTTTGTGGTGGGTACGTTAAAAGTCGTGTATACGCCAACAAACCCGAAACATTGGAGCACCTAAAAAACAGCATCCGCCAAGTTTTTGCCGAGATAACACCCGAAATTTACGAAAAAGTCATTATCAAATTACCTCGAAACGATCGGCTACTGCAAAAGGTCCAGGAACAGCATTTATTATTGATGATACTACTTTTCATAATTAATGAAATACATGACATTTGTGATTAAAAAAATTAAATAATATCCTAGGCATATCTCCGATTTTATTGCTCATTATTGCCCAATCGGTCATTAAAAGTCGATAATGACCTTTATTTACGTAATAATGAACAATTTTAAGTATCTATTTCAAGCATCATTAGTGTTTTAATTATCAAATGAAATTGTGAAGAGGTCCCAAATTTTTGCTTCACACTGTTTACAGGGCCATCTACATTTGAACATTTTAAAAATTTTATGTAATTTTGGCATGTTTTCTTCTTTCACATAAACTTAAAAGGAGGAAAAATGATTATTATTCTAAAAATTCCTTAAAATTTACTAAAAACATGTTTAAAAAATTAATGTTATTGAATCAAAATGAATAAACATTCTATTCGGAAAATTATAAACAAAATAGTTATTTTTTGAACCTTTTGGAATGACAAGAATAATGATCATTGTGAAAAAAAGAAGATGTGTCATGGGTCATCCAGAAGTATCAATAAAAAATAATTATTGCAATTAAAATCAGAGATCTCTCTAGAGCATAAGCATATTTCGTTAAATTTGTGTGTTTTATTTTGTTTTAAAGTTCGGAAACTGAAATTGGAACACCCTTTAGTTACATACGAAATAGTTGAGTTAATCAGTTTTTTTCGGTTCAACACTCAGAAACGACCCACGTAAGTAAATAATTTCGGACATTTAACCAGTTTAACTTAATTTATAAGAACGACAACCGATTTTTTAAATGACACGAGTCAAGAATTTATTAATGGAAACCGGATTATGCTTGTAAATCCGCGCCCCTAATAAAATATATTATTCGTATTCAAAAGTTTAATCTATTAATCTGAAAATATTTAAATTTTAAAATAAAGTTTAAAATCCATTTTGAAATAAGATTAAAACAAAGTTGTAAACAAGACGCGACCATGTAAACTTGATTAAATCTTTCTCTCTTGATATTTAATGACTTTGTGTGTGTAAAACAGCATGGATTTTCTCGGGCTTTTCAAATTTCGTATTGGCGCCACACGACCAGTCACGTGGCACAATTCAAAATCATTCTGTTGTAATTATAATTGAGGGTGTTGTATGTTTGCTAACATAATTGATGTCATTGATAACCACATTTTAACCGCATCGAAACCTTTTGAATGAACATCATATTGTGTGTGTATGTTGGAAAAGGATTTTTTTCTTTTGGATTGGGGTTGCATATATCCCATTGAGCTCACCCCGTATTTTATATGACAGGCTCTATTAAAACTAAATTGAATATTTATTAGGTGTGGGACTTTACAGCTATCCGATAAACCTGCATTCTAGAGTTGACATTATGTAAAAGGACATACAGCAAACAAAAAATGAACAATCTGCAAATATATCTGAGATTTGTTTTTTTTTTCAATATTATCCATAAATAGTTCTTCTATGGGTATGGATGCGTATGGATTCAGTGGCGCACTGGTTAGGGTGTCAGCTTGTCCGATGGAAAGTGAGCTCTCTATAAATGTAGGCTCTGTCTTAATATATTTAAGATGAAGTCTCTAATAATAATGTTTGTTCCACTGATTCGATTTTAAAAGACATAACACCTTTAATTTATTGTCAATTCCATGTAAATCTATTGAAACTAGGCTTCAAAATACTTCTTTATCTTATATTCATCTCTGTTCTCAGATACGGCGTTTCGTTAGTTTATTCGATATTTACTCAATCGGTACTCGATACTCCATTTTCGCTGCTCTTGAATATGCAACGTTTCATTTAAGTTCAACCGGGAACAACGCTTGTCAACGCATTCGATTCTATTTCATGTTTGTTGTTCTGTGATTTGTCGGAAATGTAATTTTTAAGATTAAACTAGTCATTTTAGTTTCGTTGCGTTTGGTGCAAGTCTCATAAAGCCTGTTGGTTGAAAATGTTGGTAAAGAGTTTGGTAAATGTACTTTTAAATATAAAATAACGAAGCATATTCTTTAAATTAGGAGTGAAAATAGAAATTCTACAAATACTGCCCAATTCAACATACTAATCGACACAATGAAATAGCACCCTGACATGGCCAAGGGTGACGCACGAATACCAATGGAAAAATCTTTGAAAAGAATTCTTTGCTCAGGTAGCTAACTCATCTTCTCCCGTCTCATTAGCAAGTAAATTGCACGCGTTATATCCATTTTATTGATCCAATAGCTTACAACAAAATTGCTAATGAAGAAACAAACACAACCAGCTAATTTTTGATATTATTGCCGTTTCTTTAACCCGGCGAACACAGGCAATTCGTTTTCGTGAACACTACTCGCGTTGCGAATCGAATCGAATCGAATGCGTTAGGGTTACTCGCCTAATGCAGTACCTCAGAACAGGGGTGATTCTAGGAAATTAATTCAATCACAATTTTTAGAATTTAATAATCCAATAATATTTGCTGCAACTTAAATTGCGTCAAAAACCGCTAATCTAAACTGGATTGAATTACTTGATGGTAAGCTATTCCAAATTTTAACTGTCCTGTCTTATTTGTCTGACCGTTTAAATAAAAGCATGAGAACTCTCTAGGACTGCATATCAATAAGCAATATATCTGTGTAAAAAGTTCCAGAAAATGACGGGTAACCTCGCGTCTATACAGACGCTGACACTGCAAAATAGGTTTGAAAAATCATATTAAATTGTCGGGAATCATATGGTACTTATTTAAATGCGGTAAATTAAAACAAAAAGGGCCAATAACACGTTCTCTATACCTTCCTTTTTCGGAATGTCAGAATCTTTTACATTTTTTAATTCAACATCGCTATCATTAGCCGTATAACTCGAGGTGACTCTTGATTTTCTACAAGATATGCTTCCATTTAGATATGGGTGTTAGTACGTACCTTGTTTCACGGCTTGTGTTTCAACTTTTCATAAAAATGGCATTTCAATCATATGAAGTTCGTTTGTGGGTTGTGGGTTTGATCGAATCACAAGCTGTGAAATAAGTTACGTACTAACACCCCTGTTTTGAGCTGTGGCTTTTTCAGTTTCTAATTTGTAAACCGTGAGATAATCTTCTGCCCATCATCAAGTCATCGCAGACTGGTTGCACTTACTTCTCGTTTTCTTTCGATTTATTGATAAGCAAGCTCTTTGCGGACTCATCTTCGGCTCTTTGAATTATGTACCCTATCCATCATAACCAAGATATTTTATTCTTTGAACTCTATCGTTATATATCTGGTATATTTCTTTATTGTATCTTCTTTAATTTTTATTAATTTTGTATTTATTGCAGCAACCCAATATTTTTAGACTCAACCAACGCCACTGTTTTCAAACAAATTTCATCTCACCCCTTCAAATTTTCAGATATAGTTACATATGTATAAATTTTGGTTTGTCACAATTCTTCAATTTGTTTATGATAATTCAGGATTACATGGATTTTATACGTTATCTGAGAGAGATTTAAAAGTTTTATTACACACGCATACGTTGTGTACATCACATCCATCCATTCTATGGCATAGTACATATTCCAATCTATATGTAGACAGGACACCAGACGAGGACAAGACATCAATTTGAACAAAATATTAAAATGAAATATTTAATTTAATCTTTATCTATATTGGGACAAAATTGAGTTGAAATATTATACGGATGAAAGAAGTTACATAATAGAAAAAGGATTCGGTTGTGGTTGTTATTTTGTTTGATATACGCACCGAAGGAGTTGATCATAAAAGTTGGTTTTTTTTCTTATATAAAAGAAGCAATCTCTTTAAAAAAGAAATAACATGGAAATATAATAGATTTTGTAGCGAAAATGTTAGTATTGAAAATGATGAAAGAAAAGTTTTAGAGAAAGGACTTTAAAGTTTTCTAGTACCAGAAACTGAAAACAAACTCAAGAAGAACTTATTAGACAGGTTGGGGCTAGCTTGACAAGAAATTTCAGTTCGTTTACGAGCAATGGAAGCAATCCAGGAAGGACAAAATCAGATGATACCACCATTTTTGATGGAACTGTTATGGGAGGAGCTTAATCAGGTCAACTAACTTGATTTCAAACTATATATTGACTCATTGGTCCATAAGGCCAATTCGAGTTAGGGCTTTATTAAACGGAGGTGAAGAGATATTTTGGATCCTCATATCACTAAAGCCCTTTTTATTACTTTAGTAAGACCTATATTGGAATATGCCAGTCAGGTGTGGTCTCCTTACCGCAAGTCTCAAATTAACAGAGGTGAGTCTGTCCATCGAAGATTTATACGTTTTCCGTTAAGAGACCGGCCTTGGAATGAGGCCTTTCTTTTGCTTCCTTATAATAACAGACTAAAATTGATTGGGCTACATTCTCTAGGAAGACGGCGTCAGGTGGCGGATATAGCTTTTGTTCACCAAATTATTAACAGCAATATGGACGCCCCTTTCCTTTTGGGCAAGATACATTAAAAATATTGATACTAGTTCTTTGAGGTCCGTTGAACTTTTTAAAGTTAAGCATCATGGAACTGACTACGGTAGAAATGAACCGATTTCCAGAATGTTGCATGTTGTTAATGATAACGCCAAGGATTTCGACTTCTACCAATGCAAAAGTAATTTAAAAAAACGGTTATATACATATGTAAGTTGAGTACAGCTGGTAACAAAATAAAAATAAACAAAATAATCAAAGTAAAGGACGAAGTATAATGTAAGAAATCTTTACAGATCAAGAAATTTAACGTATAATTTACTTTATGACAAAGACCGTCCTTATGCTGGTTTGAATAAAAATCCTGATTTCTGTCTTGGACTAAGCACTTGTCTCGCCTGCTTATTCTCTAGACACGGTTTCTTCCGATTGTCACTAATTCCGATCAATACAGAGCCAATTGAATGGAAGCTAGTTTTCCAAAGTTCAAGACTAAAATATGATCTTGTTTTCTGAGTAGTTTTTCCTGTAATTTTCACTTCAAATTGACTAACTATTATCGGTAACGATCACCATTAACTACTTCAACGGGTTTCAAGCTCATAGTACACTAAACCCAATCACGGCTGACATTAGCTAATCACTAAATTAATATACAGGGTGGTCACGCTTCAGTTTCAGTACTTTAAAACAAAATAAAACACACAATTTTAACGAAATATATTTATTTTATTTTGTTAATCACAAATGTTATATATTTCATTAATTATGAAAAATAATATCTATTAAATGGCTGCCTCTGGTAGTTCTGCAGCAGCCAATCCTTTCGAGGTAATTTTCGATGACTTTCGTAACTTTCAAGCGGTATCTCGGTAATAACTTGGTGGATGTTAGTTTTTAGGCACTCCAACGCTTCGGGATTGTTGGGGTAGACAGGACGTTTCACGTAAGCCGCATACAAAGAGAAATCCAATTGTGTCAACTGGCCGCCAAGATCATGTGACTTAATCACATGATCTTGGCGGCCAGTTGACACCATCAAAACGTAAAATATTGCGACCTGGGAACCTTTCACGCAAAACATCCAACATTGCATCCGCTTTGTGGCAAGTTGTGCCGTGTTGTTGGAACCACTTGTCTTCCACATCAATATTTTTGATGTCGTGCTAGAAATAATCAGTTATCATGTGTATATATCGCTCACCATTGACTGCTACAGTCTGACCCAGATCGTTTTCAACAAAGGCCCAATGACGTCGCCTGACCACAATGCGCACAATGCGAGACACCATTACATGGGCAAAAAGTGACTGTCTGACTTTTTGGCCATGTAATGGTTTCTCGTGAATCTCATGAGGATTTTCATCTCTCCATATGTGGTAATTTTGCTTATTAACACACCCAGAGAAGTGGAAATGTGCCTCATCAGAGAAGAGGATTTTCTTTGAAATATCAGTAATTGAATAATTGAACAATTTTAATGTGTTGAGCGGTGGTTAAGCGATCCATTTCGAAAATGTGTTATTGCAAACTGACGTTTGATACTTTGAAAACAGGTACTTATCGACAGTGCTACCAACATAGGAAACTCAAATACATTAGCTTTCACTGTAAACAATGTCAGAATAATATGACTAACGCCAGCTTTTGAGCAACAGTAAGAACTAATTCAAGCACATATTAGGTCTGCTTTAGTTGCCATACCCTACACCGGAGCAGGGTAAGTGGCAAATAAAACGAGCAGGAGTAAAAGGAAGCTTTAATTCAAATGTTTGTAGCGCTGCTTAGCAACCATATTGTAATTAAATGAGAAATTTTTAGCTAATACACTTTTTATGGTAGAAAACTGAACTAATTTCGGTGTGAGAGCTGCCCCTGGTCTGAAAGTAGTGTAGGATTTGCACTTTTGTTGTTTTTGTTTTCAATGTAAAAATTTGCTCTACCCCAGAGCAAGTGGCAAATAAAACAGACCTATTATGAATTTTATAAAAAAAAAACAAATAACTTAAGTAAATTAAAATTCATATACGCTAATCGTATTAGTCGTAAATGGTATTAATAGTTTTATATAAAATATCAGATTCTCAATAATGATAACTTGAAGTTAATCAAAGTTAGTCAGCCAAAAAAGAAATGGTTATAAATTTCGTGAATATTATTATTCTTATTATTAATAACAAATTTGTATTTATATGATTTAAGTAAATACTTAAAAAACAAACAGACCAAAAATCCAAACAATAATTCATTGGATATGCTAAATGAAATGGACATAAATCATTTTAATACCTTCCGACTTGATACACAGTCGGCATCGGCTATTCTATACAACCGAGAAGCCATATCAAAATCCGCAGACGGTGGCGGTTTATAGCTTAGATTTGAAAATCTGACGAGAATTTATTGTTTTGATACTAAATTTTTTTTAGCCACATACCATTAATTTATACTACAGAAAAGTTTTTAGGGACTTAGAATATTCGCAAAATAAGATCTAAAAATCTTGCAGTCTATATGTTGTATAAAACTAAGAATAAGTCAAAAGAATAATGCTTCTTACAATCTCTAAGATATTCTTCTGTAGTATAATTATTATTTTATTCTTTCTTGATTTATATTTATATACTAGATGTATCAAAAAGTTCATCATCCGAATAATAAATGTCGATGCTAGTGTCGTCACTTTATTTTTTCAATATGGCACTACTACTAACAACAAAAGGAATATATTTGGGCTCGTCACGAGTTAGTTCGCAAACTTGCGAAATTATTTGATTATTTTTGACAATTTGTTGAAGCAATCAAAATGCTTAAAAGACTTCGCAGATTTGCGAAATTTATGTCCAAAATAAACATGCCCTGGAGTTGATTATCTTCGCAAACTTGCGAAGATGAATTTTTCATTTTTGACAAATGCAATTTTGAATTTATTTTAACGGTTTTTCTTTTGGAAGTGAATACTAAAAACTATTAAATTTTATAAAATGTCAGAGAAAAGGGAATTAGTAGAATTTTTAATTGAAAATGCTTTGTTTTAAAATCCTAAAATGAGAAATGAAAAATTATATTTGCGAAACGTTGTCACGAGTGCAGATTATTTTAAGTTTTCCCTCACCAATCAGGATGATCTGTCAAACTTGCGAAAAATTTTCGCAAAAATAATCAAGTCTCGTGACGAGACCAAGTAATTCTCTCTGCCAATGATTAATACAGTCGTCGAAACACTACTTATAGGCATTTTTCAGTACAGCCTCCAGCACCTTTTGCGAATTTAGTTTTATGGCGTCAATGGACTCAAAACGTGTTCCACGAAGTAATAATTTTAACCGAGGAACAGGAAAAGGTTACAGGAAGCCATATTGGGCAAAAACGGCGCTTGATTGATGACATTTTTTAACTTTTCGGTCACAAATTTGCGTACAACGATCGAAGTGTGAGACGGTGCATTATCGTGGTGCAAAATTCAAGAATTGTCATCTCACAAATCTGGAATTTTCCGGTGAACATTCTCTCCCAAAGGCCCAGATAATATTGTTTGTAACGCGTGGACAACACCATGAGAGTTAGAGAAAACAATATACATGATGAGTTTCGAGTCACGTTCATGTTTTTTTGCGATTTTCGCTCGTTATCGAAACGCCATTGGCTAGTTTGTATGTCAAGCTCATAAACCGACGAATATAGGGTCCAAATCGGCTTGTCGAAACATATCTTTAACAACTTCTTTTTCAAAACTCAAAAATGTGTTATCCAATTTTGTTAAAATTTGGAATGTGAGTTGGTTATTCCTTATCTGAATCTGGTATTGCATTTCAAAAAAATGACGGAGGAGGAGCAAAGTTATTAATCAAAAACCAGGATGACCAGAAAGTTTTGTCGTTTTTTTGGTTAGAGTTTTTCCGATTTAATTGGAAAATTTGTCAAGTAATTTTGTTTAAATTAATTATATTGGTTAACTACATAAATAGACGATAGCATGTTAAATTTCAATAAAATCGGTTCAAGGATAGTGGAGAAAGAAATAATCCTAGGAAGAAATAAGCCTGTTCATAGAGCTTTTTCACTGTACTTTAAAAATTAATACACTGATTTGAATAAAATTTACAGATTAGATTTATGCTATTAGGGTTACCTGCAAATTAGAGGAAATTTTGAAATGTGAAAACAAAGTTATGAAGAAAAATCCTTGAAATATTGTTGGTTCTGACAGTTTTTCTATCCCATTTCACGACAAAATCGGCTATACGCCCAATTTTAGTAACATTAGGTCTGTTTTATTTGCCATACCCTACCCCGGAGCAGAGTAAGTGGCAAATAAAACGAGCAGGAGTAGGAGAAAGCTTTAATTCAAATATTTGTAGCGCTGCTTAGCAACCATATTGTAATTAAATGAGAAACTTTTAGCTAATACACTTTTTATGGTATAAAACTGAACTAATTCGGGTGCAATAGTTTACACCTACTCTGAAAGTAGTGTAGGATTTGGTCTTTTGTTGTTTTTGTTTTCAATGTAAAAATTTGCTCTACCCCAGAGCAAGTGGCAAATAAAACAGACCTTATATGTATTTTAAATTATTTTGTCGTAGATCTTTTCTCTTAAGATTAATTTAATTTTTTTTTTTAATTTTAACTTTTTGATACACCTAGTACACATTTTGACTGGAAATCATAAATTCCCGATTTCACTATCAATACCAACTTAAATCAGACTATTTGGAATTAAAATTTCATTTTTGTCATAATATTTTGAGAAGGATTTATATGCCATATATAATAAACTGAATTTTAAAGTTCTGCTAATATGAAGGGATTTACATAGTGGAAATTATTTTTACAAACTCATTTTAAGTAAATAAATTAAAATATATGGTATTACCAACTTTTTTAGACAAAATATTCACGGTTAACATCGATTCAGTTCATCACCTAATTTTCTACAAGATTCGATCAGATAAGTCATTCTCAAATGTCATAATCCATACAAAAACTCTAAACATAAAAATAAAATGTTCCATTTCCAATTTGAGATTTCCACCTAAAAATTTAATCAATTGTTCCTGTCATATCATCCGTCCTTAAAATATAGAGAATCGCACGCTCTACTTTTTTTATACAGACCTCAATCAACGTATCTCGCATTGATAACGACATAATCGTGGAAAAGCGATTTTCCACCTTTTTAAACCAGTATGGGGGTGCAAGCGGTACCCCCAAGTTCGAAAACTTGGAATTTTCAATAACTTACCTAATTGAACAATCGCACCGTATATAAAGTTTCCTATACCTTTTGCAAGCTGCAGCAATTTTTTACGCTCCATTGACTAGGCTATAAGCAAAGGAGTTTTATTTTGGTCAAAATACGCTCATCTTCTGAACTCTTTTCAGTAACATATTCAGTTTGTAAAGTTGTTTCGTGCACGGGGTGAGCTCGCCGGCTCCAGGGGTCGAATACGGGCGGGTCTTTTTAAATAACAACACGTGTAGTTTTATTTTAAAATTACAAGTTATTTTATTTTTCTTTATGCCTACCTACCTACGTCGGGAGATACGGTTTTTAGTACTTGGGAAGGGAGGTTAAGTGGGATATTTCGGGGGTATGAAGGACACAGGGGATATGTGTCACTCAAATCGGTCGGCATGTATTCGTATGGTTCAATACTGTCAGTACTGATGACGTGACTGTACCAAACTCGGTGTCTCGTACTTGACGTATGAGAAGATAAGTGGTCTTTCACCACTATCTCGGAAACAGGTCTTGAAGATCTCGCTGTAAAGTACAGGTGACGTAAACAGCGAGCGGTTCGGTCTTGGATCAGGGGCAGGTACCTTTTGCAAGGGTAATCATATAGTACCACCACTAAGGGGTACCATGTAGTGGGGTGCGGGCCTTTGTATGAGTACTGGTGACGTCATATAAAGAGCACGCTTTCAAAAAAAGTGCTAGAAGTCACACGCGGATATTACGCAAAATCATTATTAGCATTTGTAAAGTTCTCTCTTAAGTCTTATGCTTCCTTCAATGGAAGGATCTTCATATAGAAAATAAAACTCCAATTGCCCGACTAAATCGAGTTCTTTCTTTACGATTTTGAGGCTAAAACTTCATAGTTTCCATATCTATACACTGTTGGCAAATGAATTGTTATCAATTTTTCGAACCGTGTTTAGAGCAAGAAAGTTACCTGTACTAAAATATTATGCCTTGTAATTTCTTTTGGTAATCCTATTTTGAGAACAAACCACCTTATTGAAGCTTATTAAAAACATCGCGCCCCAAGCTACATACTTCATAATACTAGAGGCACACATAGGGTATTCATACCATAGTTTAAGGATACCATGTCGTATACCATATGTGTGTCGTTGAATACTAGCCGAATACCATTTCAACTACGTAGCATAATACTAGAGGCACATATAGGGTATTCATACCATAGTTTAAGGATACCATGTGGTATACCATATTTGTGTCGTTGAATACTAGCCGAATACCATCTCAACTACGTAGCATAAATCTAGAATTTAAATTCGAAAAAGTACGTGGTATTCCCTTTTTTACTTAATTTAATCTATTCTTTAGTGATTGTCGCGCCTTTTTATTGAAGCGAAAAATAGCGAATGGAATTTTGTAGGTGAGCTGAGCAATTGACACATGTTTACAGTTTTTTTATTTTGAAAATATTATTTACAAAAAGTAAAAAAATTAATTCAATACGCAAAATTTTATGAGTTAATAAAACCTCAAAATTTGTAGATGTTTGTAGGAATCATATAGAGGATTTCAGAGGAGCAAAAAGAAATTCGCATACTACCTCTAAATCTTAGCGTCATAGCTTGACATTTGCAAAAGTTACGTAGCCAAGAGTAGATCTATCTCTGTGTGTGTTGGCGATTTTTCCATTACTTCCTCTCGGCTGCTGAAACGCATTCCCCGTAATGGTTTTTTAACTCGATTGAACAGAAAGAAGTCACAGGGAGCCAAATCAGGTGAATTCGGTGGCTGTTGGATGGTATTTGTTGCATTTTTCGTCAAAAAATTACGAATAATGATGGCACTGTGCGACGGCGAATTGCTTCACGCAAACGTCTCATAACGCCCAAATAATACTCTTTGTTTACTGTCTGGCCTTCTGGCAAAAATTCATGATGCACTACACCGTTGTAATCCATGAAAACCGTGAGCATTGCCTTCTTTTTTGACTGAAAACGACGTAGTTTTTTGGTCTCGGCTCATTTGGTGAACGCCATTCACTTGCCTGATGTCTGGATTGCGTGTCGTACTCATAAACCCACATCTCGTCTCCAGTAATGATCCTTTTGATGAATGTGGGATCGGATTCAGCCTCGCAAATCATGTCTTTTGCGACGTCAACACGATCTCTTTTTTGCATAAAATTGTAAAAAATCGCCAACACACACAGAGATAGATGTACTCTTGGCTACGTAACTTTTGCAAATGTTAAGCTATGACGCTAAGATTTAGAGGGAATATCAATAACAGAACTCAAATCGGAACGATGGAAGCGCCACACGGTGGTTTTTCCGTTTTGTTTTTGATCAAGGTAGTACAAGGTGGTTTCCAAAGTAATCAGGACTTAAAAAAAAAAACAGAACAAATGGTTTTTTCGGCAAAATCAATTGATTTTATTCAAAATAGTCTCCTTCTGCTTCAATACAGCTTTTTGCACGGTCCAAAAGCATGTCGAACGAGTGTTTTAGCTCGTTGGCCTGTATGGCCGCCAGTATGCCGGTGCAAGCCTTTTGAATGGCCTCTACGTCTGCATAACGCTTTCCTTTCATCGGCAAATGCATTTTTCCGAAAAGGTAGAAGTCGCACGGTGCCATATCCGGTGAATACGGGGAGTGGTTGATGGATTTTTGGTGAGATAATCGGTCACAAGCGTCGATCGATGAGACGGCGCATTATCGTGCAACAAACGCCAACTTCCATCTTCGCGATATTCGGGCCGAACACGTCGAATACGGCGCACCAAACGCTTCAAAACTCCTAGGTAGAATACCGCATTAACGTTTTGACCGGGTGGAACAAATTCTTTGTGGACAATACCCTTGGAATCATAAAAACAAATCAGCATTGTCTTCACTTTTGACTTCTCCAGGCGCGATTTTTTGGGTTTCGGCTCGTCCGGCGCCTTCCATTCAGCACTCTGGCGTTTCGTTTCGGGATCATATTGAAAACACCACGTTTCGTCACCAGTCACAATGTTATAAAGGAAGTTTTTGTCCTTTTTGACCTCTTTAATGATGTCCTTCGAATGTTGAATTCTGAGCAATTTTTGGTCGTCGAAGCTCATTTTCGCACCGATGACACAAACATACTGACACTTAAAACGCAATAACTTCATTTTCAATAGATGAAATGTCATGAAATTCTCACAGAAAGTCGATAAAGGATAGCAGATTCTAACGCACCAGTCGACATATAGATGGCGCCACTAGGGGCGCTAGATTCAAAAAGTCCTGTTTACTTTGGAATACTCCTTGTATTCTCGCTGAAATGGCAGAATTTAAAATGTCAGACAAATACTATGATTGACGTGTGCCAACCACTTTTTATACCATGGTACAGGGCTATACTGTAGTATCGATACTAAGGTATGAATACCCTATGTGTACCTATAGTATAACACTTCGAATGACGGAAGAAAAGTGAACAGGATACACCAAATATGTAAAAGAAACTATCTAATTTCCTTATGCAGTCATATATAATAATTAAGCGTTTGATTTATTGACGGACGGACATTTTAGGGAACCCTTTCATTGCTTTTTCTTCACCCCTTTTTTATTAGAAAAATCTAATCCAATTATTAAAATAAAATGTTATATAGATTTAATATTTAAATATTTTACACATATAAATATTTTATGTCTAGAAAAATAGTTTTTTGTTAACAAAAAAATGTTTCTAGACAATTAAATTTTCAATTTTTCCGTCATTTATTTCTCTTTTTTTTCGGAAAATTTTCACTTTTTATGTTTATCCGATTTTGATAAAAAAAAAATTTGCAAAAAATGGAAATCATCTCATAATATATGCGAATGTATTTAATGTGTTTTTGGGTTGCATGTTTAACTCTTGTATAACTCAGTGGGTTCTCTATAGGGTCTTTTAATAGGGACATAACAATTTTGTATCTTTATATGAACGCACCCTTAAACATTAATAATGACCTGTTAATGTTAAAACGTAGATTAAAGTCAACATTTTCATCATGGTAAAGTTCACGAACGAGCAACGCTTGGAAATTATTAAAAATTACTACCGAAATTCCGAGTCCGTAGTCGCAACTTGAAGAGCACTTACTCCAATTTTCAGCCGTAATAATCGTCCCACGCCGACACACTGTGCGTGCTATACTGGATAAATTCGAATCAACATTTCACTATTGGATGTTCCAGTGCCAACGAGACGTCGTACCGCTGGCAGCAATGAAAATATCGCAGCCGTAAGTGAATCAGTTCAAAATGAGCCAAATTAGTCCATTTTACGTCGTTCTCAAGAATTGGGCATATCTGAAACGTCATTGTGGCGTATTTTGCGAAAAGATCTTGGCTTACACCCTTACAAGATCAAATTAACTCAAGAACTGAAGCCACTTGACCATTTGAAGCGCCGAAACTTTTCTTGTTATGTCCTTAATGAAAGACCCTATATATGGTTTAGTCGGCTGTTCGACTACCCTCAAATAACATCATTGTTATTTAACATGAGGGATTTTTATGGTTTAACGCTTTAAAACTTACTCCCATATATTTTAAAAGTGTAAAATTTATAGTCGTCTCACAGAAATAATTGAGGTTTTTGGGTGGTGCGTAACTGGTTTACTACTAATTCAGAATGTTTTATGCTTTCGCATATCTACAATTGTTCATCAAAATGAACATTGACATATATTACATGAGTTTTTTCCTTTCTTTTATCAATCTCTTGTATATGACACCCTGTTTACATCATTCTTATCATAAACATACTATATATTCGTAGGCTAAATTTAAACTTTAAGGGTGTCTTATGGAATAGTAGATATACATAGTTACATTAGGTCTGTTTTATTTGCCACTTGCTCTGGGGTAGAGCAAATTTTTACATTGAAAACAAAAACAACAAAAGTGCAAATACACTACTTTCAGACCAGGGGTAACTCTCACACCGAAATTAGTTCAGTTTTCTACCATAAAAAATGTATTAGCTAAAAGTTTCTCATTCCATTTCAATATGGTCGGTAAAGCAACGCTGAATTAAAGCTTTATACTACTCCTGCTCGTTTTATTTGCTACTTACCCTGCTCCGGTGTAGGGTATGGCAAATAAAACAGACCTATTATAAGACTATGATCTAACGTTTGAAATACTTACCGGGTCCGGCAATTGAAGTTCCCATCTAATTCAAATCGGTGTCAAATGTAAACCGCACATCTTGCAATACTAAAATTTGACATGAATGTTGCTTGACATATTTTCTGTCAGTAGCAAAAATTATTTTTTGGTGAAAAGACGCGTTCTTATTTTATGTACAATGGATCTTAAACGAAATTCAATTGTTGCGCTTCATTTGATGACTTGTTTGACTCTTCAAACATCGAATTTCGGAGAGAGTTAAATGACATGAATTTGAGTGAAAAATTTGTATATCGTACCATTAAACGATTCGACGAGACTGGGTACATAAAAAAACGCTATGGCGGAGGCCGACATAGCACTGCAACTACTCGAGAAAACGTAACCAAACTGAGTAATTGGATGTATCGTAATCCGGAGCAGAGTTCAGCGATAATAGTAAATTAATTGAACATAAGCGATAGAAGAGTTCGGCGAATCATGAAGAATAAGCTAAAGGTAAAGCCTTTGTAAAACCGAAAGTGTCAAGAACTAACTAATGCTCAAAAAAAAGTTCGATTCGAAAGATCAAAAGGATTACTTCGTACGCTCGCTCGTGGTGATTTATCAAATTTAGTATCTTCGGATGAAAAAACATTCTGCATTGAACAATTTCTCGACAAACAAAACGATTGTGTTTGGCTAAAGAGACGTTCCGATGATAATTCTGAACATTTGAGTCACGAGGAAACAAGGCGCAGCACACACAGGTGTGGTTTGAGTGGCTGTCAGTGAAGATGGTGGCTCGCCGCTAATTTTTCTGCCATCAACCACGAAAATCAATGCCGAAAATCCATTTACATTTCAACAGGACCATCACACAAAGTACGACAAAATCAACAATGGTTACAAAACAATGTTCCAATGTTCATTTCGACGCAACAGTGGCCACCGTATTCACCAGATCTGAATTCATTGGATTATTCCATTTGGTGAATTTTACAAAAAAAAAAAATTGAATATCGTGCAGTGATTAAATTCCTTGTTTTGGATAGTTTAACACCTACAGAAACTCATCCAAAATTGTTAGAAGTATATAAGTATGCATTGCCTTCACTTTCCACTGTGAGAAAAAGAGCTGCCCTTTTTAAATCTAGTCGTACAAGCCTGGAAGATGATCCATCCAAAGGCCGTCCAAAAAGTGTATCAACAACAGAAAACATACGGAAAATACAGGACATTGTTTTGGAAGATCGACAAGTGACTGTAGATGAGATTGCTGACACCATAGGCATCTCACATGGATCAGTATATCATATCTTAGCTAAAGTTTTTAGGTTTCAAAAAGCTTTGTGCAAAACAGGTGCCGTATTCGCTAAGAATCGAACAAAAACACCTTCGAAAACGACCTTCTCAACAATATTTGGACCGTTTTAAGAAGGATAAAATGGATTTCGTACATCGATTCATCACTATAATCCTGAATCGAACAAGAGGCTAAAAGAGGTCATAGCAGCTGTAGGAGGCGTATTTTGAGGGCTACTGGATTATTAAATATTTTTAGGAAATCAAGTACTACAATATATTCGGAATATACCCCAAATAAATTAATAACATGTGAACAGAATATCTACAATAAATTAGAGTAAAATTCAACAATGATGTAGGAAATCGTATAAAAAGCTTTTTATAGTAGGAAAATAAACTGCTCAATTTTCTAAGCTGAAATCTATTCCATTCTGACCTGTGCCAACGAAAACTTCAATAGAGGCTACGAAAGCCGCTCAAAACTACAAATTTATACTGAGGTCGATACAGGGAAACATGGTGTTCAAAGATAATATGAAGGCAGATGCACTAGACAAGATGGGTTCAATAAAGAACTCTATCAGGCCCCGGTTTATCCTTGGTGTTCATTAAAGCATTAGAACATACCGAGATGCTGTATTAATAGGATTGCAAATCAACATAAAACTCTACTATGGAGGAACCTATCCATAAAAGAATCCCAACTATTTATAATTAAATCCGACAAACCCAGAAATTTGTTATTGCACAGCATGGGCATCAATTTCCGATCTATTTGCAGAGCTCCTGAAGAAACAGCATCTTATATTCAATGCTTATGTAATTCCTGGGTACTAAAGGATTATCGATAAACCACTTTTGGCTCAGTCGGATGCCCAGAATCTGAAGATGAAATCCATACTCGATTACCTAAAGAATGCAGTACTATATTCTAATAATATAGCGTGATTCATTCTTTACTTTTTTTTAAAAATAAAAATAAAACACTTAGAATTGAATGCAAATATCAAATCTTTATTATCAACTTTAAGCACATAGTATGACAATCATTGTTTGAAAATAATTTCCTTCAAATGTTGGCCGGCACTACGTTTCAGCTCGGCCAGTCTGGCGGTCCAATTTTCGATCACTCTCTCAAGCATTTCGACCGGAATCTCATGAATGACACGTGTAATGTTCGCTTCCAATGCTTCAATTGTCACTGGTTTATCGGCAAAGACTTTTGACTTTACATAGCCCCAAAGAAAAAAGTCCAAAGGTGTGATATCGCACGATCTTGGTGGCCAATTCACTGGGCCAAAACCTAAAATTAATTGCTCACCGAAATGATTTTGCAATAAATCCATTGTAACACGGGCTGTATGGCTCGTAGCACCGTCTTGTTGAAACCAAATATTGTCGAGACCACGGGCTTCAATTTCAGGTACCAAAAAGTCCGTTATCGTGGCACAATAGAGCTCACCATTGACGGTAACGTGGCCGCCGGCCGCATTTTGAAAAAATACGGACCGATGATGCCCCCGGCCCATAAACCACACCAAACTGTTGTTTATAATGGATGTAATGGTAGCTCTTGAGACTCTTGTGGATGCTCATCATCCCAAATACGGCAATTTTGCTTATTAACGTAGCTATTAAGCCAGAAATGAGCCTCATCACTGAACCAAATTTGGCTTGAAAATTCCAGATTTTCTTCGGTGCGTTCAAGCGCCCATTCAGCAAACAAACGACGTAAACGAAATCGACATGATGAATTACCATACAATACTGAACAAAAATGACAAACCAGAATGACACTAGTCACGCGTGATCTGTCAAAAAAACCCTATTGAAAAAAAAAAGTAAGGTTTGAATCACACGTTATTATAATATCCACCAACATACAGAGTATTGAAATAAAGTTCTTCCCAGATGCAGGAAAATTGGCTAACACAGGGAAATATCAAAGGCGTAAAAAATATAAAAGGATATGGATTTGAATTTAAACATTGATACCAAGAATTAAAGGCAGGAATGCATAGAAAGGAAACGAATTGACATTATTTTTAATTTACCATATCTCATTTATTTGTATTAGTCACAAGCGTAAACTCAATTTTATAATTATCTATATAATAATTATAGGAAAACTCACTCATTTGCAATTCAGCAAGAATTATAGGTAGCCGACACGTTCCAATGGCAATTTGAAAGTCATGAATGTAGTAAATACTGGATATATTTCAATCTGACAACACTCATGATTCAAACTTCAAAAATTGCATTCGATTATCGCAAGGATTTCACTCACGGATGGCTAAAGGTTGGTTATCCAAGTACAACTGAAACAAGGCGGATAATTCGCATAGTTCTCTTTTCTCTGTCCCACACGATTGTAATTTTCAGAAAAATTACAGAGATTTTCATTACAAATATTTTGCCACAAGTCTCTTAAGTTTATCCGGTGACTCTGGACTCGATAAAATTGTTCATAACATTTACCTGCGTTTAAAGGCGAATCTCCACACAGCCGACATCCCATTTTGACGAGAAAAATCAGAAAAGTAGAAAGAGATGGACTTTTGCAATTTTCGCTATGATTGATTGAATGAAAACATCAGGGTCTCTCCGCACACAATTTATAATATTATGGGAAAATTAAAAACATTCTCTTCCATTTTATAGGAAAATGTAGTGCCAAATTGTGTTTTCAGCCTTTATCATAAGGCTTAAATTCCTATCACATCTAAAAACAAGCTTTAGTGCAAAACGACGAAACTTCTATACGTATGTTCAAATCAAGTTACCTTCCGAAAGCCTTTCTAAAAGAAAGCTATATGAATATGGAAATTCAGAGCGAACGTGGTCCTTAGTTAACCACAACATTTGTTGTGATATACAGACAGACAGACATTGGATAAAAATGATTGCAAACCATTTAGAATCTTATAAAACGTGGAGATTTGCAAAACAAATTTGTTTATTTTTTATATACTTCGTATAGAAGTTAAAAATTTAACTTGCGTAAACCATAAAAATCTATTCGTTATAGAAAAACTTCCTATAAGAAAATTTGGTAGTGTGCGACGATATCGTGTATTACTATTTTGAGAGTATGCAACTGCAGATGAAAACCCATAAATCAGATGAACAAGTTTATCTGAGTTTGAGGGGAATCATCTGGCAGGTGAAGAATCAGATGGGGAAATTTCAACTGCAGAAGACGACAAAATTCGTAGGATGATTGTTTCTCCCTTTCTGTTTAACTAAATTTTGCATAAGTGAATCCCATACTTTTATCAGAAAAGGATTTCGGCTGTGTGGAGATTGGCCGTAACAATCCCACTTTTATGAAATTTACTAAGTGTATCACCTCTACTAATTTCGCTCACGAATTTATTCGGGGTTTTGCCTATACCCGTTCCCATCACCAACACCATTTTTTAGAGGAACAAATTACTCAACTTATTTCCTATTTTCGTTTACGTATAGCAACGACGTTTCATTTTTATTGAGTGTAGTGACTGAATTAAGAACTGAATTAATACGCTTTCATATTTTCCGGCAATTGAAACTATATGAAATCGTTTTAAATATAATTTTACGGTTTCCATAAAACTAAAGAAAATCTCATAAAATATATTCAAATATATGAACCGACTTCTAATAAATTATTATAACTAATTGAAATATCAATCCCCAGTACAAGTTAATGAACGCATTAATCTGCAAATCAAGTCCTCATATGTTTAATACATTCTTTTCGTATATCAAAAATGTTTCCTAGATATTAATCAATCCGAAAATTATTCAAAGAAAAGGCATTACAAATGAAGGAGGTGGTGGAAAGAAGCAAAAAAAAAAATAACCTAAAATAAACTAAAACTATATTTATAAAACTCGCGAAATGTAATAAATCTTGGTATTAGGTATAAATTCGTTTGAACTGTGTTAGGGCAGCATATGGACCAAATCTTTACTAATTTCATAATTGATTCCCTTCATTCATATAGTTAGTTACGGATTACAAACAAGGCCGAGACCATTTATATAACTCTACAGAATTGTACATATGTAACAGAATATTTGTGTTCCGATATGATATTTTGGGATGATGATGGCTATTTAGAAATTTCTAGGGGACGACTTTCACTAATATGTTTATAGTTTGAATATTTGTCGTTTGTATTTACAATATTTTGTGATTTTCTCATCCCTAATATTTGCAAAATGAAATAAATATTGTATATAGGGTAAAGCATCAATTATTGGCAACTTGCCCAATTGCAGGCCCGCGCGGTTTATCATGTGTAAGAGAGATTCAACAAATGAACACAATAGGTCTGTTTTGTTTGCCACTTGCTCTGGGGTAGAGCAAATTTTTACATTGAAAACAGAAACAACAAAAGTGCAAATCCTACACTACTTTCAGACTAGGGGTAGCTCTTACACCGAAATTAGTTCAGTTTTCTACCATAAAAAGTGTATTAGCTAAAAATTTCCCATTTAATTACAATATGGTTGCTAAGCAGCGCTACAAACTTTTGAATTAAGGCCTTTTCCTACTCCTGCTCGTTTTATTTGCCACTTACCCTGCTCCGGTGTAGGGTATGGCAAATAAAACAGACCTAATAAGTAGAAATATGAAGAAATTTCAATGTTGAAGGAACAAAAACTGAAACTCTAAACTTTAGTATATTTTTAACTCACTATACAATTGCCATACATCGCTCAATTTTCTCCTTCAAGGCGTGAGTGGTAAGCCCATGACAACTAACGTTGCTATAAACTTTAGACATCAAAAAACCACAAAAAAAAGTTCAACAGCGTTAAATCGCATGATCTGGACGGCCAATTCTGATCACCAAAAAATGGAAATTCACGACCAGGAAATGACGGCAATTGAATTGTTTCTCGGGCTATATGGCATGTGTCAGCGTTTTGTTGAAACCATATGTCATCCATTCTTGCAATTTAGGCATAAAAAATTTTATAATCATGTCGCAATAGCGAGCACCATTAACTGTTGCCTGAGCTGCCTGCTTTTCCAGGCCAACATCCGCACCAAACAGTGGCACGTTGTGGATGCATTGGTTTTTCAACAATCACTCATGAATTTTCTGCCAAATGCGACAATTTTGTCGATTAAACAAACCATCAAGATAAAAATGAGCCTCGTCGTACAAGATGATTTTGTTCGAAAAATCCGCATTATTTTTAAAATATTGGCCAACAATGAAAATGCGTTTATTAACCCTGAACCTCTGCTGTCACGCTGTCTTTTCTTATCGTTGGTAACACTTTAACGCAGAATGGCGCAAACGCTGTAATATTTTTGTTTATTAGTCGGTTTTATTAAAATCAATGGAAAAGATAGTTTGTAATAGATATGTAGTTCATTTTACAATTATTCGCATGGTGTGTAATAACGAATTCAGATCTGGTGAATTTCGATGTTTGACTTTCCAATGAAATGAAACGCAACAATTGAATTTCGTTTAAGGTCCATTGTACGAAAAATAAGAACGCGTCTTTTCATCAACAAATAATTTTTACTACTCACGGACAATATGTCATTCATGTCAAATTTTAGTATTGCAAGATATGCGGTTTACATTTGACAGCGATTTGAATTAGACAGACACTTCAATTACCGGACATGGTATAAATATTTTTCTAAAAATACATATATTCAAAATAATCGGTTGATAGGAAGAGCCAATGGCTACGTTTACACCGAAACTTAAAAAGAGACTTAAGTGCTTAGGTCGACCTAAATATGACGGTGTAAACACGCCCAAAGTAACTTAGGTTAGGTCACTTAAATTGCAGACTTACCTTAAATTTAAATCGACTTAAGAACTTTTGACAGATAACAGCTGATTTCTTGATATCCAAGTTCTATAAATGTTCACATATGACGTTGGTTTAGACTTAAGTCTAGTACGGTGTAAACACGTCTGACCCAAACTTAACTTTTAGTTAGGTGACCTAAAAATTTGTCGGTGTAAACGTAGCCAATAACTGATAATTTACCCTAGGCATGTACATATGTACCATATATATGAATGTGAGTTTCACAGGCATATCAAGTTTAATATAAGATGGATATTTATGTTATACAAAATATTATTATTGCTGATTATACACTGGGCGGAATAGACTTATTATTACTTCAAATTATGAGATCGGTTTTTATACTATAGTATTGATATACACAGAAACAGAAACACATTAGTATATATTGTATTTAATATTGATAGTGTTACAATACTACATATATTACATGGCTTTATGATCCTGATGTCATTGATTCCGTTATAGGACTATATATATAAATATATAGTTTATTCGGTTCACCCTCGCTCATATCATATTTTGATATAATTTCAACAAACGAGGGTACGTATATGCATATACATATACAATATGGTTAAATAGGCTGTCAATAGCACGTGACACTTATGTCCGATCGTCCAAATATGTGTGTACTAACTATACACTTTTTATACTGCATTGTGTTTAGTGACAGTCAATCATTTTTCATTGTTATTTTATTTAAATTTTCTATTTTATTACGTAATGTGGTGAAGAAATTCACATATATTAAATATGAAACGGATTTTATTGATTATTAATTAATAAAATAACAAAAAAAAAAAGACTTATGAACCTTTTTGTTATGCGTGAGTAACATACGGTTAGTTATAAACATATAAATCAAAGGAATATAGTTAATATTAAAAAAGAAAAAAGTAATTTTAAAATATTGAGTAAAGGAGAAAATTCGCTGCTTTTTTTCCAATAGATGGCTTTAGAGTCGCATTTGACATTTCATAAAATATTTGGAAAAAAAAATTGTGAAACTCAGTCAGAAGTAATTGCTGTAATTGGGTTTTGAAAAATTCTGAAAAAATTCGCTATATTTAACAATATCACTTCGACCAAGGCGATAAAGATTTGCAAGCTTGTGAAAAAATTCGTAGTATTTATGATAAAGATGCTCTATCAAAATCAGCAGCACGTAAATGGTTTGCTCGTTTCCACTCTGGAAATTTGGATGTTAAAAATGCACCGCGCTCTGGTAAAACAATCATTGTTTAAGTAGATGAAATTCTCCAAAAAATTGAGAAAGACCAGCACATTTCATCTTATAATATTGCTGAGGAACTAAAGATTGTTCAAAAAATAGTTTTGAACTATTTGCGTAAGGCTGGATACAAAAAGAAGCCCGATATTTGGGTTTAGGTATTAACAGTGAAAAATTTAATGGACCGAATTTCCATTTGCGAATGGCTGCTGAAACGAAACCAAATCAAGCCATTTTTGAAAAGATTAATAACGGGTGATGAAAAGTGAGACACATACGACAATAATGTGAGAAAAGATCGTGGTCCTAGAAGAACGGAGCTGCACTAATGGTGGCAAAGCCAGGACTAACGCCACGCTACACTTTATGTTTGGTGAATCGTGCATTATGAACTGCTCCAACCTGGCCAGACGATTGATCCCACTCTCTACTGCCAACAAGTAATGCGATTGAAGCACGCAATTGATGCAAGCGGTCACAATTGATCAATGGGAGAGGCGTCGTCTTCCATTAAGATAATGCCCACACATCTTTAATGATTAGGCAAAAATGAAGACAGTTTGGCTGGGAAGTTTAGATGCATCTATCGTATAGTCTGGACCTTGCTTTGTCCGACTGTCATTTGTTTCGTTTTCTGCAGAATTTCTTTAATGATGAAAAGCTGACTTCAAAAAAGGCCTGTAAAAATCACTTGGTTCAGTTTTACGCCCATACAGTGACGGCATAATGGTTTTACCACGCAAAATGCCAAAAGATTATCGATCAAAACGGCACATATTTGGTTTAATAAAATTCATTTAAAATGTAATAAAAATGTGTTTGAATTTTGGTGAAAAAAGCCTTACCCTAGTAGCATTTATGAGCTATTAGATATGTATTTGTCACACGTTGTTCCAGGGCAGAGCAAAATTTTACATTATATACAAAAACAACTCCTACACAAGCTTTTACTTGGACAAAAATTCCTACTCCAGTTTTTTTTCAAAAAATAACGAGCCCATCATTGCGAAGCTGAAAACGGTGGTCATTTAACTGACATTATTTTCCATACTTAGTTTAGTTTAAAAAAATTTCCATTTTGCATATTTTATAATCCGAAAAAAAAATAAAAAAAATATATAAACGAAAAAGTTATTAAATTTTTAAACCCCATGGTGAATTTTGGCCCACCCAGTACTACTGTATTAATGAGGGATGCTTTGCAGACTGGAGCTATGACCAAAAATTAATACACTTTGAGAAATCGTTTTAGTATACTCTGTGGTCGTATATAGATCTTAGATCTTAGATTTTATAGATCTTAGTTTTAAGATTTTTCATGTTCATATAACCGTCGCTAAGATCTACCGGGTCCGGCAATTGAATTGTCGGGATTTAAAAACGCTATCATTTTTTTCTCTTTTGTTCGGTTTAATTAAAACGTGTGGAAATGATAGTTTAGAATACATAGTTAATTTTATAATTATTCGAATGGTATGTAACCGCTTTTTACTATAACCACCAGCTTCAATCTCTTTTTAAACGATGGTCGCACGATGTCTTGGCTTAAACGGTTCAATTCACTAGTCAAATCATTTTCTAAACCGGCCAAAGTTATATGTTTTTTTTTGCAAACAGCTGCTTGTGTCGAAATAAACTTCGAAACATTGTTTTGTAACCATTGTTGATTCTATAAAGGAGAGTGTTTTCTCATGAGCCTAGCATAGCGAAATCATTTAAACTAGCACTACAAGGAAAGAAAATATTTGTCACTGATATCTTTATCTACCCTACACGTTCTGCCCGCTAACTGCGATTTCGGAGATAGGCAAAGGATGTCTTTAAATCACTATGCGTTCAGAATAATGTGAAATTATGCTAGTTTCTAGTCCACTGTTGAATTAAAGGTAACAAGTCGACAAGCAGGCTAGCAAAAGAAGAAAATAACAGGTCAGACAACATAATAAATGACTAAAAGCTTCCTTTCTCTATGTACAAATCACGAAACAATCGTACTTTGTGAAGACGCAGCCATTTATCCTCTGAACCATCATAATATGCTGAGAATGTAGGTTTGATACAGTCAATCGGCATGGGTAGATGAACAAAATTTTGTGAGGAACCTAAATGCTGCAAAAAGGAATAAGATATCAAATTTTTGCCTAGTGATTTTAATCTCATTTGGATTACAATAGATTTTAGATTTTATTTTTTAAGGTGTTCCTGTACTGCGACCTTAAGATCTATTGTGCCCTCTTTTCTTTGGTGCAATAGTTAGGTTAACCTCCCATTCTACAGCACCTCCTCCAGGCCTATTTCTCTTAGGAATTTTAGTATCCGGAATGGGTTAAGAGATTGTATCTCACTTGGAGAGAAGCAGTACGCCCCCAGATATTTCCTTCTCTTACGGAGTAGTACCTCACAATCGGAGAGAATATGCATTGGGGTTTCTTCGTCCCCCTCGCAGAATCTGCAGGTGCTATCTCTTTCAAGTCCTAGTTTTTAAGGTGTGCTTTGAGTCTGCAGTGTCCTGTTATGATTCCTGTCAGTACTCTTATATTCTTCTTATTAGTGCTGATAAAGGCATTGAATCTCCGGGGGTTGTATTCCCCAAGGAGATCCTTGGCCTGCTTTAGTCCTGGTTGTATTTCCCAGTGTCTGGTTCTTTCCGCTGCCTCTTCTTTCATTAAAATTTCTCGGATTATATGTGATCCGATTCCACAGAATGGTTCTGGACCTATGAAGGGTGTTTCGCAAATTTGTCGGCTTCTTCGTTTCCTTCGATACCCACATGCCCTGGTATCCAGTACAGGGTAACTTTGTTGTTTGTGCCTAACTCATTTAATTGGATCACAATAAGTGATGTAGTACTTTTAACTTCAACTAATCTTATTTTCTGGTAACAAAATGTCCCAATTTTCTAAGAGACTGTCTCTGAAATACACGCCATTATGTGAAAATATTTGTAAAACAAATAAAATATAAAAAATTCAGTAAATTTTTCTATGATTTATGTTTGTCATGCTTTAAATAAAAAAAAAATCTGATAAGAACATTTTTCCAAAAATGTTAAAATTTTATGTTTTTGTATTTTTGAATTCCCTCTTGTAAAATCATCTATTTTGGATGTTATACAAGAATTCATCCATAATAATATTCTTATACAATTTTTTTTCAACGTGTATACTAGGTGTACCAGAAAGTTCTCGGCAAAAATAAAATAATATATGTTTGTATTCCAAATATACTTAAGTTTTCTCTATAATCTCCTGGGCAACAACCAATAGAACAATAAAAAGATAACCCGGAGAGGTTACATATCCGATGATATAGCAGAGTCAGTGACCAACAGACTCTTCAGTTGCTCCTTACTTAACGAGAAGTCAAAGTGTACAGAGTTATTGTTCACACTCTGTAACATTCTAGAAACTGGTTCACACCTTCCATAGTCAGTACGATGACAGTCGATCATGAATAAGCTTACACTTCTTAGTGAGTGCGCGTTAACCTTAAATTTAAATTCGAGAAGGCTCGAAGACTCAATAGCACCAACCAGAATTTTATGAATGAAGACTATGTCAGCTACCTCGCGCCGTTTCTTCGAAATCTGTAGGTTAATCAACTTTAAACGATCACTGTAAGGAGGGAAATTGATAGCATTGCTCCAAGGAAAACCTCTAAGAGCAAAGCGAACAAATCTACGCTGAATCGCTTCAATTCTCCCAATGTGCACTTTATGGTACGGAGACCGAACTTGACTGGCGTATTCAACCACCGCTCTTACAAAGGTAATGTATAGAGATTTAGTTATATATGTGTCAGAGAACTCTTTAGACCAATGTTTTATAAACCCCAGCATTGACGAGGCTTTGTTAATAATTGTGTCAATATGACAACGAAAATTAAGCTCATTATCACATATGGCACCTAAATCTCTAATAAAATCAACTCTCGAAATAGAGTTCCCCAATAAAGTGTAATCAAATAAGACTTTGCTACGTTTTCGCGTAAATATTATTGTTTGACACTTGTTAATGTTAAGTGACAAGTCATTATTTGTACACCAAAGAGTAAATTTATTAAGATCAGCAAGTGACAATCCTACTTACTATACTACTTACTATAATTACCACCTTAAAAGGACAGATTAAACTTGATTGGACTGAACTCTTTGGAAAAGCGCTGCAAGGTGGCTGATATAATTTTTGTTCATCAAATTGTTGCCGGAAATATTGATGCTTCTCGCGTTCTTGCGAAGTTGCCTCTAATCGTCCGCACACGGTCTTTACGTTCTCTTGAATTTTTTAAAACTAATTTGAAGTTAATGCCAACGCTACTATCTTTGATTTTTGCATTAGCAAAGTTGAATTAAAAAAGGCGTTATTTGATAACGTTTCCATGATTAATTCAGCTTAACTCCGATGTGTGCACTATTTGTGCACTAATTGCTCCTGTGGAATTCTAATATTTGTTCCACGCCCACATATTTTTTTCGATTGTATTAAGCAGCAAGTAAATAAATATTACGATTTGTCAAAGTCCACAAAATATGCATTTATATCGTCGATGATTTCCGAATTCGATGCAAATTTCCGACCTTCGAACCATTTCTTCAAGTTTGGATATACATAAGATATTAGTCACACAGAGATTTATCTAGAGAATACGAGGGAAGGTTAACTAACTTGTAACTTAATTCATGCAATATTAACATTTCTTTGAAAATGTCATACGATTTCGCTTTAAATCAATTGAAAACAAACTCTTCTTCACCTACAACTGTTCATGTAAGATGTTTGAAATGCATTCATATAAGATGGCAGCTACATAACGCAATATCAATTTTGATCATCCTAACACAACATCATGCACTTTTTCGAAAAGTTTTTAAATAGTTACCTCAATTTACTGAGTTGGACATTCTGCATTCAAAACGATTGTAAAAACGTATAAATTTTGTAAATCAATTTTAATATCGAAGGTGTAGGGCCGCCAATGTATTGCATTATATTGTATTGGAGGGGCCCGTAGGCATTACTGGCTCATTGTACCTCCTCCCAAAAAAAGTTGGTTGAGAGGCTTGGTCTCTTCCACGAACCGGTTAGGCCTTCCAATGAAGGTCAGCATCGTAGTTAGGCTCAAGTTAGTTAACCCCTACTTACTCAGGGTTCACGCACCCAGTCTAGCAAGTCTCGATCTGGAAAAGGCCGGGTATTCAAACAAAAAAATTTCTGCTGACTCATTTCTTCCAGACATGCTCCACATATTGGACTCTCGGCCACCCCTATTATCCACAAGTGTTAAATTAAGAAACAATGTCCTGTCACAATGCCCATAATGGTTACGCTCGAGTCTCATCAATATTCTCATCCTTACGGCCCCCATAGAAGACTTTTGTTTAATTTCCTTACATGTTTCCTAGTGCCTTATTCAAAAATCAGAAATTTAATCACTGATCGACATTGGAATTTTTTCATATTTGATAAAAACCAATAGTGGTTAACTGTCAAAATTAAACTAATTAATAAATCGAAGAGGAACTTTACATCTCTTCATACGTAGTAACATACTATAACCCACTGACATCTATTATCAGATCAGAAAACTCTTTGATACACCTAGTAATACGATATAAAACATACTCGTATATTATTTTATATAAAACATATCCAAACCAATATTTCATTTTTCGCTCCAAACACGTCATCATATTTCATTTTTCGATTTATTATTTCCTTGAATCTTAGAACTTTCGAATACTATATGCATGCTTAATATTTCATTCTTAAACATCTAGATCTATTTCTTCCTTTCTCAAATTATATTACATAAGGAACAATGCAAAACATAATCGAAAAAAATCTATCGGAATCGTAACTAGATTGTATAACACATTGAAAAAAACCTCTTCAGGATAGGATAGTGGACTACCCTCCTAATAGTTGATATGCTTAAATTATTTCCCTTTAACAGATATATGATTAATAATGAATTATGTCAATAAAATTTCATTGCCTACATGTAATCATTAAAAACATTTTAATACGCACCTGAAAGTATGCAATAATTTAATTTCCTGATACAAAATTTATAGAATATACTGGAATTTCTGTAAGTTTTTAGTCGGAGATAGTTTTCCTAGAAACTTATATAATTCTTTCGTCTCTACTATTAAGAAGAAATCCAACGGTTTTAGATTGATTAATTACTAGCTTCAAATTTTCATCATTTCATCCGCTCTTTTCATCATATACGGCGTTTCGTTAGTTTATTTGATATTTAATCGGTCGGTACTCGATACTCCATTTTCACTGTTCTTGAATATGCAACGTTTCATTTGAGTTCAACCTAGAACAACGGCTGCCAACGCATTCGATTCTATTCGATATTTGTTGTTCTGTGATTCGTCAGGGTTAAACTACTCATTTTAGTTTCATTTAGTGCAAGTGTCGTAAAGCCTGATGGTTGAAAATATTAGTAAAGAGTTTGATAAATGCATTTTTAAATAGTAAATAATGTAGTGCATTCTTTAAATTAGAAGTAGAAATAAAAACTCTACAAATACTGCCCAATTCAACATGCAAACCGACACAATGAAAGAGCATCCTGACTTGGCCAAGGGTTACACACAAATACCAATGGAAGAATCTCCCTAAAGTGTTCTATGCTCACGTAGCGAATTTATTTCCTTCCGTCTCATCAGCAAGTAAGTTGAAAGCTTTTCATTGATCCAATAGCTTACAACAATTGCTTACACAATTGCTAATGAAGAAACAAACACAACCAGCTGATTTTTCACATTCAGTGCTTGCCGTTTCTTCAACCGGCGAAAGCAGCCAATTCGCCGTTTTTGAGAACACTGATCAAGCTGCGAATCGAATCGAAAGCGTTACGTTTACTCGCCTAACGCCGTATCTCAGAACAGAGGTGATTATGTCACATTAAAACGAGTTCTTGTATCAATTTCGAAAAGGGCTCAACTCGGAAAACTGTAAAAGCTGTTTTTTCGGCACTCTTATATTAAGAAAAACCATTTCAGTATTTTATGATGCAGTCCAATGGTTACCATTTTCAAAATAAAAGTACGCTCTTAAATTCCATACAGTTTGGCAGAAATTCAGTTTTTTGTCTGGCGAAAAATTTGAAAAAACCGACATGAGCCCTTTTCGAATTTGGTGATTCAATTATAGATCAATTATTTCCAGTGTTTTTTATTAAATTAGAAAGTCTAGAGAGAAAGCAAATGTTCTAAATACAAAACAAAAAAAAAAAATGGAGCCGATATCGATTTGAGAAGTAATTTAGTAGTAATTTTTTAATTACAAATTTTTAGGGAATAAAACCAATCAAAAGAATTAAAATTTTCAATTTCGATTATTGAAAAATCAAATTTCTAGATATTATAAAATAAGAAAAACCTTTAGCGCTAAAAACTTTAGTTAATAAGTGCCAATAAATTTTGTTTTATTTCATTATAGAACTTTTCACTCGATGCTTCCAAATAACTTTTAGGTCCGCAAAACGTACAAATTACCATTTCTCCCTTATTTCTTTGATATTTTATTGAATTGTAAGTGTTAGTTTGCTAATTAGACTAAACAAAAAAAGCTATGGTACTTAATTTTTATGGAAGACTAAAAATTAGTTTTGTTCAGAATTAAAAAACATATAGTAACTTAAAATCGGCCTATAGCCGATTTTTTGATACCCTATGGTAGAAATGGGACAGAGGTTTTTTCTTCATAACTTAGCTTCCTCTTTTCAAAATTCCTTCCAATTTGCAAGTAACCTAGACCCTGACAGCATAAGTCTAATTTGTAAATTTTATTCAAATCGGTGTATTAGTTTTTAAAGTACATCAAAAAAACTTTATAGAGAGGGTTATTTTCACCTAAGATTATTTCCTTCTCTTTTGTCCTTGGATCGATTTGACTGAAATTTAACATCATATCGTCTGTTTATGTAGTTAACCTGCATAATTAATTTCAATAAAATTGATTAACAAATTTTCCAATTAAATCCGAAAAACCATAAACAAAAAAACGACAAAACTTTCTGGTCACCCTGGTTTTTCGTTTATAACTGTGCTCCTCCTGGATCTATTTTGCTCAAATGCAATACGAAACCAAGTTAAGGAATAAGCAACCCACTTTCTAAATTTCAGCAAAATCGGATAACGCGTTTTTGAATTATCTTGTATACGGACGGACGGACATGCATAAATCGATATAACTTTTGATTCCCGACACAACTATACCATTAAAACTTTTCTACGATGATTATTTCGATGTGTTACAAATGGAGTGACAAAACTAATATACCCTCTGGTAGTACCTACCATAGGGCATAAAAATATTCATATCAATAAAGAAATGAAAAAAAGGCAAGTATTCCCGTATAGAGCGTTGTTTTCGAGAATTATGGGATTGAAAAGAAAAAATGAGCAAAGCAAACCATAGCAGTGAATTTACATTTCCTCTATATCGGCCGGACCACTATGGAACTTTCCCGATAATGCCATAAAATATTCATTTCAGTTCGCCTATTCTAAATGTACATTCCAAATTTTTAAAAAATCTGACTGCTATTGACCGAATTATTAGTGTTTTTCTACTTTAGCTCCCTCAACCCCATCAAGTGGAGACGCATTTTATCTTCTCCAAGTTTTAAGAACATCCGCCCATTACTGAGTGAATTATTGAAATTTTTCTATTTTAGCCCCCATAACCCCCAGCGAGGGGAGACATATTTGATTTTGTCGGTTTTAGACAAAAAAGCGTTACCAAATAATGTTGCCATATATTAATTTCGCCTAAAATCTAACACCACCTCCCATTTGACGCAACACCGAAACGGAAATCGGACCTTCCATTTAGATTTTATTAACGATTTAAAGAATCGGACGGACGGACATGGGGCTAATTATTTTTGATGAAACGGATTTTGCACTTATTTTCTTTCTAGCCCTTCTGGAATACGATTATAGTCCATGTTTTCTATAATTCTTCTAAAATTTTCCTCCAGAGTCCGTTAAATATTCAGAAGGTAACAGTTTGTAGTGTGGTTAATGCTAATGTCATTGCTGTCATTGCATTTTGAATACGATTTTATCATGGAAAGACTTATACCGGCACAGCGTCTCCAAATTGTAGAGCTGTATTACGCAAATCAGTACTCTGTGAAACAAGTTTTTAGTGCACTTAGAGCAACTTACGGTCGGAATAATCGACCCACCGAACATGCTATTACCTATACGATCGAACAATTTAAAACTCAATTTGTATTATTGGATGACCAGCGACGGAATAGACCACATCCAGCACGTGGCTAGGATAAATAGCGGCTGTAGCCGACAGTATGCGTGATGATCATGACCAATCAATTCGATGCCGTTCTCAATAGCTTCGTTTGTCGTATACAACTTGGCGTATTTTTTGGAACGATCTTGGTTTAAGAGCATACAACATTCAACTCGTGCAAGAGTTAAATCCGCAAGACCTTAATTCGCGTCATTTTTTCAATGAATGGGTTCTTGAAAAGCTTAATAATGATCCGCTGTTTTATCGCAGAATTTTGTTTAGTGATGAGGCCCACTAGTGCCTAAACGGATACGTCAATAAACAAAATTGCAGCATTTGGGCTGATGAACAATCCGAAGAGTATAAAGAGCTATCGTTACATCCAAAGAAATACACGGTTTGGTGTAGTTTATGGGCTGATGGAATCATCGGTCCATATTTCTTCAAAAATGAGGATAGCCGTAACGTAATCGTCAATGACAACCCCTATCGCACCATGATAACGGAATATTTGCTACCTGAAATTCAAGCTCAGAATGTCGGTGATATCTGGTTTCAACAAGACAACACTACTAGCCATACAGCGCGTGGAATAATGGACATTTTGAGAAATCATTCAGTGAGCAGCTGATTTCACGTTTCGGACCTGTACATTGCCCGCCTAGATCGTGTGATATCACACCTCCAGATTATTTTCTTTGGAGTCACGTGAAGTGACAGAATTTGACTTATAGAATGGACCACCAAAAGTGTAGCTGTGGCCAACATTTCAATGATATAATCTTCAAAAAATAAATGGCATCGATTGTTCTTAATAAAGTATCCAGCATCACATTTATGCGTTTTATTTCAAAATATTTTCCTGAACTTCACGGTGAATCATCCGTGATTGTCGTTTGAACACCTGCGTTACTCTAGTGAGACTATACCTACTACTTTCAAGCAATTCAGTTTCGCTGCTACTCTCTTCTACACAAAGCTACTTAAAGCCAAAGCAATTGAACATAATTATTAGCCTCCTGTTTGCAACTTTAAGTTATATGTACATTTACGTATGTTCGGCATTCAAGTACTTGCACGTACTTGAAGAGTACCACACTTACGATTTGCACACTTCAAATATTTGAATATTAAGTATTCAAGTACTTACACGTGCTTGATGAAAATGAAAAACGCCTATTAGCGTCAACACGTTAATAATAGTAATGCTATGAATATTTCTTCTCTCAAAAAGAAATTCATAAACTCCATAGTATTCATTTTTGTATATAGTGTCTTTTAATAGGGACATAACAATTTTGTATCTTTATATGAATGCACCCTTAAACATTAATAATGACCTGTCAATGATAAAACGTAGATTAAAGTCAACATTTTCATCACTTGACCATTTAAAGCGCCGAAACTTCTCCGTTTGGGCTCTGGCAAAGCTGGAAGAAAATCCAGAATTTCATCAAAAAATCATCTTCAGCGATGAAGCTCATTTCTGGCTGAAGCAAAATACGCGTTATTGGACAGCAACAAACCCACATGTGCATCAAGTGAGGATTATTTTTGGCCAGAATTAGATGAAATTGATATCGGCGATATGTGGTTTCAACAAGACGGCTCTACAAGCCACACAGCACACGTTACAATCAATAAATTACAGAATTGTTATGTCCTTAATGAAAGACCCTATATATACATAGTTCTTTCGTTTAAGAAACCACCTTTTATCAAGTTTTTCTTAGACTCTAATAAAAATCTCATTAACCTTATCTATATTAATTTCAACGATATTGATAGACCTTCATCAAATAAATCGAAAATTCTGGATCGAAAATTCATCATCAAAGATTAGATATTCAGAACACAAGTTATACGAATTCAAGATGTTCAACATCGACATATGAAGACATGGGTTAACATATTCCATTGAATCTGATCTCATACACTTTCTCTACATCATATAGATAATCATTATTAATAAAATAATCTATATACTCAGTTATTCATCTGTGAGGCTTTTTCATGTTCACATTATTCGTAATGTGGAATAAACGATTTGAAATTCAAATAGAAACAAAAACATACAATGAAAATTGAGGGAGAAAAACAAGCAAGCAAAAATAATCAGCAAAATACACCTAAGCAGGGAATTTATAATCTTCCCTATTAGGGCCTGAGTACTTCAAAATTTTCCCCAAATTAGTACTTAAAAATAAATACTTACACTTCGTGATGCCATCTATTGTCTTCCTACAGAATCTCGTCAGACCTAGGATAGAGCCAGACTAATTAGGGCCAAGGATTAAATAAAACGTCGCGTCAAAAGAAAAAAAGTCATTGTGGGGTTAAATGGGACAACCATACCTGATTTGTCTGAGAGATGTCAAAATAAATTAAGGGACCAAAAAGATATTCGCGATAAAAGTTTTCAATATATTCCAGCCATTCTCTATTTTAAATTTGCAAATAAAATCATAGGGCCACATCTTGGCCCATTTATCCACGCAGTTTAACAGATTTAGTGGGTTGAGTGGGACAGGACACTTTGTCCGATATCATAAAAGCAACCACATTTCCAGGGGTGTTAAATAGATCCTTTTATAAAGGAAATATCAAAGTTAAAAACATCTTTTCAAAATAGTTTTGGCCAAAATAAAACAGAAATGGCCCATTTATTCCCGGTCTACCCTATATTAATAATTCGTAAACATGACTTGAATGAATTTCATCCAAATCGGCCAAATAATGTCGACTTCAACACTATTGGGAAATTGAGGGCACAAAAAAGTGTTGCCATACTGCCATAAATAGAAATGAATAACTGTATGAATTTTTCCCAAATTGGTACAATCATTTGGCTGGTATGAAGTGTAAAAACCAATATTGCCATAGTCAAATTTTAAAAAAAAAAGCCAATCGGATTATGGTAAGTTGAAACATCGTAATTCTCTAAATTTCTTTAAAAACGAAGCACAAATTTTTAATGTACAAATACTTTTACAAATAATTGATTGAAATAGAGTTGCCAGAGGATGATTTGAAATTTCATCAAACCTATGGTAAGTTAAACTCTACTACATTAACTGTGCAAATTTCATGAAAATTGACATAGCTAGACGAGTAAAAAAATAGGTTATAACTTAAACAAAAAATGTTCTTAGACAATATTGCCATACTCAAAAATAGCGTTAATCAATTCTTAATTATGGTCAAATATATAATCTGCATTAACCTGGACCAAACGGTTTTGTTTTGCAACGCGATTAGTGCCGGATTACACGCGGTAGAAATCTACCGTCAAGTTTTGGGTAGAAATCTACCAAACCGATTAGACGAGGAATGTTTACTATATACCACAGTTTTTTATACAAGCTACACAAGGAAAGTATCAGTGTGTGTGAGCACCGACAAAGCGACAAGCAGTAACTCTTGTTTGTGTGCGTAAAAAACTGCGTTGCGCCAACATTTCGAGAGGTAGATCTTCTGCCTCACCTCCAACCCACCGATACCTATGGTTGCGGTAGAATTCTACCCAAAAAACACCGCGTGTAATCCGGCACCTAGAAAATGTGGTCGTTTTTTAATGAAAAATGTATTACCAAGTAGTGTTGTCATCACGACCGGTATGAGAGATAGGCGAACACTGCTCCTGCGTACATTTTGTTTCGACAAACAAAACTGTGAAAATTTCATTGAAATCGGATAAGCCGTATAGATTTTATTTCATATTTGAATACGACGAACGAACAAACGAACGGACAGACGAATGAAATGAATTTTGCACAAATTCTATAAAAAAAAGTCACGTTTTCGCACGAATCTAATACTTTACATTAAAACAGTTTTTTGGGCAGGCGGAAAAGTAAAAACAACAAATCATAAGAAAAAATTTTCCATCGTTTTTCATCTCCAAACCAAACCCAAATCTAGTATTTCGTCTTCGTTATGGAAAAATTTCCGTCTCCATCATTCTCTAAAGAAATGGAGTACATCCATATCTAACCAACTCCAAAAATTATTGTGTATATATCAACAATGTTAAAAGTCATCATTTGGCCATTACTCGGCTATATTTTACTATTCACAAGTGAGCTGTAACACGTGTTACTTGAAGCTTTATTAAACAGCACAGGGTGGTGAATCAATATACAGAAAAACAAACAAACAAAAACAACAATGCAGAACAACACACCCCATAATAATAATCATAATAATAACATATGATAAGGGATGAGAAGAGAAAATTGAAAATACATAATAATGTATGACAAATGTGAAGTAAAAAAAGAAAGAAAGAAAAAAAGAAATAATAGAAAATTAAATAATATTCGAAAAGTATATATTAATGAAATCCAATGATTTAATTTTTAAAATTTTAAAATTTGAATTTAACAGTTTTAAGATATGTAACGCCATCTATTGCTACAATTTTATGCTTAGTCAAGAAACCAACCAGAAAATTTTAGAAAAACCGAATCAAAAAGCTTTTCAGCTTCTCACTTATAAAGGATGTTTCAAAAATGTTTAACAAACTACACGAATATGGTTGCCAGGCGTCCGTGTTTTTCATAGATAGGGCTGTGATTCGATTGAGATCAAATCGAATGGAAAATGTACTTGTATTTCGATTTGGTCTCGATCGAATCACACGATTCTTCAACTGGTTTTTGGAATATCTACGACTTTATGTGTGCAGCTGGATTTCTATTATGTTTTTTCGGGTTTTGTGCTTGAGATCGAAAGGCAGAACATATCTATCATAGAAGTAGAAAACATTTTACACAAAAATTTATCAGTCACTTCACGAACAGATTAACTCTAAATTCTTCCTACCCCAAAAATAAGAACAATCACCCTTGTTCTGTTTTACGGCGTTAGGTGAGTAAACGTAACGCGTTCGATTCGATTTCTAACGCGATCAGTGTTCTGGAAAACTACGTTTCCCATTTAAAAAAACGGCAATCATCGCATGTCAAAAATCAGCTGTTTGTGTTTTTTCTAAGTCATTTCATCAATAAATGTTTTAAAAATAAAGTTCTTGTCCTTATTAAAATAAATTTCATATATTTTTCAGCAATGTTTATTTCAAAATATAAATTATATATTTTTGTAACATTTTTTCCATTCACTAATCATTAAAAAATTTAAAAATGAAAAAAAAAAACATTCTTTTTTTATGAATATATCCTTCATAAAAGCCATTTTCAGGCCCAAAATGAGATTAGAATTGATTAAAATTGATATTATGGTGCATAGTGTGGGTGGGTTTAGAAATAAAGGAAATTCATACAAAAATATTCATTCGAACGCGCGAAAACTGAAGTGAGTAATTTAACCTGAAAATCGAGTTCCCGGCGGGTATCAGAACATCAAAAATCGAATGCGTTGCTACGCGTTGAACTGAAATGAAACGTTGCGTATTCCAGAACACCAAAAATGTAATATCGAGCAGCAAGTGAGTAATATCGAATAAAACTAACGTAACGTCGGATATCAGAACAGGCACCAATATTTCATAATTGAACAGAAAATGGTGTAGATTAAGAAACTGGTAGATTGCGAGACGAAATTGAAAATATGAACGTCAAAGATGTTAAAGAATTTGAGATATTACATTTTACGGAACTTGAAAATGCTTCAAAATGAGTCGAAGTCGATACATTTTTGGAATAACTATCATCGAAAAACTTAATAATAGATGATTTCAAAATATTTAACAGATTTTTAAATGTAAGAAAATATGTATGTTCAAACAATATCCGAAGACCTCAAGTAGAATTCGAAATTAGCTCACGAAAATTAGACGAGTTATTTTCTGAAATCAGAAAACTTTTAAGTCTTCTCAAAACTTCTTGAAACGGTATGTTTTGAGCATATTCACCAACAATGTCAATATCGGAAGAGTATTCTGGATAGTCAATGGATAAAGGTAGAAATAAGTTGGAGGTTAAAACTATTTCTTCTAATTTTCGAAATTCAAAATATTCGGGATTTTTCGCAATTTTTCGTTGAGTGTCTGATTTTTCTTGTTTTAGATTTGGCAAGCATAACAATCATTAACATAACATTGCAGTTTTAGAATTGTCAATAAATCTAAGGAGTACCCCAATAAGGTTATCGCATTCCAGATCCTACAAATTTGACCGATACCTTATTGAAAGGACAATTAAATTACAAATTAAATGCCATTATCCCTTTGCAAAAATATACCTTTTTGGTTACATGAAATCTAAAGGCTCAAATACAATGTGCTCTGCCTGGCATAGCAAAACTGACAGAATGTACTAATATACATGAATCCTATTCCAAGATTATATTATGCATACGCGTGCATTCGTTAAGTTCGATTTCCGTTTCGTTATGTTTAAGCAATACAAATTATTTAGTACTTTCCGTACGGAAATTTTGACAGTTGAATTGCAAATTTTTTCTCATGAAACGTGACTTGATGATTTGGTTTTTTTTTCAAAAATTGTTTTCTAAACGATTTTCAATTTTTTAAAATCACTTACATTACAAAAAACAATTAAAAAAACAAAATTTTTTGAGTCAAATGGTTATTCTTGCTTATGCACATTATAATCAGTTCTACGGATTTGACATGCATAAGCTGGCATAAGGTTGCATTCGTTCAGTTTTTTTGTCTTTTCCTATGCCAGGCAGAGCACATTATATTTGAGCCTTAACAAATCGCGAGTATGAAGGTATATGTATATCTCAGGTATTTTGCGTCATACAGATACAGATAAGACCCATATTTTATTTGACGGACAATTTAATTATGATTTAAACAAAAGTTGCTCCACAAAAAACGTACGATTTTAACTCTGTAGCATTTTCATTTTGCAGTACACTCGAAACTTGACAAATGTCAATTATAACGTCTTTTGTTCGTGTAGGGTTCTATGACTACTAATTACAACATTTACAAATGACAGATTTTAGTAATGTTAACTTAATGAAACAAAAAAGATGCGCCATTTAAATCATTATTGGGATACTCTTTATATTTTAATGCCGGATTACAAGCAGTAGAAATCTACCGTCAAGTTTTGGGTAGAAATCTACCAAACCGATTAGACGAGGAGTGTTTATACCACAGTCTTTTATACAAGCTACACAAGGAGTGTATTAGTGTGTGTGAGCACAGCATCACTCGAACTTTAGCCGTCAAACTGTTAGGATCTACTATTTTACTATTTCCTATGTACTTTTAGATTATGATTACCTGTTGACGGTCAGTTAGAGAATGGCGCGCTTGAATTTTCGAAACCGACACAATAGTGACTCTTGTTTGTGTGCGTAAAGAACTCCGTTGCGCCAACATTTCGAGAGCTCGATTTGCTGCCTCACACCCAACTTACCGATACCTATGTCTGCGGTAGAATTCTACCCAAAAAACACCGCGTGTAATCCGGCACTTAGTCACTTAGAACATTGTGGAAGTGAACAGGAAAAATTCTTTTTGGAATTTTCAATATTGTTATACCTTATTTTGGCCATTTTTGTTTAGTATTCTTTTTCTTTTTAACAGCGAATTTCTTTTTCAAAATTGTATTTGTCTAAAAACAATGCTTCAAATGGCCGTCTTGCAAATAATTTTTTGCCTTAGAATGAAAAGAAACAGAAATTAAGTTAGTTGCGTTTTCGAATAAATATCTGTAATACCAAGAATAAAAATTTATCAGTATATAGACTAATAAAAATTGTTTGTGTCACATTTTATTTACGATAAAAATAAGTAAGAAAGAAAAAATGTCCAGTTAATAGTTGTATAGACAAAAAATTCATTCAATGTTTATACTGTTTCCAGTACGGTGGTGTAACACCTTAAAGCAGTGTTTCTCAAGCTTTTTTGGTTGGAGACGCACTAAAAATATCTGGAATTCTTTCGGGCATACCTGAATATAAAATATTTAAAAGTTAAACAATATAAAACAACAAAACAAATTATTTTTTGCGAAATTTATTCAATTAGAGGGCTGAGCCTATTGTCTTGAACAAATTAAATCAAAACGAGGTTCCAAAGTCGCCAAACAAGTTCGCATTTCATCGTCAAGTTTTAAGTCTTTCTCGGTTTTTAGGCTCGATTTCTGCCAATGCTGAAAATCCAAATTCACAGAACCATGAATATGCAAAAGACAGAAGAATTGTAATGATTCAAGCTGATTGCAGAGTACAAATCTTTGATAGATAGCCAAAACTCACCCAAATTTTCCTCGAAGAATGTTGAATGGTAAAACTTATCGTTTCTCAAATTAATGAGCTATTCTTTTCCTGTTGTTATCAAATTTAGTATCTTGCAAATTACAAATGGGTTGATTAACCATTCATTGATGACAATATTCTCGGATGGACCTTGAATACTTAAATTCACAGCGTTCAGCTTTTCAAATAAGTCCGAGAGAAATTGAACTATAAACCACCAAATCTCGTCATAAAGAGAAAATCCAAAAGATGTTTTTTCGACGTCTAAGAACAAAATCACCTCTGCTTTCAGTTGTATGAATCGTTTGAAAACCTTTCCCTTCGAAAGCCAACGAACTTCGGTGTGATATAAAACAGTTTTGTAATTGGAATCCATTGCATCGCATAGCTGAGAGAAAATTCGTGATTTAAGAGATCAGTTCTTGATGAATGTGACCACCATTTGGATGACTTTGTTCATAACAATCAAGATATCTTATTACTTCACAGTAATGCAATCATATTAATGAATTATTTATTTCACAAATCTTTTGATTTTAAGAAAGAGCTAATTTGAATCAATAGGTCTGTTTTAATTGCCACTTGCACTGGGCTAGAGCAAATTTTTACATTGAAAACAAAAACAACAAAAGTGTAAATCAAGGCTGTCCAACCCGCGGCAAGTATCAATGCGGCCCGAAAATATTCAAAGTTACTGAAGCATGTCCATTTTTCTGAGGAATGATTTGTATGTTTGCTGCCGAGTGACAAACAACAGAAACAGAACCAGAGCAGAAATCTCTTTTTTATGTAGTAAATTCTCTTTCTGTTTGCGTTGCTCGCTCAGCTACACTGTTCTGTTGTTTAAGAAAAAAGTTAAGAATACAACATACTAAGTGTCAAATTAGAACCAACATGTTGGATGAACACTTTGAGAATTGCCTGAGAATTGCAACCACGTCAATCGAACCAGATATTGACGGTTTAGTTTTTCAACGTCAATGCCAAGCATCACATTCATTTTATGATATGGATTTATACATAGTAATATACTTGTGGCCCAAAACACCATGTCTTCTTCCAATGCGGCCCAGGGAAATAAAAAGGTTGGACATCCTTGGTGTAAATCCTACACTACTTTCAGACCAGGGGTAACTCTCACACCGAAATTAGTTCAGTTTTCTACCATAAACAGTGTATTAGTTAAAAGTTTCTCATTCCATTTCAACATGGTCGGTAAAGCAGCGCTGAATTAAAGCTTTATCCTACTCCTGCTCGTTTTATTTGCCACTTACCCTGCTCCGGTGTAGGGTATGACAAATAAAACAGACCTAATGTCAATTATAATTGGTAAAAAATAATATAAAATAAAAGTGGGAAAAAACTAAATTTGAAAAGATTTTTTTTTTAGAAACCGTTGGGGTAATTATAAATACTATTTCAAAGTTACAAAACCTAAGCAATTTTAATTATTTGTCGAAAAATCTTGCGACACATTTGACAATCTCTCGTGGCACACAGATTGAGAAACACTGCCTTAAAGAAATAAAATTTGTTTAATATTATTTATTCTTCATTGTATTTCTTATCATAATCATATTTATCAAAGATATCTTTAATTGCTTTTAATTCTTTTAAAAGTGTGCTTGTATCAATTTTATGAATATTTAATACATGTGTCGATTGTGTTGGTACACCGTCAATAATTTCATTTTTAATCTTTACTGTAAGTTCAGCACAATCGATTGAATTCTCTGCAATTTTATATGAAACATCTTCAAGTTCATTAACTAGAAAAAAAAATACAAATAATTTCAAAATTAACATTTCTAAACAATAAACATGACGAGACAATAAAGTTCCATGACGGTTGCTATAAAAATGAAAATGAACAATCACCTCTGTTCTGAGATACAGCGTTAGGCGAGTAAACATAACGCATTCGATTCGATTCGCAACGCGATATCAGTGTTCTCAAAAACGGCGAATTGGCTGCGTTCGCTGGTTAAAGAAACGGCAAGCACTGCATGTGAAAAATCAGCTGGTTGTGTTGGTTTCTTCATTAGCAATTGTGTAAGCAATTGTTGTAAGCTATTGGATCAATAAAATGGATTTAACGCCGTTTCCAATTTACTTGCTAATGAGACGGCAGGAGATAAATTCGCTATGTAAGCAAAGAATTCCTTTGGTAGATTCTTACATCTTTACTAATATTTTGAAAAATCAGGCTTTATGACACTTGCACCAAACGCAACGAAACTAAAGTGAGTACTTTTTACTTTAAAATTACATTCCGACGAATTACAGAGCAGCAAATATCAAATAGAATCGAATGCGTTGACTGGCACACGTTGTTCCCCGTTGAACTCAAATTAAACGTTGCGTATTCAAGAACAGCGAAAATGGAGTATCCAGGACCGATCGAGTAAATATCGAATAAATTAACTTAAGGCCGTATCTGAGAACAGGAGTGAATACTTTTCAGGTTACTCTTTCTTTTAATTCAATGCACTTTTTACAAACGTTTTAATATTGATTCAAATACGTGTTCATGCCCACTTTGTGCTACTGCTTCTTTTACTCAAGTAGAAATCGAAAGCGTTAGCATTAGTATTAACTGACCACAGCATTTGGGAAACCAGTTCGTTTCTATCGTACTTCTTAGCTTTATGACGCATCATTTCGAATAATTCCACGGACCTCAAGGACCGAGTATTAATGTTAATGCACACCCATTATCATGTACCAAAAACCATCTGTCCTATTCCCCATATTGCGATTTAACTAGACTATAGAACGTTGTAAAACTTCCAAATAAATATCATCAGTAACTATTTGGATCAATTTGAAGGAATTCTTTGTGATAATGTCTTTTTGTATCGAAGAAAACAAAATATTTTGTCTTGATCTTCGATGGAACTTACAGGGTCGATTTCTAGCGTCTGTGTGCCTTCCAAAAATCTTGTAGGCCCCTCAATTCGAGTTGGATAAACAATTATTGCAATAAATTGTTTGCATCATTTTATAAGTTTCTCTGACTGTTGTGCAAAGTTTTGTGTTAAATATAATAACAGCTTTTTGTTCCATGATTCAATAAGTTAATTTTTTAACTCAAAAGCAAAACAAAACAAGCTTTGTTCAGAAATGACTAAGGTTTGCAGAGATTTTATAGAAATTCCGCAACTTTATTGTCACTCCGTGATATAAATTAAAACAAAATTAATACCTGTTAAACAAGTTTCTAACAATTTTTGTCGAATACTTTTAATATACTCAGCTAAGATCCGACATAGCACGGATGAATGTTCTTTAGGCAAACCTAATTGTTGTAATTCTTCACCAAATATTGATTCATCTGCATTATGACGTGCAGCACTTGTAAGAAGAAATCTTAAACAAGATGTTGCAGATTTAGCTGTTCCCAAATCAGTTTTAACATTTGCAAATATATCTTTTATTTTTCCTTCCTAAAAATAGAAAACAATTTTTATAAAGAATTTTAATTTAAATAAGAATTTATAAACTTACTGGAATTTCATCTCCCAATATACTTTTGGCTACTAATTGAGCTAAAATTCGAAGTTTTATCGAACTTAGAATTGACAATGTTGAATGGATTTCAGCAAGCACCCAATCTGGACAATCACCATCACCACAGAAACGGAATTTCTAGAAAATTAATTATATACCATATTATATATGTAAAAATTGATAGTTTAGTAATTTAAGTTTGGAATTAAATAATAGTATATTCATTGATAAAACACCACCGAAGATGTCAAGTGGCCCAGAGCTTTTATTTCAAAAACATCTAATGTGCGCCTAATGTCACAGCTTACCATGCTATCTTCTCTGATTGAAAATATGAAATATATTAACAATTCTATCTTGTAAATATTAGAGAGAATACAAAATTTGTTCTAGCATTTTCATGTATGTACTTCATTATCTTTGGCACAACTATTAATATCATGTTGTGCCTGACCGTATATTCTAAGAGTTAAATCCTTCAATTTAAATTATTATAATATTTAAATTGCTTGGTATGGTCCTATACCACTGAGGCAGCGAGCTTCAACCTGGGTTTCGCGGAAACTTTAAGTTCTGCGAAAGATTTCTTTACGAAACAAAAGACAGGCTAGAACAAGGTTGAAGATGTTTAAAGTGATGACGAAGAAGTGTGGAAAAATAATAATAGGTCTGTTTTATTTGCCACTTACCCTGCTCCGGTGAAGGGTATGGCAAATAAAACAGAGCAGAGCAGGAGTAAAATGGTCTGAAAGTAGTGTAGGATTTGCACTTTTGTTGTTTTTGTTTTCAATGTAAAAATTTGCTCTACCCCAGACCAAGTGGCAAATAAAACAGACCTATATTGTGGTCCCTCTTCTTTAGTGCAGTAGGTTCCTACAGGGAGACAATATTCAACTATGTAATTAAAAAACACAATACACCTATACATATGTTTAACATTAAAAATGAAAACTAAAACAAAAATGTCAGAATTTCTAGCTCCAAATAAAAAACTTCATGCTAGAATTGTTGTTATATTTAATGTAAAATTTTTTGGTCTGCCCTGGAATAGCTGGTGAAAAAACAACACGTCTAACATTTCTCTGTAATTGAAATTTCAGGAACTCTTATTGTTTTTAGTATCGACCATTAAAGATTGTCGAGCGTAAAAGAGTGATTTATGTCATCTAAGACTTATTACTTACTAGCTTACCAACTCCATTAGACTTTTTTCAAGACTTACTTTCAGTCGGACTGAAAAAAAGTCTTGTGGAGACTCGTAAAATTGGACATATTTTTAGTCGGACTGAAAAAAAGTCTTGCGGAGACTCGTAAAATTGGACATATTTTCAGTCGGACTGAAAAAAAGTCTTGAAATAAGTCCAATGGAGTAGAGAATTTTGTTGAAGCAGATTTTTTTTTTTTACTTTTGTTGGAGATAGATCGAAAATACCCTATATTTAAGCCTTGCGTCCAATTGCTCTCCCTGGAGAAAGCTGAATACGGTGTGTCTGAAGTTGTACAGGTGGATTTTGACCAAGTAATTACCTCAACATTTGCTCGAAATTTCCAATTAAACTGATCTTATATATATTTATATAATATCGGGTCCGGCAATTGAAGTCTCCGTCTAATTCAAATCGCTGTTAAAGAACGATCGTGTTTGGTTAAAGAAATGTTCCAATGATAATTCTGAGCAACCACTATCCGTTTACATTTCAACAGGACTCGGCACCATCACACAAAGCACGACAAAATCAACAATGGTTACAAAACAATGTTCCAGAATTTATTTCGCAACAACAGTGGCACGTTGGATTATTCCATTTGGGGAATTTTACGGCTTGCAAAAAACATACACACAACTTTGGACGGTTTAGAAAAAGATTTGACTCGTGAATGGAACCATTTAAGCCAAGGGTGTCCAACCTTTTTTGTTTCCCTGGGCCGCATTGGAAGAAGACATGGTGTTTTGGGCCACAAGTATATTACTATGTATAAATCCATATCATAAAATGAATGTGAGCTTGGCATTGAAGTTGAGAAACTAAATGATCAATATTTGATTCGATTGACGTGGTTGCAATTCTCAGGCAGTTCTCAGAGTGTTCATCCAACATGTTGGTTCTAATTTTACACTTAGTATGTTTCATTCTTCACTTAAGCCAAGGTGTCAAACAACAGAACAGTTTAGCTGAGCGAGCAACGCAAACAGAAAGAGAATTTACTACATAACGAAAGAGCTTTCTGTTCTGGTCCTGTTTCTGTTGTTTGTCACTTGGCAGCTTTAGCACGAGAGCGCAAACACACAAATCATTCCTCAGAAAAATGGACATGCTTCAGTAACTTTAAATATTTTCGGGCCGCGTTGACACTTGCTTTGGGCCGCGGGTTGGACAGCCTTGATTTAAGCCAAGACAGACCAAAAACAAAATAATTATAGTGCTTTTAAATCCGGACATTTCAATTGCCGGACCCTGTATTACCAAATTTTAAAAGGTTAATAACATGTAAGCGTCCTTTCAAATATGTTTTAACAAAAATTAGATTTTATGTGAACATTTTCAGAAAAGTGCTTATTAAATGAGGCTTAGAATCCAATTTCTGGTCAAAATAAAATGGTGTTCCTTCATCAAATGCATGAATAGGATAATTCAAATTTAGTTAAATAAGATTTAAATGTCAGAACATTTAAAGGAAGAAAAAAAAGATTCTAGAATAATAAAAAAGATTAGGTTTTTTTTTTTTTTTAAGAAATTACCATAAAGATTTGTGTAACAAAATTTTGAAATAAACTAAATAAAAAGAAAATGCTCTTTTTTATATCCGCCATATTCATTAAAATGAACTGCGGTGAGTTTAATTAATCGAAATTACAACGACAGTACTGAACCTCTGAACACAATAATCTCTAAGGGAAAGTAAAAACTGTTCCAATAAAAATTAATTAGTCATTTATTTGATTAAGTTCTTAAAAACCATTTTAAATTTGTCATATTTTAATGTGTTCCCTTTAATACTTCTTTTGAGATTTACGAATTTAGATTTAATAGACATAATATTTAATTAAATGAAACAATAATTAAATATGATTTTCATTCTCATGACGGCAACAAAAGTCCTACACGTTTATCAATTTGATATAAAAATAGATAAAGAAAATATCCATTTGTCAAAGTTTTCTGTTTCTATAAAAGTATTTATATAGTCTTTAGAAAATCGACTGTTACTTAAGAGTTTATACAGCTTGATGCACAAGAGCTTCATCAAAATGTAATAGTGTTAAGTTTAATGAAAAGGTTTACAATAAATTCCCTTTTAAAGGCCAATCTCCACACAGCCGACATCCTATTCTGATAAAAGTAAGGGATACACTTATGCAAAATTTAGTTAAACAGAAAGGGAGAAACAATCATCCTACGAATTTTGTCGTCTTCTGCAGTTGAAATTTCCCCATCTGATTCTTCATCTGCCAGATGATTCCCCTCAAACGCAGATAAACTTGTTCATCTGATTTATAGGTTTTCATCTGCATTTGATTTTCATGAAGCTTCTGTGTTATTATATGGTAGTATATATAATAACACAGAAGCTTCATGAAAATCAGCATCCATCCATAAGAGTTATAATTGAAAAACCTTCCAATTTTAACCAATTTAAAAGAAGACCCTACCGAAAAAAAAAGTCCAATAAAGATCCAATCCAAACGGTTCGGTCTTCAATCAGTACGTTAATACAAGAACCAAACTAGTTCGGTTAGATTTGATCCGTACCAATATAAAGCCCAATAAAGATTCAATCGAAACGGTTCAGTTTTCATTTATACGTAATCTAAAATGGTTCGATCGTACCAGTTCCGTAGACTAAAAATAATTCGTTTGGTGTTCGAACCGCACAAATTCGGTATGCGCAAAAACGTACTACATATGTAAAATATATAGGAGATGATACGAAAGATTTAAATTATATTCCAGAGTTCCAAACCAGCTAAAATCTTAGTTTCAGTCTACCCTAACTAATTAGAATGAAAACATTGGTTGTAATAACATTCGGGGAAAAGTAATTGCACGATTTTTATCATATGAATCTTTACCAGCTCAAAATTGGCACACAGTTGACACCTGCTTACCAAAACTATGATTTACCAGAAGTCCGTATTTTCCGGACATGTTCTGATTTTATAAATATTTGCAACTGTCCAGTCGAATTTTCGTTAGGTCTCTATTTTTGTTCGGGTTTAGAGATTTTAATTATGCCGGCTTTTCTTGTTTACAATCCAGCAAGCATAACCAAGTCTATGACCGCATATTCAGGTGTGGACCTGCCAATTAGTGAACGATGAAATAATTCTTGTGGATTCCTTTTTTTTTCTTTTATTAGTTAGTTAGTTATTTAGTTAGTAATTTGAACAATAATAGAACTGAGAAGAGTCTGATTCGAATCCCGACTCTCTGCTTGACAACATTGTAGTCCTGATAAAATAAATTGAAAAACAAGAATCCATGAAGTTTATTGACTTTATTGAGGTTCTGTATTATATTCATAAGAACTTAACCTAATTTTTTCCTTGAATTAATGCATTTATTTGACAAATTAGGAATAACACTCTTTTGGAACAGACTGTACTTTGAGTTCATATAAAAAAAATGTTATAACACGAGAACAAATTTATTAAATGATTTATATTAGACTTTTTTTTGGTTTGTTTTGCGATATAATAAGAATTATACTACGTGTCCCTAAAAAAATGCGAAATCTACATTTTGATCAACCTTTAAGATACACAAAAACGTCTTTTTCGTGAGTGGAACAAAAAAGTCGAGATATACTGAATATGCTCTGTGCATTGAAATTCATTATACATCATTCAATGCTCTCAAAATAATCCAGAAGTATGACTATTAATATTAAAGATATGTTTAAGGCACAAAAAAATGAGTGGGAATGAAACCGGGGATGCTCTAGCTAAAAAGGACTCTGACCCATAGAACATTTCATATGTCAATATCGAACTTTTAAAATCGCAGACTGAATGAAATTTCCGCCAACCGGATATCCGCCTTCATGAAAGGCTTTGAAGGCTAGTCAATTCCACAATTTAAGGACTATTATATAACCGAGGGACGTACAATGAATCCAATTCCTGGCTTAAATGCTGAGTGTTCATGATTTTGTGTATTAATTTCCCTTTCTTTTAAACCAAATTATGTGAACATGGCACATCTGTGTGGTTTTATTTCATTTGAAAGCCGTTTTAAACGAAGTTTCTTTAAACCTTTGGGACAGTCAACATGACTGAATAAAATGACCGCTTAAGACATTGTGTATTCTATCACTTCCAAAAAGGAATTAACGTGATAAAGGCACCAAAAAACTTGTGCGAAGTGTTTAGAGAAGCCCCAGTAGCAGCTCGAACATGCCAAAAATGGTTTAGAAAATTTCGTCTGGGTAACTTTTCTTTGAAAAATAAATCCAGATCCGCAAGACTGTCATACTATATGTCACTGATGAAGGGCTACGCAGTAGGATGACAACAAATCTTACATTAAATTCCGTAGATGTGGGCTTCAAACCTAAAATTCATCACACAACAGTTTTGGATTACATTAAAAGGCTTGATTTTGTGTCAAAACTATCTGTTTAAGTATCACACGAATTAAGCGAGAAAAATTGAATGGATATGTGCTTTAAGATGACTGAAAATAAAAAGTAAAGTAGATAGTACACAAAAACATGAGAAAACTCCACCGTCTACGTCAAAAACTGTTTGCATCAGAAGAAGGTTATGCTATGTTGTTTTGGTGGGACCGCAAGGGTGTAGTGTATCATGAGTTCCTGAAAGGAAATAAAACGGTAATCCTGATCGTTATTGAATGCAATTAGATGCTTGATATTGCAACATCGTATTATCAGCTATTCACATTGTTACAATTCTTCCTTAATAGAAAGGAATATATAAATTTTGAGGGTGTCAAAACTGTAGTGGATGACTTTTTTGGCTTTGTATTTGTATTTCATTATCAATTAAATGGCCGGGTTTGGACCTTCTGCAGCAGCCGATCCTTTCGAGGTAATTTTCGATGACTTTTTCGTAAATTTCGGGCGCCACCATCTCGGCAATAAATTGACGGATGTTGTTTTTTCAGGTCGTCCAACGTTTCGGCGCATACACAACTTTTAACGTAATCCGACAAAAATAAATCCAACAGCGTTAAATCGCATGATCTTAGCCAGTTGATGCCACAAAAACGTGAAATAATACGACCTGGGAATTTTTCACGCAAAACAACCAAAGTTGCACCCGTTATGTGGCAAGTTGTGTCACCTTATTGGAACCACATGTCTTTCACATCAATATCTCTGATTTCATGCTAGAAATAATCGGTTGTATCGCTCACCATTGATTGTTACAGTCTGATCCTGATAATTTTCAAAAAAGTAAGGCACATTACGTCGCCTGATCACAATGCGCACCAAACAGTAACTTTTTGGCCATGAAATGGTATCTCGTGAATCTCATGAGAATTTTCATCTCTCCATATGCGCCAATTTTGCTTCTTAACACACCCAGCGAGGTGAAAATGTGCCTCATCAAAGAAGAGGATTTTCTTTGAAAAATCAGCATCAGCTTCCTGCTGCTGTAACACCCAAAGAGCGATGGTTAAGTGATCCATGTCATATGCAGCAGTGTATATCGGCAGCTGCTTGATTTACAATGCCGGCCAACACAGGAAACTCAAATCGGATTATCCTATAATTCTGGATGCGTCTCATGTGTCACCAGTTAGTAAAACTCTTAAGCGGGACTAGCGAGCATACAGAAAATAATTCTTGCACTTTTTCATACTTTGAGCTCAATTACATAGGTTCAGTGTGGCGTCACAAATTGCCACATTTCTGGCGAGGGACGAGGTGGGACCGATGACACGAAAAATCTAACCCAAACTAAAAATTTCACATTTCACTTGTTTCATTCTGGCTGTTTCATTTTCATTTGTTTCAAAAAATCATTTACTCTGTGAACGTCGTAGAGTGCACATCTTGTTTAGCATTACTTTTGGTCAATTACCAGATATCTGACAACGAAATTACAATAATATAGCCTTAAAATAAAATGGCCCAATTTCCATTCGTTTCATTTTCGTTTGGGTTTAGCTGAACCCGTGTAATCACAAGGGGTTCAGTGTGGAAGTTCGGTGTGACCGTGTGTAATCACCGTCTTTAATGCACAAATCTTTTTAACTTGTTCTCGACAAAAATCAGTTTTTGGCTCTCACACGCATCTTTCATCTTTCATCTCAGTTGAAACTGAAACTTCTGGTGTTTCTTATTATCAGTGTAGCTGGTTTTAATGAAATTTAATGAAAAAAAACAAACAAAACAAACAAAAATTCTCGCTAAATAAAGTAAAAAGTATAAAATTTTAATTTGAATTCATTCTAGCGAAATTAATAGCATATTAAAATATCCAATGTAGAGTAAATTTACTATGCTATTAGATTTAATAAAGAACTTTTGATATAATCCACACCAATGTTTTAATAGAAAAAGTTTGTTTGCATATATTGAAGAAAAATTAATTAAATGCGCAAACAAAACGCATTAAGCGAACACTTTTAATTACGTTAATATAAATATTAAATTTTTCCATGTTTTTTTTTTTTTGAATAATAATAATACTTGTAGGTCTGTTTTATTTGCAACTTGCTCTGGGGTAGAGCAAATTTTTACATTGAAAACAAAAACAACAAAAGTGCAAATACACTACTTTCAGACCAGGGGCAGCTCTCACACCGAAATTAGTTCAGTTTTCTACCATAAAAAGTGTATTAGCTAAAAGCTTCTCATTTCATTACAATATGGTTACTAAGCAGCGCTACAAACATTTGTATTAAAGCTTTCGCCTACTGTTGCTCGTTTTATTTGCCACTTACCCTGCTCCAGGGTAGGGTATGGCAAATAAAATAGACCTATTAATAATTTATATTTAATAAAGCTTTTTCTAATTATTGATATTATTTTATTTTGTCGAAATTAAAACGTCTTTATTACGCCAAAAAAAAAAGAAATTAATAAATTCGTGTCGAACATCATGTACGACACATACAGCATCCTTCTTTCCTTTCCCAAATATAGATCATCATCTCTTTTGCTATCTTGGCCTTTTCATATCTAACATTTTTCTAATATTAAAATTATTATTTCTACAATATATATATAATAATAATAATAATAATAATAAATACAATATATATTTAAGTTATATTTAATAACGCTTCCCTTCAACCTGACTTCCATTTTATCATGTTATTTCTGAATATGCTTCACTTTTGTATAAAACTTGTTGCTCACATATAGGGTAAAACACCTGATAAATGGTCAACCATTGGAAAATTTCATTCGATTTATCGGATTCTATCGGATCCGGTAATTGAAGTATCTGGATTTAAAAACGCTGTAATTTTTTTCTTTATTGATCGATTTTATTAAAATTTATGGAAATGATAGTCTACATAACATAGTTTATTTTACAATTATTTGAATGGCCTTTAACGGTCTTTTGCCTTAACCATCAGCGTCAATCTCCTTTTAAACGATGAACACGATGCTCGCACGATGTGTTGTCTTAAACGGCGCCAACAGGTCAAAAAAGCCGCTGCTTGTAAAATTCCCCAAATGGAATAATCCAACAGATTCAGATCTGGTGAATACGATGAATTTCGATGTTTGACTTTCCAACCAAATGAAGTGCAACAATTGAATTTCGTTTAAGGTCCATTATAGAAAAAAAAATGAACGTGTCTTTCACCAACAAATAATTTTTACTACAGACAATATGTTAAGCAATATTCATGTCAAATTTTAATATTGCAAGATGTGCGGTTTACATTTGACAAAGATTTGAATTAGACGGACACTTCAATTACGGTAGATATTTCTGCTATAAGGAATTGTTTACTAAAAACACTAGAGTCGTTTGTTCTATTTAGATGGTAGGAGCTCAAAATACACAATTCCCTTGTAATCCCATCATATTGATCTTTTGATATGAATATCAAATTTTCATGGTGTTTGAAGCGGCTCACCGGGCTTGGACCATGATATTTTGAGTTGAATATTACTGTAAACAATCTATTTCTTATCGCTAGTTATCATTTTCTTCAAAAATCGGTACCTTTGGTTACGTTTTAAGAGCATATCACAAATACTGTCTGTCTGCAATCTAACGAACTAATATGTGTTGATCAAATTCAATCAATGCCTTTAATTTGTCTTTATCAATCTCAGTTGGCGTACCAGGGTGACGTGCATGTTCGACTGAAAATTTTCCAGAAGGAAATTTTGCAAAACAAATTCTAGCATATGCGTCCTGTTGGTGTACCATCACCATATACAACACATATCTTAAGTACCTTAGTGTACGGCCACATAGGCTCTGCGCTTTCTACGCGAAATGAGAAAAATATTAACGCTGTGAGAGAAACGAAAACGGTGAGCGAAAAGTGTCCACATCGGATATCACTCTTGTGGTTGAACACATTTACATTTTCTCAAGTTTGTCAGCTAATTCACAAATACAAATACAAATCTTGTTCGCAATTGAAAAAAAAAATCATGGCGCTCTTGTTTGAAAGAGGCGAAGAATTAAATTTCAATTCTTCTCTTTTCTCTATCGTATCCTACTTTCAACGAACTTGGCTATATGGCCACTTCCATTGAATTATACGTGTATATTTATCGTTGCTCTCATCTTCGAAAGCGCGCGTAGAAAGCGCAGAGCCTATGTGACCGTACACTTAAGTAATCACAGGCCAAGGAGCTCGATAAATGATTTTGCCTCATGAAAACACCCGCCCTTTGCTGCTTTGAATAAAAACTGCTGATACCTCTCGCATTTCTTAGGCATGTCTCTTTCAGACTAACAAATTAATACTGAAGTAACAAAATTGTTATGGGCCCTCCAATTATTACAATCAATGCCGACCCAAATAATCAGAAGAGCAACTTTCCAACTCGAGGCACACAGAAATGGCTTAATGACAAATTGGCCTTGAGTTTCTATCGCAAATGATAAATGGCAAAGGGTCATTGATATTAGGGGCAATTATTCCGAAGATTAGAGTTGTCATAATTCATTAAATAAACTTGAATTTCATCAAAAGCAAAAAAAGCTCCGAATTTTCAACTTTTAAATAAAACAAATACTTAACGAAATTTTGACAAATTAGTGATTTGATTCACTAAAGCTTGACCGGCATACCAGTTTTTAAAGTATGTTCATTTGTAAAACTAAACAAAAAATAAAGTTAAAAATTTATGGCCAGGCTAATTTTTCTCTAGAACTATTTCTTTCTGCACTATTCTTAAATCGATTTCATAGAAATTCAACAAAGTACTATATCACCTACTCGTATTTATCTCAATCTAGGTAATTAATTTACATGAAATTCCTACACAAATTTTCGAATTAAATCTAAAAATCGACAAAACTTTGTGGTCACACGGATTTTTTCTTCCCTCTAGGTAGATTTAACTGAAATACAAAATTTACTTTAAATTTCATTAAAATCAGACAACACATTTTTCGGTTATCATGTGTAGATGAACGGGCGAACAGACATTTATAAATCGATATAACTTCTTGACATATCTAATGCCTTCGAACCATTCTCCGACAATTATTGCTACACGTTTCAAATGTAGTGACAAAATTAATTTACTCATACGCATACAAATATTGAAATCTATTGTAATTTTAGACGTACATATGAATCACCTCGGCCATCATTTGAAGTAGAAGCCAAATAGGGTAGAGTTTACCCTATTTGAATTTTGTACATCGGTGTGTAAAGCGTTTATTAATAATCATAAAATTAACGGCATAGAAAATGATAATTATCACAAAATGATATCCCCTTTGTTGTTCCTTTTTTTTAAACAGGAGCAACATGTTGGAGTTCGTGTCGTATATAAAAGGCAGGTTCTTTTCAATTTGAATTTTAGTATAAAACTGATACCTTAACCTGTCGTGTTGTAGTTCGTTATTGGATTTAAAAAAAAAAAAAGTTTCTTTGGTTTTTGGAGAAAAACTGAAAAGGATTTTTGTGAGTTCATATTTAAAAAAAAAAAACAACCGAAAGTTTTTTCGAATTTCAATATTTAAAGTGAGTGTGCGAACTGAGCAAACAAGAAGAATATGTGCAGAGATAGTTTTTAAGTTAAAATTTAGTAAATAGAATATTTTTTTTCTTTTTTAAGAAAAATTAATTTAACTGCTTGTTTTAATCAAAAATAATTTTTTATATGCGCCTAAAATTAGGCAAATTATAATTTCCTGATGTTTGGAAAAATACCATACATATGTCCTGAGGTCACAAGGAAGTTGTATAATTCAATTGTTTCTACTATTTAAAAAAAAAAAACAAACGAGCAACTATAGTGCACTGATTTTCTTAATCATTGATTTCATACTTTTATCTACTCATTCGTGCTAGGACAAGTTATCTTATCCTTCTATTATATAAAATAGTTTTTCTCCGCAAATTTAAGAATTAATTGTATGCATACTTTTAGATGAATCTCCGCAAGGGAAAGCGTTAATTGTATGCATACTTTTAGGCGAACACCTGTATGATATAAAATAGTTTTATAATTAAAGTGTGCATACTTTTAAGCGAACATATTCAAAGAAATAATTTTACAAATGAATATAACTCACAAATGCAAAACGATGAATAGAAAATTTAGCATCTAAAAAATTGAGACGGAGAAAAAAAGAGAATCTTATTCCACCGCTAAAGAAAAAAAAAATAACAAAACTTATTGAATAGTTTTTATTTAGTGTCCTTGATAAATTTTTTTAATTGTTTTAGTATTTTGGTTGTTGTTTATTGGTTGGTGGTTGGTGAGCGAAGCAAGCAGGAGGCAGAGCCCCCTAGTTAATTTTTATAATAATTTTTCAAATTGAAATTAAACCATCTTAAAACGAAATGCAAACCTTCTAGTAGGTTGTATATTCCGCGCGCCATAAGACAAAACGATTGCTCCAAAATTATTACGAACTTTTAAAAAACAAATAATTCACCTGAAAACTGAATTGCCTATTGTACGATTTATTTATTACTACCATATTTCTTTATTTGCTATTTAGAGCATATTTAAAAGTAGGAATAATAAAACAAAACCCCGATCGGAAAATTGATATGTTTTGTTTAGCTACTTCTTTCTTATGGTATTCATCGTTTCAAATTCTGTCATTCCTTAAGATGAAAACAGCCTCTCCTCTTAATTTTGTTATTTTTACGAGATTTTTTAAGTACATAACAGAAACGGAACAATATTTCCGACAAAACGTTCTATTAAGTTCAGATATTTAGGCGTCCAAAATGTTGTATTTTTTGTCAAATCGAAGTCTTAGCCAAGATAATCGGATCAACACAACAAAATATATTTTTTGAGAAAAAAAAGTATAGATGTTAAACCTATACAATAATTCTTTTATCAAAGGAGCTTCTCATATCAAATTTCATTTAAATTGCTTCATTATAAAGTCCCAAATCTTGTTAAGATTCATCCCATCGACAAAGAGTTATATTGTATATTTTCAAAAGCAATAAATTACGACAGATTACTTGCCGATACATCGGATGTGAATAGAAAACAAAACTCGATATTGGAAAAAAGAACTCGCTTATTTATAACTATTTAAAGGGAAACTAGCTATTGTAAACTGGTTTTTCTTTTTAAACCAGTTCAATACAGAATCAAAGTTCTCAATATTATTTTGTTCAACCGGCAATATATCTTTATTAATAATTTCAATCACTTTCTACAATATAATACCTATTTTACGGGACGCACAATTTCATCATATCAATGTTTAAATGATATTCTAAGTAATGATCTTTAATGGCATAATCATACTGTTGCCTTACAAAATTCCACTTCAGATGATGGGATTTTAGCTTCAACAATGAGATTAACTATTGTAGCTTTTGAGTTCGCATACTATATGGGAATCAAATAGTATATTCTTTCTTTGTCATGATACTTTCTCACCTGAAATGACAAAAAATTTGTCATATCAGCTTGAGCACACAATATTGGTTTCTTCCCGAAGCTCTCCTTACATCAACATAAACAGCGCTTTAATTAAAGTAAAAGTATTGGATTCGAGCAAGAGCTAAGGTACCCTGAGGCACTATTTTTTTTTTGAGTGTGATTACTTTTTTCTAATTCCAATTTTGTTAAAATTTGATACAAACATAGTTTATAAAAAAAAGTTTCTTGTTTTTGAATAATTCATTTTAGAATTTCTTACAACTTTTTTTTTAGATCCAGCTCGTTTTGTTACTTTTAAAACATTGAAGTGTACTGTTTTAGAAAGTGGTCGGACCGTCGCTATATCATTAACCTCGATATCTCTGAAACTAGGCGACAAAAAGGACACTCATATTCCTGTGTCTCTTCTCAAATCGACTGTATTTTCTGACATAGTGAAGATAATCTCTGCGAATAACAATTGTCTTCTACATTTTCAATTCTCGTACTACTCTACTTTCAAGTGAATAGAGATTTTTTATCAATGTAAGTCCCATCAATTGCCTCACGAGGTGTTTTGAATCCAAGTCCAATAACTCTTTGGCGACGATGACTTTTCTGTTTGGATAAACCAGGTTTCCTATTTAGATTAACTCCAAATTGCTATTGAAAAGCTTTCTCGTTCTAATCAACCATGTTCTATAATATTGAAATAATTCGTCTAACAAAATTGAGAAAGGCGATTGTTAAACCAGTGGCGGTGTTTAAACCAGTTCAATTTTTAGTTTCATTTCGTGACAGACTACAAAATAGAATTAATTATTTGCTCTAAACAAAATAAAATGTTGTAATCTGTCGCTATTTTTATGTTCAAAATATTAGTTAAAATTATAATACACACTCGTCCTTTGATTTACGAGGCAAATTTTCGTTTACATTGCGTCCGGAACAAATTTACACACTCTAATTTTACACAATCAGAAAATATATTCAAAGCTGGAAGCTCTTAAAACAGATTACTATAAGATCTAATGTAATCTGATAATTCATTATATTTATTCATTTATATATTTGCTGGTAGATTTTACTTAGGCGGTTTTATTTCGCGTGAAACGTATGTGGAACGGGTGTCCCCCGTATATTAAGAGACGGATGTTTGTATTCAAGTTAACAATACTCCAGGCTAACTTATATCTTTCACATTAGATATATTTAACACGTAAATGATGTTTTAATAAAACCATTCTTGACATCCATCAGTTTTTAGCGAAAATTGATTAAAATGTGTGATATTAAAAAAAAAATTCGTCACCTACGTGTTTAGATATCTAAAATAAGTTTTCGTAACACGTAAAGTTACGTGTTGGAGTAATTAAATGTTGATGTAAACACGGGAAAATCAATTGTTTTTCAAATTTATAGAATTTGTTCAACTATTGTCTGAAAATGTTTTTCACATAGCACACCTTTGAGATAAGAAAAACTTCTTCATAATTAGTTGAAGAGTACTACACAGAAACAAAAGAAATAACGTAAGTATCGAGAACTCCCAAATTCGTAAGCGAATAAAATTTTATCGACTAATTTTTCATAAAACATTGAATGGGAACAACAAACCTCAAATCGTAAATCGCTACGTTTCTACGATTCTAAATCGTTGACAATAATTTTTATACAATGTTTGTCAATCTGTCTGTCTGTGGTATGTAAAATTGCGATCGTATTTTTAAATCGATTTGAACGAAAATTAGTATGAGCGAATTTTTCTACATGAGAACCATTCTCTCAGAAGTTGATGTTGGTGTAATGAATCCAACCTCGAGCACCGAGTACGTCGAAACTGGGAAATTTAATTGATTCAGAACATGAACTGAAGGAATAAAGTCTGCTATGGCTGTTATACAATCTGGCAGGCTATAAGTGTAAGATTAGGAACTAGAATTGTTGTTGTTTTATAGAAGTACCTGAACTTTTGCGGTACTTTTCTTGATGGGAGGGTTAGGTTGCCCTGTACGTACAACATGATCACTAATTATGAAGGTAATCAATGAAGAATATGTAACAGCCACAGCAGAAAACTCAAAATCAGTGCAGGTAACGATATCTGCAGTTTTAATTTGCTTCGTCAATGTTGTGGTGAAATCCAAATTTTTAGATATTTCATTGAATTTAGATAAAAGGGCCGAAAATTCTTGTTGAATATCTAAGATTTTATAAGACAGTGAGAAAAGGGAAAACTTACGCCATTTAGTGTAATAATAAAACAGGCCGAAGAAGAAGAATTACTTCTATCACCAACGGAGTTATTCAACCCAATACATTAAAAGGAATTATTGCAGTGCAATTTTAATATTACTTTGGGATATTCATTGAAATATTCTAATCAATTCAAAATATAATTAATCCGTTTGCTATGATTAATTTGTCAATTGAAACAAGCGCATACCCAGAGAGAGAGAGATGATGCTACAGCAGTAGCACCATAGAGTTACATTAACTAGAGATTTCATTTCTCTCGTTTTCATACAAAATTATGGAGGAGAAATGGTCACTATTTTATCTTCTCGCTCGCTTACTCCAAACGATAGAAGCCCAAGTTTTCCAAGTTTCGGAGATAACGATTCGCCGCTTAACCAATACGATATAATAATTTAACTTGGTTTCCCCTCAATTAGCATATAAAATTCGCGTTGTTTTTATTTTCCATACAAATAAACCCAAGTTTCATATTCTCCTCTGTCGGCCCACGTGAGACAGAAAATTAATATCTCTAGTTAATATAACTCTATGAGTAGCACAAACTACTTTCCATTTTAATTAAGCCATTTAAATGAATCCCCACTAAATATTAGGGCATGGTCGATTAATTGGTTGCCGAGGTAAGTGATTAATTTATTAATTGTTGGTTTTAAACTGATTAATTGGTTAATAGCCAAGCGTCAAAATGTTTCCTGTAAAAATAACAATTTAGAAAGAAAAAGAGAAAGCGCAATAAAAACAAAAGAAGAAATGTTCTCTTAAAAATATATATGTATATGTTAATATTTCACATTTAATTTAAAAGTTATTCAAAATCTACTCATACTCTTCATAGGACTTCTCGCTCCAAATTTATTCTGTTTTGTTTCTCTTAAATGAAACAATTAATTAGTTTTCGGTTGAATAATCAAAATATTGAACAAATTTTGATTATTCAATTAAACAGACCATGCCCTACTAAACATATTGTTCATGTCCATTTTCAAGGAAAAATATGATAACAAATATCCTTCAAAAAAATCCTTGCTACAATCCCTGTTACAAAATTACTGCAGATCATTCCATTATGTTATTTTACTTGACTTTCCAATTAACTTTCTCATCCTCTAAAGTAATTTATGTATTTAAAAGATAACATAAACTTAAAATAAATGTTAAATTACCTACAAAAATAAAACATTCCTTATCTTAGGACTATCAAACTGATAAAACCATTAAAATTAAATTAAACATCTTTTTATGGAAGTCTTATCGGTTCTAAACAAGAGCAAAAAAAAACTTAAATAAATATGCTTAAAAATTAATTGTCCTATTGAAGCCTCTTGAGTCTTGATTGTAATAACATTTTGACCAAAAAAATCATTAATAGACAAGCAAGTGACTCGTACTCTTTCCTTTACAACCGTATTGTATTTTTAACTGGAAATAATAGTGTCTAACTTAAGCTTCGGATCTCATAGATCCTCCTAATTTAGCTCAATTTTTATATACTATACATCTTTAAAGATAAGGCATGAACAAGAAGAATAAGTATATTTTTATCGAAAAGTATAGAGTGAACAGAAAGTATTATAAAATTCCAATCACAAGATATTTTAAAAAGAGCTTTAAAGCACTCAAGTACGTAACCAGAATGTATTTGATATTCTCAACCAAACAACAAAACATACTAAGCTGTATATGTAACATTAGATGCATATTAGATATGTGAGCTTTGAAAATGTGATCACATTTTATTCCAGGAGTTTTGGATACAAATTTATGTGCTATTCAAGTGTCTATTGCTATTAGTATCCAAGTGTGCTGAATTCGAAGAACCCCAGCGGTGGCGATTCAGTTTTTCAGTTTTCTGTTTCTAACCGCTTCAGAATTGAGATTTCATCCACAAATGCCTTTACTTTAATTAAAAAAATAAAAATAACACGTAAATAGATAGATAGCTGCTGTCCCGGCTGCGCCAACTTCCGTAATTGATTGTAGTGTTAACTGTTTTGTAGTGTGAATTGCGTAAAAGACTCAATCGAGGGCAATTATATAAGTCATTGGGATAGAGTTGTAATGACCAAAAATAGCGACGAATCTGAGTTGCTTGTTTTACGAAGTGAAATCAATCGCTTAGTTGGAATGTTTTGCTCTTTAGAGTGACCAAGTGAACTGAGTTCTCGAACCTAAACGGGTGATGATTTTACATTTATTCGGTTCTTCAGTTCTCAACCATATTATAGAGGGAAACTATTTTGATTTTGAGTTTAATTTTAGGTTTATCTGATCAACCCAATCTGAAGTTAAATTTTAAATTTAATTTTTATAACCAGGTTATTTTTGTAAAAAAACAAATTTTACGTCTAAGAATGATGGTAGGCCTGGGGCGAAATCTTTAGACTTCTACAAAAACTTTGTAATTCTTCTGCTCATGAAAGATTCAGTAGTCTTCAGCCATCCCTGTATTTCAAAATATATATCCAGAGTAGAAAATTTAAAGTATTTCTAATAAAAATTCATTATTATTATCAAGCCATTATAAGCCTGTGTCCTTAAACAACTTTTGTAGTATAAAATCATTATGATGATCAACCATTTATATTAAAAGGTGTTTAATTTTTTTAAATGGAACATTTTATTATTGTATTTACTTTAAAAAAAAAATACAAAAGCTTATTTACCAGGGATCCGAACTTTTATGAACAATTTTCAATAATTTTAACAGTTTTCAATGGTGTAGTTGTTTAGGAGGCAAGGCCGAATTTCCCATTAGGCAACTCTGGGCTGCAGCCTAGGGGCCCACACCACAAAGGCGCCCGCACCACAGAAAAAAACTGTTTAATAATTTTAATTTTGAATAGACTAAAAACATTTACCACAAAATAACCGCAACAAGTTTCTAAATTGTCATATTTTTAATCTATTATACTTTTTGACAAATCAGTCCAAAAATGACCAAAATATTCGCAAATAGTAGAAAGTGCAACATTCCTTTCCTTGCGGTAGGGCCCGCACCACAGGTTCAGCCTAGGAGTCCACAGGCCCTAATTTCAGCCCAATTAGGAGGTAATACTTGGGTGACGGGAATACTTAAATTATAGGTGTTGCTTTTCTAGTAAAACTTTTTTTGCTACAAGCTTTTAAAAACTGCTTTAAAAGAGCTTCTATGACAATGGTGGCGAAGCTATGACCCACGCGTTGATTTTTATAAACAGATTTTTTATATCATAAAAGAGAGAACATCCAATCAAAAAAATAAAAATAAATAAAGTATATATGTATATCTAATGTCGAATTTATAAAAAAATATTTCCAAGTATATATGATATTTCCAATATTTCCACTCATGACAGTTAGTCATAAACTTGACGCGCATACATATGCGTTGCATCGTAGAACGGTCAGATGTGCCAGCTCAGGGATGTATCAGTGCTGAATTAAATATCAGCCTTGTCGTACGCGTCTAGAAGTGTTTAATAATTAATTCAACATTATTATTATTTTGTTATTATTAAAGTTTCTCATCAACATATGTATCTATATCAAGTATGGTGCCACCTGGTGCGTTAATTCATGGTATCACCCCATTTATATAAATTTTTTGACGTCGACCTTTATTTTTTGCTCTTCACTTGCAAAAGTAAAAGTTGTAAAACAAAAGGGAAACGTAAACTTTTTAGAGGATTTTAAAATTAAGAACCATAAAAAGTAGTTTTTAACCATCCTCCCCTCCCCCTTTCCAAGTGACACCACTAACTTGGTGACCCATGAGCTAGTACTAAAAAAAATAATGAACAAAATTTAACCCACTTCTCAAAAAGATTCACCATCCCTACTCTATGATATAAGTATTTCAAAAAAATAGACAACGTTATCGAAGTTAGAGTAAAACCAAAGATATTAATAAAGAGAAGATGTTGAAAGTTCAAAAAAGCTTTTTTAACATTAGTAATTTACATTAGGTCTTATACTGCCGGATTACACGCGGTGGAAATCTACCGTCAAGTTTTGAGTAGAAATCTACCAAACCGATTAGACAAGGTATATTTATACCATAGTCTTTTATACAAGCTACACAAGGATTGTATTAGTGTGTGTGAACACAGCATCAGTCGAACTTAAACCGTCAAACTGTTAGGATCTACTATTTTACTATTTCCTATGTACTTTTAGATTATGATTACCTGTTGACGGTCAGTAAGCGAATGGCGCGCTTGAACTTTCAATTTTTTTCGAAACCGACACAAGCAGTGATTCTTGTTTGTGTGCGTAAAAAACTCCGTTGCGCCAACATTTCGAGAGGTAGATCTTCTGCCTCACCTCCAACCCACCGATACCTATGTCTACGGTAGAATTCTACCCAAAAATCACCGCGTGTAATCCGGCGTGTAATCGAGTTTTTTGAAACCCTTTTTTCAGGCGCAATTGTTTTAAATTTTATGCTTTTTTTATTATTTCCTAAAAAAACAATAACTCTGGTTTTTTTATTTCAAACTTCTATATATTTTTTGAGTTCGTTAAAAAAAATCCCTGGGTAAGAAGTTTATTTCCGATGAACCGCTCCTTGGCAACATTATTAACCATTAAACACTTTTATGGGATGATAGAAACTGTTGGTTATATTGATTTAATATGGAACTGAATTTTTTGTTTGTGTTTATACATTGTATGGTATTGGAGGTGCCCGTATAGTTACCGGGCATAGCACGTATGCCTAACTGGTCACCTCTTAAGATTGATTGAGAAGCTAAATCTCTTCCTCAAATCGGTTAGTCATTCTCATAAGGAGCAGCACCCTCTGAATTCCGAGTACATCACTTATTTTGCTCTATGAAATAAGCTTGCTATATCCTAACTTTCCAATCAACTATTTTCTGTGTCATTCATTATGTCAAAAAATTACGTTAGTTTGAAATATCCGCGCCTTGTGGTACCACGAGCTCTGGGCTCCTGTCCCATCTGGCTTCTATGATAATCTCGTGTTCTGCATATAGCTTAGAAATAGAAATTTATTTCAAACAGAAATTTATTTAACGAAAAGTTTTGACCCCTGCTATTATTATAAAATTATGAAAAAGGAAAATATTTAACGTTTTATTTTATTTTCAGATAAATCGAATAAAAAAAGCGAGATTAAGACAGAAAATGTTGACTACAAACATTTTATTCAGTTTAATAATTTTGGTATTTTCTTATTCGAAATTTGTCACCGCTGATAATTCGGATGATTTAAATATATGCGAAGATCAATTGAATAAATACAGGAAATTCATTTTAGATGCAATTTTAAGTTTTGATGATGCCTGTGAACTTTTCGAATATTCTGATGATATAAATCGTGATATAAATCGTGGTGGTGGATTTAATACAAGAAATTTCAAAACAAGATTATCTGGTGCTTGGCCATTCTATCGGATGCTGATGACACAATTCAATGATATCGGTTTAAGTTATTCGATAAAGAAAGCATTAATTGAACGTTGCCGACGTGAAGAAGTTCGAACCGGTAAACGTGAACCGGTTAGTATAGGTAAACCGCAACGTTTTCATTCATGGGGTGGCAAAAGATCTGGACTATCATCACAGCCTGGCATTGCTACTGGTGGTGATATTACCGAGATTTGGAGTGAATAAAATCTTATAGATATAATCTTATATTTAATTAATTAAAAAATAAAAAATCTATCAGCTAAAAATATTTCATTCGTTTCTAAGTTCCTGTTTAATTAAATCTTAAATAATAATAATAAAAAAAAAACTAATGTATTTTGGTATTCATTGAAATATATGAAATAAAATTAATGAAAAATACTGTAAATAAAAATATATTAAAATGAAATAAGAATTGAGTTTAATTTAATAATCCGTATGGCAGTCAAATGCCGAATTCATTTCCTTGGACTAACACGCGGATTACGAAGAAAATATCTTTTGAAAGTGCCAGGTCTAGCCATCTATAAAAAGTTACAGTTAAATTAAACAATTTTCGCCAAGTTAAGGTTTCAAGCAAGCTAATGCTTCTGAAACAGAAATGGAATCATGTAAATCGATTGACACCAAATCGAATCGAAAATGTATCAAAAATCCTACCTCAGTAGAGGCTAAGTGAAAATCTAAAAGTATAGGGTTATGTATGGAATAACATATCGAATAAATGGCCTCCCCGGCTTTGCTGGCACAACCGTTTTGCATAAATGTGGTTGAATTTCGCTGATACAGCGCTCCATTTCCTTCTTCAGGTCGTGGGTGGTCGTAAGCTTGTTGGCATAAACCTTAGACTGCAAAAAACCCTAAAGAAAAAAGTCGAACGGCATTAAATCGCATAATCTGGGCGGCCAATTCTAATCACCAAAACAGGAAATTACACGACCAGGAAATGAGTCATTATTTTGAGAAAAAAACGTGTTATTCTTTCGCGTGTATCGCTCCATTTGTTATAACCCTGAACTGTCAGCTGTCACACATGAAAAGAATATGTTATAGAAAAAATGTACACGTTTTGAAGTTGTATGGCCGCTGTTATGTAGAAGGAACGTTCGTAAAGTTTGATTCAATTCAATTTGAGTCCGTTCCGTTATCTGGCATTTGTATTTATCGTAACGATTATGCTCCTTTTTTTTCATATTGTGAACGAACTTTCGACGTCAAACAACTCCAAAATTGTATAAAAATGGATGGGGAGAATTTTGTTGTTTTTTTATTTCAATAATTCCGCATTCCGTTCCCGTCGCCGTTTCGTCTCCATTTCGTTCACATAACTAAGGCTTTAATCTTTAAAAAAAAGGTAGGGTTGTGACGTCATATTATGACAGTACTTGCTATGATTGGGTTAAGAATAGATATGTAAGTCTCAATTAAAGAAGAAAATTAAATTCATGGAAACAATTTATATATTGTATTCATTTCATTTATTTAAGTAATCTGCATTTAACTCTTCAAATAAAAATCATAATTTTTCTTCTGTAAAATTTACTTTCACATCCCTTTGCTAAACACGTACATCAGAGCACTGTCCTGCCCTCTACGCATGTCACGCCACATCAGATGAATACGGTGAATGATTCAAGACATAGACTTGATTTCGAGTCGAAACCAATGAACATTGTCTTGATTTTTGATGAAACTTTTCGTGTTGTTTTGCAATGTGGTAATGCTGCATTTCTCCGCCTTCCAAAGATCATTTCCGCCACTTAAAAACCTTCGATTTTGATAACCAAATTTTATCATAAAATTTTTACACGTTTTTTTTGCACATTTCGATGAGTTTTGTGTTAAGTTTTGCGCGAAATGTAATAACAGTTCTTTGTTCTTTTATTTTAACATTTAAAATTTTTGACTGATAAACAAAGCGTGATAAAACTGACAAATGTCAATCGATAACGCTAAAATTATAAGGTTTAAAATGGCAGCTAACATCACAAATAATTACAGCTCGCTACTTGGAGATATTTAGGAGAAATCACGTAGCTTTATTTGCGGAACGTATACACCAATTTTACTTTTATACACATCAACACATCTTTCAAATACCGGGTCAGGCAACTGAAATGTCCGTCTAATTCAAATCGCTGTCAAATGTAAACCGCAAATCTTGCAATACTAAAATTTGACACGAATGTCGCTTGACAGTAGTCGTCTGTCAGTAGTAAAAGTTATTTGTTGGTGAAACGACACGTTCTTATTTTTTGTACAATGAACCATAAGAAAAAAAGGTGAAAAAGATTTGACTCGTGAATGGAACCGTTTAAGCCAACACATCGTGCGAGCATCTCGTTCATCGTTTAAAAAGAGATTGAAGCTGGTGGTTTAGGCAAAAGGCGGTTACATACCATTGAATTAATTGTAAAATTAATTATGTATTATAAACTATCATTTCCATACACTTTTATAAAACCGACCAATAAACAAAAAAATTACAGCGTTTTTTAATTCGGACACTTCAATTACCGGACCCGGTACATCATTACAAAATTGATTAAAATTATTTTCCAAGAAACCTTTTCGTTATACTTCATTTTAAATTATATAAAATGTTTCTATATGAATTTAATTGATGGAGATTTTATATAACAAGGACAATAATCAAAGATGATGGACATGGCAGCGAAGGTTATTTTAAATAGATAAAGAGTTTTCAAAATTTATCTAATAATATTCTATTTGTATTTAAATTTGGAATTGAATTAACTTAATATAATATTTTACAATGAATATTGAATTTTCTGATTATTCTGGTACTAAAACTAGTTAAAGAAAGAGAATTCTCAGAACCACCCACGAACTTGTAGTATCCTAACTCTTCCAGATTACTTTGGTGGACAGAAGGAAAAAAAGAGAAACATACATTTTTGTATTGTATTTGTATCTAAATCCTAATTTAATTGATTGACTAACCGTCACACTTTAAATTAAATTAGTAACAAAATCTGGATAAGAATAATAATCTTTTCCATTATTTACAGAATGAAATACTTAAATAAGTAAATTAAATTTTGTTCGAAAAAAATCAATTTAGAAGAAAAAACATTTAATAACTGAAAATCGGCCTATAGCCGATTTTATGATGGGACAGAAAAATTGTCAAAACGAAAAATATTGGTAGTACCTAGATACCATAGGGCAGTGTTTCTCAAAGTGGGGTACGCGTACCTTGAAGGGTACTTCAATAAAATATATTGTATATTGAATTCGCTACATTATCGCTTCATACGGAGATTCGCTGGATTTCGCGTGGAAAATTATATAATAGACTAATAGGCTATTTTTCTAGGAGAAATAAACTCGGACTACGCACAATATTTTGAAAACGAAATACGGATTTGCAAATTGGCATAGCTTTGCGATATTTTTGATAAGCACAACGACCTAAATCTTCAGTTATAGGGAGTTAATTCAAATTTTTTCAGAACACGTGATAAAGTAAATGCATTCCAGACGAGAATAATGTTTTTCACAGCTTATTGACTTTATACAAGAAAACGAAATTACTTTAAGTGAAAATTTTAACAACACAATAGCGATACATTTAACAAATTTAGAATTAAACTTCGAACAATATTTTCTTAGTATGGATGAAGAGGAATACAACAAAAAGCTTTGGGTTATAGATCCATTTAATGATAAATTTATTGAACAAGCCGGAACTTCAGATATTATGAAGGAAAAACTGATGGAGTTTCTGCGGATACCAGTCCAAAAATGAAAGATATTTCAGAGTTTTGGCAAAAAACCAAAAATGAATACCTATAGTGAATTAAGAAATGCGACTCTCACAGAACTTGCCATTTCCAACTACATATTTGTGCACAGTTCGCTTTTCTGTGCTAACGTAATTAAGAAATAAAAATAAAAATAGATTGTGTCCCGAAAATGATATCATTTTAGCTCGAAGCAACATGAAGCCAAGAATATATATGTTAGGAGCAGCCAAGCAGGCTGATTGCAGAAATTAATTTTTTTATAATAATGAACTAATAAAAACTTATTGTTGGTTGTCAAAATTAAAGTTTTAGTTACATGTACATATTTAAAATTTGAGAATCAAATAAATAACTAAAGGGTACTTTACGCAAAAAGTTTGAGAAACACTGCCATAAGGTATAATGATAGGACCTCCTGCCAAAAATATCGAATCAATTTCGAATTTACTTTTTCTGAATTTATGATATCGGGTTTTTCAATAAGGGCACAACAAATATTTTTTTAAATAAAACAAAAACGGTTTGAGATATCAATGAATTTTTTATTTCATATTAAAACACATTCTATGCCATTATGTATGGAATTCAATTTCCTTCGCATGACCACCACGGGCACGTTTGCAAAAGTCGTTGAACCCAATTTTCCACCACTTTTTCGCATAAATCGGCCGATATTGCAGCAATTTCGCGTTCAATATGTGCTCTGAGCTCTTGTAACGTCGCCGGCTTATTGGTACCAATGACTTCATGTGACCCCCAAAGATAATAGTCGAGAGGCGTCAAATCGCATGGCCAATTGACGAGTCCATTTCTGGGAATAACACCCTTACCAAACTTACTTTTCAATAAATCGATTGTAACGTTCGCTGTGTGGCATCACATATTATCCAAGTCCATATCACGCAATTCATTCCAAAAATAATCAGTTAGCATGATTCAATAGCAATTTCCATTAACTGTAAGGCGGCGGTTTTCAGCATCAAAAATATAGCATGTAATCCACACCACAAAGTTATTTTTTGGGGAAAAATGTGTGCGTAATAACGCATATTCTGCTTGTTAACAAATCCGTTTGGCCAAAGATAAGCCTCATCGCTGAAGATGATTTTTCGATGAAAATCGGCTCTTAAAGTCGCAGCGAGCGACTCAGAATTTCGGTAAAAAATTTTAATAATTTGTAAACGTTGTTCAAGTGTGTACTGCTCCATGATGAAATGGCAACTATTCACGAGCGCAAATGTCAAAAGAACAAAAAAAATATTGGGTGGTTCGTCGTCCCTATTGGAAAACATTTGTAGTGTCCCATTTGAAAAAACCCTGTATATTATTTACAATTTCAATTAATAATACCTAGTTTTATTCATACAAATCAATTTTAATTGATGTGGACCATGGCTTTTTAAATAACTGGTAACCGTCCTACACTATGCAGTTTGGCCTTATTAATATACACTCCCAGACACTTGATTAGCAACACTTTTATTTTTAACGTCATTAATGACATAATGGTGCAAATTCTTAGTAACTTTTTCCATAATATTCGTTGCCCATTATTCTGTTCTACCTGATGACCCAGATATGGGAATAACCCATGCTTGAGTGGAAATTCCCATTTTTGTCATTTTGGCTACTTGCACCGAGACAGTCAGAGATGTTGAAATTCGACCGGAATGAGACAAGTCTTCAACCACTTCTCGGTCTTCTTTTACTGCTTTGTACCACTCGTGTTTTTAATATAGCTTACTCACAGTAGGACTTTTCCAACATTTTCAATGAACAAGCACAAGAAATTTCGTTGAAAACATATAATTTAAAGAAAACTTTTCTAATAAAACCAACATTTACATCTCTTCGTGACAATTAGGTACACTGGTACCAACTTAATAGCAAAATATATTTTTTTTATACCTTTACGCATGAACATATGAAAAATTCGTCTATCGTACACAAAAATATATAACAGAGTGAAATCGCTTAAAAACAAAGGAAATGTGAAATTCTTTACTTTCAGCATTTATGAACAAGGCTGCTAATACACACTATCACGGTATTCACGGATATTATCTCAAAATATGGATGAAAGTCTGTTGGATATACGAGAACTACCTTTGCAATACAACACAATTTTTATCAATATCTGTAATTTTATAAACACGCCGGAAGAGCGATTATGACTGAAGTCACTACAAATCATATATCTCGATGGCTTAAAAAATTCGGTTCTGGTAACTTCAACCTTTTCTGATGAGACGCATGCGACAAATGTGGATAATGACCAGCTGAAGGCCACAACCGATTTTGAATCCAGCCCAAAGTGCATGTGAATTATAATTGATGTTCGGTGTAAGCAAGAAACAATATTGACTCATTTGACTCAAATCGGTAAAACAAAAAAGTTGGAAATGTGGGTACCGCATTAATTATATGATGCTCAGAAAGAACGACGCCTGAAAGGTTGCCTTTCGCTTCTTTCTCGCAACAAAACCGAACCATTTTTGTATCGAATTGATACGTGTGATGAAAAATGGATCCTGTACGTTAATTGTAAGCATTCATTGCAGTGGATAGACCGAGAGGTAGCACACAAACATTGCGAGAAACGAAACATTCATTAGAAGAAGCTGATGGTGACTGTATGGTGGTCTAGCGGCGATATCATACACCGCAATTTCATGAAACCGGTCATAACGATCACGGCGGATGCCTACTGCATGCAACTAGACGAAATAATGCGAAATCTTGCGAATAAACACCCAAGATTGGTCATTCGGTCGACTCCAATCCTCATGGATGACAACGCTCGGCCACATATCGGACGAAACACCATGACAAAGCTACAGGAGTTGGACTTGGAAACTCTCTCACCCACCAAATTCACCAGACCTACCACTACCACTTCTTTCGAAATTTAAAGAACTTCTTGATAGGAAAACAATTTAATTCAAATATCGGCGGTTGCGGCGGAGATAGAGAAGGGCTGTAGCATTACCTCAACATCAATTGCTAGTGTTTAAAAGAACTGACAACAGCATTCAAAAATAAATAATACATTTAATTTCTTTAAAGCCTGTTTTTTATTACAACATATATTAACGTTATTAATTGAGAGTAGAAAAGTGGTGAACTAAGGTATTTTGAACTATCTTCCCTTCTCTGATGAAAGATTCCACTTCAAAAATATCGGTGGAAGGGTTGCGATTCTGTGCTGCGATGTCTTCGGGATAATTCTCCTCTGGTGGAAATTTTTTTTCTATTAAGAAGTTTTGCAATACTGCGCATGATATGATAATATGTTGAGCAGTATCTGGATCATATCCAAGCTTATTCTCCGATAGCAAACACCTATAAAATAATGAAATTGTGTTAAGATTTTTCGCTAGATTTGAAATTATCAAGTAAACATACCTAAATCTTCCTTTTAAATGACCAATGCACCTTTTAACTTGATTTCTTGTTTTCTTGTGCACAGCATTATATTTTCTTTCGTTTTCATTGGATGGGTTTCTAATGGGTGTCATAAGCCAAGGCTGAAGCGGATATCCCGAATCCCCTAGGAAATAAATTCACAATCATTCTGTACAATCATTAAACTTTTAAATATTAATTTTCTTACCTAAAAGCCAAAACTTTTGTAAATTAGGTCCTTGATAATTTTTCCTAAGATACGCAAAAGCCTTGCTGCATGCCCAAATGTAAGACTCCTCATGACTTCCGGGATATCTCGCATTTACATTTGTGATTTTGTTATTTTGGTCACAAATCTACAAAAGCAAAACATTATTTATGTGAAATTCAATTCAAAATATAATACTCGTAGTATTTATTTATTACAATTTGAACGTTTAATGAATGAAAACCTTTCCGGTTGACATAAGCGTATTCATTGTTTTTATCAAGTCCGCTGAGGGCAATATATGTGCAATCGATCAAACCGATCACACCAGGAAATCCAGTATTCGCTTCGAATCTATAGAAAAATAATTATATATGAAAATTATTTTTTATTTCTATCTCACATTTACTTGCAGTTGTGTTGATTTTTCTATACTTGATGGACAGCTAGGGAAGGTTATATATTTTTTGGCCAAATTCGAAGAAATTGCGGTTGATACTTCCCTTATAGAATGTGAAATGAAAGTTTGGTTGACGTACGCCATAGCGTCCATTCCAACTCTCCTTTGGTAGCTTCCACTGACATAGAAATTCAAAGCTACTAAAAACTATATTTTATGGTAGAACCAATTATAGAATATAAAAAAAAAAATGATTTCATCTATTTTACCTTAATGTGATTACTGAGTCCAGAACGATTGACTTTCGGTATAAATGGAACAATTTCATCGCAAAACTCTTTCGCTAGTTGTGGAGTTAATCTATAAATTTTTAGAAATCTAAAAAATAACATAAAAAAATTGAATAAAATTATATAAAAAAATTATATGAATTACACTTACTGTTCCTCTGGAATGTCGTATAGATTCATAGCGTCCCGTAAACGTTTTCGTTGCAATCGCACTTTCATATAACGTTGGTAATTAAGTACAGGAAAAATACTATTCTATTATTAACACAACATAAAAACTTTTTAATTTGTAATTACAATTTATATTATTCACCACTGTTCTGAGATACGGCGTTAGGCGAGTAAACGTAACACATTCGATTCGATTCGCAACGCAATCAGTGTCTCAAAAACGGCGAATTGGTAGCGTTCGCCGGTTTAGGAAAGGGCAAGCATCACATGTGTATAATTTTAATTTCCACTCCTAATTTAAAGAATACACTTCGTTATTTTATATTTAAAAATATATTTACCAAACTCTTTACTAACATTTTCAAAACATCAGAGGCCTTATGACACTTGCACCAAACTCAACGAAACTAAAGTAAGTAGTTTAACCTTAAAAATTACATTCTGACGAATCACAGAACAACAAATAACGAATAGAATCGAATCGAATACGTTGGCACGCGTTGTTCCCGACTGAACTCAAATGAAACGTTGCGTAGCGAAAATGGAATATCGAATACTGATCCAAGCAAATATCGAAAAACTAATGTAACGACGCCGTAACTGAGAGCAGGGGTGTATATATACATAATTATTAGATTGAAAAAAAAATTCTGTCGTATTTTAAATAAGCAGGAAATTTCGCTTGTGAATACAAAACACATGCTGCTATTGAGTTATGGGGAATTTTAATTGTTTGTTGTATAAAAGGATTTTTTCTATACCGTTAATCAATTACGTGTGATATTTAGAGTGAAGAAAATGTCAATGGATAAAATGGATTTACGACATTGCATTTTGTATGAGTTTGAGAGTAGAAATCCCGCATCGGCTGCATGAGAAAACTTATGTGCAGTATTTGGAGGATTGCGAAGGTATCGTGTAAGATTATTGTGAGAGTATGCAAACGCAGATGAAAAGCCCTAAATCAGATAAACAAGTTCTTCTGCTTTTGAGGGGAATCATCTGGCAGATGAAGAATCAGATAGGGAAATGAGAAATGCAGAAGCCGACCAAATTAGTAAGATGATTGTTTCTTCCTTTCTGTTTAACCAAACTTTGCATAAGTGTATTCCATACTTTCATCAGAATAGGATGTCGGCCATAGAGATAGATTACCTGGAGATTTGATTTCCCTCGTTTTCAAAAAAAAATTATGCAGGAGAAATGGTCACTATTTTATCTTCTTGCTTGCTTACTCCAAGCGATAGAAGCCCAAATTTTCCAAATTTCGGAGATAACGAATAGCCGCTCAACCAATACGATATAACAATTTAACATGGTTTCCCCTCAGTTAGCATTTAAAATTTGGGTTGCTTTTATTTTACATAAAAATAAACCCAAGTTTCATATTCCCCTCTGTCGGCCCACGTGAGACAGAGTTAATATAACTCTGATGTCGGCTGTATGGAGATTGGCCTTAAATAGGGTCAAACAAAATAATATCGAAGACACAAACCGAAAATTCGATAAAACTTGGACACTTTTATAAACATTTTGAATTTCTTTTCCGGGGCGGTGAAAACACTTTAAATGGAAAAACCAAATGAATTTTCTCATTTAAAGAACACATAACATAATTTTTCTCCAAAATCACTTAAATATAAATAATAAACAATTAACTCCTTGAACTGTTGAGAATCCCTGTACCTTATCAATGTACCAAATGTAAATAAAATAAAGAATGTATTATACCGAAATTGAGCAAGCAAATACTATTAAATATATCATATAGAAATAAAGTATATTTCTAGTTTCATTTTCAGATTAGATATAAAAACAAGAACTTACCATATTTATTTTATTATTTTCAAAACAAAAATTTTCGTCACTAACAGAAAATATGAACTGTCAAAATTGATCTTCTTCTTCTTCATAGATTTAACAAAACTTCTTCTCAGCACAAAATTGCCTTGAAATATTGGAATAAAATTTAAAAATATAATTCTTTTATTTTACCTTTTGAAACAAATAGAATATATGTATCAAATGCTCCTTTTTTCGGCTTTTATTTATTTTTTTGTTTCAATTTAAAAATCCTTTGATTTTTCGAAAAATATTTAAAAATATTGATTATCTTTTTTTTTTTGAAATTCGAATTTTAATCATCTACAAAATTTATTGCCAACTTCACATTAAACAGTTTTTATTTTTTTTTTTCATTAATAGAACAAGAAAAAAAATGGATTCGATTGTGAATTACGGTAGCGAAGATGAACAAGAAAGTGAAAAATCACGGGTAAATAATTTAATAAATTTAAGTTTTTTTAAATAAAAATGCAGTACAATGGACGAACTGTTAAATAAATATGGAGATTTTTGTGTAACACAACGATAAAAAGATGAAATATATCTTTATATTTTTTTTTTTTGTCCTGCAATCATTTCAACAATGGCGCTTCTGGTTTAATCGATAAATATAGGATTTTTTTTTTTGTTGATAGATGTCAAAATTTTCCTAATTCAATATAAAATATTTTAGAATCTTATCAAATAGATATTTGAATTGTTATTGGCGTTATATAATAAGGCGGAAATTTCCACTATGTTGTGTTTTAGTAGTCACTGGAAAATGGCAGTGGGTAGAAAAATTGGTCGTAAATCATAATCCCAAAATAACTTTAAAAATATGACCACAAAAACTGCACCTTTTTTTAGTTTTTCTTTATTAGAAAAAGAGGTTTTCATATTCGTTCTATGTTTGGAAAATTTAATTTTATCTCGTCTAGAAATTCATGTTGCTTAAACGAAAATTCATATAAAATTCTATTTGATTTGTTAAAGAATTTTTTATGAAGTTTAGAGCTTGTAATAATCAAGTGCAATAAAGTCCATGAAGATTGTTTCGCGCGAATTCTAAAAAAGTAGTTACCAAAACATTTTCAGCGCTAATTGTTTGTGTGTTTGGTCGCTTTGAACGGCTTTTACCACTCTGCAGACTATTATCCGGACTCGGGAGGTAATAATGGAACCATGTTTCATTAACAATTATAAGCCGATGCGATTACGGTTAAACATATCCAAATTGTTGTTTCGAAGATACAACATGTTGACTTTTTGGTCAATTGTTATCGAACGCGTAACGCATCTTGCTAGAAACTTTATCATATGCGAATGTTGACGTAAAATGTTTAAAATACATTCGTATGAGATGGTCACAATGTCAGCTATCTAATACACTTTTATTTTTCGATGTTCTAACAGAATAACATGGACATTTTCGACCACTTCTTCAGTGGTTACTTCAATTGGCCGACTTAGACGCTCATCATCATAAACGCTTGTACGACCACATTTAAATTCACCAATCTACTTTTCAACCATTTTTCTTGATGGAGAGATTGCCGGTAACCTTTATCAAGCCATTGTTTAGTTTTGACGATGTTTTTTCCTCATAAAAAAACAATGCTTAATCAAAACACGAAACTCACTTTTTTCCATATCGAAAAAAAAATCATTTGCCTTATACGTCTGTAGTTTCGCTTGTGAACAACAAAAATGGATCAAATTTTGATAGTTGTCTTAGAAAAGATTGTATTTCTTAAAAATTGTAGGGATTTTAAAGTTATGCCGCCCCTTCTATATTATCCCGCGTGTTTAGCAGTGCCTGTAATACTCCATTTGTTATTGAAATAATCCCACAACTCCATTGGATTTATTTTCAGTCCAATTCATAAGTGAGAATACTTTACCGTAGGTCCATATCGTTATATAGGGTGATTCATCTTGAGGTTCAGGAAAATATTTTGAAATAAAATACATAAAATTCAGTGTGATGGTGAGAGCTTTATTATGAACCGAAAGAACAATCAATATCATTTATTTTTTCAAGATTATATCATTCAAATGTTGGCCAGTAGCTTTAGATGGTCCAATTTTGAAACACTTGTTCGAACATTACGACTGGAATTTGACCGCTGCGCGAGTACTGTTTACTCCCAAGGCATCAATCGTAGGTGGCTTATTTGCGTAGACTTTAGATTTCACGTAACCCCAAAGAAAATACTCCAGAGGTATGATATCACACGATAGGCGGCCAATTTATAGGTCCAAAACGTGAAATCAGCTTTTCACCGAGTTAATTTGTAAACATGTCCAATATTTCACGCGCTGTATGGTTACTAGCACCGTCTTGCTGAAATCAGATATTACCGACATTACGGGCTTGAATTTCAGGTTGCAAATACTCCGTTATCATGGCGCCATTGACGGTTATATTGTAACGATTCTCGAACCGCCAGCCCATAAACCGTACCAAACCGTGCATTTCTCTGGATATAACGGTAGCTCTTGATACTCTCCGGGTTATTCAGTACTCATGGGCTTTATTGCTAAACAAAATTCTGCAATAAAACAGCGGATCATCATTAAGCTGTCCATTCCCTGAAAACGACACGAATTAAGATCTTCCGATGAAATGGTATTCACTACTGAGTCAAACTGTAATGACAGCTTCACACGTGTGATGTGTAAAAAATGTGGATTGGAAAAAGTACCTCATGATGAATCACCCTATATCTCTCACTACTTCGGCTCTAGAATCAGTAAAATTTTGTATGGAATTTTTTTCGTTCCGTTCGCCAATCTCACTTTTTATAGTAGATTTTATTGTGGGCCTCGCCTTTGCTTTCTTCGCTCGCCATCTTCACGTTTCTAAAGAATTTACTATGGACATTAAATGGGCATCAAATTTGCTCGCCCCGCTCTTTACATTCCTATACATCGAAATAATCATCGTAGAAAGGTTTCAAGAGTATGGTTGTGTAAGGAATCGGAAGTTATATCGATTTCTGCATGTCCGTCCGTCTGTCCGTATAACTCAAAAATGCGTTATCCGATTTTGTTGAAATTTACAATCTGAGTTGGTTATTTCTTAACAGGATTTGGTATTGCATTTCAGCAAAGTCGGCAGAGGAGAGCGAAGTTATTAAGCAAAAACCAAGATGACTAGAAAGTTTTGTCGTTTTTTTGCTTATGGTTTTTAGAATTTAATTTGAAAAGTAGTTTAGCAATTTTGTTTAAATTATTTGTTTGGACTAACTACATAAATAGACGACACCGTGGTAAATTTCAGTGAAATCTGTCCAAGGATAATAGAGAAAAAATAGTCGTAGGGGATAAAAGCATGTTCATAAAGTTTTACCGATGTGTTTTAAAAACTGATATACCGATTTCAATAAAATTTGCAAAAAGTGTCCATGCTATTAAGCCCCAGCCTACCTGTGAATTTGAGCGAATTTGAAAAGTACGAAACGAAGTTATGGAAAAAAAAACATTGAAATATTAGTAGTTTTGGTGTTTCTTTCTCAGAGTTAATTCATTGAACTATAGATTTGTTAACTACGAGTCCCATTTCTAACATAGAACATCAAAAATCGGCTAAAGGCCGATTTTACGTTATTATATGTTTTTTTTAGTAAATTTGTTAGGGCTTCAGCCATCCCATTACCGATCACCAATTCCAAATCATTCAACTTGTTTCCTATTTTCTACGTATATCAATGGCTTTAAGGCCCGCCGCACACTTGAAAGTTGAAAGTGAAAAATTCAGCATTTGCATTGGTTACACAGTTCGGCGAAGCTATGTAATTACATCGCGTGGTTATGAGCGACACGACTGAGCTCACTCACGTAGTTCAGGCCTCAACTACGCGAAAGAGCTTCGCTGACACTAACTTATACGTACTTGCGTCATTATACAGTATAGAAACGATGCTTGCAAAAGTGTAGGCCGGAAAAATGTGTTTCGACTTTCTGTATCTTTTTTTTTTTTTTATTAAGTCATAAACTTCCTCAAATTGCTCCCTTCTTAACCGCAAGTATTTAAAGAACTCTGGATCTATTAAATCGGGCAAAAGAGTATGAAATTCGCTACATTTTATACGTTTTTCTCCTTCCCTTTCAACCAAACTAAATAAAATGTCTTGTTCAGACAAACCTGTCTAGTATTATTTCATCGATACTGTGCTCGCACATTATATCTCTGATGGCTCAAATAGAACTGATGGCGCAGTATAATAAACAGTAAGAAAACTGGCGAAGAAAATGTGAAAACTGATGACTGATCTCGCTTTTTTTTTGTATAATTATGTCCAATTTTGTTTCCACCCCTATTTTTAAATACAATGGATGTGTGGTTTTTCTCAGTAAAAGCCATATGAATTCAAACCGCCATCTTTTTAACTATCTATCATTTTTTTTAGATTTCATAAAGTTAGTGTAACAGATATAAATATATATTTAGCTTTAATAAACAGTTCTAACATTTATGTAAATAATAATTCATACAGGAACTAACACTTAAAATATTTGAAAAATACATAACAAAAAATTTCTTGTACTTAAAAAACCCCACGTGCTTATCAAAAATCGTGTCGAAGCTTATGGTATTCTTACAGGCATCAACACTTGAAAAAATTTTGGCCTAGCTTATTCGTATAGGTAAAAACTTTGACCAAATCATTTCGCGCTTAAAAAGCACGTGGTGTTTGTTGACAAAAAATGACTTAAAATAAATTTCGATCACTTAGTTGTTTCATTCCTTCTTTAGTTCAAAACTCATAAGACTATTATAAGAATATTCATTCTCGCTCTTGCTCCAATTATCTTAAGGTACGGTTTCCCTGGGAGCTATTGACGGCCGTCAGCTGTCGACGGCCGCCGTTGAAAATGACTTTTCTTATGGCAGAACCGTGTGAGTGGTTTCGTTCACGCTGTTCGACAGCTCATTGGCGGCTGTCAACAGCTAGCTGTTGCCGTTCGACTGCTTTCGAACCAGTCTAGCGACGCTGTCGCAGCTTTAACCGGTTTTTTTACAGCATTTTAAATGTTTAAATCTTCTTTTACAATTTGTAAAAGTCTAAAATATTCACCAGATGTTTTTAAATGACCATTTATAAGTAGACTAAAGCATCCTTCTTCTTCACGGGGTTTAAAAGTACTATTTATAGGCTGCCATATATTCAATAGTAATAAATTTAGAAATTCTTCTTCTTCCTCCGTTTCAATTAACAATATTTCAAGAAATCCATTATTATTTTCTATTTAATTCCGCAACCGAAATAGTTAACGGCTCTGTTCAACCGCTGCCGTCGACAGCCGCTGTCCATGGCCGCCGTCAACAGCTCCCAGCGAAACTGTACCTTTATAGGAAGCACGTTGTAAAATAGTATATATTTGTTTTATAGTTTACTTCATTCTTTCTAATGAAAAATTGTAATTTTCTTTCCTTATTTTGTGCGGACTTTTTTCTTTCTATCATTTTCATAGAAGGTAGTGGGAAGATCGCGTCTAATTTCTCTTCAGTTCCCAGCCAAATTACTGTCTGTTTATTATACTGAGGTGATGGTATGAATTTACCAAAAATATCGCCGCGTAGCTTAGTTCAAGTGTGCAACGAGGTGAGCGAGACCAGCTAAGCTATGTAACCCCGGCTAGACTTGCCCGAATAGCTTAGCTCAAGCGTGCGTCGGGCCTTATTGTGTGTAGCTGCACATCTTCATTATACACAAGTTAATTGTTGGTATTCTGATTGAAAATGGTGTCTCCCCCAAAATATGGACTAAAAGTCTATATATACTTGTTTGTTTTTTTTTTTTTTTTTTTTTTTTTTTGTTCAATATTTTATTATTAAATAATATATTTTATATTATGTAAATAACATAATTTGCTGTTTCTGAATAGTCGACAATTCTTTAGGATGCCCCAAGTCCAGTGGCAGCACATTTATCAACATCGTCGTCATCTCATACGAGAACATCCAATAATACAAATGCAAATAGTAATAGAAAAAAGGCTCACGATGGTACGAATTACGAGACTGTACGAATGGATGTAAGTGAGGTAATTAAAAGACGCATTTTTTTTTGTAATTTTAAGATTTAAAACCAAAAAAAAAAAAAAACAATTGAAAATTCTAAATATTTAACTAATTTTTTTTTTATTAAATTTAAATTAGAAATCCATTTTGTTTTTATTTTACTTAAAAAATTAATTTTTTTTTTTGATTAATTTTATTTTAAATATTCAATCATTTTATTTATTTATTTATTATTATTATTTATTATTAATTATAAGATTTTTTATTACCTTTTAAAAATATATTAACATAATTACACTGTGTTATTATGTATAATTCTCCTCAAATCTACTACTCTACTACAATTCGTACTCTACTACTACCTTCTCAAAAACGAGACACAAATGATGTGAAACAATGAAACAAATTGCCACAAAAAAAACTTAAATTATAAAAAATCCTCCTAGATGTTGTGTATGTGTGTGTGCCTTCTTTGAAATAATAAAATACATATATGTATAAAAAGGCGGCACACATTTTGAGATAATTCAGTGCTTTTAATGACGAAATAAATGTTAAAGAAGGGGGCTCATCACGTGAGTATATAAAAAAAAAAATTACAAAACAAAAATTTAAAAACAAAAAATTTTAAAAATCAATATTATATAAAAAAAAAAAAATTTCTCTCTTTGATACTCTTCTCTATTTTTTTTTAAACATTTTTCTTACAATATATTGCGTACTTGAATTAATTTTAAGTTGTGTATTAAGACACGTCCAAATCAATTGACCGAGCAAAAGAAAAACTCATTCTCAGCGAATGATTAGATTATTATTTACTAGCTGGTCCCGGTCCGTGTTGCTGGCCCTAATTAAGCCTGTAAAATAATAGTATAAATGTCAAAGCCAATCCAGGAAAAGATGTGCATTACATTGTACATATTAGGTCTGTTTTATTTGCCACTTGCTCTGGGGTAGAACAAATTTTTACATTGAAAACAAAAACAACAAAAGTGCAAATCCTACACTACTTTCAGTCCAGGTGCAGCTCTCACACCGAAATTAGTTCAGTTTTCTACCATAAAAAGTGTATTAGCTAAAAGTTTCTCATTTAATTACAATATGGTTGCTAAGCAGCGCTACAAGCATTTGAATTAAAGATTTCTTCTACTCCTGTTCGTTTTATTTGCCACTTACTCTGCTCCGGGGTAGGGTATGGCAAATAAAACAGACCTATTGTGAAATTATTGTATTGCTTATTGTTGTTAAAGTATTTTTTAATTAAATATTGGTGTAGGACCAATAAAATATGTATGTATTTTGAATTTCAATGTAATAACTCAGTATAATATACAGTAAAAAATCTGGGAACTGAAGAGAAATTAGACGCGATCCTCCCAATACTTTCTTTGAGAATGACAGAAACAAAAAATTACGCACAAAATAATGAAAGAAAATTCAAATTTTTCATTAGAAAGAATGAACTAACCTATAAATCAAATATATTTTATTTTACAACGTGCTCCCTATAATATAATGGTAGCAAGGGAGACCATATGGGGAAAAACATGAGGTCATTAATATGTCTTTTGTTGGTAGCCTATTGATCTGATTTTTGTCAGTGTAAGGTGGTAATAAAATACATGGTTCTTCAAACATCTTTATTTGCTGAGAATCCACCACACATACTTTTAATTTTTAATTCTTTTAATAGAAAAAAAAACGGAAGTGTGGTTTTTGACCACAGTGTAGAAGTGAAGCAGAAACTTTTTTTTTAATACAGCGCCAAAGTGGTGGAGGATAGAACTATTGGGTCGGAAATGATCCCCATAAAAACCTCCACAACTTTGCCGAACATTTCAATCGTGTACGACCTCTATATGAAAAGTTCAACAAAAATTTCAGAAATTTGTATCGACTACAGTGGATAGAACTATTTGATCTTCGACGGAAATAATCCTCATATTGCCAAACATAGTAATCGTCTAGGACGCCCATTTAATGAGATTTTTGTAATGTGACGTTTCGTCACAGAAAATCGTGACATAATTTTTGCTAATAAAACCCCCATAGCAGTATTTCACTTCAACAACATATAGTAACTTAAAATCGGCCTAAAGCTGATTCTTATTTTCAAGCAGCTCAGACCCTGATAGCATAATTCTAATCTGCAAATTTTATTCAAATCGGTGTATTAATTTTTAAAGTACATCAAAAAAACTTTGTAAAGAGGGTTATTTTCTCCTAGGAATATTTCTTTCTCCACTATCCTTGGACCGGTTTGACTGAAATTTAGCATGGTATCGTCTATTTGTGTAGTTGCCTACATAATTAATTTAAATAAAATCGATTAACAAATTTTCTAATTAAAATCGAAAAACGACAAACCTATCTCGCCACCCTGGTTTTTCCTTTATATCTTTGCTCCCCCCAGATCGATTTTGCTCAAATGCATTACCAAAGCAAGTTAAGGAATAAGCAACTGTTAATTTCATCAAAATCGGATAACGCGTTTTTGAGTTATTTTCTATTACGGACGGACGGACGGATATGCATAAATCGATATAACTATTGATTCCCCACACAACCATATCCTTAAAACTTTTTCCTAATACGTTTTTTTCATGACGTCCATTTTTTCATGTAAAAACTGTTGCATTTTCTTAATCCGTTTTTTTTTTTCTCATATTAATTTCACATAGTGTTGCATGCGTTTCGTAACGCGTTTTCGTCACGCGTTTTTTTTTCATGACCCCAGGCTAAAGACATATTAATGTCAAAAAGTCTTATGCGTTTTGGACTAAAGAATGAATGAAACAAAGAAAGCAACCGAAATTTTTTTTAATTCGTCAAGTCCCAATTTTTGTAAACAATAATCATAGGTTTTTTAAGCGCCATTTTGATAGTCCCAAAGTTTTTTCAAGGGTTGGTGCCTGTAAGAATTAGACTCGACTCGATTTTTGATAAGCACGTGCGTTTTTTTTTAAGTAGAAGTAATTTTTTGTTATGTATTTTTCAAATATTTTAAGTGTTAGTGCCTGTATGAATTATTATTTACAGAAATGTTGGAACTGTTTATTAAGGCTAAATGCATATTCATCTCTGTTGCACTAATATAATGTAATCTGATAGATAGCTAAAAAGATGGCGGGTTGAATTTATATACATTTTTTATTGAGAAAAACCACACATGCATGGAAAATAAAAATTATGGGTAGCAAAAACGGGCGTATAATTCTAAAAATAAACGCAAGATAGGCAAGGTCACTCGTCAGTTTTCACATGTTGTTCCCCTGATTTTTTACTGTATATTAATACTGTGGTAATAGTGTGTAATTTATGTGTAAAGGGGCACATGGACGACAAACATTGTTGTCAACCTGGTTGTCAGGTTTTGCCGCAGACGAATCGAAATGTTGGCAACCAAGTTGTCAACATTACTTCCGAAGTATTGTCATCGACAGTAAGTTCGCATCGCACAATTCAATTTACAACTGATGTTGACAACCATGTTGTCAACTTCTCTACAGACAATGCAACATGATAGCCAACATCAGACTCCGCCCACCGAATAACCGATGTTTTCCAAATTTTTTAAAAACATCCAACATTGTTGACAACATGAGATACCAACTACCAACATACCCACAGACGTCCAACATCGACACCAACACGGCAAGTTGACAACAATGTCTGTCGTTTATGGGCCCCTTACTATGTTACAATTGAGTTTTATTCGTTTTAGCTTTTTTCACACAGAGCGTGATAATAAAAGACATGGAAGTCAGCATTCTTTCAGTGCATTTTTAAGAGATAAAATGGATAAACTGGATGAGAAAGAATTGTATTTACATTTCATTGGAACATTTAGTGAAGAAGTCTCCTTGTTTTCAATATTAATCTAAGGCTTTGCTATTTTTTCGAATGCAATTAATAAAAGGAAATATTGAGAAGCTGTTATAATTAGGATGTGTCGAATTCTATATTTTCAGTTGGGATATGCAGAATGTACATTCTAAGTTTTATGAAAATTCGCATATTATTGAGCGAATTATAGACTTTTTCTTATTTTGACCCCACCTTTATTTCACCCCCTTAAGGGATAAATTTCCAAAAATTCTCAAGCACATCGCTCTTAATTTCTAATCAAAAAACTAAATATCAATTTTCTAAGATTTAACTCCAAAAATGACAGATTTTCATACAAACTTATATCCCCCATTTTACCCCCTTGTGGGGGAAATATTTCGTAAAATCCTTTTCTGCTTCTTTTCTCTGTGATCTCACCCAAATCATATTCATACACTGCGCCATCTGATTATCACTTGTTTCGACCGACGTAGCATGACCTTTCTAAACAGCCGCAGAGTGTTTCAATATAGTTTCTGTAAAACGTACCAGAAATCTAAAAAATTAAAGTTCGAATTTGACGAATTTTTATCGTTAAGTTCGGGTGAAAGGCTTATTAAAGCATTCCAATTTAAAAGAAAAATTACCTAATTTTTATACATATCTGTCCTTCTAGTTGAGTCGGAAAGTGGCCTTCGTTGAGAATTTATATCTCGTGTAAGTTGGTGAAAGCAGCGTTACAAAATGTATAACTTAGGGATCTGCCTTGGAACGACCTCTTCTTGTTACTCCCTTACCAATATAGATTGAGGTTGCTTGATGTGAATTCTTTGGAGGAACGGCGTCGGGTGTCTGATATTGTTTTTATCCAACAATTGTTCAATGGTGCTATTGACGCTCCTTTCCTGCTGGAGAAGATACCACTAATACCACCATTAATCTGCGTTTATGGAAGTCTGTGGAATTATTTAAAACATTTCATCACAAAACGGATTATGGTAAAAATTAACCGATTTCCCGAATGCTTCATGCAGTAAACGCTAATGCTGAATCATTTGTTGTTAATATCAGCAAAATTGGTCTAAAGAAATGTTTATACAAATCGGATTGATGCTTGAACTAACCATTTTGTGCAAAAATATATATATATATAAGTCACCTTTAATTGTATAGTCTGACAAAAATGTGTTAGTGCTGGCCTAACAAAATAGCACCCATCATCCTTTGACCAGAACATGAATTACCAAATTAAAACATGGTTAATTCGTATCTTCTAATGTTTCACGCTTTTAATCAAACACTGGCGAGGCGGTTTGTTTCCCAAACCATAAACTAAACGTTAGCAACCACACCACTTTTTTTACCCAAGATCTCACTTTATAGCATTTCAAAACTTATGAGGATATCAACAAAAAAGATGGCTCGATGATGCTTTTAATTTTAAAAGCACTTTTCAAAAACGTAATTCACCACAAGACCTTGCTTCGAAAAAAAGTGTTTCTGTCATTCGAAATCCCTTTATTGTAAGAAAGGTGGGGGGGGGGGGGGTTGAGGAAGTAATGGTAATATTTGGAATGAAATAAGCATGTCATAAAATAATACTCAAAATTAATTCAAGTGCCCAATATATATATATATATATATATATATATTTTTCTTTTTATGGTGGAAGAATTAGTTTTAATAAAATTTTCTATATTTAACAAAACGACAAAATTTAATTTTTTTATGTAACACAATTTATTTTTATTAATTTTGGTTTATTTATTATATTTGTAAAAAAAAAAAAAAAAAAAAAACCTGGGACAACCCAGAAAATTATATATTTTCTTTATTTGGAAAAGTATTTACAGAAATGACTTCAATTTTGATCATCAAACAATTACGTTTTTAATATCAAAAATTAAGAATATAACGTGGTTTTAGTACGTAAGTTGAATTTTAACCATCCTTAAGATAAACGAGTCTCCTATAACAAGGTATTCTGCAAAAACTGTTCAAAAATTACGATAGCCCACCTACAAGGTGGCTTAAGAACGCGGCTTCCATACAGCACGACTTAATAGACTTATGCAATCCTCTTATAACACGAATTTTTCTATCCCATTGTTTCGATTGGGATTACATGCATAATAACGGCGTTCTGTTTCTCTCTCTCTCTATCTCACTCTCTCTCTATCTCACTCTCTCTCTATCACTCTCTCTCTCTCTCTCTCTATCTCTCTCTCTCTCTCTATATCTCTCTCTCTCTCTCTCTCTCTCTCTCTCTCTTTCTATTTATTTAACTCTCTGTTTCAGTCTCTTTCTATCTATTTATCTCTTTCTCTATCACTTAAAAATATGAGCGATTTAAGAATTTCTTTAACAATTATGTTAAACTTTTCGGAATAGCGATTTGAACATTTAACAATTTTTGAGGAGGAATTATAAGAATTTAAAGATTTAAGGACTCAACTTACTTCAGTTCGAATTTTAGTTAATTTTTTGATGATCAATATTGAAATCATTAAGTATTGTCTTCCAAAAAAACAAAAATTATAATAATTTAATTTTATAAAAAATAAAAAAGAAGACAAATTTTCGTAAAGTTATTAATTTTTTGATTTTTTTTTTGTTTTGAGTTAAATCTTAAGTTTAAAAGGAAACCGGAATAAAATATAAAATATATAAATTTTTTTCAATAGCAACACAATTAATTATCTGTTCTCCTTCATAATTACTTTATTTATCAGGAATCAGATTCAAATAGTGAACCCGATCGAAATAAAAGTCACGGATCCAAATCTGATTCATACAGAAAAGATCGTTCAAATGACAGAAATCGTCGTGAGGTTTGTTAATACCAAAATGAAAAAAAAAAAATTCTAATTTTGTAAACTTAATAATTTTAATGTATTTTTCAAAATAAAAAAAATTTTTTACAGAAATATTCAGATCATCCTTTAAAGCGAGATATACGAAATCGTGATCGTGGCAATAGAAATTTTCGAGACGATCAACAACAAAGAGATCGAAAAGGAGACAATCAAAACAAACGAAGAGGATTTGATGATCAAAGAGATCGAAGAGGAGCAGCTGGAGGAGATAATCAAAAAGATCGAAGAGGAGGAGAATATGATCGACGACGAGATTATCGAGATGATCGTGATCGCCGAAAGGAACGTGATCGTAATCGTAGACGTGACGATTATAGAGGTGAACGTGATAGGCAATATGATCGTGATTATCAAAGATCTCGACCAGAAAGATCATATAATCGAGACAGATCAACATCACGTGATCGTCGAAGACGTTCTATTACTCCAAAAGATAAAAAAGATCATAGAATCAATCAAACGTCAAGATCAATATCAAAAGAACGTAATGATCAAACAAGATCAACAACAAACATAACATCATCAATCGGCGGCAATCACTACAATAATAATGTCAGCAATAATAATGCTAACAATTTACATGAGAAGTTTTTATCTTCTTCGATACCATCATCATCATCAAATGAAAATGGTAATCTCTTAGGTAATGGTAGTAGTAGTAGTAGTAGTAGTAATAAACAAAAAGGAGGATTACCAACAAATGATATTAAACCAATTAATAAAGATACAATTTCATCAATTTTGAATATTCCACCACCATCATTAAATCCGAGAATTCGGAATCCTCCAAATCTTCAACAAACACTTGAAAATGAAACAGCAACAACAAAACCGGCAGGAGCTGGTATTTCATTGCCAAGCTATTACAATCCAAATGTTATAAATCCGAATAAATATGCTGAACAAGTTCAGAAACGTAAACTTTTATGGGGTAATAAGAAAGCTGAAGATACAGCTAGTAAATGGGGTAGTGCGAAATTTGTACAGGATACTGATGGTAAGGTTGCATCGAAATTTATGCGTTTAATGGGTATTAAAGATGTACCCAAATCGAATGATAATAATGATGGTACAAGTAGTAGTGGTGGTGAAGGTGGTGCAACAACATCATCAATTGGTAGTAATAATGAAAATAATATTAAGAAACGTGAAGAAATGTTCTCGACCATGGAACAACAATATGAAGTTGCTAGACAAGTGACACACACAATGCGTGGCGTTGGTCTAGGATTTGGTTCACAACCAAGACAATTTTAAAATTATATTTAAATTCTATGAAATTATTTAATTTTTTTTCTCCTTTAAACATTTACAATTTATTAATTTTGTTGCCAAAATTTAAGACTTCCAAAAAAAAAAAAAAAAAATATTCCAAAAAATGGCGTTTTTTTCTTTGTACGAAATTCAAAATTGCAATAAAAATAAAACTATTTCATTATATGAAATAAAACTGAACAAAAAATTATAATTAAACAAAAATTGTTATCTTAAAAACAATAAATAAATGTTTGTGTGATGTTGTAAAAATACCGACTCTTCTTATTTATCACTAAACTAGTACTCATTGTCCATTTATTTTTGGTTATACTCTAGGATTTGTCCAAAAGGACTGGTAATTAGACAAGATAATAGCAACGGTCAAATGTGATGTACATAGAGGATAGCAATTTTTTTTTGTTTCAGGAACGGATGGGATCCGCAAGACGCTAATATCTAGTGTTTAGTCCAAAAGGGTGAGTTAAAACCCCAACTGTGACCACCACTGTAACAATTTATCTTCGGATAGTTCTGTCAACGAATCCTTTGTCTGTTTAACATTTAATTGAATTCTTGATTTTCAATCCTTTCACTTAGTTCTTGCTATCTTTGTCTTCGTGACACTAATAATATCTAGTGAGTATCAAAAAAAAACCCAATAAAGATACAATCGAACTGGTTCGTTCTTCATTTATGCGTAGACTAGAATGGTTCATATGTACGAGTACGGTATGCGCAGAAACATACTATGTAATATGGAAAATAACGACTCCGCCCGCCCGACTAACTATCTTGGTGTACAATCTTCATTTACCTTCATTCTACAACATAAAGCACTTTTTTGCCGCAAGACAGAAGTCTTATTTCATTTTCTTTCTTTTCTTTTTTTTGTCAAATTGGTGATTTAGCCATGCCTAAATGTTACGGTTACAAATATGACCAGCTGTTGTTGATTTTGTTCATTCCGTATCTGAGGCTTTAAATTGAGTTTTGTGATAATATCCTTTTTTCAGAATCCTGAGTGTTTCGACCCGTCAAGCGACCATGTAGGACAGGTATGTCAAACAGGCGGCCCGCCGAGACTTAAAAATTTTTAAATATCAAACTTTGACACTTGAAGCTGGAAAATTTGAAGTTTTTGGTTGATGCTGGCGCGAGGTGTCAAATGAAAAGCGGCGGCTGAAACCGAACGGAGATAAAACACAAGACGATCAAGACAAAGTCCAGTGTTTGCTCAATCGTTCGCGAATAAAAGTGGATTTTGGTTTTTATTCATGTAGGATGGCTATCAGATGTAAGAAACATGAATCAAGTAGAGAAAATACTGACATGATCATTGTTAACTTACTATCGAGAATGTAAACATGTTTATACAGCTGCATGATAACATTCGAAACAAGTCCTATGTAAACGTATGCAGCCACATAGGCTCTACGCTTACTACGCGCACTTTCGAAGATGAGAGCAACGATAAATATACGCGTGTAATTAAATGGAAGTGGCCATATAGTCGAGTTCGTTGAAAGCAGGATACGATAGAAAAAAAGAGAAGAATTGGAAATTAATTCTTCGCCTCTTTCGAAAAAGAAGACCATGATTTCTTTTTCCAATTGTGAAGAAATTTGTATTTGTATTTGTGAATTAACTGACAAACCAGCGAAAATGTAAATGTGTTCAACGACAAGAGTGATATCCGATGTGGACACTTTTCGCTCACCGTTTTCATTCCTTTCACCGCGTTAATATTTTTCTCACTCGGCGTAGAAAGCACAAAACCTATGTGGTCGTACACTTAGCCATGATTGTAGAATGACTATCAGAGTTAAGAAAGATTGTTAATGTAGAAAAAACGCCGACAAAGATCTTGATTCAGCCAGTTTAGTTTGGATCGTCGTTGAAAAAGTACAAAATAAAAAAGTTGAGTTCATTAAAATAAAAGTGTTTTTAATCATTCTAAAAATCGTATTTTATTAATTTTTTGAACATTGAAAACATGCGGCCCCCAACTTAATACAAAATATGGCCCGTAATATCATATGAGTTTGACATACCTGATGTAGGTGGACATCAGCGCTCACAATTTCGGATACAGTTTTCTATGGTCAACACGTTAAGGTAAAACAGACACTTGACTAGAAATTCAACAGTAACAACTCTGTATCAGCTCTGTATTCTTACATGGATTTTCCAAAGTATGTTACTAGGTAACCAAGAAAGGTCGTACCATTTTAAACAATAGATAGAGCCTAGAATCTAGTAATCATTTTCTTAGTTTCTCGTGTTGAATGTGTGTGATCTGGCTAAATTTCTGACAAAGCAGTTTCCATTTCTTTCTAAGCAGATACAAATAAGCACGGATGATTTCATCGGTCACATTAGTCTTACAACTTTCACTCGAAATTCATACTGATTTTGACTAAAATTACTAAAACTTTTTGATACATTTCTTATCAACGAATAGAAAATTGCGCAGTCCGTACATTTTGACGTGTTTTAACGTATTCAGAACATTGTCAGTTATGATTCATGATTAGTTTATTTTATTTAAAAAAATGTATAAGTGTCAAAAGATAAATTGTTTTAAAACGCAGAATTTTGTTTCAAATTATCATAATTTTCTATATTCTTGAAATATATATCGGGGCACTGATGACGTATTGCGCCGAAAAAATAAATGTGAATCATGACAAAGGGTAATCTTTCTTTCATTCATAATTACATTATAATTTTCAGTGTTACTTAGTATGACCGGTGGTGGCTTGAGTTTTTTAGTGAGGTCTTTAACTTTTTCTGCCTATGTAGAAGAGTCCCTTTTGTCTGGATTAGATTTTCTTATATAAGGTGTTAGAAAGAAAACCAAATACATTTATTTTCCAAATGTGTAACACAAAACAAGAAGTTGTCATCGATCGTTTAAAAGCAGCTTTCATAGAAGATGACGTATCTAATATATTGTATTAGTATTAGACAATAATTTTCAAAAGAATAGTCAAAGTTTCCTAACAATAATCAAAAATAGTCAAAAATATTGTAAATAAATCAAATAATTTAATTCAGCAATCTCGTTCTTCTTTTAGAATACAAACATAAAAAAAAGGAAAAACGTAACTTTCAACGTCACCTCCAGTTCATCGCCCTAATCTTAAAAAAGTTAATAACTGTTACAGCCCATATAACTTTATCGAGATTTGGCGATAATTTTCAACACTAGGTAGATTAGATTAGATTAGATTAGTACTAGGGCTGGGCTTACAACCCAAAAACCACCGCAGCAAAAATTGACCTGTCGTGGTACCCTAAAAATCCTAGAGCTCTCCCACAAACGCTAGGTTGCCAATAAACCTAGAAACGTCCTTGAGAGGGCTGGATGTGATATCGACGGGTATTAGGAAACTTTTCCCGAGGATTTTGAATCTACATGTAGATAGCCCATCACGGTCACAAAGAATGTGCTCGGCCGTTTCCCCGTGTTTATCGCAGATTCTGCACATCGGAGATATTGATCTGTCCAGCTTATTTAGGTGGTAGTTAAGACGACAGTGACCTGTGAGGAAGCCTGTCAAGAGCCTGACTGGGTTAATTCTGAAGTTCAGAAGCTCAAGAGTTCTCTTTCTTGACAGAGAAGGAATGAATTTTTTGGCTTTTAGACAACGGGGCGTTGTCTTCCAGTGGTTCATTCTTCCTCTATCTAGCCACTTATTTATGGCTGCTTTCGCTGTGCTCAATGGGATACCACAAAAAGGGATTGGTCGTAGAAAGGGTTTATCTGAGCCCTCTCTGGCCAGTTGATCAGCCTTTTTGTTACCCTCTAAGCCAGTGTGTCCCGGTACCCACCATTCATGCCATTCATGCCGTTCTGGTATAATTACCTTGAACGGCTTTTCAAAATTGTATCTAACTAGCATACTATCTGTAATGGGTATGCTAAGGATAGGGTCCTTCCCTAGTTCATTACAGAGGTCAGCATGTGCAACTCTACGCTTCTCCGGATCTTCATCTGTAAGGAGTTTGTAGGTTGCTATTCTGGCCTCTTTGTATTTGTAAATACAATGGTGGAAGATTCAATAGAACTTCCAAAGCAGCTGTAGGGATGATGCGCATATCCCCAGAGATATCTACGCATGCCAATTTTTGCAGTTTTTGTAGCTTTAACTGAGCAGATTTCTGCTCAGTTTTCTGCCACCACGCCGGTGCAACATAGGTTATAATGGGCCTGACAATGGAAGTGTAAATCCAGTGTGTAATTTTGGGCTGAGAACCCCAAGTACCACCTACCAGACTTCCGCAGGTCCATAAAGCTATTCTCGCTTTATTGATGACATTATTAAGATGGCTATTCCATGTTAATTTGTCATCTAGGGTTACCCCTAAGAATTTAACTTCATTACTAAAGCTAATGGTTTGGCCAAAAAGAGTAGGTTTAATAAGATTTTCCCTTTTTCTTCTTCTTGTGAAGTTAACCACGACGCTTTTCTTAGGGTTGATGTTGAGTCCCACTTCTAAACACCATGCCGCAACTAAATTTAGTGCGTGCTGCATGATGCTTGAGATAGTGTCCTCAAACTTTCCCCTGACTATAATGACTATGTCATCTGCATAGCTTTTGGCTTGTATGCCAGCATTCGCTAGCTTAAGCAATAGTTCATCTACTACAATCGACCACAGTATGGGCGATAGTACCCCTCCTTGTGGACAACCCTTAGCCACCGAAACCTTTAGTGTTTCCTGTGCCATCGTAGATTTTATAAGCCTGTTTTTCAACGTAGAATCAATCCATCTACAGGTTCTAGAGTCTACCCCTTTTCGCAGGGAAGCTTGCGTTATACAGTCGAAACTGGAATTTTCGAAAGCTCCTTCAATGTCCAGAAAACTGCATATTGCCAGCGCCTTGTTTTTGAGTGAATCCTCAATTTTAGAAACAAGGTTCTGTAACGCAAGTGTAGTTGATCTACCCGGCAGATAGGCATATTGATGTTTATGTAATGGATTGCTTTTCAGCACATTATCTCTTATATGCCTATTAAGAATTTTTGTGAGGCTGATTGGACGAAATGACTTGGGTTGGGTATGTGATGTTTTTCCAGCCTTCGGTATATACGTCACCTTCACTATTCTCCGTGCATTAGGTATGTAACCCCATGCATGGCTGGCTCTAAAAAATTTTAGAATTAGGGGTATTACAGTTTCAATTCAATTCAATTGGAGTAAGCCAGGGAAAATGCCGTCTTCTCCGGGGAAATTAATGAGTTTATTGCCCATCTAACCTTATTTGCTGTAAATATCCTGGAAGCATTCTTCCAGTCTACCATATTTGGTTTGGTAGTAGTTGATTCAAGTTGAGAGTTAGCGTCACCTTGTTCAACTATTATAGTCTGGAAAGTGGGTTTTAGCTAAGAGTTCTAGCGTTTCTTTACAGAAAAGCTTTCTTGTCCCGGCCCGCATAACAGCAAGTTTGCTGTTCCACCAAGGGACCTTGCGATTGCTTTTGCGAGCTTTCTCAGGACAGGAATAATGGTAGGCATCTATTATTATCTCCCGAAGTTTGTCAGAAGCTAATTCTATACTTATGATATCTTTGACATTTTGGTTTGAAATCATCCAAGCACTCCTTGAGATGCTGATTATAATCAGCCCAATTAGTTGAACTTGGTTGCCTAACATAAATGTCTCAGATGCTACTTTACAAGATTCAATATTGAACCTGATTTGTCTATGATCGTACATAGATGTCTCCTGAGAGACGTGCCATCCATAGATTTTGGTATTGATAAAAGGAGTACCCAGATTTAAATCTAGGACTTCCTGCCTAATTTTATTTATAAATGATGATCTCTAGGCTATTACTATTAATAAATTCGAGAAGATGCCCACCCCTATCATTAATGTTTGAGCTTCCGCATATAGTATGGTGTGCATTTGCATCACAACCAAGTAGAAGCTGTTTGCTGTTCAGCTTACAGAAGTTCGCGAGGTCCTTCAGATCGCCAGAGACAGGGTTTGATGTGTCACCAGGAAGATAGGCTGAGCATAAGATTATCTCTATACTACCCCCCTGGGATGATATATTCACCAGTGCTGCTACCAGATCTTTCGTACAGTACCTTGAAATGGGAAGATATTTAATGCCCTTTTTAAACATAATGCATGCTCTGGGCTTGCCAAGGCCAACAGAATTATATAATAACTCACCTGTAGTTAGTCCTCTTATCTGGTAATTTTGTAAGTTTAAAAAGGGATTGAAGCTGGTGGTTAAGGTAAAAGGCGGTTACATACCATTCGAATAATTGTAAAATTAACTACATATGCATTGTAAATTATCATTTCCATGAATTTTAATAAATCCGATTAATAAACAAAAAAATTAAAGGGTTTTTCAATTCGGACACTTCAATTGCCGGACCCGGTATATACATATGCATACTCATCCTTTGATTTGCACGCGTAAATCGGAAAAGTGTAAAACGAGGACAGTGTGTGGTATATAGTTTTTACCTTGACTTAACGAAAATATTTCGTATTCGAACCCTAGATTAAATATTGAACTGGACGGTCATTTAATATATTTGATTTTCTGTTATAATACAATAATTTTTATGACAAATAACAAATTATACTTTAATAACAGCTTTACCAATATTATCACCATCAAATAGTCCTATAAAAGCTTTGGGCATATTCTCAAAACCTTCAGTTATTGTTTCTTTAGATTTAACTTTGCCTTCCTCAATCCATTTACCAATTGCAGCTATACCTTCTGGAAAACGATTTAACCAACGAAGAACTTGAAATCCTTCCATTTTTAATTCTTTAAAAATCACATCCGGTTGAATAATTGTTGCTATACCAAATGAGTAATTCCGATGTTAATGCTCTTATAAACAAATCAAATTATAAAATTGCCGAACAACAAACCTTTAGGGAAATCTGTAACATTATATGCACAAATTGACCCACAAACTGAAATTCGTCCATAACAATTCATATGATTAATTATAGTTGAACTAATTTCACCACCGACCTATAATAAGAAAGATTGTCAAAATTCAAAAAAAAAGAAGAAGAATTTTACATTATCAAAATAACAATCGACACCGTTCGGAGCTGCTTTCTTTAAACTTTCAGCAATATCAACTTTTTTATAATTGAATGCATGATCAAATCCAAGCTCGTTCTTTAACCAATCGCATTTCTGATCTGATCCTGTATATCCAATTACTTTGCAACCTTTAATTTTGGCAATTTGTCCGACCAGACTACCAATACATCCGGCTGCTGTTGTAACTACTACGGTTTCACCTTCTTTTGGTTTACAAATTTCAAGTAATCCAAAATATGATGTATTTCTTAATTTAATAACAAGAACAAAATTAATATTAATAATACTCCAAGAATTATCTCAAGTTCCAAAAATTTACCCAGAAATTCCTAAATAACCGAGACATAACGATCGTGAAAGATTACCAATCGGTGGTATCAAATAAACAGTATTTACATCTATTTTATCAGGTATATTTTTAGGATCACATATTGTATGTGTCCGCCATCCAAAATAACCAACAACATAAGATCCAGCCGGATATTTATCATTTTTGGTTGCAATTATTCTAATAAAATCAAATTAATATTCCATAAAATGTATTTATTACCTAATTATAGATTTCTCTCTCACTTGGCTAATTGTGCACCGATCATTGTTGTACCGACAGGCCGGTCTCTCATGTACAGTCGCATATATGGATCTACACTGAGATATTCTGCTTCGCAAAGGAATTCTAAGATTTATAATTTATTTAATTATTAATTAATATATTGTTTCTCAAAAATAGTAAAAAAAAACTCACCTCCATCTTGAATTTCTGGTAAATCTTCAGTTTCAAGACGGAAATTTTCCAATTTCGGAAGACCCTCATAGACAGTGGCATAGACAAATTTCTTCGCTTTAACCATTTTTAATAAAGCTTTTTTTTAATCAAACTACTAGAATAAGAACTGATTAGAAAATGAATTCAAATTTAGACTCAAGTTTAGACTTATACAAATATTGATAAAAAAATAATCAACCATAAAGTTGGAATTAGAGATAAATACGACAATTTTATTATGATAACAAGTTTATATAAAGGTGCATCCACTCCAACAAAATTTGGGCTTTCAGTGATGGAGGGAGGGCAAATTTTTACTTTCGTAGACCTTTATAAGGTATAAGTAAGTATTGTATTCATGGAAAAATTTAACATGTTTTGGGGTCCTCGGCATACGATACGAATTGACTATTTTCCTCAGGATGTCTCTGTGTGTGTGTGTGTCTGTGGTCATTTTTTTTTTTTGTAAACACGATAACTCGAGAACGGCTTAATCAATTTTATTCAAATTTGATGGAAACATAGGCGTTATTCTGTTTAACTTTCTACAGAAAAACTTACAGGAAAATATTCAGGTTTTAGTTTGAACTTCTTTCTTTGTACGAGCATGATTAATTGCAAATTTTTCAACAAAAAACATTCAAGTTTCTATAAATGGTTATTTTGCAGCGAATATTTTAATAGTACAAATGTCATCCCATTACAACGATATATGTTCTATATTTTGCCAGGGGTATTCCATCTCCTGAGACATCTGCATCACATGAGGTGCTCGAAGAGCACATTGTATGTAACATTACTTTCGAAGATACTATAGTGTTAGTAGAAGCATTAATATTAGTAATAATCCTGAAATTGGTACTAACACTGTTAGTGTTAGTGATTCAAGTACAGGTAGTAATATGTTAGAAAACGACAATTTCCTTGTAACATTAGATCCCACTTCGTATTGGTAGACAATGTCGTTTCATACGTACTAATGTAATGCAATAATAGTGTAACAAATACCCTGGAACGGATATTGGATTTATTTTATTTATTTCAAGAAGAAAAAATTAAATGCAATGAACATACTATTGATAAGTTCCGTTAAACCATAATTGGTACGACTGTGAGACAACCTAAAAAATGTATGATTGCGAAATAAGTTCTTCCGGACAACATGACAGTCTAAAGCACTTAGGAGTTCGGGCGAGTCAATACCTCCATTGACTAACTTAAAAGCGTAAAGTGTGCTCGCATTATCACTTTTTTCTCTAGGGTGTCCATAGAGAGGAGTTTTAGGCGATCCTTATAAGGTGGTAGTGTCATAGGATCATCCCAGGGCAGATGATTTAAAGCGAAATGAGAGAATCTTTTCTGTACTTGCTCAATTCCATCAATTCATGATTTCTGTATTGAGGTTTCCATACTGGCGAAGCGTATTCCAGAATTGAGCGAACAAATGCATGTACCATGGAGGTTTATTCATGAAATTTGAATTCTTTGGACATATATAGTATAAGGAGCCAACATTCGGTTTTGCAAAACATAGTTTTACTTAATATCCTGAATCTTCTGATAATTTCTTCAAAACAAAGCTTTTAATTTGATATATTATTTAATGCCTTTTGTCCTTCATTCGGTGCTTATAAAATCAATCCTGACAATTATTAAAAAACAGAGATTTTAACTTGATATTCTTTTTCTATCATTTTTGTCCTTTTTAATAATTCTCTTTATTCGGTCCATACCAAGTTAACCTTAATAAAATTTTGGAAATTACTTCAAAACCAAGTTTTTAACATGATGTCTTGTTTTCTCCTTTTCGAACTTTTCAATACTCCTGGGTAATGGGTCCACATCACTTAAATCCTGATGCAAGATTTCATAAATATTGCTTGATAAAACCATTTCCTTCTGCAGGACCCGTATCTTTAGTTAGATCCTGGCGAGAAACAACATACATCTTAGCTTACGTACAGCCATTAAATTTTTTTCGGCAGCTACACGAAATTGTAATCGGATTCAATTGTTCTCTAATTGAAAAAGTGTACTGCACCAATTTCATGGAAACTGGTTCATAAATAACGTTATAATACCCTGTAATTTAAAAACACAAAACTTAATTTTTATTCGGCAACTACCCGAAATTTTAGTCGGATCGAACCCAACTTCTATAGAAAAAACTGCATCTAGCAATTTTCGTTCAAAACGCTTCAAAAATACGGATGCAATTTTGCCTACCACAGACGGATAGACAGGCAAACATTGGATAAAAAGATTGCAAACGATTTACAAGTTTAGTTTGAGTCATCTCTTTAATCCAATGAAACGTATATAGAATACGTTTTTTAGGAATCGCAAAATGTGAAGATAGAAAATTGTATTCCCGTATTTTTTTTATTAAATTGCTTAATTCAAGCGTTATAATTATATAAGAGCTCCTTTAAATTGATTTTGCTAAGACAGAAATCGAAACTACGAGCATTTATATTAACTGCACGTAACATTCGAGAAACTGATTCGTTTTTCCCGTAATCCGTTCTGTGGTACAAAATGTTAAATAAGTCAACTGACCTCAAGGAACGTATATTAATATTTAGCGGCATCTAACAGTAATGAAGCATCAATAGCGGTATTGAAAATTTGATGGACAAAAACAATATCAGCTACCTGACGATGCTTTTCCAAGGATTGTAGGTCAATAAATTTTAAACTATCACAGTACGAGGGTAGTAGGAAAGTCATTCCAAGGAATCTCTTAATGCAAAACGTATGAATCTACGTTGAACAGACTCCAATCTGTTAATTTGACTTTTATGGTAGGGAGACCATACTTGAATGGCGCATTCCAATAGTCTAACCAAAGTAATGAAGAATGTTAATGGGAATCAAGCAATTCGCAAGAATAGAAATAATTTCAGGTTTAAAAGTATTCACTTTATTGACGAAACAAGTTTTATAATACTCGTAAGAAATATTTTCTTTTCCTTGCCACATCTTTGTTGTTCTCATTTAATTTGATGTTCTTCGACGAAAGCGCTCTGAGGAATTTGATTAGTTTTTGATAATTCAACAAAAACTTCAAGTGCTTTTCTGAAATTCCAATTTCCATCTGTAAAACATCTATGAGAAAAGATTAGGATCAACAAATTGTAATAATATATTATATTGTTTTTTTGTAACAAACCTTGTACACCAAATTGATTTCAAACCAGTCATTTGTTGAAACATAATTGTAAATGATTCCTTTTCTTCTGCCGAATTAGCGACATGATTTATGGTATCAATAGGTTTCGAATATTTAAATGAATTTTTTGTTTGTAAAATAGTTGGAAAACTAATATGAAGTTGTTCGTTAACAATTTTATATTCGGTTGTATTTTTGAATAAACCCTAAAAATCCGAAGATAATTATTAAAAACTTTAATATACTGGATGATTTTTTAGGCGTTTGGTTTTTCAGTGTTGCCTTATTGACATTTCCCCCGTGATTCGTGACATGTGTCAAAGTCAAACATACTCAGTTAGCATTTCCATTTCACCATGGAAAGACTTACACCCACATATTGTGGAGTTGTGAGCTTAATGATGATTCGCTGTTTTATCGCAGAATTTTGGCTAAATGGATGCGTCAATAGCCAAAAATGCCGTATTTGGGCTAATGAAAAAGCTGAAGAGCATCAAGAGCTACCGTTACATCCAGAGAAATGCACAGTTTGTTGTGGTTTATCGGCTGATGCAATCATCGGTCTATATTTGTTCAAAAATCAGAACGGCCATCAATGGCGCCCGTTATCGTGCCATGATAACGGACTATTTGCTGCTTTAAATTGAAGCCCGTGATCTCCAGGATATTTGGTACTAACAAGACGGCGCTACTTGCCACACAGCCCATGAAACCATAGCTTTATTGCGAGAACAATTCGTTGAACAGTTAATTTCGCGCTTCGTACCGGTGAATTGGCCGCCTAGATCGTGTGTTATCACACCTCTACACTTTTTCCTTTGGAGCTAAGTAAAGTCCAAAGTCTACATAGATAAGCCGGGTACGATTGATGGAATTGAAAGCCAAGCCAACATTACTCGCGTTATTCGCCAAATACCACTCGAAGTTCTCGAAAAAGTGCTTCAAAATTGGACTTCTCGAATGGACCACTTAAAACGTAGTCGTGGTCAACATTTACATGAAATAATCTTTAAAAAGTAAATGACAAGAATTGATTTATCGATTTAAATAAAAATTTCATATACTTTTTACATTTTTGTTTTTTTTTTTTTTTTAAATTAAAAACCAAACACCTAAAAAATCACCCAGTATAATAAATATAGAAATACTAGATGTGTCAAAAGGTTTTCGACATAAGCATTTCAGTATAATCTGTTGGGAACTTTGTTCTCTCCCTTCCGGATAATACCAACTCTCTAATTCCTCAAAATAGCCATTTATAACATCGGTAAGTTCCAAATTCGATACAAATCTCCTAATCCCGAGCAATTTCTTCAAGTTTGGAAATAGGTAATAGTTACACAGAGATAGTTATATTAACTAATTCATAACGTAATTCATGTAATTGCGTTTATAATCGATTGCAATCAAACGTTGTATAACAACGAATTTTTTCGAAGTTTATAGCCACAGAAGTTTCCAGTATAATTTCGAAATTCCCCGAAGATATATTCACATGATTGTCTTTTTCGCACTGCGCATCGCGATTCACAATAAATAATTGCACTTCTGACACCAATGATGATGTGTGTTTTGTGGTCTGTATTTTTCCAGAAATATTATGCAATACGCTTGCACGTTTAAATTTATTAAATCAATATCTAATAATTGTCATATCTAAGGTTTGTAGTGTCCCAATAGACAGCGTATAACTTTTGTTTGACTTCCTCATATGTTTTGGACGTGAGAACGTCCAAAAACAAGAATCTAATCATTTATACTGAATTTTCTCTATATTTGATAAGAAGCAAAAGTTGTTCATTTTGTCATAACTGTCAAAACTAAACTAATTGACGACGTGGAACTTTATATATATTCTCATATTTAAAAAAATTTCGATCTGTTATGAGATCAAAAACTTTTTGATACACCTAGTATTTAAAGGCATGCTCACAAGTCCAAAATGAACAGGATGAAGTATAAATGTCCTAGAAAATGAAAGCAACAAATTTTTTTCCAATAAATTTGATCCACTTTCCTGAAATATTCCTCCAATTGTAATACAAATTAATGGACGCTAAAATATTTACAAAAAAAAAAAAAATACACATTTTGATTAAATTTATATTATTACTCACGAGGAAAGATCTCCAAATGTAACATGACTTAGTAACTACTTCAGAATTGATTGTCCTAATAAGAGAATTTGAACTTTACAGTCCCTACTTTTGCTCAATAAAAAATTAGGCCTGTTTTATTTGCCATACCCTACACCGGAGCAGGGTAAGTGGCAAATAAAACGAGCAGGAGTAAAAGAAAGCTTCAATTCCAATGTTTGTAGCGCTGCTTAGCAACCGTATTGTAATAAAATGGCACATTTTTAGCTAATACACTTTTTATGGCAGAAAACTGAACTAATTTCGGTGTGAGAGCTGCACCTGAACTGAAAGTAGTGTAGGATTTGCACTTTTGTTGTTTTTGTTTTCAATGTAAAAATTTGCTCTACCCCAGAGCAAGTGCCAAATAAAACAGACCTATTATATCTTAAATGTACTTGCAATATTTAATATTTAAAAAATCACTAGATGCATCTTATTAACCCTGTGCACTCTGTGGACGCCGCTACTTTGGCTACACTGACTATCACAGTACGCCAAATCTGTAGACACTGCTATTTCCCCATTGATTATTAAAAGAAGCGTTTGCGAATTAGAATCCGAACAATTTTCAAATTTTCATTTTTCAAAATGCAAATAAAATACGTTTTGCTGTAAAAACAGGTTCGCTTTTTTTAAAACCCATTCATTTGTTTCTACAAAAACGTTGTATTAATAGGAAATGAAGTGAAACACTTAGATCTGATCATTGATGATAAACTAAATTGGACACACATATCTAAGCTATGCTCAAAGGTTACACTATTATTATGAGCGATTAAAGGCCAATCTCCACACAGTCGACTTCCTATTTCTGATGCAAGTATGGGATACACTATACAAAGATTGTTAAACAAAAACAATTATCCTACAAATTTTATCGGCTTCTGCATTTCTCATTTCCCCAACTAAGTTTTCGATCTGCAGATGATTCCCCTCAAAAACAGATGAACATGTTTATCTGATTTATATGGCACTTCATCTGCGTGTGCATACTCTCACAGTAATCACACACGATATTGTCACACACTACCAATTTTTCTAAATTGTGTGGGGAGACTCGGATATTTTTATTCGATCAATCCTAGCGAAAATTGCAAAAGTCCATCTCTTTCTAGTTTTCTGATTTTTCCGGTCAGAATGGCTGTGTGGAGATTGGCCTTAAGAGAACAGAACTCTTTCTATCGAATAAAATTGCATATATAGTAAGATATAACATTTCAATATGGTCGAGCTGTTTCATAACCAACAAAAGGATAATCTTCAACATGGATCAGAGCAACAGTTGTCTTATATGAACTTTCTAATCAAATAAACCAAGATTTACTGATTCTGCTGGGCAAAGCTAAATGTATATAAAAAAAATCTATTTTAGACTAAAATCAAGAACAGAAAACTCACATCAATATAACGCGAGAAATAAAGGAGCCTTACTTGTCGCTCGTTCGCGTACAACTAAAAATTTTAAGTCTCTGATAATACCGAACACAGTCAGGATATTTTCAAAAATACTTCTTCTTATATCAGATACGCTCTTATACATTATTACCAAAATTTCATTTTCCGAGAAGTAAATTTACATCGTTAAGCTATCTTTTTCTCAGCAAAATCCAGGATTATGGATTTCTTTTCATTCATTTCATATGAAATGTGCCCATGAAATATTACTCTAAATTTTAGCATTTGTTAGATCCTTTATTAGGACAATCTACAATAATTTTGAAGTAAATTCATTTCAAAAGCCATATTATATCTGGAGACCTTTCCTTATATAACGTACAGTAAAAATAGTATTATCAACTGTAAAACTAAACATATCATGTTCAGTTTGGGCAAAATATTTAAAAAGTGAACCAATTTGTTCTTTTCCCATGTATATACTAGCAAATGCACGATCATAATTGCTAAAACTTTTTATATTTCTTGATTTACTAATGTATTTATGAATACGTTCGGCATTATAAGATTTAATTTTATTTTTATCAATACTACAGCTTAAAGATAAAATCGCTTCCGAATGATACATATCTAAAAAAAAAAAAACAATTATAGATTTGTATTAACTTCCATTGAGTGTGTGGTGCCAGCATGTAACTTGTTTCACAGTTTTGAAAACCGGCCTATAGCAAAGAAAAAATAAAAAGAGTATGGTCACAAAATTGGTTAAACAGGCGTTCCACTCATGGGTACAGCAGCCTACTCCGTGAACTTAGTGTGGAGCCAGATGATTACCGAAACTTTTTGAGAATGGATGAGGAATTATTACATCAGTTACTGACAGTTGTTTCGCCACTGATAGAAAAAAAAAACCCTGTGATGAGGCCAGCTATTGAACCTGATGAAAGGTTCGTCATTACACTCCTTTTTTTGCAACACGAAACAGTTTCGTAGCATTTAAAAAATGTTTCAAGTGACACATAATTATTAATTCATCTGGTCCCGTCAACGGTTCAACAGAGAATAGTCTACTATTGCGCAATACACTCCTCACACGTATTGAAAAAGCTACATTATATTGAGGTATCTTCAATAAATATTAAATTCTTTAAATATTCCGCAACATATTGCCAAAAAACCCTAAATATCGCCCTCACATCATCAACAGTATTGCTCAATGCCGAATATTGCTCGATAATATTGAACATGTGAGATTCGCTTTAGTTTTCTTCAGTGTTTTAGGAACGAAAAATATAGTATTTTTGATGCACCCCCGATCACCAAAAAACAGATTTTGCGTACACGTAGTATCCGCGGATCTCTCGAAGTTTATAATGTACAAACACATTTTTCGTTCGTTAAAAAAAAGCAAAACTGAACGAAAAAATGCAGAAACTTAAAAATTTTCGAATTTTTCAGGGCAAAATTTTCATGTAAGAAATGAAAACACAGTTTAGCATTTAATAAGACTGAAAAACTAACTTATATGTTGCTATATTTTTGAAAATTCGAAACATAAAATGTGAAATGCGTTACGTACTGGCGGCACCTCAGAAAATTTGTATTTTCTTACCAACTAATTGTACTCTTTGTGCTGAATCATACATAGAGAAATAATTTGTTATAAATTGTTCAACAAAATCATAAGCTTCTAATGAACATAAATAGTTTTTTTGAATTGCCATAGATCCTCCATTTGAGAAAGGTATTCCATCCTAAAAAGATCTCAATTTATATGCATACAATCTAAAATTACACTAGTTTAAAAGGTTTCGACGCTGAAATCGAATCTGCGATCGAACATTTACTATTAGGTTTGGTTTTTGAGAAACAATCTATATATAAATCATCACTTTAGTTTCTTCGGCAAGAAAATTCCATTGTTCTATACGTCATGCCAAAAAGTCAGAATCTTATTTTGATAGATGCAAATCTTGATCTAAATTTACTTTTAAAAGAGAGACTACTTTGAATCAAGAGTTACAGCTCACATCATCATTAGGAACAATCGGTAATTGCTCATGATATGAACTTTCAATTAGCTTTTTAGCTTATTAAACATCAAGATATCGTAAAGAATGTTTGTTTTTTATATTCATTCCATCGTCTTTGGTTAGACAAAAATAACAATCATCGCGAGTCGTAAGTTCTGGCATATTATCTGTCAGTAGTAAAAATTATTTGTTGGTGAAAAGACACGTTCTTTTTTGTAGAATGGGCCTTTCGATTTCATCTTAACACAATTTTTAGTAAGGCTTCATCAACGTTGAGTTTCATAAAACGATGGTGTAAAGAATTTTCTAATTCATATATTATTAAATCTTTCACAACATTACCCTCGTTAGGCTGTCGCTAGAATATTGTAGCCAAGTAGTCAACTTCCAGGCATTGCAGAAATTCTGTGACGTAGCTGACTCATTTTTCATTCATCAAATCTTTGTTAGTACCATTGAGTCTTCAAATCTCGTTGGACTCGTAAAATTAAAAGTTAACAATATTCACGATAGACAGTCATCTCTGGAAGATTTTAACCAATTGAAAGAATACACTTTAACTTTTCGCTGAGCAAATAGATGCTGAAAAGTGTCCTATTTACGGAATCTGCTGTGCCAATCGAGCATGTAACTAGGCTGGTGTTCTATCATTTCTTGATCATAGGTAATATTGCAATGAAACTAACAAAATAGTTTATTTATATGTACTATATCGTTTTGTGTCATGGATTGGATGGTGGGGAATAGGATATCCATCCTGCCAGAGAATTCCTGGTCTGGTAGGGATCACAATGAGTCCATAAGATTAAGTTTAAGGACGTTCTTGTACTGCGACTACTATGCATTCGGGTCTCTTCGCCCCCTCGCAGAATCTGCAGGTGCTATCTAGTTCGAGTCTTAGTTTTTTATGGTGTGCTTTGAGTCTGCAGGGTGTCAGAGTCCATAAAGTGCCTAGTACCCCTAGTCTTCTTAACCTAACCTAACCTACTTTCGACTCATTGTTTATTCGATGTGATTGCAATACTTGTAATAATCATATTTGAAATGTTAAAAACAAAACAAAAACTTAACCTGATAGAATATTTTCGGTGACAGTTTTGAGTTCAGCGCAGAGCCAAAATGTTGTAAACTAGTGTTATTAAATAATTTTAAAATAAAAAAAAAAACTTACAAGTTTTATTAAATCTGGAAATAGGGTTTTAACATCCTTAATATACTCACTAGCTAGTGCATAATTTTTACATAACGGATTACCATCTAAACATAATTCTTTAATAGCAATTTTCGGTATCATATCTAAATCTGATATGTTTTCAATTAGATTATGACTTAAATCTAAAACTTTTAAATTTTTCATCCATGTAAGTGAATGTAATCCTTTTCCAGATATAATTTCATTATGTCCAAGTCGTAGCTCAACAACATGTGTCCCACATATACGTGCACTTTGCGCTATAATCGCGGACAATGTACGTGGATTACAAAGATATAATTCCATATTTTTTAAACATTTTGAGGAACTTAGATTTTCTAAATTTAAAAAACGATCCATTAAATTAAAACGTTCTTTAGTTGCTTGAGCTATTAAATCAGTCGGTTCAATTTGACCAGTTTTAAAATTTGCAACATTCATTTTGAAGATAACTGGAAGTTTTTCTTGTGGCATTTGAATTGCCATTCCATTTGAATATATTATTTCTAAGTGTTCAAAAGATTGTCGCACAAAAAATATATCTTCTTGACTGCCAATCTAAAAAAAGGAACAGAAGAAAACCAATTATATATTGGGTACTTGAATTAATTTGAAGTGTTGGTTTTTTGATAAAAAAAAGTATTGTCTTTCATTAGCTACAACTTTTTCCTCTTTCGAGGAACAACTAAATTCCGTGATAAGAAAAAAATTCTTCTTGTTTTAAAGCAATCTATTTATCCAGGCCGGATTGATCATATGCGGATCGGTTTTAACCATGGACCACTGATGAACTGATGAAGATTCATTCTAAAAACGTTGTAACTACTTTTTTCCTATGTTGTGTTTAATAGAATAATATAATCTTTAATCAGGCTAACAAGAAAGAAAGCTTCAAAGAAAGTGAAATCCTTTATGTAGACTTGTTATTTCTCGACTTGAAGAAAAAAGGCTTATGGATTGAAACAATCAATATTTAACAAATTGGCTTCAAAATTGCAGAAATCTAACTGAACAATTGAACAGCTGAGTCGATATAATCTGAGATTTTTCGCCTCGCCGATAACTGAAAGAGAATGAAACTTTCAACGTGTGAAACCTGTGGAGTTCAAAAAATAAAAGTCACGGAGAGACTTCAACTAGTGAAGATCAAGTCAATCCACACAGTGCTGCTGAAAATGAAAATCGGAGCCTGTCTTGCAGAATAAAACTTGTAATTGCAATCTGATAATTAAATATTTTGAGTAGGTACAACTTACTGACAGGAGCCTTTACTGTCTGGCTTCAGTCTGGCCTAAAAAAACAGAGTGACAATATGAGCTGGTTTATAACTCTGGAATATATTGTCCTATATATTTTAGACATATGACATACATTATAACAGCCACAATTTCATTTCCTCATACATACGAAGGGGCCAATTTTTTGACCATATTCATCACAAGATTCCACAAGCAATTAAATAACTTTCAGTCGAACTTTTCTTTAGATTAAAGCAAAAAGGAACGCTTCTCACAAATGCTATTTTGTTGGCACAAAATTCGACACTTTCAATTCAATCAAAAATACTGCGTTGTTTATACTTCATGAAAAATAAAATAAATATCATATCCTAAATATTAAAGCTTAGTACACTAATATGGATTAGCTTTCATGATGAATAATGTGGAAATAACAAAGATATTAATAAAGAGAAGATGTGGAAAGTTCAAAAAAGCTTTTATTTAACATAAGTATCTTATAGTAGGCCTTATGGCAAAAGTTTTAAGCCCATCGCACACTTGAGCTAAGCTATGCGGGCAAGCCTCCCTGTAGTTACATAGCTTAGCTTGGCTCGCTCACACCGTTACACACTTGAACTAATCTGCGAACACAGTATCGATGAATTATTACTAGACCTAGATTTCGAATGAGGTTTGTCTGAAGAGGAATTTGAATAAGACATTTCATTTATTGAGTTTTGTTGAAAGGAAAGAAAAAAGAAGCGTTTGGTGTTCATCATTTGTGATGAAACGTAAATATGAAATATGGCGAATTTCATACTCTTTTGCCCGATTTAACCAATCCCGAATTCTTTAAATACTTGCGGTTAAGAAGGGAGCAATTTGAGGAAGTTTATGACTTAATAATAAAAAAAAAAGATACAGAAAGTCGAAACACATTTTTCCGGCCTACACTTTTGCAAGCATGTCGAAAGTACTTATATCTTAGTGTTAGCTCGTTCCCCTAGTTGAGACCTTAACGACGTGACCCAGCTTAGTTCATGTCGCTCATGACCAGGCGACGCAGTTTCATAGTTTCGCATTTTCGGCCAGTAACTTAGCTCATGTAGTTTAGCTCGCTTAGCTCAAGTGTGTCGGGCGGGCCTTAAGCTTCTAAGAGTTCCTTCCATAAGATCTAATGTAGTTTGCTCATGTTAAAAGAAAGCTTTTTAGAATTTTACATAACTTTAAAAATAATATGAATAACGTCATCTATTAGACAACACTCAAGATTAATTCAAGTATCCAATAAATAGCTTTAGTTAATTTTAACTTACTGTATAATAACACGGATACAAACTACTAATTTGAGTTGCAAGATTTGAAAATAATGCTTTCAATATTTCCGATTTAGTATATTTTCCTTGGTGGTTAATCTAGAAATTAAATATTATATATTTAAAATATCTTAATAACATAAATATTTCTTTCTAAATACAATAACTTGATGCCACTTTTCAGAACTTTTATATTTCTTAAAATATAAATTATCTCTAGGATTTTGTGAACTAATAATCTCTCCGGCAAATGTCATTTCAATGGTATCAGCCATTTGTGTTTCAGTAGTTTTTTTCGTATGGATTCCATCCTAAAAAAAAAAAAACAACAAATTTAATTATTATATAAAAAGAATATACTACGTATACATAGACAGTTCAAACTAGATCGAGTCCAAATTGAGTTGACTAGACTCGACTGCGTTTTAGTGGACTGGTTGAGTTCAAATAATCCCACAAATACGGAATATGGAAAATCTTGTTGACAGTTATTGGATATTTAAAAGGTTTAATGCCATTTTTTTCACCTTCGTAGATTTTCAAAAAGTAACGTTTACGGTTCATAGTGTCCGTTAAAGGCGAATGATAACTGAATTTTTGTGTCCCGAATTAGACGATTTAGATTTTAGAAGACATATAGTTTCAACAGGACATAGGAGATACATGTCATATAGTTCGTTCGGCTCTATTGCCGTTTAATTTCAAGATTTAACGACTTGAATTGACGATCAAGATCATGCGATTTGACGTTGATATCGGGAGCAAAACGAGATTAATGCGGGCAGGAGCAAGGTGATGTAAAAAGCGTAGCCGGGCTGCCGAAGCGGTACAAGAGCTGAGCTAGTTTTGAAACGAAACCGCAGTGGGTTATTCAATCGCATTACCGGGAAAGTTCCATAGCAGTTAGGCCGGAATAGAGTAAACTGTCAATTCACTGCTATGGTGTGTTTTACTCCTCTTTTTTTTATTAAAAAGATGCGAAAAGTATAGTATTTCATTTTCATAGAGCAGAACAGGTTTCACTTAAAAAGAAAATAACGTATTATAAAAAATCACAGACTATGAAAAAGTACAGATAAAAATCGCTGTTTTTTCAAAGAACAATCACATTTTTTTTTTTTTAACATTGCTTAATGCAAGCAACAGTCATTGTATAGGAGGTCTTTCAAATGTCTTTTGCTCAAACCAAAATCAAACACCTTAGCGTTATCATTAGCTGACCTCAGCATTCGGGAAACCGGTTCGTTTCTACCGTAATCAGTTTTATGGTAACTAATTTTGAATATTTCCACGGATCTTAAGGACCGTGTATTAATGTTAAAATGCATTTTGTCCAGCATAATCAATAGCACCATTAATGGTTTGGCTAACGAAAACCACATCCGCTACTAGGCGTCGCCTTTCTAAGGACTTTAAACCTATCTATTTTAATCTATCAAGGTATGGTGGTAGTCGAAAGGGGTCATTCCACGGAAGGTTACGTAATGCAAATCGTACAAACCTACGTTGAACAGACTCCAATCGGTTTATTTGGGCTTTTTGGTAGGGAGACCATACCTGACTGGCATATTCAACTATTGGTCTTACCAGGGTGATAAAAAGGGCCTTAGTGATAAGAGGGTCCGATAATTCCTTGGACCAATGTTTAATGAAGCCTAGTGTAGAGTTGGCTCTGTGGACCAATGAATCAATATGTAATTTGAAATCAAGTTGATTATCGCAAATTACACCCAAATTAGTAATATTATTCACTCTTCGGAGGAGCACGTTATTTATGCAGTATGTGGAAATGGAATTATCACGTTTCCTCGAAATGGTGATAGTCTCACATTTATCACAGTTTAGTATAAAATTATTCTTGCGACACCATGTCGCAAAATTATTTAAATACTCCTGGAGATACAGAGAGTCGTTGGAATTGGATACTTCTTTACAAATAGTCATGTCATCGGCGACGTTAGAAATTTTCGAGTATTTAATTACAGAGGCAACATCGTTAATAGATAAGACAAATAATATTGGTCCCAAATGACTACCTTGCTCTTTAAAAAGGCACAGTTTTATTAATCTGTAGTCTATAGTCACATTATTGAATTGATTTTTTGACTCTATATATATATACGTAGTAATAATTTTTATTGTCAAACAAACAATTTTTAATATATTCGGAAGCATTTTCTTCAATTCTTCTATATAGTCCAATTTTTGTGTAAATGGATTACCAATAACATGTAACTCATTTATATCCAGACATTTAAAATTTTTAAACTGGTTAATTTGATTAATCTACAAAAAAAAAATGTAATATTTTATTAAGATTCATTTCCATTTTTGGAGAAAATAATCTCACATTATTATGTCTTATATCGAAAATCTTAAAGGTCGCTTTATTAAATAGTACAAATGATCCTAGTGAATTTATATTATTATTACTCAATTTAATTCCTTGGATGTTATTTAGAATATCGTGATTTTGTGCTATAACTTTACATAAAGCTAATAGAGCTGTTTTATTATTCAAATTAATGATGATTTCTTCGAGTTCTAGAAAGATTTATAAAATACCAATTAACAATTTGTTTTAAGAAAATTTTTTTACGAACAGTACAAAGATAAAAATGTTAATGATGAAAACACAACAAACACAACGGCAACAACTTCAATTCTAAAAGATATATTTTCTTCCGTGATATTTGTTAGAGAATTTTCAATTGCACAATAAGAAACAAAATATGTTTCATCTTTATTAGGTAACTAGATTTACAAAGGTTCGAATTGTATACAAAAACAAAGTGTTTAAATAATGATTGTATAGTGTGATTCAAAACTTACTTTTTTTTTCAATAGGGTTTTTTTGACAGACCACGCGTGACTAGTGTCATTCTGATTTGTCATTTTTGTTCAGTATTGTATGGCAATTCATCATGTCGATTTCGTTTACGTCGTTTGTTTGCTGAATGGGCGCTTGAACGCACCGAAGAAAATCCGGAATTTTCAAGCCAAATTTTGTTCAGTGATGAGGCTCATTTCTGGCTTAATAGCTACGTTAATAAGCAAAATTGCCGTATTTGGGATGATGAGCATCCACAAGAGTTTCAAGAGCTACCATTACATCCATTGAAAACAACAGTTTGGTGTGGTTTATGGGCCGAGGGCATCATCGCTCCGTATTTCTTCAAAAATGCGGCCGGCGGCCACGTTACCGTCAATGATGAGCGGACTTTTTGGTACCTGAAATTGAAGCCCGTGGTCTCGACAATATTTGGTTTCAACATGCTATGTAAAGTCAAAAGTCTTGGCCGATAAACCAGTGACAATTGAAGCATTGGAAGCGAACATTACACGTGTCATTCATGAGATTCCGGTCGAAATGCTTGAGAGAGTGATCGAAAATTGAACCGCCAGACTGGCCGAGCTGAAACGTAGTGCCGGCCAACATTTGAAGGAAATTATTTTCAAACATTAATTGCCATACTATGTGCTTAAAGTTGATAATAAAGATTTGATATTTGCATTCAATTCTAAGAGTTTTATTTTTATTTTTAAAAAAAAGTAAAGAATGAATCACCCTATATAAAAGATATGCATTGAGCTGAGTTCACACTCACCGATTATTTCCAACAATATTTTCTATTAATATCCAAGCAACAATAAAAAAAAATGAAAAATCAAGTTTGGTTGAGCCCCAAAATGATGGAATTAAATGAAAGTAGCTAGGATTTTTTATATATCCTTCTATTATATAAAATAGTTTTTCTTCGCAAGTGAATCATAAATAATTGTATGCATACTTTTAAGCGAATATATTCAATACTTCTACAAGTGAATTTAAATATAAGTCACAAATTCAAAACGAAGAATAGAAAATTTATCATCTGAAAAATTGAGACGGACAAAAAAATCAAAATCTTATTCTACCGCTGAAGAAAATAAAAAAAAAACAAAAAGCAAAAACTTACATTTGTTAGGCGTGTATGAACCGGGCCAAACCTGACAATATTTAGAAACAGGAGACATGAATAAAGACTGCGGTTATTGCTTGAGAGTGGGAGGTGGTTGGTGGGCGAAAAGAGTAGTAATTTTATAAATTTATTTAGTTCATTTAAAAAATGAAAAAAACAAAATTAGTTATTATTTGATAGTTATGATAAAAGCCAACTTAAGGCCAATCTCCACACAGCCATTCTGAAAAATCAGAAAACTAGAAAAAGATGGACTTTTGCAATTTTCGTTAGGATTGATCGAATAAAAATATCAGTCTCCCCCCACACAATTTAGAAAAATTGGTAGTGTGTGACGGTATCGTGTGTGATTATTGTGAGAGAATGCACACGCAGGTGAAGTGCCATATAAATCAGATAAACATGTTCATCTGTTTTTTAGGGGAATCATCTGCAGATCGAAAATCAGTTGGGGAAATGAGAAACGCAGAAGCCGACAAAATTTGTAGGATGATTGTTTTCTTCCTTTATGTTTAACAATCTTTGTACAGTGTACTTGCATCAGAAGTAGGAAATCGGCTGTGTGGAGATTGGCCTTTAGTTTATGTTCTTCTGTTGATGGCTGAATAAGAACGTTTCTAAAAAAAAAAATCATGTGTGCTGTGCACACGCGGTAGAAGTGAAACCTTCGGAAAACTAAACAGCCAAAGAATGAGACGAATACAGTATCAGGGGTGGGATAGTTATAGGGTTTATTTATTAAAATATTGGTACCAAGTTTAAAAGCTATTTTACATTTTATTATTTACACTCTTTGTTATCAATTTCAATAAATGGCACGAGTGGCTTATAATAGCTAAAGTGTGAAATGAAGGCTTTGGTTTGGATTTGATCAATATATCTTTGAAATACAACATCAATTACTGTTTTCGATCTTGTTGTCGATTCAGTGCGACTACTGCACATCTTTAAATTTAATTTGATGTTGAGGAACTCAATCAAAGGGAGCGCTGTATTCAGTGCAAAATTTACATTAAAATCCCCACTTAAAATCATCGGAATTTTATCGTAATCTTTATTAGGAATCCTTGATATTTCTGTTGTGTACTTCAGCACATTCTCGTGGATGAATTCAATAATTGTATTTATTGATTGGTTGGGAGAAATGTAAATTGCCACAATTATAACTGATTTATTTTGGTCCAATCTGCTTCCACAAGCAGATATTTCTTCCACTTTAGAAAGCTGAACAGACAATGATTCTAGTTGTTGTGCATTGATATCTATTGGTGAAGTAACAACACGGGCTCCGTCATTTATCTTGTTATGGTAGATTGCAACTCGGCCTCCCTCATATATTTTCTTTTATATTGAACAACAATATCAAAATTTGGAATGTCTACAATAATTTCATTATTCACCCACGTCTCGGTAAGAATTAGAAAATTCTACGACCATGCAATTCTGTCTAATTGAAGATCCTGTACATGAGCTCGTAAACTTTTTGTGAAATTAGTTTTCGGCACATGTGGAAAATGTTTTATTAAAATGATAAAATATTCACAAAAAGATACACGTGAACAAATTCTATTTGATAAATATATCTTTACGAAACAGTGCACAAAGAAGAGACGAAGATAATAGGAAACACTGTATTCTGTATTCTATGTATCCGGCGCTCAGAAATCAGACAGAGTAATAGCAAGGCAAAATTTCAGAAAAAATTATATTTTCTGAAATAACTGGGCATATTTATCTGCAAAATTTTGTATGCAAAATTTTTGTTGTTAGGAATTCTGATCGACTGGTATTTCATCTTGGTAAAAAAGTGTGGCTTTTTTAGCGTTTCATCGAGTTTCAAATCACTTCCAACGCGGCTAAAGAAGTTTTCACTTCAAAAAAAAACCACCAACTCTGATCATAAACTAAAGCCTTATTCCATTACCATAGATACAAAGGTCCCTATATCAATATAATAGTAGTTTGGACTCTCAAATATGTATATGAAAGGAGTATGGAAGTAAAATATAATATATTTTATTTGGAAGTTTTACTATTTTGCATTCTCATTTTTAGTCTATATACTGCTAAATTTTTATTCCAGATAATGGCACTACTATATTTGTTTAAACATGCAACCTACTTCAAAATATAGAATGATATGACCGAAGTAATTAATAAGTAGCCCAACTTACTATCTCTGTCGTAAAGACGTTTTTACCGGTTTGGACTGTAAATTTTCAAAAAATATTCTATACACTGCTGAAGAGAATATTCTATCCCAAAGGGTAAGTAATGATAAAGTATGGAAAGCTAGCGAAGTAGTCAGAATAAGCAAAACACGTGAATGACTCTTTAAAACTCTTATTTTTCTTGTAACATGTGATTCAAACCTTACTTTTTTTCAATAGGGTTTTTTTGACAGACCACGCGTGACTAGTGTCATTCTGATTTGTCATTTTTGTTCAGTATTGTATGGCAATTCATCATGTCAAGACTTACATCTGAGCAACGTTTACAAATCGTTCAATTGTATTACGAAGAAAATCCGGAATTTTCAAACCAAATTTTGTTCAGTGATGAGGCTCATTTCTGGCTTAATGGCTACGTTAATAAGCAAAATTGTCGTATTTGGGATGATGAGCATCCACAAGAGTTTCAAGAGCTACCATTACATCCATTGAAAACAACAGTTTGGTGTGGTTTATGGGCCGGAGCATCATCGGTCCGTATTTTTTCAAAAATGCGGCCGGCGGCCACGTTACCGTCAATAGTAAGCGCTATCGTGCCACGATAACGGACTTTTTGGTACCGTGGTCTCGACAATATTTGGTTTCAACAAGACGGTGCTACGAGCCATACAGCCCGTGTTACAATGGATTTATTGCAAAATCATTTCGGTGAGCAATTAATTTCACGTTTTGGCCCAGTGAATTGGCCACCAAGATCGTGCGATATCACACCTTTGGACTTTTTTCTTTGGGGCTATGTAAAGTCAAAAGTCTTTGCCGATAAACCAGTGACAATTGAAGCATTGGAAGCGAACATTACAAGTGTCATTCATGAGATTCCGGTCGAAATGCTTGAGAGAGTGATCGAAAATTGGACCGCCAGACTGGCCGAGCTGAAACGTAGTGCCGATCAACATTTGAAGGAAATTATTTTCAAACATTAATTGCCATACTATGTGCTTAAAGTTGATAATAAAGATTTGATATTTGTTTTTAAATTCTAAGTGTTTTATTTTTGTTTAAAAAAAAGTAAAGAATGAATCACGCTATAGTATTTGTGCATTAGAAAATATCAACACGTTGCTTACATTATATTTCTCTTTCACTCATACGTACAATATGTAGCTATGTATGTCAGCAGTCGAGAGAAAATTGTTTGAAAAAGCATAGTCAAGATTTAAAAAACGACGTCACAGTAAGGATAGGAAGTTTCAATACTTTACAGCTTACACTTTGGCAATATCAACAAATTAAAGGCAATTTCAAAATGTAAACAAACAAATATAGGGTAATCCAATTTGAGTTTCCTATGTTGACAACACTGTAAATCAAGCACCTGTCGATAAGCACTTGTTTTTAAAGTTTCAAATTTCAGTTTGCAATAACACATTCTATCCAAAATGTATATTCCAAGTTTTATAAAAATTAACATAGTATTGGCTGATATAGAGATGTTTTTCTTCATTTTTTTATCCTTTCGAAACCACCCATCGAGGAGAGACATATCGTAACTTCTAAATTGGCCTATCCAGAGTGTACATACCTAGTTTCATTCACTATTGACGCATTTAGGGACATCCTAATATATTTTTTTCAACGAAATATCACGTCATAAGTACGGTCCAAACGCTGTCTTTTTGCACTGTCGTAGTTTGCGCAGTTTTTCTGTTGGAAAGCCTGCACAAATTTTGTGTCCACACGATACCGTCTTTTCCATTTTTTTCCACAGTTTTCTTTGGAACTTCTTAATGTATATATAATGTATATAATATATATATATTATGTTTAGAACTTTTAATAATGAATATTTTAAGCTTAACTCCTCTAAAAAGTCTCTTGAAGACATTTTCGTGCCTTTCGCCTTTCGCAATTGCATGAAAACTGTGTAAAATAATGAATTTTCGTCCACACGCTACGATTTGCATGCAAGTACCACAGTTATTTTTCAGACACGATCTGAAATCGCACAAGCCGCATTTTTGCCTGCGCAAACGAACTGTGACTTGTTCAGACGCTCAGTTTTGCATGCGCAAATCTGATTTGCGCAGGCAAAACTGAGTAAAAAACTGTGCGTTTGGACGCCTCTTTACGACGGCAAGGGAATACCCCCCATTAGCATAGATTTGAGAAGAGGCAACATGAACGACATATACCGTTGTGTTGCATTTTGTTGTATTCCATCTATTGAAGACTTTATAGGAAAACAAAAAAAAAAAAATTCAAAAACTTTACCTGGATCATCAGCAAACTTTTCCAAATTTAATACATTCGGAATATTACCAATTGTTTCTAATTGTCCGAATTTTTTGGTTACAACTTTTTCAATTTTTTTCATAGCATAAATTTGACCAAATATATATTCGGCAACATTCAATTCGAGTGTAAGTTGAACGATTTGTCCATTGTCCATTTGTATTCTTAAACGTTTTGCAAATAATTTTTGAATTGCTTCACGACATTGACGTATTAAAAAGTTATCAAACAAATCATATTTCTGTAATAAAACCGAAAAAAAAAAAATTAATTAAAACACCAAAATAAAAACAACAAATCATACTCGATACGCAATCGGATAAAATTCGCTATCCTCAATAATCTCAAATAATGCATCCAGTATTTGTTTCTTATTAAATTTTCCATTATGATGAACTGTTATCCGATGCCAAGTATAAGATATACCCAAAACATTTTTATCATATTCCGAAGTATTGACATATGACTCTGTTTTGTCGTGACCTAATTTTATCGGTGGATCATTCGTTTTGAAATGGATTTCTTCAGCTGGAAATTTGAGATAAGTAATTTTTAATTTTATATTATATTATATTATATTTTTATGTATATATACTTCGTTTTGTTGAATGCATTTTTTAAAGCACAATTACAACGTTGTAGGCAAGCGGCTTTTTTTAAATGTCAAAAATTCTTCCCAACAAAAAGTTCGTGTAAATGTTGTTCCTTCGTTTACATGACTACTTGTAAATTGACTTGAGACAATGCCTACTTCATTTAGGCCACACTTAAGAGTAATGACTGATTTGTGACAACAAAATATCAACAAAACTTGATGTTGATAATCGCATTTCGAAAAAAAAAAATTAACATTTTTGCATTAAACGTTAAATAGTAATAATAATAACGAAAATAAATATTGAAATATTAGCTGTTTTAAAATGCACTGTTGTGAATCTTATGAATTTTTGTTGTACAAAATTGTAAAACTATTATGTTTAAAATTCTAAACATTTTATTCGTAATCATGTGTCAAAATTTCCGTATATTCATAATTCGCTGATCGTAATTCGAGTGCTATGTGCAAAGGTCGTTATTACCGTTATTCGACACCACAATCCTCAGCGTCACGTTTGAGGTACGTCTGTCAGGATTGATTCCAATATATATTTTCATATGGGCGAAATTATACCAGGCAATTTGCACGTATTTAAATTTACTGGCCATCGTGGCCACATATGTTCGCAGGCTGAAATATCTGTTTATACGATTATAGGATAACTTAAATTTGTTTTATATGTGTGCAACCCATGAAAAAAAAAGCAATGAAAATATCCTGGAAATTAAACATTCATGAAATAATAATCTTCTCGATTTGATTCCAAAAAATTGTAAATTCGAACATATGTTTTTTAGTTATATTAACGAAACGCAGACGTGACGGCGATGGAACGAAAAGAACAAATACATATATGTAATTGTATGGCCGCTGTTAGGTAGACGGAATGTTCGTAAAATTTGATGCAATTCAATTTGAATCCGTTCCGTTCTTTGGCATTTGTATTTATAGTAACGCTTGTACTACTTTTCTTCACATTGTGAACGAACTTTCGACGTCACACAACTCGAAAATTTTCTAAAAATAGAGGGCGGGAATTTTGAAATTGATAGCGAAATGTTAATCGAAAAAATTAAAGTATATCCATTGTTTTTTTAATTACATAACTAAAAGTAAAACTATGAAATAGAAATCGTAATCCATTTTTTATTATTTTTCTCATATACTTTTATTTACAATCAAACACAAAATTGATTGACAATGAATTTGTCAAATGTCAAAAAGTGAAGGGACGCCTTCGTTAATATAACTCCATCGCATTCCGTTCCTGTCTCCGTTTCGTTAACATAACTAAGGCTTTTAGGCTCAAATATAATGTGCTCTGCCTGGCATAGGAAAAGACAAAAAAACTGAACGAATGCAACCTTATGCCAGCTTATGCATGTCAAATCCGTAGAACTGATTATAATGTGCATAAGCAAGAATAACCATTTGACTCAAAAAATTTTGTTTTTTTAATTGTTTTTTGTAATGTAAGTGATTTTAAAAAATTGAAAATCGTTTAGAAAACAATTTTTGAAAAAAAAACCAAATCATCAAGTCACGTTTCATGAGAAAAAATTTGCAATTCAACTGTCAAAATTTCCGTACGGAAAGTACTAACTAATTTGTATTGCTTAAACATAACAAAACAGAAATCGAACTTAACGAATGCACGCGTATGCATAATATAATCTTGGAATAGGATTCATGTATATTAGTACATTTCTGTCAGTTTTGCTCTGCCAGGCACAGAGCACATTATATTTGAGCCTTTTAGTTTACTTCAGGGTTGCGTTCCCTCACCAACTAAATGTAAGCAAAAGCAACTAAAAGTTACACTTTAGCGTTCACTGCGTACCAAAATTTAACTACGATGACGTCATTACACCGACATTCTGTCGTTCACTGGATGGCACCGGTGTCAATTTGAGTAACTTTTTTCAACCAATGTTATGAGGCATAGTCGGTTATTGTTATTTCTGTTTCGCCAGTTTGTTTTTGAATTCAAAACAGATTTTTCTGAATTCATTATTTTTTTTTTATTATATGGCAAATTTATAGAACAGTTATAATTTTAGTAATAAGTTTATATAAGGGCTTGTCATGCGTTAGTTCGCAAACTTGCGAAATTATTTGATTATTTTTGACAATTCGTTGAACCAATCAAAATTGTTAAAAGATTTCGCAATTTGCGAAGCTTATGTCAAAAAATATACATGTCCTGGAGCTGATTAATTTCGCAAACTTGTGAAGATGAATTTTTCAATTTTTGGCAGATGCAATTTTGAATTTATTTTAACGATTTTTCTTTTGGAAGTGAATACCAAAAACTATTAAATTGTATTAAATGTCAGGAAATAGGGAATTAGTAGAAATTTTATTATATATTTTATTTAATATTCAAAGCAACTGACTGCCGAATGTCATTTCTGCTAAAATGAAAAGTTATATTTGCGAAACGTTGTCACGGAGCAGATTATCTCAAGTTTTACCTGACCAACCACAATGAACTGTCAAACATGCCAAAAGTCTTCGCAAAAAAATCAAGCGCGTGACAAGCCGTTATTCAAGCCCTAATTCGTTAAAATATATTCGAAAAAAATTTTAATTGTTAAAAAAGTGAAACCATAAAATATGTTTTTATATAAAAATTTATTACTTTATTAAATATTAAAAATAAATTTCATGAAAATAATTTTAATAATTAAAATACATTAATCAACCTATAAATGCGCATTTTCTCCAACTGACGATCGTTCACTCGCAACAAATTTACTTTTAATACATTTATTTACAGCAACATGATCGAGTGAACACCCACCCAGTGCCTCAGTATAATAAACAGACAGTAATTTGACTGGGAAATAGAGAGAAATTAGACGCTATCTTCCCAATACTTCCTTTGAGAATAACAGAAACAAAAAATTCCGCACAAAATAAAGAAAGAAAATTAAAATATTTCATTAGAAAGAAAGAAGTAACCTATAAACCAAATATATTTTATTTTACATCGTGCTTCCTATAAGATAATTGTAGTAAGGGAGAGATGAATAGTCTTATGAATTTTGGACTAAAGAAAGAATGAAACAAAGAAAGCAATCGAAAATTTTTTAAACTCAGATTTTATAAACAAACACCACGTGCTTTTTAAGCGCGAAATGATTTGGCCAAAGTTTTTACCTACACAAAGGAGCTGGGCCAAAGTTTTTTCAAGTGTTGGTGCCTGTAAGAATAAGCCTCGACACGATTTTTGAGAAGCACGTGGGTTTTATTTAAGTAGAAGAAATTTTTTGTTATGTATTTTTCAAATATTTTAAGTGTTAGTAACTGTATGAATTATTATTTACATAAATGTTAGAACTCTTTATTAAAGGTAAATGCATATTCATCTCTGTTCCACTAATATAATGTAATCTAAAAAAAAATGACAGGTAGCTAAAAAGATGGCTGGTTGAATTCATATAGCTTTTACTGAGAAAAATCACACATCCATTGTATTTAGAAATAGAGGCGGAAACAAAATTTGGCATAATTATACAAAAAAAAGAAGCAAAAAAAGCGAGGTCACTCGTCAGTTTTCACATCTTGTTCCCCTGCTTTTTTACTGTATATTAATACATAATATGCCAGTGCTTCAAGGATGCAAAGGGTACTATTTTTGATGCAACCGTCACCACCCGAAAATAGATCTTAGTGCCGGATTACACGCGGTGTTTTTTGGGTAGAATTCTATCGCAGACATATCGGTGGGTTGGGGGTGAAGCAGAAGATCTACCTCTCGAAATGTTGGCGTAACGGAGTTTTTACGCACACAAACAAGAGTCACTGTTTGTGTCGGTTTCGAAAAAAAATGAAAATTCAAACGTGCCATTCGCTTACTGACCGTAATCCAAAAGGACATAGAAAATAATAAAATAGTATATCCTAACAGTTTAACGGTTTAAGTTCGAGTGATGCTGTGCTCACACATACTAATACACTCCTTGTGTACCTTGTATAAAAGACTGTGGTATAAACATTCCTCGTCTAATCGGTTTGGTAGTTTTGTACCCAAAACTTGACGGTAGATTTCTAATGCGTGTAATCCGGCACAAAAACAGATCTTACGTTAACGTAATATTCTCGTGTGTTTCGCATATATATCTCGTTCCGTTCGATCCCTCCATTATTTTATCTCAATGGAAATCTATAACGTTCTGCGTTTTTTTATTCAAAAATCTGAAAATTCTTTTCATTTCAACAAAAAATATTAGAGGAAACTGCAAAGAATTGTCTAAATATAAAAATTAAGTGATTTCTGCAATAATAATATGCACGAAAATTTCAACGAAATAATCAAATTCATAAAAGAAAGTTAAACAGATCTATAAAGACATTTTAAAAATTTGTTAGAAGTTTGTGATCTAACACATAATTGTTAGCCAGTGGAATTTTCTAGCCCTTTTTCGATTTTTCTTCCATAACCCCAAATTGCCACTAAAGTAACTAAGGGGGTCCTAGGAGCAAATATTTATAGAAAAAAAAAGAAAATTTTTTTTTTATTAAAATGGCGTCACCTAATAAGCGGATGAAAATTCTCGAACCGACAAGATTAATAAATTCCGATAGTTGTAAAAATCAATTAAACGAGCTGAACAATCAACGCAAATTAGGATTGGTAAAATCATTTCTTTTTATTATTGTTATTAATTATTACCATATTATTTTTTTTTTTTTGATTCTAGTTCTGTGATGTCAATTTGAAAATCGGTGATAAAATATATCCGGCTCATAAATGCATTTTAGTATCTGCCTGCAAATACTTCAAGAATATGTTCAAAGGTAAAAAGAACTTCTAAGAAATCTTTTTATTAGATTTTTATTCCTAATTTCCAGGGAATTATGTTCCGAGACAAACAGAAACTATCATTTTGAATGAAATAAATTCTAATGCGTTGCAAATTCTTCTTGACTACATATACTCCGGGATTTTATCTATTAATTTTGAAAGTGCCTATGAAGTATTGAAACTTTCCAACTATTTACAATTGGAATGGACAAAAAGAGAATGCTGTAATTATCTTGTTAATTCCTTAAGTTCTGAAAATTTTGTTCAAATATTGGAATACGCAAGTAAGTAAACCAAAATTACTACATATTTGTAATTTTTATGCTCAATGATAGAAGATATGGCCAGGAAATATATTAGTTTTGTCACTAGATTTGTAACGCATAGAAATAGTTATCGTAGAAAGATTTCAAGTGCATATTTGTCTTGTATCGATTTATGCATGTCCGTTTGTCTGTCCGTCTACATCAATCCCAATTTAAAATTTTTGAATTTAGAAAGATTCGCAACATTCTGCAGGATTAAAATTTCATATAGTATTACAATTGAATCTCGGTATAAGGTGTTTGCGACCAGGGCCGGTCCAAGCTATTTCAGCGCTGGGTGCAGATTAGGTAAATGGCGCCTTAAATACCAAAAATACCGTATAAATCAAGGAAAAAGTTCGTGACGTTTTTTCACCAAAATTCAAACACATTTTTATTACATTTTAAATGAATTTTGTTAAATCAAATATGTGCCGTTTTGATCGATAATCTTTTGACATTATTCTAGTAAAACCATTATGTCATCACTTGTAAATTTCTGAGAATTTCTGGGCGAAAAACTGAACCAATTGATTTTCATAGGCCTGAAGTCAGTTTTACACCATTAAAGGAATTATGTAGAGACCGAAGCAAATGGTAAAGATGTGTGCTGCATGGAATTGTTTGGATGGAAAAATACGCCTTTCCTATTAATCGATTGTGGCCGATTTACCCCAATTGCGTGCTTTCATCGCGTTCCAATCCATAATGCATGATTCCCTTCCAATCCCGCTAAACAAAGATTGCCTTACGTGGCGTTAGTCCTGGCTTTGCCACCGTTTGTGCAGCTTCATTCTTCTCGGACCACGATCTTTTTAGCACAAGTACTACAAAAGATAGGTGACTCTAAAGCCATCTGTTGGAAAAACGCCACGAACTTTTTCCTTAATACAATATAAACAAAGAAAAAATGTAGAACCTTTTCTAATTTTCCACAAAATTGAATATGAACCAAAATGAAAAAGCGCGCGACGCTAAGTAAAAAACGCTTAATTTTGGCGCCCTCCGAACTTTGGCGCTGGGTGCGGCGGCTCCATTGCACCCATGGTTGGACCGGCCCTGCTTGCGACATAAGGATGAGAATAACTCGATATAAGGCTCAATAATTGTATTAGTTATTTTCGATTTAGGATTTTAAGTTTTTAAAATCAGATATGTAGCACAGTTATGGTTTAATTGTGAATTTAAAATGGGCTGAACAGTTTAATTTAGATAAGAATACGCTGATCTTGGCTACTTTTGGAACTAAAGCCTAATTTACATTACCGAGGCATAAAAAATATCTATTAAGCTTACCTCACTAAAGTCTATTTGGAGCTCATCTGCGGATCTACTCGCTATTGATTATGTAGATTTTTTTATATCTTATCGAAATGCGATTTTTATTTTAACTTCAAATGTTGGACTGGCGAATTTTCATAAAATTCTATCTGGTATAATGAAAAAATCTGTTTTTTTTGCGGTAATTCAATTACCCACATTGGAAGATAAGGAAGTACAGTATTTCAAAAGGTTTGTTATACTTTCTATTAGTTTTCCAAACTAAGTTTCAAATGTTCTGCACATTTTTTAATTTGAAAACTCCTTGCGACTCACTGCAGAAGAATAAATAGAAAACACTTGAAAACTGCATGAAAACATCCGATGAACCAGAAGTTAGCCAGGCCTGATCTAATACACTACGGATGGGGACAGCGACGATTTTCAATGGGGTTACCTCATTCACTTTCACTTACTAAAAAGTGTCATTCAAAATAATCACTTAAAAAAGGAAAAGTCTAACAGAAAACTGCTTTTACGTCTACAACCGTGTTTAAAAGATTCACAAAACAAATTTTTAAAGCCTCTTATTATATATTTTTTAATTTGGCCATTTTACAATAGTTAAAGAACCCAATCAGTAAATCTACGATACAATAAATGATCACTTGAGTTTAAATCCTGCACTAATTGGACCTTGTCGGAGTATTGGCCCAGATCGGTAATCTCTTACACTTTCATTTACAGCATTAAATATTGATTTCACTCCAGGCATTTCTTTGTCTTACCGGCGTCCTCATATCATGTAAAGAATAATTATTTTTAAAACTTTGCACAATTTGATGAATAGCTTGCTCAAATGGACAATTATATCGACCATAAAATTCACGGAGTTTGGTGAATCGAAGACTGATTTTGATAATAAGTTTTAATAACATGTAAACGTTGTTCCAATGTGAAACCATGATAAAATGGCAGATTGTAGTGAAATCATATACAATTTCTAACAGAAGTTCTATTACACCTATTGGATAACCTTTCCTAAAAGAGCATTGTAGTCTGGCAAAAATTCTACAATCGGTTTTCAATGAAAATACATGATTTGGAATCTCCGGAAACCGAATTGTCTGTCGTAATTATGCCCTATGGTAAGTACTACCAGAGGGTATATTAGTTTTGTCACTAAAGGTCTGTTTTATTTGCCACTTGCTCTGGGGTAGAGCAAATTTTTACATTGCAAACAAGAACAACAAAAGAGCAAATCCTACACTACTTTCAGAGCAGGTTTAAACTATTGCAATCGAATTAGTTCAGTTTTCTACCATAAAAACTGTATTAGCTAAAAATTTCTCATTTAATTACATATTTATATATACATATATGGTTGCTACGCAGCGCTACAAACATTTGAATTAAAGCTTTCTCCTACTCCTGCTCGTTTTATTTGCCACTTACCCTGCTCCCGGGTAGGGTATGACAAATAAAACAGACCTTAAATGTGTAACGCATCGTAGAAAAATTTCAAGGTATGGTTGTGTAGGGAATTAAAAGTTATATCGATTTATGCATGTTCGTCCGTCCGTATACAAGATAACTCAAAAACGCGTTATCCGATTTTGAAGAAATTTATAATGTGAGTTGCTTCTTCCTTAACCCGATTTGCTATTGCATTTCAGCAAAATCTACCGAAGTTAGAAACGAAGTTATTAAACACTAAAATTTGTAGATTAGATTAATGCTGCTAGGGTCTAGGTTTAGACGAAATTTTGAAAAGAAGAAACAAAATTATGAAGGAACAGAACGGAAGTATGCTTTTGATCACACTGTAGAAGTGAAACAGAAGCTTTTTTTTTTAATACAGCGCCGAAGTGGTAGAGATAGAACTATTGGGTTTTCGACGGGAATAATCCCCATAAAAACATACACAATTTTGCCGAACATTGCAATCGTGTATGACCTGTATAAAAAAGTTCATAAATTTGTATCGACTATAGCGCCAATACGGTGGCAGATAGAACTATTTGGTCTTCGACGGAAATAATCCTCATTATAACCTCCACAATATTGCCGAGTATTGTAATCGTCTAGAACGTCCATATAATGAGATTTTTTGGAATGTAACGTTTCGTCACAGAAAATCGTCATAATTTTTGCTAGTCGCCCCCATAGAAGTGTTTCACTTCAAAAACATTGTTAGTTTTAAGAGTTTTTCTATCCCATTTCTGCCATAGGGCATCAAAAAATCCGCTATAGGTTGATTTTTAATTACTATATGTTATTTACTTCAATTTGGTAAGGGTAAAGGCCAATCTCCACACAGCCGACATCCTATTCTGATAAAAGTATGGGATGCCCTTATGCAAAATTTGGTTAAACAGAAAGGGAGAACAATCATCCTATGAATTTTGTCGTCTTCTGCAGTTATAATTTCCCCGTCTGATTCTTCATCTGCCAGTTGATTCCCCTCAAACGCAGATAAACTTGTTCATCTGATTTTTGACTTTTCATGGCATTTGCATACTCTCACAATAATCATACACGATATCGTTGCACACTACTAAATTTTCTTATAGGAAGTTTTTCTATGACGAATTGATTTTTATGGTTTAGTGATGAAATACGCAAGTTAAATTTTTAACTTCTATACGAAGTATATAAAAAATAAAAAAATTTGTTTTGCAAATCTCCACGTTTTATAAGATTCTAAATGGTTTGCAATCATATTTATCCAATGTCTGTCTGTCTGTATATCACAACAAATGTTGTGATTAACTAAGGACTTGATTCACTCTGAATTCCCATATTCATATAGCTTTCTTTTAGAAAGGTTTTCGGAAGGTAACGTGATTTGAACATACGTATAGAAGTTTCGTCGTTTTGCACTATGGCTTGTTTTTAGATGTGATAGGAATTTAAGCCTTATGATAAAGTCTGAAAACACAATTTGGTACTACATTTTCCTATAAAATGGAAGGGAATGTTCTTAAATTTCCCATAATATTATAAATTGTGTGAGGAGAGGCCTTGATGTTTTTATTCGGTCAATCCTAGCGAAAATTGCAAAATTCCATCTCTTTTTACTTTTCTGATTTTTCTCGTCAGAATAGGATGTCGGCTGTGTGGAGATTGGCCTTAAGTAAATTCAGGGTTGCCACACACAAAAATTTAGAATGGAAAGATCCTAAAAAATAATTCTGAGCATTAGCTGGTCATATTGAAAAAATTTCTATATATTTTTCTGTGAAACTAGACGAAATTCATGTTTGTTAAAATATTACAAAAAAAAAGCGAGCACATCATTTGAATAAACAAAGCAAATTCAAACACCGGAAAAAGGCGCGCAATTCAAATTATTGAAAAGGGTCGACCATTTGCCAATTTTGATACAGGCTGAATTGCGCGGAATAAGTTTTCAGAGTTGACACAAACATTTTTCGAGATTTTGAACTAGATTTCAACAAAATCTCGATGAAATCTTAAGATTTTGAAATCCTTTATTTGTATGGGAAATCTAGTAGATTTGTATGTTGATTTGGCGAAATCTCGCAAAATCGCGAGATTTGAGGGTGATGGAAGAAACATAGCATAACTCTAGAATGATGGCACAAAATTGGAACAAAGTTTGATAATAATCAGATAATGAATTGATTCGATATTGTCTAACAAAATTGGATGATTTATCATATCAAATATTTTTCTTTAGAGTTAATTCATTGAACTATAGATTTATGTTAGATACGAGTCCCACCATTCCTATCATATGGCATAAAAAAATCAGCTATAAGGTAAATTTAAAGGTTTTAATATATTTAAAAAAAAAATATTTAGGAGAATGTTTATGCGATGAGTTACGACACAAAGGAATCGAATTTATTTTAATAAATTTGAAAACTGTTTATAATACCGAATTATTTAAAAAACTGGATTTAAAAAAGGTGAAAATAAGTGGTTTTCAAAAATTTTAAATAATTTTATTTTCCATTTTTAGCTGGAAGAGATTTTTCAACATGATAAAATGTTATCAACGCCATCAGATGATGTTTTCATTGCAATTATAGAATGGATAAAATATGACTTTTCCAATCGAAACATTCATTTCAATTTGCTTTCGAAATACATTAAGATCGAATCAATAACTAATGAGTTTCTTAACTCAGATATTACCAAAGAAATATTTTCAAGAGAAGTAAATCCGATCTTAAATTGGATGTTCGTTCATTTTTGCTTTTCCAGAAGAACAAAAAATACTAACCCAAATAACGGAAATATTTTTATAGCATCGTTATTTTCGAGTTCGAATTGTTGCTATAAATATGATACGAAAATGAACAAATGTACAGAAATACCAAAAACGACTTCTCTAAAATATTATTATCCTGTTAATTATAAAAATAATATTTATTTTACTGGTGGTGAAGAAAATCATGGATTCACAGAAGTTTGTCCAACATATAATATCGAAACGGAAAATTGGAATCAAATACCATTGGAAATAAATAGGAATAACCATGGAAATTGTATTTTGAATGATAAAATGTATATTTTTGGTGGCATGAATCACGGAAATAGACATAGAAATGATATTGACATTTATGATTTCGAAATTGGAAAAATGATTTATTCAGTATCAAAAATGAATGAGAAAAGATCTTCTTTTGGAATTACGGTTAAAAGTTGGAGAATTTATTACTTTAATTAATTGGAAAACAAATCAAAAATTAATTTCTTAATATTTTTGCAGATGGTAGTATATACATATGCGCTGGTTGTGGATGTCGTAAACGTAAATTAAATTCTGTTGAAAGGTTTGATCCTCGAGAGGGCAAATGTATATTAATTTCAGATATGGAAAATTTGCGTGGTTCCTGTACTTCAGCATTTGTTTCTAATGAACTTTATTGTTCTTCAAGGCATAAAAACATTATTAAAAAATTCGACATACGATTAAATTCTTGGGAAAATATTTCAAAATTGCCACCCCAGTAAATATCGTTTGTATTTGATACTATTTTAACTAAAATTAATAACAATATTTATTTGTAGCGAAACAATCGACAATTGTTTAGTTGAAGGTGAAGGACATTTATATTCAGTTAAAATGGATAGAATTTTTAAATATAATAGAATAGAAAATATCTGGAATGAAATTTGTTCCGAACCCGCTTTTCCTACAAAACAACTTATAATTGCAGTCTCTATTTAAGTTTAATATTAAAAAAATAAAAATTTCAAATTGTTTTTATTACTTCCATTTGCCATTTTGGCTGATGAGTTTAGGGCTTAGAATTTCTTCCATTGTCGAAAACGTTAGATTATTGAAAATACGGATGGGCCTTTCGCAAGGGAAATTTTAGCTATTTTGAAATTCACTTGCATTTCGATTGCTTATGTATGCAGCGTAGTGGCGGCGTTAAAAATATGAATTCGGAGGGGCAACACTGTAAATGGGCTAAATCTAAAATTGGGGAAAACATGGATAGGCCTTTCGCAGCGGACATTGAAGCACTTTTGGAATGCACTTGCATTTTATTGCTTATGTGTGCGGCGTTGTGGTGGCGTTAAAAACATGAATTCGGAGGGGCAACATTGCAAATGGGCCAAAATCTCATGCATTCTGGAACATCCGAATTGCAAAAAAATGTTTGCGTTATTTGTTCCAAAAATCAAGTTTCTCTTAAAGATACAAAATTATATTATTAAATAATAATTATAAACACGTATGTGCCTATATATGTCCCTTCCTGCGTAAACCAATAGCCGAAAGCCATTTCATACGTAGAGCCTCATTTTTTGGAAACTTTAAAACCAAAAAAAAAACATTTAAAACTGAAAATACTGAATTTTCAAAAATTTCGACGAATTTTAAGAATTGCCCCCTTTTAACCAAAAAATGACTGTCACTGGTAGATTTCGTTAAAATCAAAATAAAAAAAAAGTGGGATTTGACGTTTCGGCGTGGATTAAAAAAAACGGATTTTTTACTAATTTATGAATTAACATAATTTCTATTTGATTACCAATAAGTAAATAAACACCATAAAAACTTTTTTTTATACGGCAAGAACGAAAATTCGCACATTTTAATAATAAATATGTCAAACTTAGATGTGAAAGAAAATTCAACGAATTTTTGGATGTTGTTTGTTATTACACCCAGAAATTAAAGACTTTATATAGGAAATTTATTAACTTTGATTATTTAATCCAAAAGAATTTGGTTTGGAATCCGAAACGCACTAAAAATAATAAATTAAAAAAACGCAATTTTTTTCCCCTCCAAATTTGACCGTTCGGCGCGAAAATCGATGCTTCAGACACAGATATCGTAAAAACGAGTTAATGCCTACGCTTGGGCTAAATCAATGCCTACTGCATCACGGCCAATCTGTACAGTAAAGATGTCATTGATTTGGGACAACAAAATGTCAACAAATCTTTGTGTTGATAATCGCGTTTCTCAATAAAAATATATAATCACCCTTATTCTGTAATCCGACGTTAAAAGCTAAAACCAAACGCGTTCGATTCGATTCGCCATACAAACGCTATTCTTAAATCCGAAGTTTATCTCACATTTGCAACGCATAATAAATGATTAGCGCCGTATACCAACGGATTGTCAAACAGTTTAGTTCCTCGTGTTTGGCAGTGATTTTATTATTTTAATCAGAAAAGGTTTTTTAACTGTTGAAAATGTTATGGAATTATTAAAAAAAGAATCAAATACTTGATTATAATTTCATATTTATTCAAAAAAATTATTTTATTTATTCAAGAAAAAGAAAGGGTTTCGATGTGATGCCTAATTTGTTTTTGTGATACGTAATCAAATCTGTATTTTATGTAAAAAAAAGTGATATTCATCATATTTTGTTGAATAAATTATGGTTTTAAATAAAGCATTTTATTTTTTATTCATTATAAATCTAATAAAACAAATTCATCATAAAACTTCATACATTGTAAACTTCAAACGCGAGAAATTTACATCGAGTGATTTTACCGCAAAAATGTCTTTCCGCCGAATCACAGAATAACAAAAATCGAATAGATTCGAATACTTTGCTATGCGTTGCTACACATTTCATGCAATCGAACAAGGGGACTGTTCGGCGAATCCAAGAATAAGAATTTGATTCGGTCGATCGAAAATCGAATAAACGAGCGCAATTGGTTAATTCTATTATTTCGGATGAATCTCTTAAATAAATTCTTCTATTGCAAAGTGAATTGATTTTTTCACGCCATTTTTACTTTAAAAATAATAAAATCACTAAAAAATACGAGGAACTAAATTGTTTGATAATCCATTGGTATACGGCGCTAATCATTTATTATGCGTTGCAAATGTGAGATAAACTTCGGATTTAAGAATAGCGATTATATGGCGAATCGAATCGAACGCGTTTGGTTTTTGCTTGAAACGTCGGATCACAGAATAGGGATGATTATAGTTTTCACAAGTTTCCTGCAGGTAAATCCCGAGCCTTGCAAGTTATTTTGAAAGCATTGAATTGAAAAAATTTATCAAAATTTTGATGAGCAAATAAACCAAATAAAATGCTCTAAGAGCGAAGTCAAAATTATCATTATAACAAAATATTTAATAAAAAAGCATAACCGTATAAATTTAGGACCGAAAATACTTGAAAATATTTTGTTTCATAAATGAGACCAACAATTCTAAAATTTTTTATTAAATAATAATTTGAAAATATTTCAAAATTAAAAACAAAACTAAAACACAAAAATTTTAAATTAATTTCTTTAAAAAAAAACTATCGACTGTCAAAATTTTACCGAACAATTTGAAAATTTATACCATTTGCGTGGAATTCTCAACAGCCACACTAATTTACGATACGATCATGCTACACGATACTAAAAAGATTTCAAATCGAATTGAAAATTGATGCTTGGAGCAGAATTCCGTGAAAACCAACGTATTCGAATGTCAAAAATCGTATTCAAATTTTATGTGAAAACAATAACGTAACCAAGTATAGTGTAAAATGATTTTATTTTCGTGAATAAATTCCCTCTTTTTCAATAAGTTTGTGAAATTAATTATATCAAATGAAATAACCATTTAAAACATATAACTTTTACCCTCAATAAGAATTTGATTATCACAAAAAATGTAAACAAAAACAAAGTGAGGTTACAATATTTTGGTTTTCGCGTTGGTTTTCAGATTTTAACAAACTTGTTGCGGTGGCTCCGTCGCTTTCACGTCAATGCGGGTAGTCGGATAGAAAACATATGTATTTGAATTGATTTGATATTCTAATACGTTGGTTTTAGTGATGATTTTCACGGCATTCTGCTCCACACTTTAGTCGAATCGAAATACGCAGAGTATCTGCATATGTGTTTCCTGTTCTCTATAATCAAAGGTTGGCGACCCTTTGTTGCTGTCATATTTTTTTACGAACGAAATTTGAACGAAGCACAAATATTTATTTATTTCTTTAATTTTTAATTTATAATCAGAGAGACTGTAAACCTATTGCAACTGAAGAATACACAACTGAGTACATTAAAATAATAGCAAATTCAATTCAACTTACAATATTCGAATGCACATTGATCACACACAGTTCTCATCAAACTAAAATACACTGCACATCCTAATATTGTAGCTGATGCTCGAAGTACAGGTGCTGGGAATGAGATAAGTTTGAGGACATGCGAATAGCGTGATTGAGAATTCCACAAACGAGCTGCAACAACCATAAAGGAAAGGTCCATAGCTCGTGAGTTAATTGTATATCCGCGCTAGCCATTTTTCTAATTCTTTGTAAATCCTTCAGGTTAATGTTAATTGAAGTTGGGAGCCCTAATTCAACTAGCTAATAAAAGAATAACAATTAGATAATTAAAACAATTCCGGCAGTTCCGACTTTGAATTACATAAAAACCGACTTTTAATTTGCTCCAGCGTTGCAGTTATTTGTAAGTAAGAGTTTGGAAATTTTATGTTTTTAATGAAAACATATTTTCTTAGGGAAAACCATAGAAAAATGGCTGGAAAAATAATAAAAATCGAAACTGATTTATTTATTGAGAAATGTGATGAATTAATTTTAATGGAAGTTTCAATTAAACAAGAGCCCGAGTTAATTATTGAAGATGAAGACGAAACAGAAAAAATTCGTAAATATTTACATAAAACGGATATAATCGAAGAAGATCGATTAAATTTGATTTGGCACAGTTGTATAGAATGTGAAGAACGGTTTTTAAGTACCGAGGCATTATCATTGCACGTCCATCATGTTCATGAATCGTGTGAAATCTATCAAAGAAAATTGAAGGAGGCTTTACAATGTTTGCCATCTACTTCCAAGCAAGAAATGCCATACAAATGTGACCAGTGCAGTCGTTCATTTAGAAACAGTAGTCATCTTCTATATCATATAAAAGCACATACTGGAGAAAAACCATTCAAATGCAACCAGTGTGATCGTTCATTTGGAAACAGTAGCAACCTTCGATATCATATATTGAAACATACTGGGGAAAAGCCATTCAAATGCGAAAAATGCGATCGTTCATTTAAAAGTAATAGTAGTCTCCGATATCATATAACCACACATACTGGAGAAAAACCATTCAAATGCGACCAATGTGATCTTTCATTTAGAAACACTAGTAATCTCCGAAATCATATAAAGACCCATACTGGACAAAAGCCATTCAAATGCAACCAGTGTGATCGTTCATTTAGAAACACTAGTAATCTCCGAAATCATACAATGACACATACCGGAGAAAAACCATTCAAATGCGACCAGTGTGATCTTTCATTTGGAAACAGTAGTAATCTCCGAAACCATATAATGACACATACTGGAGAAAAACCATTCAAATGCGACCAGTGTAATCTTTCATTTAGAAACAGTAGTAAACTCCGAGATCATATAACGACACATACCGGAGAAAAACCATTCAAATGCGACCAGTGTGATCTTTCATTTGGAAACAGTAGTAATCTCCGATATCATAAAATGAAACATACTGGGGAAAAACCAATTAAATGCGACCAGTGTGATCTTTCATTCAGAAACACTGGTAATCTCCGATATCATATATTGAGACATACTGGGGAAAAGCCATTCAAATGTGATCAGTGTGATCGTTCATTTAAACACAGTACTCATCTTCGATATCATTTGAAGACACATACTGGAGAAAAGCCATTCAAATGTGACCAGTGTGATCGTTCATTTAGATGTAATCCAAGTCTTCGTGATCATATAATGACACATACTGGAGAAAAACCATTCAAATGCGACCAGTGTGATCTTTCATTTAGAAACACTAGTAAACTCCGAGATCATATAACGACACATACCGGAGAAAAACCATTCAAATGCGACCAGTGTGATCGTTCATTTAAATGTAATTATCGTCTTCGTTATCATATAAGAACACATACCGGGGAAAAGCCTTTCAAATGCGAACAATGCGATCGTTCATTTGCACAAAAACGATGTCTTAAAAATCATATAAAGACTCATACCGGGGAAACGCCTTTCAAATGCGAACAATGCGATCGTTCATTTGCACAAAAACGATATCTTCAAGATCATATAAAGACTCATACCGGGGAAAAACCATTCAAATGCGACCAGTGTGATTGTTCATTTAGACGTACTTCAAGTCTTCGTTATCATATAAGAACACATACCGGAGAAAATGCTTTCAAATGCGAAGAATGCGATCGTTCATTTAAAAGTAATAAAGGTCTTCAAAATCATTTCAAGACACATACACGAGAAAACCATTCAAATGCTGCATCTGCAACAGTTTAAGTCATTCTCTTCAAAGTCACATTAGAAAGAAATGCATTCTGGTAAATCCAAGGAAGCAGTGAATCAACAAATAATAGTGCCTATTCCAGACTCCGTCAGAATAGGATATTTCCTACGGAATTAAAATTAATATTCTACATTTCTGCGGAATTTCGAAATTCATTCCGTCGGACTTTTATTATGCCAAACTCCGTAGGAATTGAAAAATTGTCGTTTTTTTTACGAGGAAAATATTTTGTAGGAATTTCGGAATTGTGGACATAAAATAAAAATGTCAGCTATTAATTTTGTTTAATTTAAGTAAATTTTAATTTTTTAAATATTATTAAAATCTGACTCGTTGAAATCCGCAAAAAAAAAGCAATACAATGAAAGCAATACTGATTGAATTGCTTAATGAATATCCAAGTATTGCACAAGGAAGGGAAGGGAAAAGTCGGTAATTTCTGAGAGAAGTTGCTAACGAGTTAAATGCAAGAGTGCTCCTGAAAACGAACGAACACAAACACCCATGTTCTGGAATCCACATGAAAATGAATTCAATATGAATTTGAAAGTTACTCGAAATGTAAATTGGTGTTCTCAATTTCATTTTTTTCGAAATCATTTCAAATCCTTTTTCGAAATGTCAAAAGTATCAGCTGATTGTTTTATTATTTTATTTACATTAAAAAATATCGTGAAAATTTTATAATTGCAAAGAAAAATGAAAATAGAAAAGAAAGAATTAGAAAAAAAAATCTGAAGAGACAAATCGATTGTGTTAGATCTTCCAATATTTCAAATATTTTTATTTCCCAGACATTTTTTTTTGGAAAAGAAAAATTTGCGCCTTTCTAACGACACCAATAAAATGTATACAATTTAATGTGTTTCATTTAAAAATAAATTCATATCGTTTTATGACAAATATATTAGAAATATCTGTAGTGACATTTTATTCGGGTAGATTTTAGAAAAACCTTGTTTCGCATTACCGTAATGGATTTTTCTAAGAAATTTTTGATATATCGAGTCTGGTTTCTATTAATTACAATTCCGGGAAGAATTGATATAAAAATTTTGAACATATATTTCAAAATAATTTTTTTTATGAGAAAATTTTAGAAATTTAATAAAAAAAAATATTTAAGAAGTCTAATGGAGTCATTGGGTGAAGAAAACTTAAATTTATTTTAAATGTTTTCCTTCGTTTTGTAACAATTCTTATCAATTTCACGGCATCAACTGATAGTGAATTAATTCATTTCGATTACCATTCCGAGTAACACTGGCAAAACTGGAGGGCTGTCTATTATTTATATGTCAAACTGTCAGTTTTTTGCTCGAATTAGTTATGTTCTTTCAGTGTTCTGCAATTAATTGCTGTTCAAATTATGTTAATGGCATTTTGCGAATGATCTGTGATCTAATACTAAAGACATATTAGCAGCGATAATCTCAATTATCTCACGATTCTCAGTTAAAATTCGATAACGGACCAGATTTTCTCAATTATTGAGGATAGATAATCGAGAATTTTAATCTAAATTATTGAATAATTGAGAACCTTTCGTTCTCTGAGTGTGAAAAACTTTAAAGCCTTCGCTTTTAAATCTGGTAATACTGCTCATATTTATAGATATAAACCTTGAAAAAGCGCAAATAAGAAGAAGACACCGAAGAAAGTCACAGATTTGAATTTGGCGGTTCTAATTTTTTGTATTTTGGAGAAAATGGTCCTTTTTTTGAAAAAATATCATATTTTAAATTTTTTCTCTCAGATTTTAGATTTTCGCATATTCATAAATAATTTTTTTTTACTTCCAAAATTTCCTAACAAAAAAAAGATTTTACAGAAAGCTTCGAGAAATGTCAAAGAATAATTGAGAATGAATTTTAATCCAGAAAAACAGAATGTGTCGCATGATCTGGATTAAAAATAATCGACTGGATTAAATCGTGTAGTATGTCTAGGGCATAAATACGGACTGTAAACTATTCTACAATTATTTAAGAAACAATCCTAGCTTGTTATCGGAAATTGGTAACAAACATAAATATTATATGTGACCTTATTAAATGTGATTTTTATTTAAGTTAAGCTTTAAGTTCGTGTACAACGTAGCACTGAATTCTTTTTTGTGCCATGTACATAAAATATTAAATTCAGTTTAAAAAAATGTCCTAGTTTTGTACTTTTTTTGAAAAACTAAAATGTTTTCGTATTTACTTAGATTGTCCTCGGTAGTGTATTTTCGATCTGATATCCTTAGCTTGAAGGAATTATGAATTAAAAATTAAAATGATTTAGGGCCGGTTTGTTCACTCTTGGTCAAATCTGTGATTAGGTAACCACAGATTTTGCTTAATCCATGATTATGAATCTGTGGTTAACGAAATGCGTTTGTTAACTTTTTTTTCACCTTGATTACCAAACCATAGATTCTTCTATTTTTCCAGTGGTTTTCCATTGCAACTGTCAAATTATAATCCATGGTTAATTTAAATTTTTGAATTTTTAAATAATTTATTTCGGTAATTATTTAAAATGTTTTTATTATTTATTAATTATTTTGAGTAAATTTAATATAAATTTGAATTTGTGTAATAAAATTGTTTACATATTTTATAAAATGTTCATGATATGGCTTTTGCATCAAAATGAAATGAAAGGACACACGGAGACAAAATAATCTTTTTTAATTGAGTGCATTATTCATTATATTCATTCTCTAAACACATTCACGGGCAGCAAATCTGGATAATATGTGAAAAGTATACAAAAGGGATTTCGAACCCAAAAACCCGTGTTGAATGATTAATGACTTGTTAGAATTGGCGATTTGTTGAATATCGCGAAATTGTTTCTGATTTATTTATTTCGTTTATATTCTTACTGATTAGACAATATGAATCCAATTTTATGAATTTAATAGTACTTATTTAAAACAATAAAAACAAATTAAATTAACTTAAAAAATTTTCAATCATATCATCAGTATTTTAACAATAATTTTATTACTATTAATTTTGTATCACTCAATATTTTCACTGAATGTTGTTATATGAATGTCAAAATATAATGTCAAAAGTAAAACGCAGTCTGAAAACCAAGCATGAACAAACGAAATTCCAGTAAATCATGGGTTAAATGGCGTTAATCAAGGAAAATCGGCTGATTAACGAAATCATGGATTAACTAACCAAACCACGGATTCTCTGATTAAAATTTTGGTGAACAAACGCAATCGAAGGTTAACAATTGGAATAACCATTGTTTAAAGTTAACCAAAAGTGAATAAACTGGCCCTGAAACTGGCAATTTAACATGTGTGTGCAGAATATATTTCATTTTTTTTTGGTATTTCCCCTCTAATGGTCAATTATGTTACATCACCCAGGCATGCAAAAAACTAGCGCTTAGAGTGAGATAAACAATCGCTAATGCAAAAATCAATTTGTATGAAAACAACGCAAACATTCAACGCAAAATTATGGCAAAGATATTTTGTGAGGGTGTGCGAAAATGCGCGATGTATATCGTGTACTATTTATTATTTGTGCCGCATATAAATTTGAATTAAGTTATCTCACTCAGATGGCTGGTGTTTTTTCATGCCTCGGCCATGTAAATTAGACAATTAAATAATAAAACCAAAATTTCTTTCCTCTTGTGTCATTTTTATTATTGGAATAAAACACGGCACATCTCATTTCCTAATTAAAAATTTTAATTTACAAACTATTTTAAACGCTTTTTATTTATTTAGTTTTTGACAGAGCATCCGCTAAGATGTCATAAAAGTATGAAAATAAAAATTCAAATGGACGACATGTGCATGGCGTAATCTGTATATGTTTTCATTGAATGGCAAAACCATATCGAAATGTCATAAAAAATGCTTAGCACAGAGATAGTATTGAAACCAATTTTGGCACATCCACTTATATTTTGTACACTTGTGATCCACACTATAAAAAGTTGACATTCCATCGTTGTTATCATAATATTTTACAGAAGAATTTTTGGACGAAGCCAAAATATTTATTTATGGTGAACCTCTTGCAACTGAAGAATACAAAACAGAGTAGATTAAAATAATACAACTCGCATCATACTAAAATCCACTGCACATCCTAATATTGTAGCTGACGGTCGAAGTCCGAGTGCTGGGAATGAGATAAGTTTGAGGACATGCGAATAGCGTGATTGAGAGTTCCACAAACGAGCTGCAACAACCATAAAGGAAAGGTCCATAGCTAGTGAGTTAATTGTATATTCACGCTAACCATTTTTTTAAATTCTTAGCAAATCCTTCAGGTTAATGTTAGTCGAAATTGGGAGCCCTAATTCAACTGGCTAATAAACGAATAACAATTAGATAATTAAAACGATTCCGGCAGTTTCGACTTTGAATTACATAAAAACTGACTTTTAATTTGCTCCAGCGTTGCAGTTATTTGTAAGTAGTACTTCTAAGAGCTTGGAAATTTTATGTTTTTAATGAAAATATATTTTCTTAGGGAAAATCATAGAAAAATGGCTGGAAAAATAATAAAAATCGAAACTGATTTATTTACTGAGAAATGTGATAAATTAATTCTAATGGAAGTTTCAATTAAACAAGAGCCCGAGTTAATTATTGAAGATGAAGACGAAACTGAAAAAATTCGTAAATATTTACATAAAAACGATATAATCGAAGAAGATCGATTAAATTTGATTTGGCACAATTGTATAGAATGTGAAGAACGGTTTTTAAGTACCGAAGAATTAACATTCCACGTTCATCATGTTCATGAATCGTTTGAAATCGATCAAGGAAAACCGAAGGAGGCTTTACAATGTTTGCCATCTACTTCCAAGCAAGAAATTCCATACAAATGTGACCAGTGCAGTCGTTCATTTAGAAACAGTAGTCATCTTCTATATCATATAAAAACGCATACCGGGGAAACGCCATTGAAATGCGAACAATGCGATCGTACATTTGCACAAAAACGATATCTTCAAAATCATATAAAAGCACATACTGGAGAAAAACCATTCAAATGCGAACAATGCGATCGTTCATTTCTACAAAAACGATACCTTCAAGATCATATAAAGACACATACTGGAGAAAAGCCATTTAAGTGCGAACAATGCGATCGTTCATATACATGTAATAAAAATCTTCGTGATCATATAAGAACACATACCGGGGAAAAACCATTCAAATGCGACCAGTGTGGTCGTTCTTTTAGAAACACTAGTAATCTCCGATATCATATAAGGACACATACCGGAGAAAAACCATTCAAATGCGACCAGTGTGATCTTTCATTTGGAAACAGTAGTAATCTCCGATATCATAAAATGAAACATACTGGGGAAAAACCAATTAAATGCGACCAGTGTGATCTTTCATTTAGAAACACTGGTAATCTCCGAAGTCATATAATGACACATACTGGAGAAAAACCATTTAAATGCAACCAGTGTAATCTTTCATTTAGAAACAGTAGTAATCTCCGATATCATATATTGGAACATACTGGGGAAAAGCCATTTAAATGTGAAAAATGTTAATTTTCATTTAAAAGTAATTATAGTCTTCGATATCATTTGAAGACACATACTGGAGAAAAGCCATTTAAATGCGAACAATGCGATCGTTCATATACATGTAATCAAAGCCTTCGTGATCATATAAGAACACATACCGGAGAAAAACCTTTCAAATGCGACCAGTGTGATTGTTCATTTAGACGTACTTCAAGTCTTCGTTATCATATAAGAACACATACCGGGGAAAAGCCTTTCAAATGCGAACAATGCGATCGTTCATTTAAAAGCAATAAAGGCCTTCAAAATCATTTCAAGACACATACACGAGAAAACCATTCAAATGCTGCATCTGCAACAGTTTAAGTCATTCTCTTCAAAGTCACATTAGAAAGAAATACATTCTGGTAAATCCAAAGAAGCAGTGAATCAAGAAATAGTAGTGCCTATTCCAGACTCCGTCAGAATAGGATATTTCCTACGGAATTAAAATTAATATTCTACATTTCTGCGGAATTTCGAAATTCATTCCGTCGGAATTTTATTATGCCAAACTCCGTAGGAATTGAAAAATTGACGTTTTTTTTACGACGAAAATATTTTGTAGAAATTTTGGAATTGTGGATATAAAATAAAAATCTCATCTATTAATTTAGTTTAATTTAAGTAAATTTTAATTTTTTAAATGTTATTAAAATGTGAGTCGTTGAAATCCACAAATAAAAAGCAATACAATTGAAAGCAATACTGATTGAATTGCTTAATGAATATCCAAGTATTGCACAAGGAAGGGAAGGGAAAAGTCGGTAATTTCTGAGAGAAGTTGCTAACGAGTTAAATGCAAGAGTGCTCCTGAAAACGAACGAACACAAACACCCATGTTCTGGAATCCACATGAAAATGAATTCAATATGAATTTGAAAGTTACTCGAAATGTAAATTGGTGTTCTCAATTTCATTTTTTTCGAAATCATTTCAAATCCTTTTTCGAAATGTCAAAAGTATCAGCTGATTGTTTTATTATTTTATTTACATTAAAAAATATCGTGAAAATTTTATAATTGCAAAGAAAAATGAAAATAGAAAAGAAAGAATTAGAAAAAAAAATCTGAAGAGACAAATCGATTATCTTCCAATATTTCAAATATTTTTATTATCCAGACATTTTTTTTTGGAAAAGAAAAATTTGCGCCTTTCTAACGAAACCAAAAAAATGTATACAATTTAATGTGTTTCATTTAAAAATAAATTCATATCGTTTTATGACAAATATATTAGAAATATCTGTAGTGACATTTTATTCGGGTAGATTTTACAAAAACCCTGTTTCGCATTACCGTAATGGATTTTTCTAAGAAATTTTTGATTTATCGAGTCTGGTTTCTATTAATTACAATTCTGGGAAGAATTGGTATTATAAAAATTTTTAACATATATTTCAAAATAATTTTTTTATGAGAAAATTTTGAAAATTCAATAAAAAAAATATTCAAAAAGTCTAATGGAATCATTGGGTGAAAAAAACTTAAATTTATTTTAAATCTTTTCCTTCGTTTTGTAACAATTCTTATCAATTTCACGGCATCAACTGATAGTGAATTAATTCATTTCGATTACCATTCCGAGTAACACTGGCAAAACTGGTGGGCTGTCTATTATTTATATGTCAGACGGTCAGTTTTTTTGCTCGAATTAGTTATGTTCTTTCAGTGTTCTGCAATTAATTGCTGTTCAAATTATGTTAATGGCATTTTGCGAATGATCTGTGATCTAATACTAAAGACATATTAGCAGCGATAATCTCAATTATCTCACGATTCTCAGTTAAAATTCGATAACGGACCAGATTTTCTCAATTATTGAGGATAGATAATCGAGAATTTTAATCTAAATTATTGAATAATTGAGAACCTTTCGTTCTCTGAGTGTGAAAAGCTTTAAAGCTTTCGCTTTTAAATCTGGTAATACTGCTCATATTTATAGATATAAACCTTGAAAAAGCGCAAATAAGAAGAAGACACCGAAGAAAGTCACAGATTTGAATTTGGCGGTTCTAATTTTTTGTATTTTGGAGAAAATGGTCCTTTTTTTGAAAAAATATCATATTTTAAATTTTTTCTCTCAGATTTTAGATTTTCGCATATTCATAAATATTTTTTTTTACTTCCAAAATTTCCTAACAAAAAAAAGATTTTACAGAAAGCTTCGAGAAATGTCAAAGAATAATTGAGAATGAATTTTAATCCAGAAAAACAGAATGTGTCGCATGATCTGGATTAAAAATAATCGACTGGATTAAATCGTGTAGTATGTCTAGGGCATAAATACGGACTGTAAACTATTCTACAATTATTTAAGAAACAATCCTAGCTTGTTATCGGAAATTGGTAACAAACATAAATATTATATGTGACCTTATTAAATGTGATTTTTATTTAAGTTAAGCTTTAAGTTCGTGTACAAAGTAGCACTGAATTCTTTTTTGTGCCATGTACATAAAATATTAAATTCAGTTTAAAAAAATGTCCTAGTTTTGTACTTTTTTTGAAAAACTAAAATGTTTTCGTATTTACTTAGATTGTCCTCGGTAGTGTATTTTCGATCTGATATCCTTAGCTTGAAGGAATTATGAATTAAAAATTAAAATGATTTAGGGCCGGTTTGTTCACTCTTGGTCAAATCTGTGATTAGGTAACCACAGATTTTGCTTAATCCATGATTATGAATCTGTGGTTAACGAAATGCGTTTGTTAACTTTTTTTTCACCTTGATTACCAAACCATAGATTCTTCTATTTTTCCAGTGGTTTTCCAATGCAACTGTCAAATTATAATCCATGGTTAATTTAAATTTTTGAATTTTTAAATAATTGATTTCGGTAATTATTTAAAATGTTTTTATTATTTATTAATTATTTTGAGTAAATTTAATATAAATTTGAATTTGTGTAATAAAATTGTTTACATATTTTATAAAATGTTCATGATATGGTTTTTGCGTGAAAATGAAATGAAAGGACACACGGAGACAAAATAATCTTTTTTAATTGAGTGCGTTTTTCATTATATTCATTCTCTAAACACATTCACGGGCAGCAAATCTGGATAATATGTGAAAAGTATACAAAAGGGATTTCGAACCCAAAAATCCGTGTTGAATGATTAATGACTTGCTAGAATTGGCGATTTGTTGAATATCGCGAAATTGTTTCTGATTTATTTATTTCGGTTATATTCTTATTGATTAGACAATATGAATCCAATTTTATGAACTGAATAGTACTTATTTAAAACAATAAAAACAAATTAAATTAACTTAAAAAATTTTCAATCATATCATCAGTATTTTAACAATAATTTTATTACTATTAATTTTGTATCACTCAATATTTTCACTGAATGTTGTTATATGAATGTCAAAAGTAAAACGCAGTGTGAAAACCAAGCATGAACAAACTAAATTCCAGTAAATCATGGGTTAAATGGCGTTAATCACGGAAAATCGGCTGATTAACGAAATCATGGATTAACTAACCAAACCACGGATTCTGTGATTAAAATTTTGGTGAACAAACGCAATCCATAATTAACTACTGGAATAATCATGGATTAAAGTTGATCAAGAGTGAACAAACCGGGCTTCAATATTTTCACTGAATGTTGTTATATGAATGTCAAAATATAATGTCAAAAGTAAAACGCAGTCTGAAAACCAAGCATGAACAAACAAAATTCCAGTAAATCATGGGTTAAATGGCGTTAATCACGGAAAATCGGCTGATTAACGAAATCATGGATTAACTAACCAAACCACGGATTCTCTGATTAAAATTTTGGTGAACAAACGCAATCGAAGGTTAACAATTGGAATAACCATTCTTTAAAGTTAACCAAAAGTGAATAAACTGGCCCCTGAAACTGTCAATTTAACATGTGTGTGCAGAATATATTTAATTTTTTTTGGTATTTCCCCTCTAATGGTCATTTATGTTACATCACCCTGGCATGCAAAAAAAACTGGCACTTAGAGTGAGATAAACAATATCGCTAATGCAAAATTCAATTTGTATGAAAACAACGCAAACATTCAACGCAAAATTATGGCAAAGATATTTTGTGAGGGTGTGTGAAAATGCGCGATGTATATCGTGTACTATTTGTTATTTGTGCCGTATATAAATTTGAAATAAGTTATCTCACTCAGATCGCTGGTGTTTTTTCATGCCTCGGCCATGTAAATTAGACAATTAAATAATAAAACCAAAATCTCTTTCCTCTTGTATCATTTTTATTATTGGAATAAAACACGGTACACCTCATTTTTTAATTTAAAATTTTTTTTAATTCACAAACTATTTTAAACGTTAATTATTTATTTAGTTTTTGACAGAGCATCCGCTAAGATGTCATAAAAGTATGAAAATGAAAATTCAAATGGACGACATGTGCATGGCGTAATCTGTATATGTTTTCATTGAATGGCAAAACCATATTGAAATGTCATGAAAAATGCTTAGCACAGAGATAGTATTGAAACCAATTTTGGCACATCCCCTTATATCTTTTACACTTGTTATCCACTCTATAAAAAGTTGACAGGCCGTCGTTGTTATCATAATATTTTACAGAAGAATTTTTGGACGAAGCCAAAATATTTATTTATTGTGAACCACTTGCAACTGAAGAATACAAAACAGAGTAGATTAAAATAATACAGCTCGCATCATACTAAAATCCACTGCACATCCTAATATTGTAGCTGACGCTGGAAGTCCGAGTGCTGGGAATGAGATAAGTTTGAGGACATGCGAATAGCGTGATTGAGAATTCCATAAACGAGCCGCACCAACTATAAAGGAAAGGTCCATAGCTCGTGAGTTAATTGTATATTCGCGCTAACCATTTTTTTTAATTCTTTGCAAATTCTTCAGGTGAATGTTAGTCGAAATTGGGAGCCCTAATTCAACTGGCTAATAAAGGAATAAAAATTAGATAATTAAACAATTTGAGCAGTTCCGACTTTGAATTACATAAAAACCGACTTTTAGTTTGTTCCAGCGTTGCAGTTATTTGTAAGTAGTACTTCTAACAGCTTGGAAATTTTATGTTTTTAATGAAAATATATTTTCTTAGGGAAAATCATAGAAAAATGGCTGGAAAAATAATAAAAATCGAAACTGATTTATTTACTGAGAAATGTGATGAATTAATTCTAATGGAAGTTTCAATTAAACAAGAGCCCGAGTTAATTATTGAAGATGAAGACGAAACTGAAAAAATTCGTAAATATTTACATAAAAACGATATAATCGAAGAAGATCGATTAAATTTGATTTGGCACAGTTGTATAGAATGTGAAGAACGGTTTTTAAGTACCGAAACATTATCATTGCACGTCCATCATGTTCATGAATCGTGTGAAATCGATCAAAGAAAATTGAAGGAGGCTGTACAATGTTTGCCATCTACTTCCAAGCAAGAAATGCCGTACAAGTGCGACCAGTGCGATCGTTCATTTAGAAACAGTAATGATCTTCTGTATCATATAAAAACACATACTGGAGAAAAACCATTCAAATGCAATCAGTGTGATCGTTCATTTGGAAACAGTAGCAACCTTCGTTATCATATATTGAAACATACTGGGGAAAAGCCATTCAAATGCGAAAAATGCGATCGTTCATTTAAAAGTAATAATAGTCTCCGATATCATATAAAGACACATACTGGAGAAAAACCATTCAAATGCGACCAATGTGATCGTTCATTTAGAGACACTAGTAATCTCCGATATCATACAATGACACATACCGGAGAAAAACCATTCAACTGCGACCAGTGTGATCTTTCATTTGGAAACAGTAGTAATCTCCGAAATCATACAATGACACATACCGGAGAAAAGCCATTCAAATGCGACCAGTGTGATCTTTCATTTAGAAACAGTAGTAATCTCCGAAATCATACAATGACACATACTGGAGAAAAACCATTCAAATGCGACCAGTGTAATCTTTCATTTAGATACACTAGTAAACTCCGAGATCATATAACGACACATACCGGAGAAAAACCATTCAAATGCGACCAGTGTGATCTTTCATTTGGAAACAGTAGTAATCTCCGATATCATAAAATGAAACATACTGGGGAAAAACCAATTAAATGCGACCAGTGTGATCTTTCATTCAGAAACACTGGTAATCTCCGATATCATATATTGAGACATACTGGGGAAAAGCCATTCAAATGTGATCAGTGTGATCGTTCATTTAAAAACAGTACTCATTTTCGATATCATTTGAAGACACATACTGGAGAAAAGCCATTCAAATGTGACCAGTGTGATCGTTCATTTAGATGTAATCCAAGTCTTCGTGATCATATAATGACACATACTGGAGAAAAACCATTCAAATGCGACCAGTGCGATCTTTCATTTAGAAACACTAGTAAACTCCGAGATCATATAACGACACATACCGGAGAAAAACCATTCAAATGCGACCAGTGTGATCGTTCATTTAAATGTAATTATCGTCTTCGTTATCATATAAGAACACATACCGGGGAAAAGCCTTTCAAATGCGAACAATGCGATCGTTCATTTGCACAAAAACGATGTCTTAAAAATCATATAAAGACTCATACCGGGGAAACGCCTTTCAAATGCGAACAATGCGATCGTTCATTTGCACAAAAACGATATCTTCAAGATCATATAAAGACTCATACCGGGGAAAAACCATTCAAATGCGACCAGTGTGATTGTTCATTTAGACGTACTTCAAGTCTTCGTTATCATATAAGAACACATACCGGAGAAAATGCTTTCAAATGCGAAGAATGCGATCGTTCATTTAAAAGTAATAAAGGTCTTCAAAATCATTTCAAGACACATACACGAGAAAACCATTCAAATGCTGCATCTGCAACAGTTTAAGTCATTCTCTTCAAAGTCACATTAGAAAGAAATGCATTCTGGTAAATCCAAGGAAGCAGTGAATCAAGAAATAATAGTGCCTATTCCAGACTCCGTCAGAATAGGATATTTCCTACGGAATTAAAATTAATATTCTACATTTCTGCGGAATTTCGAAATTCATTCCGTCGGACTTTTATTATGCCAAACTCCGTAGGAATTGAAAAATTGTCGTTTTTTTACGAGGAAAATATTTTGTAGGAATTTCGGAATTGTGGACATAAAATAAAAATGTCAGCTATTAATTTTGTTTAATTTAAGTAAATTTTAATTTTTTAAATATTATTAAAATCTGACTCGTTGAAATCCGCAAAAAAAAAGCAATACAATGAAAGCAATACTGATTGAATTGCTTAATGAATATCCAAGTATTGCACAAGGAAGGGAAGGGAAAAGTCGGTAATTTCTGAGAGAAGTTGCTAACGAGTTAAATGCAAGAGTGCTCCTGAAAACGAACGAACACAAACACCCATGTTCTGGAATCCACATGAAAATGAATTCAATATGAATTTGAAAGTTACTCGAAATGTAAATTGGTGTTCTCAATTTCATTTTTTTCGAAATCATTTCAAATCCTTTTTCGAAATGTCAAAAGTATCAGCTGATTGTTTTATTATTTTATTTACATTAAAAAATATCGTGAAAATTTTATAATTGCAAAGAAAAATGAAAATAGAAAAGAAAGAATTAGAAAAAAAAATCTGAAGAGACAAATCGATTGTGTTAGATCTTCCAATATTTCAAATATTTTTATTTCCCAGAAATTTTTTTTTGGAAAAGAAAAATTTGCGCCTTTCTAACGACACCAATAAAATGTATACAATTTAATGTGTTTCATTTAAAAATAAATTCATATCGTTTTATGACAAATATATTAGAAATATCTGTAGTGACATTTTATTCGGGTAGATTTTAGAAAAACCCTGTTTCGCATTACCGTAATGGATTTTTCTAAGAAATTTTTGATATATCGAGTCTGGTTTCTATTAATTACAATTCCGGGAAGAATTGATATAAAAATTTTGAACATATATTTCAAAATAATTTTTTTTATGAGAAAATTTTAGAAATTTAATAAAAAAATATTTAAGAAGTCTAATGGAGTCATTGGGTGAAGAAAACTTAAATTTATTTTAAATGTTTTCCTTCGTTTTGTAACAATTCTTATCAATTTCACGGCATCAACTGATAGTGAATTAATTCATTTCGATTACCATTCCGAGTAACACTGGCAAAACTGGAGGGCTGTCTATTATTTATATGTCAAACTGTCAGTTTTTTGCTCGAATTAGTTATGTTCTTTCAGTGTTCTGCAATTAATTGCTGTTCAAATTATGTTAATGGCATTTTGCGAATGATCTGTGATCTAATACTAAAGACATATTAGCAGCGATAATCTCAATTATCTCACGATTCTCAGTTAAAATTCGATAACGGACCAGATTTTCTCAATTATTGAGGATAGATAATCGAGAATTTTAATCTAAATTATTGAATAATTGAGAACCTTTCGTTCTCTGAGTGTGAAAAGCTTTAAAGCCTTCGCTTTTAAATCTGGTAATACTGCTCATATTTATAGATATAAACCTTGAAAAAGCGCAAATAAGAAGAAGACACCGAAGAAAGTTACAGATTTGAATTTGGCGGTTCTAATTTTTTGTATTTTGGAGAAAATGGTCCTTTTTTTGAAAAAATATCATATTTTAAATTTTTTCTCTCAGATTTTAGATTTTCGCATATTCATAAATAATTTTTTTTTACTTCCAAAATTTCCTAACAAAAAAAAGATTTTACAGAAAGCTTCGAGAAATGTCAAAGAATAATTGAGAATGAATTTTAATCCAGAAAAACAGAATGTGTCGCATGATCTGGATTAAAAATAATCGACTGGATTAAATCGTGTAGTATGTCTAGGGCATAAATATGGACTGTAAACTATTCTACAATTATTTAAGAAACAATCCTAGCTTGTTATCGGAAATTGGTAACAAACATAAATATTATATGTGACCTTATTAAATGTGATTTTTATTTAAGTTAAGCTTTAAGTTCGTGTACAAAGTAGCACTGAATTCTTTTTTGTGCCATGTACATAAAATATTAAATTCAGTTTAAAAAAATGTCCTAGTTTTGTACTTTTTTTGAAAAACTAAAATGTTTTCGTATTTACTTAGATTGTCCTCGGTAGTGTATTTTCGATCTGATATCCTTAGCTTGAAGGAATTATGAATTAAAAATTAAAATGATTTAGGGCCGGTTTGTTCACTCTTGGTCAAATCTGTGATTAGGTAACCACAGATTTTGCTTAATCCATGATTATGAATCTGTGGTTAACGAAATGCGTTTGTTAACTTTTTTTTCACCTTGATTACCAAACCATAGATTCTTCTATTTTTCCAGTGGTTTTCCAATGCAACTGTCAAATTATAATCCATGGTTAATTTAAATTTTTGAATTTTTAAATAATTGATTTCGGTAATTATTTAAAATGTTTTTATTATTTATTAATTATTTTGAGTAAATTTAATATAAATTTGAATTTGTGTAATAAAATTGTTTACATATTTTATAAAATGTTCATGATATGGTTTTTGCGTGAAAATGAAATGAAAGGACACACGGAGACAAAATAATCTTTTTTAATTGAGTGCGTTATTCATTATATTCATTCTCTAAACACATTCACGGGCAGCAAATCTGGATAATATGTGAAAAGTATACAAAAGGGATTTCGAACCCAAAAATCCGTGTTGAATGATTAATGACTTGCTAGAATTGGCGATTTGTTGAATATCGCGAAATTGTTTCTGATTTATTTATTTCGGTTATATTCTTATTGATTAGACAATATGAATCCAATTTTATGAACTGAATAGTACTTATTTAAAACAATAAAAACAAATTAAATTAACTTAAAAAATTTTCAATCATATCATCAGTATTTTAACAATAATTTTATTACTATTAATTTTGTATCACTCAATATTTTCACTGAATGTTGTTATATGAATGTCAAAAGTAAAACGCAGTCTGAAAACCAAGCATGAACAGACGAAATTCCAGTAAATCATGGGTTAAATGGCGTTAATCAAGGAAAATCGGCTGATTAACGAAATCATGGATTAACTAACCATACCACGGATTCTCTGATTAAAATTTTGGTGAACAAACGCAATCGAAGGTTAACAATTGGAATAACCATTGTTTAAAGTTAACCAAAAGTGAATAAACTGGCCCTGAAACTGGCAATTTAACATGTGTGTGCAGAATATATTTCATTTTTTTTTGGTATTTCCCCTCTAATGGTCAATTATGTTACATCACCCAGGCATGCAAAAAACCAGCGCTTAGAGTGAGATAAACAATCGCTAATGCAAAAATCAATTTGTATGAAAACAACGCAAACATTCAACGCAAAATTATGGCAAAGATATTTTGTGGGGGTGTGTGAAAATGCGTGATGTATATCGTGTTCTATTTGTTATTTGTGCCGCATATAAATTTGAAATAAGTTATCTCACTCAGATCGCTGGTGTTTTTTCATGCCTCGGCCATGTAAATTAGACAATTAAATAATAAAACCTAAATTTCTTTTCTCTTGTGTCATTTTTATTATTGGAATTAAACACGGCACATCTCATTTCTTAATTAAAAATTTTAATTTACAAACTATTTTAAACGCTTTTTATTTATTTAGTTTTTGATAGACCATCCGCTAAGTGGTCATAAAAGTATGAAAATAAAAATAAAAAATTGGCGACATATGCATGGCGTAATCTGGAATGGAATTTTGTATTTCGATCCAACTGAATTTTCGATTCGATTTAATATTCGATCTGAATTCTTTTTGGCATCCTGTAAAATTATCGTATCGTAAATTAGTGTGGCCTTCGAGAATTCCACGCAAATGGTATAAATTTTCAAATTGCCCGATGAAATTTAATGAAATTTTGACAGCTGATAGTTTTTTTTTTGAAAACAATAATTTAAAATGTTTGTGTTTTAGATTTGTTTTTAGTTTTGAATTATTTTTAAATTAATATTTAATAATAAATATTGAAATTGTTGGTCTCAGTGAAACAAAATATCTTCAAGTGTCTTTGGTCCTAAATGTGGTGGCGTTTTTTATATTTTGTTATAATGATAATTTTCACTTCGCTCTTAGAGCATCTTATTTGGTTGTAATTTCATGAAAATCTTGATAATTTTTTTAAATTCAATACTCTGATCTGAATTGATTCTAGCCTCGACTCTAGGGCTCCTTTTATATAAAATTGATGTGTCTCGGAATATTCTGGAAAAGCCTGGTCGTTTTCTAAAAACTAGGTGGCAATGTTTACACAAAGAAGATTTCTAGGATATTCCTACAAACAATAGTTCTAGAAAGCTCTAATCATTGTTTAGGTTTGTGCCAATGATCTATTATTATTCCCTCCTAAAAAAAATATCTTTTGTATGTGCTATTTTCATGGCATGAGTCATTGCTATTGTTATTGAGAAGTGTATTGTATTCTATCGATTGTGTAAACAATTGCATTTTGGAGTTTTCTGGAATAGATCTTTTGTACATTAGATGGCGGTATTTCCCGAATAGTCTGGAGATATAAATTTTGCGTTTGACATTTCGCGGAAATCGTTTTGTTTGTTTATAAATAAATTATTCTCGTGTTTTCTGGGTTTTTCTTTTATTAAGAAAAACTCAGAAAAGTAATTAATTTGTGTTAGTGATTTTTATAGTGCAATATCGTTTTATGACAAATATATTAGAAATATCTGTAGTGACATTTTATTCGGGTAGATTTTAGAAAAACCCTGTTTCGCATTACCGTAATGGATTTTTCTAAGAAATTTTTGATATATCGAGTCTGGTTTCTATTAATTACAATTCCGGGAAGAATTGATATAAAAATTTTGAACATATATTTCAAAATAATTTTTTTTATGAGAAAATTTTAGAAATTTAATAAAAAAAATATTTAAGAAGTCTAATGGAGTCATTGGGTGAAGAAAACTTAAATTTATTTTAAATCTTTTCCTTCGTTTTGTAACAATTCTTATCAATTTCACGGCATCAACTGATAGTGAATTAATTCATTTCGATTACCATTCCGAGTAACACTGGCAAAACTGGTGGGCTGTCTATTATTTATATGTCAAACTGTCAGTTTTTTTGCTCGAATTAGTTATGTTCTTTCAGTGTTCTGCAATTAATTGCTGTTCAAATTATGTTAATGGCATTTTGCGAATGATCTGTGATCTAATACTAAAGACATATTAGCAGCGATAATCTCAATTATCTCACGATTCTCAGTTAAAATTCGATAACGGACCAGATTTTCTCAATTATTGAGGATAGATAATCGAGAATTTTAATCTAAATTATTGAATAATTGAGAACCTTTCGTTCTCTGAGTGTGAAAAGCTTTAAAGCTTTCGCTTTTAAATCTGGTAATACTGCTCATATTTATAGATATAAACCTTGAAAAAGCGCAAATAAGAAGAAGACACCGAAGAAAGTCACAGATTTGAATTTGGCGGTTCTAATTTTTTGTATTTTGGAGAAAATGGTCCTTTTTTTGAAAAAATATCATATTTTAAATTTTTTCTCTCAGATTTTAGATTTTCGCATATTCATAAATAATTTTTTTTTACTTCCAAAATTTCCTAACAAAAAAAAGATTTTACAGAAAGCTTCGAGAAATGTCAAAGAATAATTGAGAATGAATTTTAATCCAGAAAAACAGAATGTGTCGCATGATCTGGATTAAAAATAATCGACTGGATTAAATCGTGTAGTATGTCTAGGGCATAAATATGGACTGTAAACTATTCTACAATTATTTAAGAAACAATCCTAGCTTGTTATCGGAAATTGGTAACAAACATAAATATTATATGTGACCTTATTAAATGTGATTTTTATTTAAGTTAAGCTTTAAGTTCGTGTACAACGTAGCACTGAATTCTTTTTTGTGCCATGTACATAAAATATTAAATTCAGTTTAAAAAAATGTCCTAGTTTTGTACTTTTTTTGAAAAACTAAAATGTTTTCGTATTTACTTAGATTGTCCTCGGTAGTGTATTTTCGATCTGATATCCTTAGCTTGAAGGAATTATGAATTAAAAATTAAAATGATTTAGGGCCGGTTTGTTCACTCTTGGTCAAATCTGTGATTAGGTAACCACAGATTTTGCTTAATCCATGATTATGAATCTGTGGTTAACGAAATGCGTTTGTTAACTTTTTTTTCACCTTGATTACCAAACCATAGATTCTTCTATTTTTCCAGTGGTTTTCCAATGCAACTGTCAAATTATAATCCATGGTTAATTTAAATTTTTGAATTTTTAAATAATTGATTTCGGTAATTATTTAAAATGTTTTTATTATTTATTAATTATTTTGAGTAAATTTAATATAAATTTGAATTTGTGTAATAAAATTGTTTACATATTTTATAAAATGTTCATGATATGGTTTTTGCGTGAAAATGAAATGAAAGGACACACGGAGACAAAATAATCTTTTTTAATTGAGTGCGTTATTCATTATATTCATTCTCTAAACACATTCACGGGCAGCAAATCTGGATAATATGTGAAAAGTATACAAAAGGGATTTCGAACCCAAAAATCCGTGTTGAATGATTAATGACTTGCTAGAATTGGCGATTTGTTGAATATCGCGAAATTGTTTCTGATTTATTTATTTCGGTTATATTCTTATTGATTAGACAATATGAATCCAATTTTATGAACTGAATAGTACTTATTTAAAACAATAAAAACAAATTAAATTAACTTAAAAAATTTTCAATCATATCATCAGTATTTTAACAATAATTTTATTACTATTAATTTTGTATCACTCAATATTTTCACTGAATGTTGTTATATGAATGTCAAAAGTAAAACGCAGTCTGAAAACCAAGCATGAACAGACGAAATTCCAGTAAATCATGGGTTAAATGGCGTTAATCAAGGAAAATCGGCTGATTAACGAAATCATGGATTAACTAACCATACCACGGATTCTCTGATTAAAATTTTGGTGAACAAACGCAATCGAAGGTTAACAATTGGAATAACCATTGTTTAAAGTTAACCAAAAGTGAATAAACTGGCCCTGAAACTGGCAATTTAACATGTGTGTGCAGAATATATTTCATTTTTTTTTGGTATTTCCCCTCTAATGGTCAATTATGTTACATCACCCAGGCATGCAAAAAACCAGCGCTTAGAGTGAGATAAACAATCGCTAATGCAAAAATCAATTTGTATGAAAACAACGCAAACATTCAACGCAAAATTATGGCAAAGATATTTTGTGGGGGTGTGTGAAAATGCGTGATGTATATCGTGTTCTATTTGTTATTTGTGCCGCATATAAATTTGAAATAAGTTATCTCACTCAGATCGCTGGTGTTTTTTCATGCCTCGGCCATGTAAATTAGACAATTAAATAATAAAACCTAAATTTCTTTTCTCTTGTGTCATTTTTATTATTGGAATTAAACACGGCACATCTCATTTCTTAATTAAAAATTTTAATTTACAAACTATTTTAAACGCTTTTTATTTATTTAGTTTTTGATAGACCATCCGCTAAGTGGTCATAAAAGTATGAAAATAAAAATAAAAAATTGGCGACATATGCATGGCGTAATCTGGAATGGAATTTTGTATTTCGATCCAACTGAATTTTCGATTCGATTTAATATTCGATCTGAATTCTTTTTGGCATCCTGTAAAATTATCGTATCGTAAATTAGTGTGGCCTTCGAGAATTCCACGCAAATGGTATAAATTTTCAAATTGCCCGATGAAATTTAATGAAATTTTGACAGCTGATAGTTTTTTTTTTGAAAACAATAATTTAAAATGTTTGTGTTTTAGATTTGTTTTTAGTTTTGAATTATTTTTAAATTAATATTTAATAATAAATATTGAAATTGTTGGTCTCAGTGAAACAAAATATCTTCAAGTGTCTTTGGTCCTAAATGTGGTGGCGTTTTTTATATTTTGTTATAATGATAATTTTCACTTCGCTCTTAGAGCATCTTATTTGGTTGTAATTTCATGAAAATCTTGATAATTTTTTTAAATTCAATACTCTGATCTGAATTGATTCTAGCCTCGACTCTAGGGCTCCTTTTATATAAAATTGATGTGTCTCGGAATATTCTGGAAAAGCCTGGTCGTTTTCTAAAAACTAGGTGGCAATGTTTACACAAAGAAGATTTCTAGGATATTCCTACAAACAATAGTTCTAGAAAGCTCTAATCATTGTTTAGGTTTGTGCCAATGATCTATTATTATTCCCTCCTAAAAAAAATATCTTTTGTATGTGCTATTTTCATGGCATGAGTCATTGCTATTGTTATTGAGAAGTGTATTGTATTCTATCGATTGTGTAAACAATTGCATTTTGGAGTTTTCTGGAATAGATCTTTTGTACATTAGATGGCGGTATTTCCCGAATAGTCTGGAGATATAAATTTTGCGTTTGACATTTCGCGGAAATCGTTTTGTTTGTTTATAAATAAATTATTCTCGTGTTTTCTGGGTTTTTCTTTTATTAAGAAAAACTCAGAAAAGTAATTAATTTGTGTTAGTGATTTTTATAGTGCAATATCGTTTTATGACAAATATATTAGAAATATCTGTAGTGACATTTTATTCGGGTAGATTTTAGAAAAACCCTGTTTCGCATTACCGTAATGGATTTTTCTAAGAAATTTTTGATATATCGAGTCTGGTTTCTATTAATTACAATTCCGGGAAGAATTGATATAAAAATTTTGAACATATATTTCAAAATAATTTTTTTTATGAGAAAATTTTAGAAATTTAATAAAAAAAATATTTAAGAAGTCTAATGGAGTCATTGGGTGAAGAAAACTTAAATTTATTTTAAATCTTTTCCTTCGTTTTGTAACAATTCTTATCAATTTCACGGCATCAACTGATAGTGAATTAATTCATTTCGATTACCATTCCGAGTAACACTGGCAAAACTGGTGGGCTGTCTATTATTTATATGTCAAACTGTCAGTTTTTTTGCTCGAATTAGTTATGTTCTTTCAGTGTTCTGCAATTAATTGCTGTTCAAATTATGTTAATGGCATTTTGCGAATGATCTGTGATCTAATACTAAAGACATATTAGCAGCGATAATCTCAATTATCTCACGATTCTCAGTTAAAATTCGATAACGGACCAGATTTTCTCAATTATTGAGGATAGATAATCGAGAATTTTAATCTAAATTATTGAATAATTGAGAACCTTTCGTTCTCTGAGTGTGAAAAGCTTTAAAGCTTTCGCTTTTAAATCTGGTAATACTGCTCATATTTATAGATATAAACCTTGAAAAAGCGCAAATAAGAAGAAGACACCGAAGAAAGTCACAGATTTGAATTTGGCGGTTCTAATTTTTTGTATTTTGGAGAAAATGGTCCTTTTTTTGAAAAAATATCATATTTTAAATTTTTTCTCTCAGATTTTAGATTTTCGCATATTCATAAATAATTTTTTTTTACTTCCAAAATTTCCTAACAAAAAAAAGATTTTACAGAAAGCTTCGAGAAATGTCAAAGAATAATTGAGAATGAATTTTAATCCAGAAAAACAGAATGTGTCGCATGATCTGGATTAAAAATAATCGACTGGATTAAATCGTGTAGTATGTCTAGGGCATAAATACGGACTGTAAACTATTCTACAATTATTTAAGAAACAATCCTAGCTTGTTATCGGAAATTGGTAACAAACATAAATATTATATGTGACCTTATTAAATGTGATTTTGATTTAAGTTAAGCTTTAAGTTCATGTACAACGTAGCACTGAATTCTTTTTTGTGCCATGTACATAAAATATTAAATTCAGTTTAAAAAAATGTCCTAGTTTTGTACTTTTTTTGAAAAACTAAAATGTTTTCGTATTTACTTAGATTGTCCTCGGTAGTGTATTTTCGATCTGATATCCTTAGCTTGAAGGAATTATGAATTAAAAATTAAAATGATTTAGGGCCGGTTTGTTCACTCTTGGTCAAATCTGTGATTAGGTAACCACAGATTTTGCTTAATCCATGATTATGAATCTGTGGTTAACGAAATGCGTTTGTTCACTTTTTTTCACCTTGGTAACCAAACCATAGATTTTTTCCATTTTTCCAATGGTTTTCCAATGTTTTCCAATGCAACTGTCAAATTGTAATCCATGGTTAATTTAAATTTTTGAATTTTTAAATAATTGATTTCGGTAATTATTTAAAATGTTTTTATTATTTATTAATTATTTTGAGTAAATTTAATATAAATTTGAATTTGTGTAATAAAATTGTTTACATATTTTATAAAATGTTCATGATATGGTTTTTGCGTGAAAATGAAATGAAAGGACACAAGGAGACACGAAAGAATCTTTTTTAATTGAGTGCATTATTCATTACATTCATTCTCTAAACACATTTATGGGCAGCAAATCTGGATAATATGTGAAAACTATACAAAAGGGATTTCGAACCCAAAAACCCGTGTTGAATGATTAATGACTTGTTAGAATTGGCGATTTGTTGAATATCGCGAAATTGTTTCTGATTTATTTATTTCGGTTATATTCTTATTGATTAGACAATATGAATCCAATTTTATGAACTGAATAGTACTTATTTAAAACAATAAAAACAAATTAAATTAACTTAAAAAATTTTCAATCATATCATCAGTATTTTAACAATAATTTTATTACTATTAATTTTGTATCACTCAATATTTTCACTGAATGTTGTTATATGAATGTCAAAAGTAAAACGCAGTCTGAAAACCAAGCATGAACAGACGAAATTCCAGTAAATCATGGGTTAAATGGCGTTAATCACGGAAAATCGGCTGATTAACGAAATCATGGATTAACTAACCAAACCACGGATTCTGTGATTAAAATTTTGGTGAACAAACGCAATCCATAATTAACTACTGGAATAATCATGGATTAAAGTTGATCAAGAGTGAACAAACCGGGCTTCAATATTTTCACTGAATGTTGTTATATGAATGTCAAAATATAATGTCAAAAGTAAAACGCAGTCTGAAAATCAAGCATGAACAAACGAAATTCCAGTAAATCATGGGTTAAATGGCGTTAATCACGGAAAATCGGCTGATTAACGAAATCATGGATTAACTAACCAAACCACGGATTCTCTGAATAAAATTTTGGTGAACAAACGCAATCGAAGGTTAACAATTGGAATAACCATTCTTTAAAGTTAACCAAAAGTGAATAAACTGGCCCCTGAAACTGTCAATTTAACATGTGTGTGCAGAATATTTTTCATTTTTTTTGGTATTTCCCCTCTAATGGTCAATTATGTTACATCACCCAGGCATGCAAAAAAAAACTGGCGCTTAGAGTGAGATAAACAATCGCTAATGCAAAATTCAATTTGTATGAAAACAACGCAAACATTCAACGCAAAATTATGGCAAATATATTTTGTGGGGGTGTGTGAAAATGCGTGATGTATATCGTGTTCTATTTGTTATTTGTGCCGCATATAAATTTGAAATAAGTTATCTCACTCAGATCGCTGGTGTTTTTTCATGCCTCGGCCATGTAAATTAGACAATTAAATAATAAAACCAAAATTTCTTTCCTCTTGTGTCATTTTTATTATTGGAATAAAACACGGCACATCTCATTTCTTAATTAAAAATTTTAATTTACAAACTATTTTAAACGCTTTTTATTTATTTAGTTTTTGATAGACCATCCGCTAAGTGGTCATAAAAGTATGAAAATAAAAATACAAAATTGGCGACATATGCATGGCGTAATCTGGAATGGAATTTTGTATTTCGATCCAACTGAATTTTCGATTCGGTTTAATATTCGATCTGAATTCTTTTTGGCATCCTGTAAAATTATCGTATCGTAAATTAGTGTGGCCTTCGAGAATTCCACGCAAATGGTAAAAATTTTCAAATTGCCCGATGAAATTTAATGAAATTTTGACAGCTGATAGTTTTTTTTTTGAAAACAATAATTTAAAATGTTTGTGTTTTAGATTTGTTTTTAGTTTTGAATTATTTTTAAATTAATATTTAATAATAAATATTGAAATTGTTGGTCTCAGTGAAACAAAATATCTTCAAGTGTCTTTGGTCCTAAATGTGGTGGCGTTTTTTATATTTTGTTATAATGATAATTTTCACTTCGCTCTTAGAGCATCTTATTTGGTTGTAATTTCATGAAAATCTTGATAATTTTTTTAAATTCAATACTTTGAAGTTAACTTTTGCAAGTTTGGGATTTTTTTGCATGAACTCAAGTGAAAAAAAAAATTTTTAAAAAAAATATTTCATTTTCTTTTTTTTGTGAAAACTACAATAATTTAGTAAAAATTTAAGGAAATAATTGTTAAATTTCTTGTACTTGGGTTTTTTTCATTAAAGTAATTAAAAATATGACAATAAACATAAAAAAACATGTTTTCGACAACTCAACATTGATCGAATGAATTTTATACGATCACAGTAGTGTAAAATATTTTCGATCCAATTTTAGCCGATACCAAATTGGTTGGTCGAGTCGTATATACGATCCAATTGGATCAAATCGAAATACAAAATTCCATTCCTGTATATGCTTTCATTGAATGGCAAAACCATATCGAAATGTCATGAAAAATGCTTAGCACAGAGATAGTAAGATAGTGAAACCAAGTTTGGCCCATCCTCTCACTCAAGCGTAGGCATTAACTCGTTTTTACGATATCTGTGTCTGAAGCATCGATTTTCACACCGAACTGTCAAATTTGGAGGGGAAAAAAATTGCGTTTTTTTTAATTTATAATTTTTAGTGCGTTTCGAATTCCAAACCAAATTCTTTTGAATTAAATAATCAAAGTTAATAAATTTCCTATATAAAGTCTTTAATTTCTGGGTGTAATAACAAACAACATCCAAAAATTCGTGGAATTTTCTTTCACATCTAAGTTTGACATATTTTTTATTAAAATGTGCGAATTTTCGATCTTGCCGTATAAAAAAAAGTTTTTATGGTGTTTATTTACTTATTGGTAATCAAATAGAAATTATGTTAATTCATAAATTAGTAAAAAATTCGTTTTTTTTTAATCCACGCCGAAACGTCAAATCCCACTTTTTTTTTTAATTTGATTTCAATGAAATCTACCAGTGACAGTCATTTTTTGGTTAAAATGGGGCAATTCTTAAAATTCGTCGAAATTTTTGAAAATTCAGCATTTTCAGTTTTAAATGTTTTTTTTTTTGGTTTTAAAGTTTCCAAAAAATGAGGCTCTACGTATGAAGTGGCTTTCGGTTATTGGTTTACGTAGGAAAGAACATATATAGGCACATACATGTTTATAATTATTATTTAATAATTTAATTTTGTATGTTTAAGAAAAACTTGATTTTTGTAGCAATCAAACGCAAACATTTTTTTGCAATTCGGATTTTCCAGAATGCATGAGATTTTGGCCCATTTGCAATGTTGCCCCTCCGAATTCATGTTTTTAACGCCACCACTACGCCGCACACATAAGCAATCAAAATGCAAGTGCATTCCAAAAGTGCTTCAATTTCCCCTGCGAAAGGCCTATCCATATTTGCCCTAATCTAAGGATCCGATATTTTTAACTCACTGGTAAAGTTACAGCGGATTTGAGAGCAACTTATAGCACAGTTATATATACATATGATTCCATAATGAATTTCGACATTGATCGGATCTTTGTGGCTACAGGGCGAATTTACGATTTGAGAGTAACTCTCTACATCAGGTTAAACTCGAAATGTAAAACCAAAAAATTTTTTAATCCCAAAGTCAAACGGCCGTCAGAGTTTAAACGTTCACTGAAAAACTGGGCACATGTATGTAACACATCGAAATAATCATCGTAGAAAGGTTTCCAGGTTATGATTTTGTAGTGACTCAAAAGTTATATCGATTTATGCACGTCCATCCATCCGTCCATCTGTGTACAAGATAACTCAAAAAACGGTTTTCCGATTTTGTTGAAATTTAGAATGTGAGTTGGTTATTTCTTAGGTGCATTTTATATTGCATTTCAACAAAATCGATCAAGAGGGACCGAAGTTATCAAGCAAAAACTAGGGTGACCAGAAAGTTTTGTCGATTTTTTATATGTTTTTCGGATTTAATTGGAAGATTTGTGAAGGAAAACAAAATTTTATTGTATTATTAAGTAATAATTATAAATATGAATGAGCCTACATATTTTTTCTTGTGTAAACCAATAGCCGAAAGCCATTTTATACGTAGAGCCTCATTTTTTGTAACCCTAAAAACCGAAAAAAGGGTATTTCAAAATCAAAATACTGTCACTGATAATTTTTGTTTCAATTTTGATTCAAAACAACAAATTTTTTTCTAAATTATGAATTAACATGATTTCTGTTTGACTAATGATAATTAAATACAAACTAATACAACTTTTTTTATACAGCAGTAATGAATTCGCCCATTTTAATAAAAAATATATCAAACTTACTTGCGAAAGGAAATTCCAGGAAATTTTCATTGTTGTTTGCTCTTACATCCAGAAACTAAACTCTTCATTTTGCAAATTTTTTATGTGTAATTATTTAACTCAAAAGAATTTTGTGTGCAATTCGAAACGCACTAAAAATTATAATTTAAAAAGATGCAATTTTTTTTGTCTGCAAAATTAACAATTCGTTTTCAAAAAATTTTATTTTCAATTCAGTGTTGAATCGTCCCTTATGGGGAAAAACATAATATCATTAATACGGCTTTCGTTGGATTTTGGTCAGTCTAGGGTTGGAATAAAATACATGGTTCTTCAAACAACTTTATTTATTTTTTTTTATTGAAATTTCACAAAACCAAAACCTTTTAGCAATTGAAACATTTCAACTAGTAATTTCTTAAAATAAATTTTGCTACCACTTTACCTTTAATTGACTGGGAAACTTGGCGTGACTACACAAAGTATACTGGACAAGATGGACAACCCCTACCAAATTAAAATTTATCACTGATTATATATACTAATGTGTGTGTGTGTGTGCATAGCAAATATTGATAATGAACGCTTGTAAACACGACCGCGCACACACAATCTCACACACAAATCTAAAGTTTATTAATCATAATTATTTCAAAGAATAAACGTGTTGGTGTGCGTGCGTTTTGGAATAAAAAAACGAACAAAACCACCACACTTTTGTAATAAAATTATTTTAATAAAAAAACAAGAAAGAAAATTAAGAAATATGAAAATTTTAAGTTTTTCTAAATTAAATAATTATTAATTACTCTTCAAAAAAATGGCAGGGAAAGAAAGACACAAAAAAATTATTCAAAGTTATATTACACACACACACGTCTATGCAAATGTAACATTTGGTAAAAAAAAAGTGGCATGGTAAACGTGTTTTTTTTCATGACCCATAGGCTAAAGGCATATTAATTTCAAAAATGTTTTGTACGCACCTACGTCACAGGGGTGGACTTTTGTATGAAAAATTACAATTATTAACTAAAAAGTGCTTCTTAAGCAAGTTTTTTCTTCTAATTATATTATTTTAAATAGTATAAATAAATGAACCAACATTAATGTAAATTTAATGTTTATTTTCATTTATTATTATTAAATTATATTATAATTTCTCTAAATTTTCTTTGTCTATATTTTAAATTTTTAATAATTTCTCGATTTAGATTTAATTTCTTAATACGAAAATACACCCTTGTCCGAATAAACTGTTTTTTTAATTTTATGTCAACGTTTTGATATTAAAACAGTCTCTTCTTTTACAAAAATGCATTTTTTAAATAATGTTTGTTCTTTTAGGAAACAACAAAACTGAAATTACTTTCTTTTTTTGTTATTTTTATTGTTGGAATAAAATACGGCACACCTCATTTCTTAATTTAAAATTTTTTTTTAATTCACAAACTATTTTAAACGTTAATTATTTATTTAGTTTCATTGAATGGCAAAACCATATCGAAATGTTATGAAAAATGCTTAGCACAGAGATAGTATTGAAACCAATTTTGTCCCATCCACTTATATCTTTTACGCTAGTTATCCACACTATAAAAAGTTGACAGGCCGTCGCTGCTATCATTTTGTTTTACGGAAGAAATTATTGGACAAAGCAAAAATATTTATTTATTGTGAACCTCTTGCAACTGAAGAATACAAAACAGAGTAGATTAAAATAATACAGCTCGCATCATACTAAAATCCACTGCACATCGTAATATTGTAGCTGACGCTCGAATTACGAGTGCTGGGAATGAGATAAGTTTGAGGACATGCGAATAGCGTGATTGAGAATTCCACAAACGAGCTGCAACAACCATAAAGGAAAGGTCCATAGGTAGTGAATTAATTGTATATTCACGCTAACCATTTTTTTAAATTCTTAGCAAATCCTTCAGGTGAATGTTAGTCGAAATTGGGAGCCCTAATTCAACTGGCTAATAAACGAATAACAATTAGATAATTAAAACAATTCCGGCAGTTTCGACTTTGAATTACATAAAAACTGACTTTTAATTTGCTTCAGCTTTGCAGTTATTTGTAAGTAGTACTTCTAAGATCTTGGAAATTTTATGTTTTTAATGAAAATATATTTTCTTAGGGAAAACCATAGAAAAATGGCTGGAAAAATAATAAAAATCGAAACTGATTTATTTACTGAGAAATGTGATGAATTAATTCTAATGGAAGTTTCAATTAAACAAGAGCCCGAGTTAATTATTGAAGATGAAGACGAAACTGAGAAAATTCGTAAATATTTACATAAAAACGATATAATCGAAGAAGATCGAATAAATTTGATTTGGCACAGTTGTATAGAATGCGAAGAACGCTTTTTAAGTACCGAGGCATTATCATTGCACGTCCATCATGTTCATGAATCGTTTGAAATCGATCAAGGAAAACCGAAGGAGGCTTTACAATGTTTGCCATCTACTTCCAAGCAAGAAATTCCATACAAATGTGACCAGTGCAGTCGTTCATTTAGAAACAGTAGTCATCTTCTATATCATATAAAAACACATACTGGAGAAAAACCATTCAAATGCGACCAGTGTGATCGTTCATTTGCACAAAAAGGAAATCTTCAAGAACATATAAAGACGCATTCTGGAGAAAAGCCATTCAAATGCAACCAGTGTGATCGTTCATTTACACAAAAAGCAAATCTTCAAGATCATATAAAGACACATACTGGAGAAAAACCATTCAAATGCGACCAGTGTGATCTTTCATTCAGAAACAGTAGTAGTCTCCGATATCATATATTGAGACATACTGGAGAAAAGCCATTTAAATGCGAACAGTGTGATCGTTCATATAGATTTAATCAAAGTCTTCGTGATCATATAAGAACACATACCGGGGAAAGGCCATTCAAATGTGATCAGTGTCATCGTTCATTTAAACACAGTAGTCATTTCCGTTATCATATAAAGACACATACCGGAGAAAAACCATTCAAATGTGACCAGTGTGATTGTTCATTTATAAACAGTAGTCAGTTCCGTTATCATATAAAGACACATACTGGAGAAAAACCATTCAAATGCGACCAGTGTGATCGTTCATTTAGAAACACTAATGATCTCCGATATCATGTAATGACACATACTGGAGAGAAGCCATTCAAATGTGACCAGTGTGATCGTTCATTTAGACACAGTAATCATCTCCGACGTCATATAGAGACACATACCGGAGAAAATTCTTTCAAATGCGAACAATGCGATCGTTCATTTAAAAGCAATAAAGGTCTTCAAAATCATTTCAAGACACATGCACGAGAAAACCATTCAAATGCGGCAACTCCAACTGTTCTTTTACAGTAAATAGTACACTTCAAAGTAACATTAGAAACATACTGGTAAATCCAAAGAAACGGTGAATCAACCGATAATAGTGCTTGTTAAGAGAGGTAACTCTTAACGAATTTTATATTTTAATTGTTTCGATGATCGTCGGATGCTTACTGGATGCCCTTACCGCTGGTCGGGGGCTGATGAGTTTGTGTTTTGAATAAAACCACGATTTGAGACTTTATTTTAATCTGTTTTATTAATCGCAGTATTTATAGTAAAATTATCCTAACTAAGCATAATTCTATTTTACATATATAATTGATATTTTATTGATTATTGCACATAAAGGTAAATGACCAATTATGTGCTGACATTTAATTCTTGATAAATCATATTCAACTATATTAGAACTGTATAGGACGATGATATTATATTATGTTCTTGAACAGTGCCTATTCCAGACCCCGGCGGAATTGGTGTTTTCCTACGGGATTAAAATTTCTTTTCGAAATTCATTCTGTCGGAATTTTGTTATTCCAAACTCCGCAGGAATCGGAAAATTGAATTTTTTTTCTCCGACAAAAATATTTTGTAGGAATTTTGGAATTGAATAAAATAAAGATGTCAGCTATTAATTTTGTTTAATTTAAGTAAATTTTAATTTTTTAAATGTTATTAAAATGTGGGTCGTTGAAATCCACAAATAAAAATCAATACATGAGGCTGATTGAATTACTTAATGAATATTCAAGTATTGCACAAGGAAGGGAAGGGAAAAGTCGTTAATTTCTGAGAGAAGTTGCTAACGGGCTAAATGCAATGAGTCCTTTTAAAAAAGAACGAACACAATGTTTTGACGTTAGATGAAACGTCCAATGTCCAGTTATATTGAAGTCAATGAATCTCAACCTGGAACTAGAAATGATCACGTAGAAATATCAGATTTAGATACTTCAATGTTATCAATTGATAATGCATTAGAAATATAACCCACTTCTCTAAAGTGTTCTACACAAAACAAAAGAAGATAAAGTTGCTGACTGAAATTAATCTTCAATTAAAAACCTATTTCTATGGAGTTTAATAAACACCAACAAAAAAATTCAAGAAATTTCTGAGAACACATAAAAAATTGGTAGGGCAATAAGTTAACGAATCGATTTAAACTCTAATAAAAAAAATATTCAAAAAGCAACAGAAAATATTTCAAATCAGTTGCTTTTGGTAGTTCGAAATTCGTTTCGAAATTTTTGTTCATATGTCAACACTTGTACACAATCCGCTGGAGTTTGGAATATATACTAAAATTCCGTGGGAAAAAATTTTGTTTGGAATAGGCCTAATTAAATGTCTGAGCTGGCAGACGAGAATATAAAAACTGACCTTAAATTGGAAAAGAAGAAAAATGCATATTTTAAATGCTAACTGAGCGAAATCCAAGTTAAATTATTATATCGCATTGGTTGAGCGGCGAGTTGTTATCTCCGAAACTTGGAAAACTTGGGCTTGAATCGTTTGGTATAACCGAGCCATAAGATAAATTAGTGACCATTTCTCCTGCTTAATTTTGTACGACAACAAGGGAAACGAGATGTCCGGTTGATGTATCTCTATGATACAATCTAAAGCAATAGCAACGTTTAGTTGGATATATTATTCTTTTTCTTTTAATTAAAATTTTCAATAAATTTCTGGACTGTTTTCTTCGTTAATGTAACTCATACATATTTCTTTATTAATAAAAAATCCGAAATGTTAATTATTAATCACTAAGGGCCGATTTCCAAGCGGTGGCTTAAGCCTATTTTGTTGCTTAAGCAATACTTAAACTACAAAGTGTATTTCACAGTGCGGATTATTCAGAGCTTAAGCTCAATTTTTTCAATTTGACAGCGAAGGCGTAAAAGTCATGCCGAAAAAATTTCCTGAGTTCACTTGAATTATATAATAAAAATATAAAATAATCGTAATAAACATAAATTATTGTTTATAAAAATGTCATCTGACGAGGAAAATATCTTTCATTGTCGTCCTATCTGTTCTCTTACATTCTATTATATTTTCTTTTTGCTTAACTAAATCTAAAGGAAGTGTTCTTTCTTCGGTCGAGAAATTCGCACTCCTTTTATTTCTTCCTTCTATTTTATTGATTTTAAATTTTTTATTTACTATTTTAATTTAATGGCAATTTATTTTATTTAAATTCGAAATTTTTACAGCCAACAAAATTTTGACATTTAGCATTTACAACAAATCATTCACGATTGCAAGTTTCGAAGAAATATTCACAATAGCGCCCACTTGTCAAAATTATTTAAGCCTAATAGCTGAGAATCTTGCTTAAGCTTAAGCTGGGTTTAAGCCACCACTGTGAAATCTGCCCTAAATCATGAATATTAAATGCGTAGTTATAACAAGTTCTGAGTGTCACTATATGACGCCTTTGTCATAACTTTTTTTTCTATTACTATTTGGTATTCTGACGCGCTCATAACTAATAACTGTCATAAAATAATATCATAAGTTCTGACCGACAATATTTTACATCATAACTGAACTTTACATGTGTTCTCTGAGTGATTAAATTGATAGATATGGAATAAATTCCACCATTCCTTTAAACACACAAATAATTTTACACATATAGAAAAATTTGAAACCTATACAAACATCTTCGAGAGTATTTCTCAAATAACCATGACAACTCGCTCAAATTATAACAGTTTAAACTGTTATAAATTCATACTTTGGACATAATTATAAGCCGTTCACCAGAATACGAATTTTCGCAGCAGTCATAATTACAGTCAGTATATTATTGTCATTAATATTTAGGACAGTAAAATTGTCACAGTGCCAGAATAGAAAGGGTTAAATTAGAATAATTTTTGACATTTATTTTATCTTCTTCTTCTTCTTCTTCTTTTACCTTCTGTATTTGATTGGTTAATCGAAAAAAAATCGTTTAAGCTGCGATTAGATTGATTTTAACCGGGCTATGTGGGTAATTCTCAAATCATATGTCTATATAACTGTAAGTTTCCATACGAAGAATTATTTAAGCCAATTTACATAAAGGCCTAAATTACTATTCTGAATTTCTTTCCATTTCGCTGCTGTAAAATCAATTCGCCGTGTTTTGTGATATGTCATAAATGGTTAAAAAAAAGTTTGAAAATTTGTGTTTTCTTATTAAATTTGTGTTTTTATTTATTAAAAATTAATAATCTATATAATAATAATGGGTTTTAAAGAGAAAAATAGCCAAAAAAATGTCACGGAACAGTTGGAAAACATATTTGTGACAATACCAACATCAGTTGTTATCAGTTCCCCTGTAGTAGTGTTGCGATAATTCCGCACGTATTTTTTTTTTTTTAAACAAAATTGTTTTAAAACTTTTTTTTATTTGTTTACATCAAAACTATTCTTTTTTTCTCTCTTTTATTTTCAACGATGAATTATGTCGAAAGATTTTAAAAATTTCACTAAAAAAAAATTAGTAAAAAATTTAAATTTTCTTGGAATTATTGATTTACCTTCATTTTTATCTGTTCCACACACAATTTAAATAATTTTCAATTCAATTTTCCTTTTATTAAAACACAATTTCAAATTTTATGTCACTTTTTAATGAGTTTCGATATTTTTAACTCACTGGTAAAAATACAGCGGATTTGACAGCAACTTATAGAACAGTTATATATACATATGATTCCAGAATAGGAATTTCGACATTGATCGGATCTTTGTGGCTACAGGGCGAATTTACGATTTGAGAATAACACTCTACATCAGGATAAACTCGAAATGTAAAACCAAAAAATTTTTTAATCCCAAAGTCAAACGGCCGTCAGAGTTTAAATGTTCATTGAAAAACTGGGCACATGTTTGTAACACATCGAAATAATCATCGTAGAAAGGTTTCCAGGTTATGATTTTGTAGTGACTCAAAAGTTATATCGATTTATGCACGTCCATCCATCCGTCCATCTGTGTACAAGATAACTCAAAAAACGGTTTTCCGATTTTGTTGAAATTTAGAATGTGAGTTGGTTATTTCTTAGGTGCATTTTATATTGCATTTCAACAAAATCGATCAAGAGGGACCGAAGTTATCAAGCAAAAACTAGGGTGACCAGAAAGTTTTGTCGATTTTTTTATATGGTTTTTCGGATTTAATTGGAAGATTTGTGAAGGAAAACAAAATTTTATTGTATTATTAAGTAATAATTATAAATATGAATAAGCCTACATATTTTTTCTTGTATAAACCAATAGCCGAAAGCCATTTTATACGTAGAGCCTCATTTTTTGGAACCCTCAAAACCAAAAAAAGGGTATTTAAAAATCAAAATACTGTCACTGATAATTTTTGTTTCAATTTAAATGAAAACGAAAAAGGATTTCGCACTTGGATTTAGATTCAAACTTGATTCAAAACAACAAATTTTTTTCTAAATTATGAATTAACATAATTTCTGTTTGACTAATGATAATTAAATACAAACTAATAAAACTTTTTTTTATACAGCAGTAATGAAAATTCGCCCATTTTAATAAAAACTATATCAAACTTACTTGCGAAAGGAAATTCCAGGAAATTTTCATTGTTGTTTGCTCTTACATCCAGAAACTAAACTCTTCATTTTGCAAATTTTTTAAGTGTAATTATTTAACTCAAAAGAATTTTGTGTTGAATTCGAAACGCACTAAAAATTATAATTTAAAAAGATGCAATTTTTTTCGTGTGCAAAGTTAACAATTCGTTTTCAAAAAATTTTATTTTCAATTCAGTGTTGAATCGTCCCTTATGGGGAAAAACATAATATCATTAATACGGCTTTCGTTGGATTTTGGTCAGTCTAGGGTTGGAATAAAATACATGGTTCTTCAAACAACTTTATTTATTTTTTTATATTGAAATTTCACAAAACCAAAACCTTTTAGCAATTGAAACATTTCAACTAGTAATTTCTTAAAATAAATTTTGCTACCACTTTACCTTTAATTGACTCGGAAACTTGGAGTGAGTACACAAAGTATACTGGACAAGATGGACAGACCCTAACAAATTACAATTTATCACTGATTATATATACTAATGTGTGTGTGTGTGCATAGCAAATATTGATAATGAACGGTTGTAAACACGACCGCGCACACACAATCTCACACACAAATCTAAAGTTTATTAATCATAATTATTTCAAAGAATAAACGTGTTGGTGTGCGTGCGTTTTGGAATAAATAAACGAACAAATCCACCACACTTTTGTAATAAAATTATTTTAATAAAAAAACAAGAAAGAAAATTAAGAAATATGAAAATTTTAAGTTTTTCTAAATTAAATAATTATTAATTACTCTTCAAAAAAATGGCAGGGAAAGAAAGACACAAAAAAATTATTCAAAGTTATATTACACACACACACGTCTATGCAAATGTAACATTTGGTAAAAAAAAAGTGGCATGGTAAACGTGTTTTTTTTCATGACCCATAGGCTAAAGGCATATTAATTTCAAAAATGTTTTGTACGCACCTACGTCACAGGGGTGGATTTTTGTATGAAAAATTACAATTATTAACTAAAAAGTGCTTCTTAAGCAAGTTTTTTCTTCTAATTATATTATTTTAAATAGTATAAATAAATGAACCAACATTAATGTAAATTTAATGTTTATTTTCATTTATTATTATTAAATTATATTACAATTTCTCTAAATTTTCTTTGTCTATATTTTAAATTTTTAATAATTTCTCGATTTAGATTTAATTTCTTAATACGAAAATACACCCTTGTCCGAATAAACTGTTTTTTTAATTTTATGTCAACGTTTTGATATTAAAACAGTCTCTTCTTTTACAAAAATGCATTTTTTAAATAATGTTTGTTCTTTTAGGAAACAACAAAACTGAAATTACTTTCTTTTTTTGTTATTTTTATTGTTGGAATAAAATACGGCACACCTCATTTCTTAATTTAAAATTTTTTTTTAATTCACAAACTATTTTAAACGTTAATTATTTATTTAGTTTCATTGAATGGCAAAACCATATCGAAATGTTATGAAAAATGCTTAGCACAGAGATAGTATTGAAACCAATTTTGTCCCATCCACTTATATCTTTTACGCTAGTTATCCACACTATAAAAAGTTGACAGGCCGTCGCTGCTATCATTTTGTTTTACGGAAGAAATTATTGGACAAAGCAAAAATATTTATTTATTGTGAACCTCTTGCAACTGAAGAATACAAAACAGAGTAGATTAAAATAATACAGCTCGCATCATACTAAAATCCACTGCACATCGTAATATTGTAGCTGACGCTCGAATTACGAGTGCTGGGAATGAGATAAGTTTGAGGACATGCGAATAGCGTGATTGAGAATTCCACAAACGAGCTGCAACAACCATAAAGGAAAGGTCCATAGGTAGTGAATTAATTGTATATTCACGCTAACCATTTTTTTAAAGTCATCTTCTATATCATATAAAAACACATACTGGAGAAAAACCATTCAAATGCAACCAGTGTGATCGTTCATTTGCACAAAAAGAAAATCTTCAAGAACATATAAAGACGCATACTGGAGAAAAGCCATTCAAATGCAACCAGTGTGATCGTTCATTTGCACAAAAAGCAAATCTTCAAGGTCATATAAAGACGCATACTGGAGAAAAACCATTCAAATGCGAACAATGCGATCGTTCATTTCTACAAAAACGATACCTTCAAGAACATATAAAGACGCATACTGGAGAAAAGCCATTCAAATGCAACCAGTGTGATCGTTCATTTGCACAAAAAGGAAATCTTCAAGATCATATAAAGACACATACTGGAGAAAAGCCATTTAAGTGCGAACAATGCGATCGTTCATATAGATGTAATCAAAATCTTCGTGATCATATAAGAACACATACCGGGGAAAAACCATTCAAATGCGACCAGTGTGATCGTTCTTTTAGAAACACTAGTAATCTCCGATATCATATAAGGACACATACTGGAGAAAAGCCATTCAAATGCGAAGAATGCGATCGTTCATTTACACGAAAAGGATATCTTCAAGATCATAAAAGAACACATAGCGGGGAAACGCCATTCAAATGCGACCAATGTGATCGTTCATTCAGAAACACTAATAGTCTCCGATATCATATGTTGGGACATACTGGGGAAAAGTCATTTAAATGCGAACAATGCGATCGTTCATTTAAAAGGAATGATAGTCTTCGATATCATTTGAAGACACATACTGGAGAAAAGCCATTTAAATGCGAACAATGCGATCGTTCATATACATGTAATCGAAGTCTTCGTGATCATACAATGACACATACTGGAGAAAAACCATTCAAATGCGAGCAGTGTGATCTTTCATTTATAAGCACTAGTAATCTCCGACGTCATATAATGACACATATTGGAGAAAAACCATTCAAATGCGACCAGTGTGATCGTTCATTTGCACAAAAACGATATCTTCAAGATCATTTAAAGACACATACTGAAGGAAAGCCATTCAAATGCGAATAATGCGACATTCATATAGTAACAGTAGTAGTCTCCGATATCATTTGAAGACACATAGCGGAAAAAACCGTTCAACTGTGATTAGTGTGATCGTTCATTTAAAAATAATGGTGATCTTCGACGTCATATAATGACACATTGTGGAGAAAAGCTATTTAATTGCGAACAATGCGATCGTACATTTAATAGTTATAATGGTCTTCGATATCATTTCAAGTTACATAGAAGAGAAAACCATTCAAATGCTGCAACTGCAACTATTCTTATACAGTAAATAGTCACATTAGAAAGATACAGATACTGGTAAATCCAAAGAAGCAGTCAATCAACAAGTAATAGTGCCTATTCCAGACTCCGGCGGAATTGGTTTTTTCCGGGTTTAAGATTTCTATTCGAAATTCATTTCTTCGGAATTTTGTTATTCCAAAATTTAAATTTTGCGTGAATTTTGCTTGCATGTATTATTTTTTTAAACATAGTTTAAAGGTCCAAACAGAATGACGCATCCACGACGGAATCACGACAAATTAAAATGTACTATTGTACTAATGAACTATTTTTAATACAAACTGAAATACGTGAATCCAGCGTGGATCCGTCATTATGGTTCCTATATGACTCTTTCACGTCTTAAGTTCCAATTGTCTTATAGAGATGGGTAAATGGTAAAAGCGATCCGTGATTGTCGCTGATCACATTAAAAAGTTTCACTGCAGCTTTATTCTAAATCCGAAACTGAAAAACAAACAACCTTTAAATTAAATAAAAGGACGTACTAGTATTTTTTTATAAATTATTAATTAAATAAATTAAATCAATATATAATTTTCTTTTTCTTTATATTAGCGTGCTTATTATGAAATTTTCCATATATTCCTTGAAAACATCTCCAGCTGAATCAAACGCCTCAAACACGAGTTCATTCGAAACTTGATTATATTGTAACTGAAATTTTAAACTTCTATTGTTGTGCATTATTTCCGGTTGATGGAGTATCTGTATTGAAAAAGATGTAACACAATTTTTATTAATTTCCAAAAACGTGTAATGCCTAAATCAGTGGGACTGGAGAAATTTGGCTCGTCAGGCTTGGCATGACTTGTGCCTACGTAATTCCGTTCATCCAGCAGGCTACCGATTTGCGGTAATGAATTTGTTTTGTCTGAAATAATTTCAGATAATTCTTCTAGAAGTTTTATCATACATAATCGCATTTTACACATATTATTTTTAATTTCGGTAAAGTTTGCATCTAAAATTTTTCTACAAAAAAAAAAAAAAAGAAAAAAATACCAATCAACATATTAAATTACGATTCGTCTCTGGTGTCCTAATAAATTTCGCGCTATTTTTGTTTCATTAAGTTGGCAGTACTAAAATCTTGATCTCTGCCATCTGCCATTGTTTGCTATTTATAGTCATGGAACTATGCACGAAGGAACGACATTATTATTGACTATTTGTCAAGTTTCGAGCGCTTACTGTGGACAAAAAGACAATTCCACAAAATTCAAATTGTGCGTCTCTTTCGGAGACTTCTTTAATAACTTTAATAAAATAAGTTATCTCACTCAGATCGCTGGTGTTTTTTCATGCCTCGGCCATGTAAATTAGACAATTAAATAATAAAACCAAAATTTCTTTCCTCTTGTGTCATTTTTATTATTGGAATAAAACACGGCACATCTCATTTCTTAATTAAAAATTTTAATTTACAAACTATTTTAAACGATTTTTATTTATTTAGTTTTTGATAGACCATCCGCTAAGTGGTCATAAAAGTATGAAAATAAAAATACAAAATTGGCGACATATGCATGGCGTAATCTGGAATGGAATTTTGTATTTCGATCCAACTGAATTTTCGATTCGGTTTAATATTCGATCTGAATTCTTTTTGGCATCCTGTAAAATTATCGTATCGTAAATTAGTGTGGCCTTTGAGAATTCCACGCAAATGGTATAAATTTTCAAATTGCCCGATGAAATTTAATGAAATTTTGACAGCTGATAGTTTTTTTTTTGAAAACAATAATTTAAAATGTTTGTGTTTTAAATTTGTTTTTAGTTTTGAATTATTTTTAAATTAATATTTAATAATAAATATTGAAATTGTTGGTCTCAGTGAAAGTGTCTTTGGTCCTAAATGTGGTGGCGTTTTTTATATTTTGTTATAATGATAATTTTCACTTCGCTCTTAGAGCATCTTATTTGGTTGTAATTTCATGAAAATCTTGATAATTTTTTTAAATTCAATACTTTGAAGTTAACTTTTGCAAGCTTGGGATTTTTTTGCATGAACTCAAGTGAAAAAAAAAATTTTTAAAAAAAATATTTCATTTTCTTTTTTTTGTGAAAACTACAATAATTTAGTAAAAATTTAAGGAAATAATTGTTAAATTTCTTGTACTTGGGTTTTTTTCATTAAAGTAATTAAAAATATGACAATAAACATAAAAAAACATGTTTTCGACAACTCAACATTGATCGAATGAATTTTATACGATCACAGTAGTGTAAAATATTTTCGATCCAATTTTAGCCCATACCAAATTGGTTGGTCGAGTCGTATATACGATCCAATTGGATCAAATCGAAATACAAAATTCCATTCCTGTATATGCTTTCATTGAATGGCAAAACCATATCGAAATGTCATGAAAAATGCTTAGCACAGAGATAGTAAGATAGTGAAACCAAGTTTGGCCCATCCTCTCACTCAAGCGTAGGCATTAACTCGTTTTTACGATATCTGTGTCTGAAGCATCGATTTTCACACCGAACTGTCAAATTTGGAGGGGAAAAAAATTGCGTTTTTTTTAATTTATAATTTTTAGTGCGTTTCGAATTCCAAACCAAATTCTTTTGAATTAAATAATCAAAGTTAATAAATTTCCTATATAAAGTCTTTAATTTCTGGGTGTTTTGTTATTACATCCAAAAATTCGTGGAATTTTCTTTCACAACTAAGTTTGACATATTTTTTATTAAAATGTGCGAATTTTCGATCTTGCCGTATAAAAAAAAGTTTTTATGGTGTTTATTTACTTATTGGTAATCAAATAGAAATTATGTTAATTCATAAATTAGTAAAAAATTCGTTTTTTTTTAATCCACGCCGAAACGTCAAATCCCACTTTTTTTTTTAATTTGATTTCAATGAAATCTACCAGTGACAGTCATTTTTTGGTTAAAATGGGGGCAATTCTTAAAATTCGTCGAAATTTTTGAAAATTCAGCATTTTCAGTTTTAAATGTTTTTTTTTTGGTTTTAAAGTTTCCAAAAAATGAGGCTCTACGTATGAAGTGGCTTTCGGTTATTGGTTTACGTAGGAAAGAACATATATAGGCACATACATGTTTATAATTATTATTTAATAATTTAATTTTGTATGTTTAAGAAAAACTTGATTTTTGTAGCAATCAAACGCAAACATTTTTTTGCAATTCGGATTTTCCAGAATGCATGAGATTTTGGCCCATTTGCAATGTTGCCCCTCCGAATTCATGTTTTTAACGCCACCACTACGCCGCACACATAAGCAATCAAAATGCAAGTGCATTCCAAAAGTGCTTCAATTTCCCCTGCGAAAGGCCTATCCATATTTGCCCTAATCTAAGGTTCCGATATTTTTAACTCACTGGTAAAGTTACAGCGGATTTGAGAGCAACTTATAGCACAGTTATATATACATATGATTCCATAATGAATTTCGACATTGATCGGATCTTTGTGGCTACAGGGCGAATTTACGATTTGAGAATAACACTCTACATCAGGTTAAACTCGAAATGTAAAACCAAAAAATTTTTTAATCCCAAAGTCAAACGGCCGTCAGAGTTTAAACGTTTACTGAAAAACTGGGCACATGTTTGTAAAACATCGAAATAATCATTGTAGAAAGGTTTCCAGGTTATGATTTTGTAGTGACTCAAAAGTTATACCGATTTATGCACGTCTATCGATCCATCCATCTGTGTACAAGATAACTCATAAACCGGTTTTCCGATTTTGTTGAAATTTAGAATGTGAGTTGGTTATTTCTTAGGAGCATTTTATATTGCATTTCAACAAAATCGATCAAGAGAGACCGAAGTTATCAAGCAAAAACTAGGGTGACCAGAAAGTTTTGTCGATTTTTTTATATGGTTTTTCGGATTTAATTGGAAGATTTGTGAAGGAAAACTAAATTTTATTGTATTATTAAGTAATAATTATAAATATGAATGAGCCTACATATTTTTTCTTGTGTAAACCAATAGCCGAAAGCTATTTTATACGTAGAGCCTCATTTTTTGGAACCCTTAAAACCAAAAAAGGGTATTTAAAAATCAAAATACTGTCACTGATAATTTTTGTTTCAATTTAAATGAAAACGAAAAAGGATTTCGCACTTGGATTTAGATTCAAACTTGATTCAAAACAACAAATTTTTTTCTAAATTATGAATTAACATGATTTCTGTTTGACTAATGATAATTAAATACAAACTAATAAAACTTTTTTTATACAGCACTAATGAAAATTCGCCCATTTTAATAAAAAATATATCAAACTTACTTGCGAAAGGAAATTCCAGGAAATTTTCATTGTTGTTTGCTCTTACATCCAGAAACTAAACTCTTCATTTTGCAAATTTTTTAAGTGTAATTATTTAACTCAAAAGAATTTTGTGTTGAATTCGAAACGCACTAAAAATTATAATTTAAAAAGATGCAATTTTTTTCGTGTGCAAAATTAACAATTCGTTTTCAAAAAATTTTATTTTCAATTCAGTGTTGAATCGTCCCTTATGGGGAAAAACAGAAGATCATTAATATGGCTTTCGTTGGATTTTGGTCAGTGTAGGGTTGGAATAAAATACATGGTTCTTCAAACAACTTTATTTATTTTTTTTTATTGAAATCTCACAAAACCAAAACCTTTTAGCAATTGAAAAATTTCAACTAGTAATTTCTTAAAATAAATTTTGCTACCACTTTACTTTTAATTGACTGGGAAACTTGGAGTGACGACACAAAGTATACTGGGCTGCGTTCACTCACCAACTTAATGTAACTAAAAGCGACTAAAAGTTACACTTTTGCGTTCACTGGTCAACATTTTTCGACTACGATGACGTCATGACACCGACACTCGGCCGTTCACTCGATCACACCGGTGTAAAAAAAGTAACTTTTTTCAACCAATGTAATAGGGTGTAGTTGTTAATTGTCATCTCTATTTTTCGTCAGTTTGATTTTGAATTCAAAACAATTTTTTGTGAATTCGCTATTTTTTTTAATTATTTGGCAAAATTATAGAAAAATTATAGTTTTAGTAATAAGTTTATATTCAATTCGTTGAATTATATTCGAAAAAATTTAAAATAATAAATTTATAAAAAAAAATGAAACCATAAAATATGTTTTTTATATAAAAATTTGCTACTAAATTAAATATTAAAAACAAAAAGATTTCATGAAAGTAATTTTAATAATTACAGTACATTAATTTTCCTGTAAATGCGCATTTTCTCCAATTGACATTTCGAAATGACACTAATTGACTACGACTACGACTATGATCGTTCACTCGCAAACAATTTACATTTTTCGACACCGGCTTTTTTGACATTAACTTACACCGACTTTTTTTTACACCGGTGTGATCGAGTGAACGGAACCCTGGACAAGATGGACAGTCCCTAACAAATTACAATTTATCACTGATTATATATACTAATGTGTGTGTATGTGCATAGCAGTTATTGATAATGAACGCTTGTAAACACGACCGCGCAAACACAATCTCACACACAAATCTAAAGTTTATTAATCATAATTATTTCAAAGAATAAACGTGTTGGTGTACGTGCGTTTTGGAATAAAAAACTAACAAATCCACCACACTTTTGTAATAAAATTATTTTAATAAAAAAACAAGAAAGAAAATTAAGAAATATGAAAATTTTAAGTTTTTCTAAATTAAATAATTATTAATTACTCTGCAAAAAAATGGCAGGGAAAGAAAAAACAAAAAAATTATTCAAAGTTATATTACACACACACACGTCTATGCAAATGTAACATTTGGTAAAAAAAAAGTGGCATGGTAAACGTGTTTTTTTTCATGACCCATAGGCTAAAGGCATATTAATTTCAAAAATGTTTTGTACACAGATATCATGAATCGATGAATATACAGATTACGCTTTCCCATATTTCAAATTGTTTTTACTGCACACCTACGTCACAGGGGTGGATTTTTGTATGAAAAATTACAATTATTAACTAAAAATTGCTTCTTAAGCAAGTTTTTTCTTCTAATTATATTATTTTAAATAGTATAAATAAATGAACCAAAATTAATGTAAATTTAATGTATATTTTTATTTATTATTATTAAATTATAATACAATTTCTCTACATTTTCTTAATTTGAATTTTCAATAATTTCTCGATTTAGGTTTAATTTCTTAATACGAAAATACACCCTTGTCCGAAGAAACTGTTCTTTTAATTTTATGTCAACGTTTTGGTATTAAAACAGTCTCTTCTTTTACCAAAATGCATTTTTTAAATAATGTTTGTTCCTTTAGGAAACAATAAAACTGAAATTACTTCCTTTTTTTGTTATTTTTATTGTTGGAATAAAACACGGCACACCTCATTTCTTAATTTAAAATTTTTTTTAATTCACAAACTATTTTAAACGTTAATTATTTATCTAGTTTTTGACAGAGCATCCCCTAAGATGTCATAAAAGTATGAAAAAATTCAAAATGGACGACATGTGCATGGCGCAATCTGTATATGCTTTCATTGAATGGCAAAACCATATCGAAATGTCATGAAAAATGCTTAGCACAGAGATAGTATTGAAACCAATTTTGGCCCATCCACTTATATCTTTTACACTTGTTATCCACTCTATAAAAAGTTGACAGGCCATCGTTGTTGTAATATTATTTTACACAAGAATTTTTGGACGAAGTAAAAATATTTATTTATTGTGAACCTCTTGCAACTGAAGAATACAAAACAGAGTAGATTAAAATAATACAGCTCGCATCATACTAAAATCCACTGCACATCCTAATATTGTAGCTGACGCTCGAAGTACGAGTGCTGGGAATGAGATAAGTTTGAGGACATGCGAATAGCGTGATTGAGAATTCCACAAACGAGCTGCAACAAACATAAAGGAAAGGTCCATAGGTAGTGAGTTAATTGTATATTCACGCTAACCATTTTTTTCAATTCTTTGCAAATCCTTCAGGTGAATGTTAGTCGAAATTGGGAGCACTAATTCAACTGGCTAATAAACGAATAACAATTAGATAATTAAAACGATTCCGGCAGTTCCGACTTTAAATTACATAAAAACCGACTTTTAATTTGCTTCAGCGTTGCAGTTATTTGTAGGTAGTACTTGTAAGAGCTTGGAAATTTTATGTTTTTAATGAAAATATATTTTGTTAGGGAAAATCATAGAAAAATGGCTGGAAAAATAATAAAAATCGAAACTGATTTATTTACTGAGAAATGTGATGAATTAATTCTAATGGAAGTTTCAATTAAACAAGAGCCCGAGTTAATTATTGAAGATGAAGACGAAACAGAAAAAATTCGTAAATATTTACATAAAAACGATATAATCGAAGAAGATCGATTAAATTTGATTTGGCACAATTGTATAGAATGTGAAGAACGGTTTTTAAGTACCGAAGAATTAACATTCCACGTTCATCATGTTCATGAATCGTTTGAAATCGATCAAGGAAAACCGAAGGAGGCTTTACAATGTTTGCCATCTACTTCCAAGCAAGAAATTCAATACAAATGTGACCAGTGCAGTCATTCATTTAGAAACAGTAATCATCTTCTGTATCATATAAAAACACATACTGGAGAAAAACCATTCAAATGCAACCAGTGTGATCGCTCATTTGCACAAAAAGGAAATCTTCAAGAACATATAAACACACATACTGGAGAAAAGCCATTCAAATGCAACCAGTGTGATCGTTCATATACAAACAGTAGTAATCTCCGACGTCATATAATGACACATTCTGGAGAAAAACCATTCAAATGCGAACAATGCGATCGTTCATTTAGAAACAGTAGTCATCTCCGAAGTCATATTATTACACATACTGGAGAAAAACCATTCAAATGTGAACAATGCGATCATTCATTTAGAAACAGTAGTAATCTCCGAAGTCATATTATTACACATACTGGAGAAAAACCATTCAAATGCGAACAATGCGATCATTCATATAGAAACTGTAGTAATCTCCGATATCATATAAAGAGACATATTGGAGAAAAACCATTCAAATGCGATCTGTGTGATCGTTCATTTGCACAAAAAGGACATCTTCAAGATCATATAAAGACACATATTGGAGAAAAACCATTCAAATGCGACCAGTGTGATCGTTCATTTGCACAAAAAGTAAATCTTCAAAATCATATGAAGACACATACTGGAGAAAAGCCATTCAAATGCAACCAGTGTAATCTTTCATTTAGAAACAGTAGTAATCTCCGATATCATATAATTACACATACTGGAGAAAAACCATTCAAATGCAGCCAGTGTGATCGTTCATTTGGAAACAGTAGTAATCTCCGATATCATATATTGAAACATAGTGGGGAAAAGCCATTTAAATGTGAAAAATGTTATCGTTCATTTAAAAGTAATTATAGTCTTCGATATCATTTGAAGACACATACTGGAGAAAAGCCATTTAAATGCGAACAATGCGATCGTTCATATACATGTAATCAAAGTCTTCGTGATCATATAATGACACATACCGGAGAAAAACCTTTCAAATGCAACCAGTGTGATTGTTCATTTAAAAGCAATAAAGGTCTTCAAAATCATTTCAAGACACATAGACGAGAAAACCATTCAAATGCTGCAACTGCAACTGTTCTTTTACAGTAAGTCATTCTCTTCAAAGTCACATTAGAAAGAAGTTCATTCTGATAAATCCAAAGAAGCAGTGAATCAACAAATAATAGTGCCTATTCCAGACTCCGTCGGAATAGAAATTTTCCTACGAGATTCCGTCGGAATTTTGTTATTCTAAACTCCGTAGGAATCGAAAAATTGACGTTTTTTTCTCCGACAGAAATATTTTGTAGGAATTTTTCAATTTTGGACATAAAATAAAAATGTCAGCTGTTAATTTAGTTTAATTTAAGTAAATTTTAATTTTTTAAATGTTATTAAAATGTGGGCCGTTAAATTGCACAAATAAAAAGCAATACAATTGAAAGCAATACTGATTGAATTGCTTAATGAATATCCAAGTATTGCACAAGGAAGGGAAGGGAAAAGTCGTTAATTTCTGAGAGAAAGTTGCTAACGAGTTAAATGCAATGAGTCCTCCTGCAAACGAACGAACGCAAACACCGATGTTCTGGAATCCACATGAAAATGAATTCATTATGAATTTGAAATTTACTCGAAACGTAAATTGGTGTTCTCAATTTCATTTTTTTCGAAATCATTTCAAATCCCTTTTCGAAATGTCAAAACTATCAGCTGATTGTCTTATTATTTAATTTATATCGAAAGATATTGTGAAAATTTTGTAATTGCAATGGATTTAATAGAATGCTGAAGTTGAAGAATACGTAGACCATTTAGAACAAGGAGCCAAAATAAGGGTTGACATTGCACAAAATATGATTTCCTAACAGGTAAATTTTTTTTATTTCGCAGAAATTTTTTTTGGGAAAAATAATTTGGCGCCTTTATAACGACACCAATAAAATGTATACATTGTTTTCGCCATTTTGAAAGTTTTTCCAACAAATTTTTTTTGTAGATACTAAAGATTAAATATTAAGAAATAATTTCCTTCAATAATTTTATCATTACCTGCAAGTAAACGGACCATTCTGACCAAAACGTATTGTATGTAAAATTACTTATGCCCTACGCCAATAAAAGTTTATACTGCTGTGTATAAAAAACTCCACCTCTTTTCGCCCCTTTTTTGGTATTGTATTTTGAACCTACATATCATTGCTATATCTCCAGGAAAAAAATTTTTTACATTCTAATTACATGCCATTAAAATCGGCGTGCAAAAAAACGCTTTCCAAAAAATTTCAAGTGTAAAAATAATTATGCTCACCCCTGTATGTACATTCATGCCTTTTTTTATACGGGTTTGTCTGGAACCTATCTACCGTGTAAAAACAGAATTAAGTGTATATATATTTTCAATAGGAAACATTAATTTTTTCAGGGAATTTCATAACAAAAAAATATAGCGAAAGATAGAAGCCACAAAACTGTTAATCCAGCGTTGAGGGCCATGGGAACTTATACAATTACCGGCATGTAGAGTCCCTCTTTAAGGTTTTGACATATTTTATTTTATATTAAAAAAATATTTTATTTTATCATTTCAATTCAGAGACTATTGATGCAGATGATGGCGATGTGGATTTCGGAAAAGAAACACAAACTACAAATTCTGTCTTTGAATTGTCAGCATCAACATTGTCGAAAAAGGCTGCTGCTCCAGAAGACGACGTGCTATAATAGTACTATATAATTTTAAGGAATTTCTTATATTTAATAGACAATAAATTTTAGTTTTTGGAAGTGAATTAAAAAAAATTTCAAAATGTTATTTTATTTTATTTGCATTTTTCAAAAAAGGTGACAATTACATTTTGATTTGTATGATTGAAAAATGAACTAAAAAGTTAAAAATATAATATTTTTATGACCTTCCCTTGCCGTGGAACTTCACCGGGACCATTAAAATAACGAGAGTATTCATTACGTACTTGCATTACATCAATCGATGGTCTTGAATTTTAATATTTTTATAACTAAGTTATGAAGACACTTTCACGCCACTTGCCACGCTCTAAAGTGTATTCATTAGTGGTTTTCATAATCCATAGGTTTCATGAAATTCATTCTGTAGGCAAAGAAAAATAAATTATGAAGAACCGAATTTTGAACCAGAGCCTCATTAGCTTCTAGAAACGAGGTCTTACCCGACTTGACCATTCAACACTGTATTTATCAATCTGCTCAATTTGCCTTTTCTGAACATTATTCAAACAATACAACTGTTATTCGAAATATAACAATTATTCTATAACCTTTCAATGTCAATGCCAATTATTTGTATTAACAACTATTATTAAAATAATCCTCCTACAATTCCATCCTTGGTTTTTCATTGAGATATATATATATAAATACGAACCTGGTTTGCAAAGAAATGCATTGCCTGATGTATCTTTTCTCTAAATTTTTGGGGCCACTTTCTGCATAAAAATTTTAAAAGTTGAGGCTGGCATTCTTGTGAAATTTTTATTACATTTGGGGTCTTCGATTTGAAGTTCATCAAAAACCAACCATTTTTTTGCCCAAATTGCTGTTTTCCGCTTTTCCTTTCTTTCTTTTTTAATTATAATTCGGACAATCGCGGCAGTCAATCCACTTATTATTAATAAATATTCATCAATATCCATTTTATTATATTAATCTCCAAAATAATACACCTATCCCCCGATTTACACGGTAGATACGTTCCTGAGAAAAACGTGTAAATCGAAAATTAAAAATTTTCAAGTCAAAACCGTGTGAATCGAAAAGCTTGCAGAAAATGCATAATTTTGCTATTTAACAGTTGTGATTTTTTTCAATATTTTTAGGTGTACACAGAAATAAAAATAAAATGCATTGACAGGTTAAAATGTGTAATATATTACGGAAACACTGTTTTTTTATTTAATTACAATACATTAAACAGAAGAACAAAAAATAAAACCAAAGGTGTTTTATTATCCCTCATCACTATCAGAAATTACTCTCATTCTTTTTTTCGGAATCGAAGGTTGGAATTCACTTTCATCACTCGAAGTTATTTGTGCCGATTCGATGTTTGAAGCAGAAATATTTGCATTCTGAGAGGTGGTAATAAAATCGGTTATTAACAATTGCTTCGAATTTTTTGTAAGATCTTTGTAAACTTCTTCATATTGAGCCAAGCAGCGATTTATGTCACGTTGGAATCGTAAAGCCCTTTCAACGTTTGTGTCATTTTGTATAAAATGATTACCCAGCTTTCTTCCCAATGCGAGTCCTTCGCGGATGACTTTAGCAGTGAATGTTACTGGTACTAATTCCTCTTCATCAGATTTGTCAGACTCACTTTCGCAAACTAAGTTAACTAAATAATCCTCACTTAGTTCTTTATCAGCCATTAACTCTGCGATATCATCATCAGTAAAATCATCAAAACCTTCTCCGCCCAATGAATGCGCCATCTGTACTATCTGCGAATATTCATCATTTAACGTTGAAAAGTAGAAATTATGCCTTGGTCCAATGGTTGTAATAATGAAGTTGTATTTTTTGGTAAAAATTTTACTTCAACGTTCTCATATTCTAGATCTTGTGGGTGACCCGGCGCATTGTCAATTAACAAAAGCACTTTAAAAGGCAATCCCTTTGAACTTAAATATTTTTTGGCATCTGGGATAAAACATTCATGAAACCATTCAGTAAACATTGCAGCAGTAACCCACGCTTTCTTATTAGCCCTCCAATAAACGGGAAGATTATTGATGTTTACTCCTTTAAAGGCACGGGGCATTTTTGATTTGTTAATCACTAATGGTTTCATAATATAATCTCCTGAAGCATTGCTACAGAAAAGAATTGTTATGCGATCTTTTGCTGCTTTATGACCACTAGCCGATTTATAAAATTTTGAGACATAAGTCCTTTCAGGCATTTTTTTCCAGAATAACCCTGACTCATCAGCATTGAAAACCTGATCAGGGGTGTATGAATTGTCGTTAATAATTTCTGCAAAATTTGCTGGATATTCTTGGGCTGCATCTACGTCGCCAGAAGCCAGTTCACCTTTTAATTTTAAGCTGTGTAAAGAATGTCTTATTTTAAATCTTTCAAACCAGCCATGACTTGCCAAAAAATTTGGCTTCTTTTCAGTTGAAGAAGAAGATGGTAATTGCTCTACAATTTTTTCGTAAATTCGTAATGCTTTATTTGTTATAGCGGCCGTATCAATGGGTACTCTTTTTTGTGTTTGATCTTCTATCCAAAGCATTAACGCTTTCTCCATTTTTTCCATTGCGATATTTCTGGTGTATGATGTTGTGCCCATACTCGTGGTATTGCCAGCTGCAACACTCTTTCTAATTGTGTTTTCATTTGTTCTAATAGTTCTTATTGTAGCTTCGTTCATGCTATATGATTTTGCAACATCTACTACTCTATCTCCCTTTCGTAAGCGATCCAAAATTTCGATTTTAGTTTCTAAAGAAATAACTTTTCTTTTAACTTCTTTCGACATTATAAGCCTATAATTTTTTTTAATTTATGTTAATTTATAATAATCTAAATTATGCACTCACTTGTAATTTACGAATATGGAAAATTAAATCTTTCTGAAACTGTGAAACTTTCACTCAAATACAATTTTCCGTAGATAAAACTTTAATTTTATGCGAAGAAATACAGACACAGTGTGCATGTGCAGCAAGTCAGCACATAAGCTCGGGATTCCCCGTGAGATGTGTACACAGCGCACGTGTTCAAACACAGTAGCATTTAGTAGAGTGCGATAAAAACAAAAAAAAACTTATTTGGAAAACCGTGTAAAAGCGAAAACGTGTAAAGCAAGTACCGTGTAAATCGGGGGATAGGTGTATTCAATGTTTTCTTAATTTTAACCGATTTTCACATTTACTTTTGAAGTTTGCCATAACATCTTTGGTTGTATGGTGAGAACGAAACAAAACATTATTAATGAAAAATCCATTCAAAATAGCGCTAAATTTTTTACCATACATGTTGTGTGATTTGTTACGCGAAAAAATAGTATATAATAGTAGTATAATGTGAAACTACCTTAAAGGTCTAAACCAGAGGTTCCCAAACTTTTTTTGTCTCGTAGACAACTTGCCATATTTTTCGGTTTTGGCCTTAGATTAGGGAAAATATGGATAGGCCTTTCGCAGGGGAAATTGAAGCACTTTTGTAATTCACTTGCATTTTTAATGCCCATGTGTGCGGCGTAGTGGTGGCGTTAAAAACATGAATTCGGGGGGCAACATCGCAAATGGGCCAAAAGCTCATGCATTCTGTAACATCCGTATTGCAAAAAAATGTTTGCGTTTGATTGCTAAAAAAATCAAGTTTTTCTTAAACATACAAAATGAAATTATTAAATAATAATTATAAACACGTATGTGCCTATATATGTCCTTTCCTGCGTAAACCAATAGCCGAAAGCCATTTCATACGTAGAGCCTCATTTTTTAGAAATTTTAAAACCAAAAAAACATTTAAAACTGAAAATGCTGAATTTTCAAAAATTTCAACGAATTTTAAGAATTGCCCCCATTTTAACCAAAAAATGACTGTTACTGGTAGATTTAGTTAAAATCAAAATAAAAAAAAAAGTGGGATTTGACATTTCGGCGTGATTTAAAAAAAAAACGAATTTTTTACTAATTTATGAATTAACATAATTTCTATTTGATTACCAAAAAGTAAATAAACACCATAAAAACTTTTTTTTATACAGCAAGAATGAAAATTCGCACGTTTTAATAAAAAATATGTCAAACTTAGTTGTGAAAGAAAATTCCACGAATTTTTGGATGTTGTTTGTTATTACACCCAGAAATTAAACACTTTATATAGGAAATTTATTAACTTTTATTATTTAATTCAAAAGAATTTGGTTTGGAATCCGAAACGCACTAAAAATTATAAATTAAAAAAACACAATTTTTTTCCCCTCCAAATTTGACAGTTCGGCGTGATAATAAATGCTTCAGGCACAGATATCGTAAAAACGACTTAAGTGTGGAGCAGAATGGCGTGAAAACCGTCGCGAAAACCAACGTATTGGAATGTCAAATCTATTCAAATACATATGTTTTCTATCCGACTATCCACATTGACGTGAAAACGACGGAGCCACCGCAATAAGTTTGTTAAAATCCGAAAACCAACGCGAAAACCAAAATATTCTAATCTCACTTCGTGTTTGTTTACTTTTTTTTGTGATAATCAAATTCTTATTGAGGGTAAAAGTTATATGTTTTAAATGATTATTTCATTTGACATAATCAATTTCACAAACTTATTGAAAAAGAGAGAATTTATTTTCGAAAATAAAATCATTTTACACTATGCTTGGTTACGCTATTGTGTTCACATAAAATTTGAATACGATTTTTGACATTCGAATACGTTGGTTTTCACGATGGTTTTCGCGGCATTCTGCTCTAAGCATTAATGCCTACGCTTGGTTTTGGTATACCGCCTGCTTACGTGCAAGTGTAGGCATTAACTCGTTTTTACGATATGTGTGACTGAAGCAGCGTTATTAAATCCCACTGTCAAATTTTGGAGGGGAAAAAAATTGCATTTTTTTAATTTCTAATTTTTAGTGTGTTTCAAATAGAAAATAAAATTCTTTTCAATTAAATAATTAAACTTATAAAATTTGTAATATGAAGTGTTTAATTTCTGGGTGTAATAGCACACAGCATCGAAAAATTCCTGGAATTTCCTTTCATACGTAAGTTTGAAATATTTTTTATTAAAATGTGCGAATTTTCATTATTACTGCATAAAAAAAAGTTTATATGGTGTTTCTTTACTTATAATTAATCAAACAGAAATTATGTTAATTCATAATTTAGAAAAATAATTGTTTTTTTGAATCAAGTATGAATCGTAAATCCCAACGTCAAATTCCACATTCTTTTTATTTCAATTAAAATTAAAGCTACCAGTGGTAGTCATTTTTTTAGTTAAAATGGGGGCTATTCTTGAAATTTGCCGAAGTTTTTGAAAATTCAGCATTTTCAGGTTTAAATATTTTTTTGGTTTTAAGGTTTCCAAAAAGTGAGGCTCTACGTATGAAATGGCTTTCGGCTATTGGTTTAAGCAGGAAAAAAAATATATAGGCATATGCATATTTATAATTATTATTTAATAATTTAATTTTGTATGTTTAAGAGAAACTTGATTTTTGTAGCAAACAAACGCAAACATTTTTTTGCATTTCGGATGTTCCAGAATACATGAGCATTCAACCCATTTACAGTGTTGCCCTTCGGAATTCATATTTTTAACGCCACCACTACGCCGCACGCATAAGCAATAAAAATGCAAGTGTATTCTAAAAGTGCTTCAATTTCCCCTGCGAAAGGCCCATCAATATTTTCCCTAATCTAAGCTTACGTAATATTGATTTTTTGCAAATTTATCAACTTCAAATATATTTTGACAACTGGTATAGTGCTACTCCCTTTGAAAGGGCTAAAATTGCATATACCACCACTAGATCGTAAATATAATGTAAGATACTATGATGAAGTAATAACAATTATACCGTTTATTATTAAAATTTTTTTCGCTGACATGGACCCCCTTGCAGGTCGCCGTCGACCCTTGGGACTCGATATAGACTACTTTGGGAATCACTGGTCCAAACCATTTCGGAATTCAAGAAAAATTCTTCACACAAACTTAGTATTAAAAACAATTTTGACTCATCCGTTTTTATCAATTACTCATATAATCCACACTGTCCACACTCTAAAAATTTGACAACCGTTGCTATCACATTTTTTACGGAAGAAATTATTGGACAAAGCAAGACTATTTATTTATTTATCTCTAATTTATAATCAAAGAATTTGTTAACCTCTTGCAACTGAAGAATACAAAACAGACTAAATTGAAATAATAGCAAATCAATAATTCAAATTCAATTTAATTTTCAATATTCGAATGCTGGTCACACAGTTCCCATCAATCTAAAATCCACCGCATATCTTAATATTGTAGCTGACGCTCGAAGTACAGGTGCTGGGAATGAGATAAGTTCGAGGACATACGAATATTAGCCGGATGAGAATTCCACAAACGAGCCGCTTCAATTATAAAGGAAAGGCCCATAGCTCGTGAGTTAATTGTATATTCACGCTAACAATTATTTTAATTCTTTGCAAATCCTTCAGGTGAATGTTAGTCTAAGTTGGGAGCCCTAATTCAACTGGCTAATAAAAGAATAACAATTAGATAATTAAAACAATTTCTGCAGTTCTGACTTCGAATTACATAAAAACCGACTTTTAATTTGCTCCAACGTTGCAGTTATTTGTAAGTAGTACTTCTAAGAGGTTGGAAATTTTATGTTATAAATGTAAATATATTTTCTTAGGGAAAATCATAGAAAAATGGCTGGAAAAATAATAAAAATCGAAACTGATTTATTTACTGAGAAATGTGATGAATTAATTCGAATGGAAGTTTCAATTAAACAAGAGCCCGAGTTAATTATTGAAGATGAAGACGAAACTGAAAAAATTCGTAAATATTTACATAAAAACGAGATAATCGAAGAAGATCGATTAAATTTGATTTGGCACAATTGTATAGAATGTGAAGAACGGTTTTTAAGTACCGAGGCATTAACATTCCACGTTCATCATGTTCATGAATCGTTTGAAATCGATCAAGGAAAACCGCTTTACAATGTTTGCCATCTACTTCCAAGCAAGAAATTCCATACAAATGTGACCAGTGCAGTCGTTCATTTGGAAACACTAGGAATCTCCGACGTCATATAATGACACATACTGGAGAAAAGCCATTCAAATGCGAACAATGCGATCGTTCATATAGATGTAATGAAAGTCTTCGTGATCATATAACGACACATCCCGGAGAAAAATCATTCAGCTGCGATCAGTGTGATCGTTCATTTAGAAACACTAGTAATCTCGGATATCATATAATGAGACATACCGGAGAAAAACCATTTAGATGTAATAATAGTCCTTGTGATAATATAAAAAACCATACAAATGCGACCAGTGCGATCGTTCATTTAGAAACAGCGGTAGCCTCCAATATCATATAAAGACACATACTGGAGAAAAACCATTCAATTGTGACCAGTGTGATCGTTCATTTGCACAAAAAGGAAATCTTCAAGATCATATAAAGACACATACTGGAGAAAAGCCATTCAAATGCGACCAGTGTTATCGTTCTTTTAGATGTAATAATAGTCTTCGTGATCATATAAGAACACATAGCGGGGAAAAACCGTTCAACTGTGATCAGTGTGATCGTTCATTTGCACAAAAACGATATCTTCAAGATCATTTAAAGACGCATACTGGAGAAAAACCATTCAAATGTGACCAGTGTGATCTCTCATTTAGAAACACTGGTAGTCTCCGATATCATATAAAGACACACACAGGAGAAAAACCATTCAAATGCGGACAATGCGATCGTTCATTTAAAAGTAATAATGGGCTTCAATATCATTTCAAGACACATACACGAGAAAACCCTTCAAATGCTGCAACTGCAACTGTCCTTTTACATTAATTCATTCTCTTCGAAGTCACATTAGAAAAAAAACACATACTGGTAAATCCAAAGAAGCAATGAATCAACAAATAATAGTGCCTATTCCAAACTCTGTCGGAATAGAAATTTACGTACAGAAGTAAAATTTCTATTCTACATTCCTACGGAATTTCGAAATTCATTGCGTCGAAATTTTATTATACCAAACTCCACAGGAATCGAAAAATTTACGGTTTTTCTCCAACAAAAATATTTTGTAGGAATTTTTCAATTGCGGACATAAAATAAAAATGTCAGCTATTACTTTAGTTTAATTTAAGTAAATTTTAATTTTTTAAATGTTATTAAAATGTGGGTCGTTAAATTGCACAAATAAAAAGCAATGCAAAAGGCAGATTCAATTGCTTAACGAATATCCAAGTATTGCACAAGGATTTAGAAAAATTGAAAAGGGAATATCGTTAATTTCTGGGAGAAAGTTGCTTACGAGCTAAATGCAATCAGTCCTCCTAAAAAGAACAAACACAATGTTTTGGGGTTAGACGAAATGTCCAATGTCCAGTGATATGGAAGTCAATGAACCTCAACCTGGAACTAGAAGTGACCACGAAAAATATCCGATTTAGATACTTCAATGCTGTCAATTGATGGTGCATTAGAAATAGAACCCACCACATGAATGAAAGAATATGCAGATTACGCCTTCCTATATTTCAAATTGATGTTTTCTGTGCAACTACGTTACAGGGGTGTTTATATGAAGAATTGTTTGTATGCAAATCACCATTATTTACTAAAAAGTGGTTCTTAAGGATGTTTTTACATCTAATTATATATTTTTTTAAATAGAACAAATAAATGAACCAAAATTAATGTAAATTTAATGTTTTTTTCAAAAAAATTGTAACATCATTTTATAAAAATTATGTTACAATTTTTCTAAATTTTCGTTGTCTAAATTTTAAATTTTTAATAATTTCTCGATTTAGATTTACCTCCTATTCTAAGCGTAGTCCTAACAAGTTCTGACTGTCATAAAATGACGTCTTTGTCATAACTTTTTATGCCCTATGGTAGGTACTACCAGAGGGTATATTAGTGCAGGGAATCAAAAGTTATATTGATTTATGCATGTCCGTCCGTCCGTCCGTCTATGGACAAGATAACTCAAAAACGCGTTATTCGATTTTGTTAAAATTTAGAATGTAAGTTGGTTATTCCTTAACTGCGTTTGGTAATGCATTTCAGCAAAATCGATCCGCGGGGGGCAAAGTTATAAAGGAAAGACCAGAGTGACCAGAAAGTTTTGTCGTTTTTTTGGTTATGGTTTTTCGGATGTAATTGGAAAATTTGTGAATCAATTTTGTTTAAATTAATTATATTGGTTAAATACGTAAATAGACGATACCATGTTAAATTTGAGCAAAATCGGTCCAAGGATAGTGGAGAAAGAAATAATCCTAGGAGAAAATAAGTTTGTCCATAAAGTTTTTTTGATGTACTTTAAAAACTAACATACTGATTTAAATAAAATTCCTATTAGAGCGTAGGTTACCTGCGAATTAGAGAAAATTTTGAATAGAGGAAACAAAGTTATGAAGAAAAACCTTGAAATACCGTTCGATTTGACTGTTTTTCTGCCGCATTTCTACCATAGGGCATCAAAAAAATAGGCCGATTTTAAGTTACTATATGTTTTTTTAGTATTATTTGGTATTCTGACGCGTTCACAACTAACGGTGGATAAAACTCAATACACTTTGTGTCTGAACGACCATCAAATTCTTGCGTTTCCTATTTAGCGACAATCGTGACACCAAATTTTGAAATATTAAGTAATATTTCTTCAAAAAAATTCTAGAAAATTAGTTCAGTGTCCGATATCCATGTCGAAAAACGAAATAGCAAAAGGAAAACAAAATCTAAAAAAATCCAGAAGCAACGAATATCAAAATAAAGAGAAATAAGGAAAAGAGCAAGTCACCTCACCTGATTTCTCGAAAAGGCAAATGAAACAATGAGTGGGCGACTGAAACAAAAAATATGATGAAGAATTTTGAAACGGGAGATGGGAAAAGAATGAAGAATGTTTGGGGAATCTGGTTTGAAGCTCGAGAGAGTCCAGGATGGATACTCAAGTAGTCCAGTTGTGCCTTTTTTTTTGTTTTAATAATGTGGCCTAGTAAAGGCGGATTTGGTTTTGATTAAAATAAAAAAAAAAGATTGGGGTTTTCCTCTTTTGAAAATCACAATAAACAGAAAGAAAACCAAAGATGGAAGAATTTAGAATTGAGTGAAGAAAAATAAAAACGAAAGCAAAAGTATAGTTAGGTAGGTAGGTAGAGTAGGGGTACTACGTACAACACCAGGCACCTTAATGGGCCCATTGTGATCCCTACGAGACCAGGAGTTACTCTGTTGGAAAACCTATTCCTCTTCAAAGTATTTAATTGTCCTACAAAACTTCATAACAGTTCCCATGTCAGTCGCCTGAAGCATCCCTAAATTCTCGAAGAAATGATTACCCAAAAAGTTGTTACGAGCTCGAGAGAGAGCTGAGCATTTGCATAAAATGTGCTTGATGTCTTCAGCCACTCCTATGTCTCCACAATATTGACAGAGGTCGGTTTACACCAAGCCCAGTCTTTTAGCGTGCTTCCTCAACAGACAGTGTCCCGTCAGTATCCCAATAATTGTCCGTAGATGATTACTATTCCAGTCTATTATGAGACTCGACTTAGTATAGTATAGTTAAGAGTTAAAAGATGGCTGAAATAATTAAGTGTAGAAATATTAGGAAACGTGCTTTTTTTTTTAATGATTTTGTTATACGGAATCACGAAAGAATCCATAGTGTAGAAATTATATTCGATATGAAAAAAGTGAGAAACTGAATATTCTTCATTGTTTAAACATAACATCTGCATACATAAAACCGTGAAAATCGTATACGTTAAAGTTTTAAAGAAAAAATGAGCAAAGCAAACCATAGTAGTGAATTCACATTTTCTCTATATCGGCCGGACCACTATGGAACTTTCCCGATAATGTCATCAAATATTCATTTCATTCTCCTATTATAAATGTACATTCCAAGTTTCAAGAAAATGTGACTGGTATTGGCCGAATTATTAGGGTTTTTTATTTTGCATTCCCGTAACCCCCACAGAGGGGAGTCGCATTCTATCTTTTCAGTTGGCCTATCCAAAATGTTACACTAAGTTTTAAGAAAATTCGCCCATTATTTAGTGAATTCTTGAAGTTTTTCCATTTCAGGCCCCACAACCCCCCATCGAGGGGAGGCATTTTATCTTTTCAGTTTGCTCATCCTAAATGTACATTCCAAGTTTCATTAAAATCCGCCGGTTATTGACCGAATTATTAAGGTTTCTTTATATCATTCTCCCGCAACCCCCACTGAGGGGAGACGCATTCTATCCTTTCACTTGCCCTATTCAGAATGTACACACCAAGTTTAAAGGAAATCTACCTATTATTGAGTGAATTATTGAAGTTTTTCTTTTTCAGCCCTCCACAACCCCCCACCGCGGGAAGACATATTTTATTTTTTCAGCTCATCCGTTCCAAACGTACATTCGAAGTTTCATTAAAATCCGACTATTATTGGCCGAATTAAGGAAGTTTCTATATTTCTTTATTATTAGGGTTTTTTTATTTCATCCTCCCGCAACCCCCACCGAGAGGAGACACATTCTATCTTCTCACTTGCCCTATCCAGAATGCACACACCAAGTTTAAAGAAAATCTGCCTATTATTGAGTGAATTATTGAAGTTTTTCTTTTTTAGCCCCCCACAACCCCCCACCGCGGGGGGACATATTTTATTTTTTCGGCTGGTCCATCCCAAACGTACATTCGAAGTTTCATTAAAATCCGACTATTATTAACCGAATTAGGGAAGTTTCTATATTTCCGCCACAACATTTTTTTAAAAAAGTTTTGCACATTAGTGTTGCCAGATGTAAATTCCGCTGAAAAGTTAATATGTTCTGATTTCGAATATAATACACAAACTGTGCAAATGTCATCAAAATTGGACGAGCAGTTTCGGTTTTACAACAAGTGCAAAAATAGACTATATTTGGACAAAATGTATTTTTAGATAGTATTGCCATAGTCGAATATGGCCCAAAAACTAATCAGATCTAAGCTAGAATCAAATACATGAACTGTGTAAATTTTATCGAAATTGGCCCAACAGTTTAGTCTGAACCGTGCGGACAAAATTTTGTCGTTTTTAGACAAAAAAAGCGGTACCAAATAGTGTTGCCATATATTAATTTCGCCCAAAATCTAACACCATCTGGCATTTGATGCAACACCAAAATGGTGAAAGTTTCATGGAAATCGGACAATCCGTTCAGATTTTATTAACAATTTAAAAAAGCGGACGGACGAACATGGTGCTAATTATTTTTGACGTAACGGATTTTACACTTATTTTCATCTTCCTAGCCCTTCTAGATCAAAAGTTAGGTTTTCGCACGATTATAGTACTTTCCTATAAACATTCGTTTATCAGGAAAGTAAAAAACGGTTTAAAAATTTAAAAAAAAAGTCACGTGTGCTGTGCACACACGGTAGAAATGAAACCTTCGGAAAACTAAACAGCGAGAGAATGAGACGAGTATCAGGGGTGGGATAGTTTAGGGTTTATTTATTAAAATATTGGTACCAAGTTTAAAAGTTATTTTACATTTTATTATTCACACTCTTTATTTTCAATTTCAATAAATAACACGAGTGGCTTATGATCACTAAAGTGTGAAATGAATGCTTTGGTTTGGATTTGATCAATATATCTTTGAAATACAGCGTCAATTACTGTTTTCGATCTTGTTGTCGATTCAGTGCGACTACTGCACATTTTTAATTTTAATTTGGGATTGAGGAACTCAATCAAAGGGAGCGCTGTATCCAATGCAAAATAACATTAAAATCCCCACTTAAAATCATCGGAATTTTATCGTAATCTTTTTAAGAATCCACGATATTTCTGTTGTGTACTTTAGCAAATTCTCGTGAATGAATTCAATAATTGTATTTATTGATTGGTTGGGAGAAATATAAATTGCCACAATTATAACTGATTTATTTTGGACCAATCTGCTTTCACAAGCAGATATTTCTTCCACTTTAGAAAGCTGAACTGACAATGATTGTAGTTGTTGTGCATTGAGCAGAGATGCAAACCAAGACTTTTTTACAGTTGGTTCGGTTTTGGTTTAAGCATAAACCTTCTTTTTGGTTTTTGGTTTGGTTTTGGTTTCTAAATATTTCAAAATTTGGTTTTGGTTTGGTTCTGGTTTAAAGACTGCATAATTTTTGGTTTTGGTTTGGTTTTGGTTTTGGTTCAGAACAAATATGTCCTTTTTCTTAGTTGTTGTGACAGAAACGAAGGAAGCCAATGTAGGTTTGCTTGGCAAAATTTTTTCGTAGGATTCCGAGTGCTTTTTTTAAGATGCCGCATTAAATTTTCTGGGTGAATTTTTGTCATAACAATACTGCATTCATTGTACTTACTGCTATTTGTTATTGAATCACAAACAAATTTTTCGAAAACCAGGTATTTTTTATCTTTGTTGTCTGACATTTTCTTTTGGGTAATACGAAAAAAATTATTATTAAACTCAAAAATATACAGACTTGCTTACATTGGTCATTTAGATATGAATTTTATATCTTTTAGTTTTAAGTATATTCTTCCTTCTTGTGTTTGTTTCTGTTTTTATTTTAATTATGATTTCACTAAATGAAAAACTATGTCGTGTTGATTACTCGTTAAAAACAAATTTGAAAACTGGCAAACTGTTGAATGTTGATTAACCATCGTTTTTATGTAGTAGACTTTTTCAGTTTTTTTAAAAGGAAAATGTGAATTTTAGGACAAATTTTTTCTGTTGAACCGAACCATAAACCAATAGAAAAATTTCGGTTTATGGTTCGGTTCAAGTATTAATTTTAAAACTAGTTTGGTTTTGGTTTGGTTCGACCGAATCATTTTAAAAGTTGTTTGGTTTTGGTTTTGGTTTTGATTCGGAAAATTTCGATGGTTCAGTGGTTTTGGTTCGGTTCAAAGCGGTTCAAAGAAACCGGTTTGCATCTCTGGCATTGAGATCTATTTGTGGAGTAACAACCCGGGCTCCATCATTTATATTATTATGGTATATTGCAACTCCGCTTGCCCTTGTATGTTTTCTTTTATATTGAACAATATCAAAATTTGGAATGTCTACAATAATTTCATTATTCATCCACGTCTCGGTAAGAATAAGAAAATTCGACGACCATGCTATTCTGTCTAATTGAAGATCCTGTACATGAGCTCGTAAACTTTTTGTGGCATTAGTTTTCGGCATAATTGGAAAATGTTTTATTAAAATGAGAAAATATTCACAAAACGATACACGTGAACAATACATGACGCTATGAATTCTTTGGTTTGTATTCGATCAATATATCTTTACGAAGCAACGCACAAAGAGGAGACGAAGATAATAGGAAACACTGGATATCTGTATTCTATGTATCCGGCGCTCAGGAATCAGAATAATAGCAAGGCAAAATTTTTGTTGCTATGAATTCTGATCGACTGGAATTTCCTCTTGGTGAAAAAGTGTCGCTTTTTTACCCTGGGGGCAATCTCGACGGACGCGACGGACGCATGAATTGTCAAAAACGTTAATGACGGTATAAATATTTTTGTGTAGGCAAACTTGACGCCGTTGTTGAAATTTGTAATTTTTATATTTATTTGATATAATCTTTGTGTTATAAATTAAAATAGTTTTTTAAGTAGTGTAAATTAATAAAAAAAACTAAAATACCGTTTTTAAATGGAGTTTTCACAAAATAATTCCCACACAAAAATTTTAAAATGACATTTGAACGCGTCCGTTACGTAAAAGTTGAATACAAATCAACTTTACAACGTCTGAACTGTCGCGTTCATTGCGTCCGTCGAGATTGCCTCCAGGGTTAGCGTTTCATCGAGTTTCAAATCACTTCCAACGGGGCTAAAGAAGTTTTCACTTTAAAAATATCGTTTGCTATTAGAAACCCATTAAAAATCAGAAAATATTAAGATGGAATTTTTTCTACGCGAAAAATGGCAGTTCGCCACAGAAAAAGATGTTTCGTACACAGTTGGAGTAAAAACGAATTTTAGCAGATCGAAAACTCCATATTATATTTCTGTTACAATGCTCTATCGTGTTCCTTTCATTTCTTCTCCATATCTCTTTCCATAGTGACGTCGCTTGTCTTTCAGTGATAAAAAACAGAAGTGTTTTTCAAGAATTTCATATCTTTTGTTTTAATTTGCGTGGATTCGAATTCAGTTAAATATTTCAAACCAAATTTTGTCATTTTAAAATGGCAAATCCAAAAAACATTTTGAACGAATGTATTCCAACGGATATTCTAAAAGAATTGAACAAGCAGCGATCATCCTCATCGGTAAGCAGGAAGAATTGATTTTAATAAACGTTTAATATATGAATTTCGCCTTTTCAGTTTTGTGATATTACTTTGAAAGTTCAAGATCAGAGTTTTCCAGCTCATAGGTGTATTTTAGTGTCCGCCTCCAAATACTTCGAGAATATGCTGAAAGGTGAGCGTTCTTAAGAAATTCATTTATTTCGATTCTAACGTATTCAATTTCAAGGCAAATATGTAGAAAGTCAAGCAGAAACAATTAATTTGAAAGAATTGAATTCTAATGCATTTGCAATTCTCCTCAACTACATTTATTCCGGCGTTTTATCAATAGATAGTTCGAATGCTGGCCAAGTGTTTAAGCTTGCTGAGTATTTGCAATTAAAATGGCCGAAAAATGAATGCAGCAAATATCTCGTGAATTCTTTAACTCCAGAAAATGCTGTCGGAATTTGGGAATACGGAAGTAAGTAGGAACTGAATGCTAGTTTATTCATTTTTTAATAAATACTTAACAAAACAGGAGAATGTTTTTGCGATGAACTTCAAAACAAAGCAACCAAATCGATTTTGTCAAATTTGCAATTTATTCTAAATACTGACGAATTCAAGAACTTAGATTTAGAAAAGGTAAAAATAGTTTTATAAAATTTCAGAATATTCATTTTCTATTTATTTAGTTAGAAGAGATTTTCCAACATAACGAAATCCTATCGACGCCAGCGGATGATGTTTTCGTTGCCATCATAGAATGGGTAAAACACGATCTTCCCAATCGAAAGCTGTGTTTCATTGCACTTTCCCAATACATTCAAGGAGGATCAATATCGGATGATCTTCTCAAATCAAATATTCCAAAAAAACCATTTTTAAGAGAAGATGTTTCAATTACAAATTGGATGGTTGACAATGTGTTCATTTCCAGAATAAAAGAAAACTCATATAACGTACCTCAAGAGCCGGTCAACACAAATATTTTCATATCTGCTTTAAGAGATGATTCAAATTTTTATAAATATGATACGAAAATGAACGAAAGTACTCTTATAAGGAAACCTTCCCTAGATTGCTATTATCCTGTGCATTACAAACATGATACTTACTTCACATGCGGCACCGTAAATGATGTCTACAAAAAAGTTTGTCCCAAATATAATATTGAAACGGAAACTTGGAACGAAATATCATTTGAATCAGACAGATATTGGCATGGAAGTTGTGTTCTTAATGATAAAATGTATATTGTTGGTGGCAGGCGCCCTAGCGGCGTGTTTCGGAATGATGTTAAAACGTACGATTTTGAAATTGGAGAATTGATTTCGTTACAATCAAAAATGAATGAGGCAAGAGCATGGTTTGGAATTGCAGTTCAAAGTTGGTTTATTTTTTTTAAATAAAAAAACAAATAAAAACTTATTTAGTAAATTTTGCAGATGGAAGTATTTATACGTGTGGTGGCTGCGGCTATGATTTCGAAGATTTAAATTCGGTGGAAAGATTTGATCCTCGAGAGGGCAAATGGGAATTAATTCCAGATATGAATGACTTGAGTGGGTGGTGTACTTCAGCTTTTGTTTCTGATGAACTTTATTGTTCTGCAAGATTCAAAGGAATTGGTAAGGAATTCGACATACGAATGAATTCTTGGGAAGGAATATCAAATTTGCCATTCGAGTAAATATAATTTGTTATTTCAACTATTTTTATCTAAAATTAATGATATTTGTTTGTAGTGAAGATAATTGCTTAGTGAGAAATCAAGGAGAGTTGTATGCGGTGACACCGAAACATATTTATCAATATAATCGAAATGGAAACAACTGGAACCAAATTTATTCCACATTATCCTATTGTTTGTATGATTTTGTAATCGCAACTTCTTTTTAAGTTTTATGTTTACAAATATTCCACTCTTTCGCTTCCATCGGAATAATATATGGAATTGAAAGTTTATATAAGAATTTGTGGAATAATCTTTTTTTTAATTACATTTTAACTATTGCTAAATAAATGTCTTGCAAAATATGGTTTCTCCGTCAGTCATGAAACTCAATATTCTCGGACAAAGTGCTCCGCTCAACTTCCTCAAACTCTGGTAAAGATGCTCCAAAAATAAACAATGCAATAAAAATGTAATCTCTTCATTTCGGAGCAATCCAATTATAAATGGTTTTAAAACAAACAGAAATTGATTATAAAAATATTGAATTTACGTTGAGGTATTTAATTTTAATTTTATGTTTTGAGATGATATTTAAGAGGAATAATTTTACTCTCGGTCGCTTGTCTCGTTTCTCAAGATGTCTCGTGTTTCTCCACGTATGTCCTGTAATTAATAATTTAGTTGTGTTGCTTCTTCTTATCTTTTAAAAGATCTCTCTCAATATAATATGTTTGAAATATTTGATTATTGTTGCCAAATAATGTTAAAATGCATTAAGAAATTTGTGGTTTTAGACGAATGCATTTTTGGATTTTTAATTTTTCTATAGCCTTAAAGAAGATCCTCATTTAGAAGCTTGGCACAGTTGAGTAATGAGAATTATTGTTTTTAATGTATTAATAAAATATAAAATTTAGCAGGATTGACATCACACAAAGAAAAGCCAATCCATTTTTATTGTAATAAGTCATTTAAGTTCATTTTTCCAAAGAAACATTACAGACACCGTTCATAGCTTACGTTTTGCCGTATTCTGGGTCCGCTGGTAAGCAAATAATAATATTCCGTCGTTTAATGCTCGCCTAACTTTGTTTGGTCTTCAAACTCTAGAAGTTCATTGATTATCTTCAAATGTAGTTTTTGTTTTTTACAACAACCAACCTTTTACAATCCATTTCATTTCGGACAGGCGCTCCATAATTCTAGATCAATGTCCTAGCCATATCCTTTCACCTTACACGATACGAAGTGCAAGAGCGTCTGACAACTACAAACTAATACGAAACAATGTATATGCTCTCCATTGATTACTCCCATGGGGTTTTGATTTGTCCACAATTCCAAATTCAAAAATAATATAAATATATCTTGGGTTTGTTAAATTAAAGTTAATCAAACAAATATTCGGATTTCTGTAGATCGAAAGATTTATGATACTTTGTACATGATCAGATGTAGAACTTTCTGTATAGTACGATAACAAATTATTTCTCTCATTATTATTGCGAGTTGAATATTAACTTAATGCTGAAATTATAAACATTTTTAGATTTAAGTTAATTCAAGTCTTTCAAAACCGTTTCAAAATTCAAACAAACGGATGTCGAAATTACTTCGTTTACAAGATCTATTTGAATTCGATTATCTAAACATATTGCCTGTAATTTGGAATCGACTTGAATTCGCCTTGAGTCGATACGATCATTAAAATGCTTTTCTTCAACTTGAAATTATTTATGTAAATGCAGATTGACGTCAGAACGAATTGAAAATTTATAAATGAAGTACGTACAGAGCCGAAACTTATTTGCAATTCTCAGGAATATTGAAGCTGATTTGAAGTGGATTTCAAGTCATACTTTCAGTCTGGTATAAAGCCATTAAATGAAAATTTTCTATTGTTTACAAATCAAACGTGAGTATTGTATTGTATTGTTTTATTGAGGCTTTAAAAAGTGCATTGAAGTTTTACAAACGTGTTGATTCAAAATAGATGATATAAGAAAAATAAAAATAAAATAATAATATAAAATTTGAAACAATTTATCTTACAATCTGTACTTATTACATTGTTTGTGTAGTTGCGTTCGTTGATGTTTCTTCACTGAAAAAATGATGAACAAAGAACATTTAATGTGAATCAATTCAACTATTAATTTATACATTACTCGGGAATATCTAGTAAATCAAATCAAGTACAAGTTTCTTATCATTCCTGCTAATGATTCGCACTTTTCTAGACTGAGGAGGATTTAGCATTACCTTTAAATCTCCAATTTTGAGCTCTGTCACAGTATTAATTACATTCCTTGAAAGCATCACCAGTTGAAGGCCTTAAACACGGGTTCATTCTAAACTTGATTTTATTGTAACTGGAGTTTTAAACTTCTATTGTTGTGCATTATTTCCGGTTGATGGAGTATCTGTATTGAAAAAGATGTAACACAATTTTTATAAATTTCAAAAAACGTCTAATGCCTAAATCACTGGGACTGAAGAAATTTGGCTCGTCCGGCTTGGCATGACTTGTGCCTACGTAATTCCGTTCACCCAGCAGGCTACCGATTTGCGGGAATAAATTTGTTTTGTCCGAAATAATTTCAGCTGATTCATCTAGAAGTTATATCATACATAATCGCATTTTACACATATTATGTTTAATTTCGATAAAGTTTGTATCTAAAACTAGCTGTACCCGACCACGCGTTGCTGTGGCTCAGTCTGGTTAAATGGAAAAGAAAAGAAAAAGCGCACGTTTTTTGTATATTTAATTTCACAATGCTTGTGGTTATACATTTTTTGTTGTTCCATTTTCTGTGCAGATATAGAGATTTTCTGGTTTGCCGACTCTAGAACACGCAACATATAAATGTCTATGTGAGAAGCAATCCGTGTCTAGATCTAAACCGCACAATTTTAAAGATGCAATCTCTTAAACTGAAATGGCATATCCATTGGAATCATAGGAATGCGAGGAATCAGGACATCTTCACCTTTAAAAGGTCCTGTCAAGATTGTTGCTTCTACGATGTCGCTCATTAATTTTTTATTGCAAGCCGCGTGCCGTTGCAAAGCATTGGCTGGTTGATAATTGGCACACCGACTTTCAATTGCAGTACGTGCGGTGGCATCCCCGGCATATCGAGTGAATTCAAAAATTCTGTTGCATAATTAACCGCTTCATCTGCTTCTACAACAGTGTCGACGGACTTGTATGTGACCTTGTATGTTAGACTGAATAATATTGTCAAGTTCGTAGACGTCTTTTTTCTTGGCCGCAAGAATAGCTCGTTCACTCAGCCAATCGTAATTCTTGTTATTGGTTTGAATATTGGGAAATACTGCACGAATTTGATTTGGATGTATAATAGTTCATTAGCTGCATTTCATATTTATTTCTTCGCCACTGACTGGTTTTATCATCTTAACGTTGAAGTAATATCCATCGGCACCATCTCAAAAAATGATTGGATATTGCAGGGCATCGTAGCATCGATGTGTTTCTGAAACTTTTGTCAATTGATTGAGGTATTAGGGCCGGTTTGTTCACTCTTGGTTAAATCTGTGGTTAGGTTACTACAGATTTTGCTTAACCCATGGTTATGAATCTGTGGTTAACGAAATGCGTTTATTCAAAATTTTTTCACTTTGGTAACAAAACCATAGATTTTCCCATTTTTCCAATGGTTTTCTAATGTTTTCCAAAACAGCTGTCAAATTTTAATCTATGGTTAATTGAAATTTTTGAATTTTTAAATAATTGATTGTAGTCTTCGTCACTATCGTGACTACTTCACGAATCCCAAATGGAATTCCCGAAGAAACTGAATTTGTAAATAAAACAATATAGGAGTTTGTATAAAAACAAGAAAAAAGAATTAAAAATAATAAGAAAATCACTCCATTTGGTGTTAATAATAATGGCTTCAGATATTGCTTAATTGCAAGCAGCAAAATATAGGGCAGCTTTTCTTATCATCACCTAGCGATAAATATACCACTATCAAAAGCAAAACCCGAGCCAAACAACAAGGCAATTTTGCATCATCATCAAGCCTGGGATGAGGAAAAGGAAAGCTGGTTAAATTGGGTTCAAGTGGGTGAGAAGAGGAAAATTAGTGTATTAACGTATTAATATGTTATGTTAAGTGATAATTTAGTACGTATTAAAATAATTTGTTAGTAAAAATTGAGATTAGTACATACTACAACCACGCCTATATTACGAAACAATTAATATAACAGGGATTCCAAAAGTATAAGTGTTATTTTATTATTATTAATTTTGTATCCCTCAATATTTTCACTGAATGTTGTTATATGTATTTCGCAATGCAATATCAAAAGTAAAACGCAGTCTGAAAACTAAGCCTGAACGAAACGAAATTCCAGTAAATCATTGGTTAACGAAATATTTGCTGAACAAACGCAATCGATGGTTAACAATTGGAATAACCATTGATTAAAGTTAACCAAAAGTGAACAAACTGGCAATATATATGGATATATGTTTCATTTTTTTTTGGTATTTCCCCTCTAATGGTCAATTATATCACCCAGCCATGCAAAAAAAACTAGCGCTGAGAGTGAGATAAACAATCGCTTATGCAAAAATCAATTAGTATGAAAAGAACACAAACATTCAACGCAAAATAATGGCAAAGATATTTTGTTAGGGTGTGTGAAAATGCGCGATGTATATCGTGTACTATTTGTTATTTGTGCCGCATATAAATTGGAATTAAGTTATCTCACTCAGATCGCTGGTGTTTTTTCATGCTTCGGCCATGTAAATTAGACAATTAAATAATAAAACCAAAATTTCTTTCCTCTTGTATCATTTTTATTATTGGAATAAAACATGGCACATCTCATTTCTTAATTTAAAATTTTTTTTAATTCACAAACTATTTTAAACGCTTTTTATTTATTTAGTTTTTGATAGACCATCCGCTAAGTGGTCATAAGTGCAAGATTACACGCTATGTTTTTTTGGGTAGAATTCTACCGCAGACATAGGTTAGGGTTGGATGGGGTGAGGCAGAAGATCTACCTCTCGAAATGTTAGCGCAACGGAGTTTTTTACGCACACAAACAAGAGTCACTGTTTGTGTCGCTATAAACATTCCACGTCTAATCGGTTTGGTAGTTTTCTACCCAAAACTTGACGGTAGATTTCTACCGCGTGTAATCCGGCACTAAAAGTCTGAAAATAAAAATACAAAATGGGCAAAACCATATCGAAATGTCATGAAAAATGCTTAGCACAGAGATAGTATTGAAACCAATTTTGGCCCATCCACTTATATCTTTTACACTTGTTATCCACACTATAAAAAGTTGACAGGCCGTCGTTGTTGTCATATTATTTTACGGAAGAATTTATTGGACGAAGCAAAAATATTTATTTATTGTGAACCTCTTGCAACTGAAGAATACAAAACAGAGTAGATTAAAATAATACAGTTCGCATCATACTAAAATCCACTGCACATCCTAATATTGTAGCTGACACTCGAAGTACAGGTGCTGGGAATAAGATAAGTCTGAGGACATGCGAATAGCGTGATTGAGAATTCCACAAACGAGCTGCAACAACCATAAAGGAAAGGTCCATAGGTAGTGAATTAATTGTATATTCACGCTAACCATTTTTTTAAATTCTTTGCAAATCCTTCAGGTGAATGTTAGTCGAAATTGGGAGCCCTAATTCAACTGGCTAATAAACGAATAACAATTAGATAATTAAAACAATTCCGGCAGTTTCGACTTTGAATTACATAAAAACTGACTTTTAATTTGCTGCAGCTTTGCAGTTATTTGTAAGTAGTACTTCTAAGAGCTTGGAAATTTTATGTTTTTATTGAAAATATGTTGTAGGGAAAATCATAGAAAAATGGCTGGAAAAATAATAAAAATCGAAACTGATTTATTTACTGAGAAATGTGATGAATTAATTCGAATGGAAGTTTCAATTAAACAAGAGCCCGAGTTAATTATTGAAGATGAAGACGAAACTGAAAAAATTCGTAAATATTTACATAAAAAGGATATAATCGAAGAAGATCGATTAAATTTGATTTGGCACAGTTGTATAGAATGTGAAGAACGGTTTTTAAGTACCGAGGCATTATCATTGCACGTTCATCATGTTCATGAATCGTTTGAAATCGATCAAGGAAAACCGAAGGAGGCTTTACAATGTTTGCCATCTACTTCCAAGCAAGAAATGCCATACAAATGTGACCAGTGCAGTCGTTCATTTAGAAACAGTAGTCATCTTCTATATCATATAAAAACACATACTGGAGAAAAACCATTCAAATGCAACCAGTGTGATCGTTCATTTGCACAAAAAGGAAATCTTCAAGATCATATAAAGACACACACTGGGGAAAAACCATTCAAATGCGACCAGTGTGATCGTTCATTTGCACAAAAAGGAAATCTTCAAGATCATATAAAGACACACACTGGGGAAAAACCATTCAAATGCGACCAGTGTCATTGTTCATTTAGATGTAATAATAGTCTTCGTAATCATATAAGAAAGCATACTGGGGATACGCCATTCAAATGCGAACAATGCGATCGTTCATTTGCACAAAAACGATATCTTCAAAATCATATAAAGGCACAAACTGGAGAAAAACCATTCAAATGCGAACAATGCGATCGTTCATTTCTACAAAAACGATACCTTCAAGATCATATAACGACACATACTGGAGAAAAGCCATTTAAATGCGAACAATGCGATCGTTCATATAGATGTAATCAAAATCTTCGTGATCATATAAGAACACATACCGGGGAAATGCCTTTCAAATGTGAACAATGCGATCGTTCATTTGCACAAAAACGATATCTTCAAGATCATATAAAGACTCATACCGGAGAAAAACCATTCAAATGCGACCAGTGTCATTGTTCATTTAGATGTAATAATAGTCTTCGTAATCATATAAGAAAGCATACCGGGGATACGCCATTCAAATGCGAACAATGCGATCGTTCATTTGCACAAAAACGATATCTTCAAAATCATATAAAGGCACAAACTGGAGAAAAACCATTCAAATGCGAACAATGCGATCGTTCATTTCTACAAAAACGATACCTTCAAGATCATATAACGACACATACTGGAGAAAAGCCATTTAAATGCGAACAATGCGATCGTTCATATAGATGTAATCAAAATCTTCGTGATCATATAAGAACACATACCGGGGAAATGCCTTTCAAATGTGAACAATGCGATCGTTCATTTGCACAAAAACGATATCTTCAAGATCATATAAAGACTCATACCGGAGAAAAACCATTCAAATGCGACCAGTGTGATTGTTCATTTAGATGTAATAATAGTCTTCGTAATCATATAAGAACACATACCGGGGAAACGCCATTCAAATGCGAACAATGCGGTCGTTCATTTGCACAAAAACGATATCTTCAAAATCATATAAAGACTCATACCGGGAAACGCCTTTCAAATGTAAACAATGCGATCGTTCATTTGCACAAAAACGATATCTTCAAGATCATATAAAGACTCATACCGGGGAAAAACCATTCAAATGCGGCCAGTGTGATCGTTCATTTAAATGTAATTATCGTCTTCGTTATCATATAAGAACACATACCGGAGAAAATGCTTTCAAATGCGAACAATGCGATCGTTCATTTAAAAGCAATAAAGGTCTTCAAAATCATTTCAAGACACATACACGAGAAAACCATTCAATTGCTGCATCTACAACTGTTCTTTTACAGTAAGTCATTCTCTTCAAAGTCACATTAGAAAGAAATGCATTCTGGTAAATCCAAAGAAGCGGTGAATCAACAAATAATAGTGCCTATTCCAGACTCCGTCGGAATAGAAATTTTGCTACGAGATTCCGTCGGAATTTTGTTATTCTAAACTCCGTAGGAATCGAAAAATTGACGTTTTTTTCTCCGACAGAAATATTTTGTAGGAATTTTTCAATTGTGGACATAAAATAAAAATGTCAGCTATTAATTTAGTTTAATTTAAGTAAATTTTAATTTTTTAAATGTTATTAAAATGTGGGCCGTTAAATTGCACAAATAAAAAGCAATACAATTGAAAGCAATACTGATTGAATTGCATAATGAATATCCAAGTATTGCACAAGGAAGGGAAGGGAAAAGTCGGTAATTTCTGAGAGAAGTTGCTAACGAGTTAAATGCAATGAGTCCTCCTGAAAACGAACGAACACAAACACCCATGTTCTGGAATCCACATGAAAATGAATTCAATATGAATTTGAAAGTTACTCGAAATGTAAATTGGTGTTCTCAATTTCATTTTTTTCGAAATCATTTCAAATCCTTTTTCGAAATATCAAAAGTATCAGCTGATTGTTTTATTATTTTATTTACATTAAAAAATATCGTGAAAATTTTATAATTGCAAAGAAAAATGAAAATAGAAAAGAAAGAATTAGAAAAAAAAATCTGAAGAGACAAATCGATTGTGTTAGATCTTCCAATATTTCAAATATTTTTATTTCCCAGACATTTTTTTTTGGAAAAGAAAAATTTGCGCCTTTCTAACGACACCAATAAAATGTATACAATTGAATGTGTTTCATTTAAAAATAAATTCATATCGTTTTATGACAAATATATTAGAAATATCTGTAGTGACATTTTATTCGGGTAGATTTTACAAAAACCCTGTTTCGCATTACCGTAATGGATTTTTCTAAGAAATTTTTGATTTATCGAGTCTGGTTTCTATTAATTACAATTCTGGGAAGAATTGGTATTATAAAAATTTTTAACATATATTTCAAAATAATTTTTTTTATGAGAAAATTTTGAAAATTCAATAAAAAAAATATTCAAAAAGTCTAATGGAGTCATTGGGTGAAAAAAACTTAAATTTATTTTAAATCTTTTCCTTCGTTTTGTAACAATTCTTATCAATTTCACGGCATCAAATGATAGTGAATTAATTCATTTCGATTACCATTCCGAGTAACACTGGCAAAACTGGTGGGCTGTCCATTATTTATATGTCAAACTGTCAGTTTTTTTGCTCGAATTAGTTATGTTCTTTCAGTGTTCTGCAATTAATTGCTGTTCAAATTATGTTAATGGCATTTTGCGAATGATCTGTGATCTAATACTAAAGACATATTAGCAGCGATAATCTCAATTATCTCACGATTCTCAGTTAAAATTCGATAACGGACCAGATTTTCTCAATTATTGAGGATAGATAATCGAGAATTTTAATCTAAATTATTGAATAATTGAGAACCTTTCGTTCTCTGAGTGTGAAAAGCTTTAAAGCTTTCGCTTTTAAATCTGGTAATACTGCTCATATTTATAGATATAAACCTTGAAAAAGCGCAAATAAGAAGAAGACACCGAAGAAAATCACAGATTTGAATTTGGCGGTTCTAATTTTTTGTATTTTGGAGAAAATGGTCCTTTTTTTGAAAAAATATCATATTTTAAATTTTTTCTCTCAGATTTTAGATTTTCGCATATTCATAAATAATTTTTTTTTTACTTCCAAAATTTCCTAACAAAAAAAAGATTTTACAGAAAGCTTCGAGAAATGTCAAAGAATAATTGAGAATGAATTTTAATCCAGAAAAACAGAATGTGTCGCATGATCTGGATTAAAAATAATCGACTGGATTAAATCGTGTAGTATGTCTAGGGCATAAATATGGACTGTAAACTATTCTTCAATTATTTAAGAAACAATCCTAGCTTGTTATCGGAAATTGGTAACAAACATAAATATTATATGTGACCTTATTAAATGTGATTTTGATTTAAGTTAAGCTTTAAGTTCGTGTACAACGTAGCACTGAATTCTTTTTTGTGCCATGTATATAAAATATTAAATTCAGTTTAAAAAAATGTCCTAGTTTTGTACTTTTTTGGAAAAACTAAAATGTTTTCGTATTTACTTAGATTGTCCTCGGTAGTGTATTTTCGATCTGATATCCTTAGCTTGAAGGAATTATGAATTAAAAATTAAAATGATTTAGGGCCGGTTTGTTCACTCTTGGTCAAATCTGTGATTAGGTAACCACAGATTTTGCTTAATCCATGATTATGAATCTGTGGTTAACGAAATGCGTTTGTTAACTTTTTTTTCACCTTGATTACCAAACCATAGATTCTTCTATTTTTCCAGTGGTTTTCCATTGCAACTGTCAAATTATAATCCATGGTTAATTTAAATTTTTGAATTTTTAAATAATTGATTTCGGTAATTATTTAAAATGTTTTTATTATTTATTAATTATTTTGAGTAAATTTAATATAAATTTGAATTTGTGTAATAAAATTGTTTACATATTTTATAAAATGTTCATGATATGGCTTTTGCATCAAAATGAAATGAAAGGACACACGGAGACAAAATAATCTTTTTTAATTGAGTGCATTATTCATTATATTCATTCTCTAAAAACATTCATGGGCAGCAAATCTGGATAATATGTGAAAAGTATACAAAAGGGATTTCGAACCCAAAAACCCGTGTTGAATGATTAATGACTTATTAGAATTGGCGATTTGTTGAATATCGCGAAATTGTTTCTGATTTATTTATTTCGTTTATATTCTTACTGATTAGACAATATGAATCCAATTTTATGAATTTAATAAGTGAATAAACTGGCCCTGAAACTGGCAATTTAACATGTGTGTGCAGAATATATTTCATTTTTTTTTGGTATTTCCCCTCTAATGGTCAATTATGTTACATCACCCAGGCATGCAAAAAACTAGCGCTTAGAGTGAGATAAACAATCGCTAATGCAAAAATCAATTTGTATGAAAACAACGCAAACATTCAACGCAAAATTATGGCAAAGATATTTTGTGAGGGTGTGTGAAAATGCGCGATGTATATCGTGTACTATTTATTATTTGTGCCGCAAATAAATTTGAATTAAGTTATCTCACTCAGATGGCTGGTGTTTTTTCATGCCTCGGCCATGTAAATTAGACAATTAAATAATAAAACCAAAATTTCTTTCCTCTTGTGTCATTTTTATTATTGGAATAAAACACGGCACATCTCATTTCCTAATTAAAAATTTTAATTTACAAACTATTTTAAACGCTTTTTATTTATTTAGTTTTTGACAGAGCATCCGCTAAGATGTCATAAAAGTATGAAAATAAAAATTCAAATGGACGACATGTGCATGGCGTAATCTGTATATGTTTTCATTGAATGGCAAAACCATATCGAAATGTCATAAAAAATGCTTAGCACAGAGATAGTATTGAAACCAATTTTGGCACATCCACTTATATTTTTTACCCTTGTGATCCACACTATAAAAAGTTGACAGTCCATCGTTGTTATCATAATATTTTACAGAAGAATTTTTGGACGAAGCCAAAATATTTATTTATTGTGAACCTCTTGCAACTGAAGAATACAAAACAGAGTAGATTAAAATAATACAACTCGCATCATACTAAAATCCACTGCACATCCTAATATTGTAGCTGACGGTCGAAGTCCGAGTGCTGGGAATGAGATAAGTTTGAGGACATGCGAATAGCGTGATTGAGAGTTCCACAAACGAGCTGCAACAACCATAAAGGAAAGGTCCATAGGTAGTGAGTTAATTGTATATTCACGCTAACCATTTTTTTAAATTCTTAGCAAATCCTTCAGGTGAATGTTAGTAGAAATTGGGAGCCCTAGTTCAACTGGCTAATAAACGAATAACAATTAGATAATTAAAACAATTCCGGCAGTTCCGACTTTGAATTACAAAAAAACCGACTTAATTTGTTCCAGCGTTGGAGTTATTTGTAAGTAGTACTTCTAAGAGCTTGGAAATTTTATGTTTTTAATGAAAATATATTTTCTTAGGGAAAATCATAGAAAAATGGCTGGAAAAATAATAAAAATCGAAACTGATTTATTTACTGAGAAATGTGATGAATTAATTCTAATGGAAGTTTCAATTAAACAAGAGCCCGAGTTAATTATTGAAGATGAAGACGAAACTGAAAAAATTCGTAAATATTTACATAAAAACGATATAATCGAAGAAGATCGATTAAATTTGATTTGGCACAATTGTATAGAATGTGAAGAACGGTTTTTAAGTACCGAAGAATTAACATTCCACGTTCATCATGTTCATGAATCGTTTGAAATCGATCAAGGAAAACCGAAGGAGGCTTTACAATGTTTGCCATCTACTTCCAAGCAAGAAATTCCATACAAATGTGACCAGTGCAGTCGTTCATTTAGAAACAGTAGTCATCTTCAAAATCATATAAAAGCACATACTGGAGGAAAACCATTCAAATGCGAACAATGTGATCGTTCATTTCTACAAAAACGATACCTTCAAGATCATGTAAAGACACATACTGGAGAAAAGCCATTTAAGTGCGAACAATGCGATCGTTCATATACATGTAATAAAAATCTTCGTGATCATATAAGAACACATACCGGAGAAAAACCATTCAAATGCGACCAGTGTGGTCGTTCTTTTAGAAACACTAGTAATCTCCGATATCATATAAGGACACATACCGGAGAAAAACCATTCAAATGCGACCAGTGTGATCTTTCATTTGGAAACAGTAGTAATCTCCGATATCATAAAATGAAACATACTGGGGAAAAACCAATTAAATGCGACCAGTGTGATCTTTCATTCAGAAACACTGGTAATCTCCGATATCATATATTGAGACATACTGGGGAAAAGCCATTCAAATGTGATCAGTGTGATCGTTCATTTAAACACAGTACTCATCTTCGATATAATTTGAAGACACATACTGGAGAAAAGCCATTCAAATGTGACCAGTGTGATCGTTCATTTAGATGTATTCCAAGTCTTCGTGATCATAAAATGAAACATACTGGGGAAAAACCAATTAAATGCGACCAGTGTGATCTTTCATTTAGAAACACTGGTAATCTCCGAAGTCATATAATGACACATACTGGAGAAAAACCATTTAAATGCAACCAGTGTAATCTTTCATTTAGAAACAGTAGTAATCTCCGATATCATATATTGGAACATACTGGGGAAAAGCCATTTAAATGTGAAAAATGTTATCGTTCATTTAAAAGTAATTATAGTCTTCGATATCATTTGAAGACACATACTGGAGAAAAGCCATTTAAATGCGAACAATGCGATCGTTCATATACATGTAATCAAAGCCTTCGTGATCATATAAGAACACATACCGGAGAAAAACCTTTCAAATGCGACCAGTGTGATTGTTCATTTAGACGTACTTCAAGTCTTCGTTATCATATAAGAACACATACCGGGGAAAAGCCTTTCAAATGCGAACAATGCGATCGTTCATTTAAAAGCAATAAAGGCCTTCAAAATCATTTCAAGACACATACACGAGAAAACCATTCAAATGCTGCATCTGCAACAGTTCTTTTACAGTAAGTCATTCTCTTCAAAGTCACATTAGAAAGAAATTCATTCTGGTAAATCCAAAGAAGCAGTGAATCAAGAAATAGTAGTGCCTATTCCAGACTCCGTCAGAATAGGATATTTCCTACGGAATTAAAATTAATATTCTACATTTCTGCGGAATTTCGAAATTCATTCCGTCGGAATTTTATTATGCCAAACTCCGTAGGAATTGAAAAATTGACGTTTTTTTTACGACGAAAATATTTTGTAGAAATTTTGGAATTGTGGACATAAAATAAAAATGTCAGCTATTAATTTTGTTTAATTTAAGTAAATTTTAATTTTTTAAATATTATTAAAATCTGACTCGTTGAAATCCGCAAAAAAAAAGCAATACAATGAAAGCAATACTGATTGAATTGCTTAATGAATATCCACGTATTGCACAAGGAAGGGAAGGGAAAAGTCGGTAATTTCTGAGAGAAGTTGCTAACGAGTTAAATGCAAGAGTGCTCCTGAAAACGAACGAACACAAACACCCATGTTCTGGAATCCACATGAAAATGAATTCACTATGAATTTGAAAGTTACTCGAAATGTAAATTGGTGTTCTCAATTTCACTCAATTTCATTTTTTTCGAAATCATTTCAAATCCTTTTTCGAAATTTCAAAAGTATCAGCTGATTGTCTTATTATTTTATTTACATTAAAAAATATCGTGAAAATTTTATAATTGCAAAGAAAAATGAAAATAGAAAAGAAAGAATTAGAAAAAAAAATCTGAAGAGACAAATCGATTGTGTTAGATCTTCCAATATTTCAAATATTTTTATTTCCCAGACATTTTTTTTTGGAAAAGAAAAATTTGCGCCTTTCTAACGACACCAATAAAATGTATACAATTGAATGTGTTTCATTTAAAAATAAATTCATATCGTTTTATGACAAATATATTAGAAATATCTGTAGTGACATTTTATTCGGGTAGATTTTACAAAAACCCTGTTTCGCATTACCGTAATGGATTTTTCTAAGAAATTTTTGATTTATCGAGTCTGGTTTCTATTAATTACAATTCTGGGAAGAATTGGTATTATAAAAATTTTTAACATATATTTCAAAATAATTTTTTTTATGAGAAAATTTTGAAAATTCAATAAAAAAAATATTCAAAAAGTCTAATGGAATCATTGGGTGAAAAAAACTTAAATTTATTTTAAATCTTTTCCTTCGTTTTGTAACAATTCTTATCAATTTCACGGCATCAACTGATAGTGAATTAATTCATTTCGATTACCATTCCGAGTAACACTGGCAAAACTGGTGGGCTGTCTATTATTTATATGTCAGACGGTCAGTTTTTTTGCTCGAATTAGTTATGTTCTTTCAGTGTTCTGCAATTAATTGCTGTTCAAATTATGTTAATGGCATTTTGCGAATGATCTGTGATCTAATACTAAAGACATATTAGCAGCGATAATCTCAATTATCTCACGATTCTCAGTTAAAATTCGATAACGGACCAGATTTTCTCAATTATTGAGGATAGATAATCGAGAATTTTAATCTAAATTATTGAATAATTGAGAACCTTTCGTTCTCTGAGTGTGAAAAGCTTTAAAGCCTTCGCTTTTAAATCTGGTAATACTGCTCATATTTATAGATATAAACCTTGAAAAAGCGCAAATAAGAAGAAGACACCGAAGAAAGTCACAGATTTGAATTTGGCGGTTCTAATTTTTTGTATTTTGGAGAAAATGGTCCTTTTTTTGAAAAAATATCATATTTTAAATTTTTTCTCTCAGATTTTAGATTTTCGCATATTCATAAATATTTTTTTTTACTTCCAAAATTTCCTAACAAAAAAAAGATTTTACAGAAAGCTTCGAGAAATGTCAAAGAATAATTGAGAATGAATTTTAATCCAGAAAAACAGAATGTGTCGCATGATCTGGATTAAAAATAATCGACTGGATTAAATCGTGTAGTATGTCTAGGGCATAAATACCGACTGTAAACTATTCTACAATTATTTAAGAAACAATCCTAGCTTGTTATCGGAAATTGGTAACAAACATAAATATTATATGTGACCTTATTAAATGTGATTTTCATTTAAGTTAAGCTTTAAGTTCGTGTACAACGTAGCACTGAATTCTTTTTTGTGCCATGTACATAAAATATTAAATTCAGTTTAAAAAAATGTCCTAGTTTTGTACTTTTTTTGAAAAACTAAAATGTTTTCGTATTTACTTAGATTGTCCTCGGTAGTGTATTTTCGATCTGATATCCTTAGCTTGAAGGAATTATGAATTAAAAATTAAAATGATTTAGGGCCGGTTTGTTCACTCTTGGTCAAATCTGTGATTAGGTAACCACAGATTTTGCTTAATCCATGATTATGAATCTGTGGTTAACGAAATGCGTTTGTTCACTTTTTTTCACCTTGGTAACCAAACCATAGATTTTTCCATTTTTCTAATGGTTTTCCAATGTTTTCCAATGCAACTGTCAAATTGTAATCCATGGTTAATTTAAATTTTTGAATTTTTAAATAATTGATTTCGGTAATTATTTAAAATGTTTTTATTATTTATTAATTATTTTGAGTAAATTTAATATAAATTTGAATTTGTGTAATAAAATTGTTTACATATTTTATAAAATGTTCATGATATGGCTTTTGCATCAAAATGAAATGAAAGGACACACGGAGACAAAATAATCTTTTTTAATTGAGTGCATTATTCATTATATTCATTCTCTAAACACATTCATGGGCAGCAAATCTGGATAATATGTGAAAACTATACAAAAGGGATTTCGAACCCAAAAACCCGTGTTGAATGATTAATGACTTGTTAGAATTGGCGATTTGTTGAATATCGCGAAATTGTTTCCGATTTATTTATTTCGTTTATATTCTTACTGATTAGACAATATGAATCCAATTTTATGAATTTAATAGTACTTATTTAAAACAATAAAAACAAATTAAATTAACTTAAAAACTTTTCAATCATATCATCGGTATTTTAACAATAATTTGTCGAAAATTCAATATCAAGTCGAATTTTCGAGGCTTCGTATAGAAAGGACATAATTAATAATAATAATTGCACTTCATTTCTTGCTATTTTATTATTATTAATTTTGTATCACTCAATATTTACACTGAATGTTGTTATATGAATGTCAAAATGCAATGTCAAAATATAATGTCAAAAGTAAAACGCAGTCTGAAAACCAAGCATGAACAAACGAAATTCCAGTAAATCATGGGTTAAATGGCGTTAATCACGGAAAATCGGCTGATTAACGAAATCATGGATTAACTAACCAAACCACGGATTCTGTGATTAAAATTTTGGTGAACAAACGCAATCCATAATTAACTACTGGAATAATCATGGATTAAAGTTGATCAAGAGTGAACAAACCGGGCCTCAATATTTTCACTGAATGTTGTTGTATGAATGTCAAAATATAATGTCAAAATTAAAACGCAGTCTGAAAACCAAGCATGAACAAACTAAATTCCAGTAAATCATGGGTTAAATGGCGTTAATCATGGAAAATCGGCCGATTAACGAAATCATGGATTAACTAACCAAATCATTGATTCTGTGATTAAAATTTTGGTGAACAAACGCAATCCATGATTAACTACTGGAATAATCATGGATTAAAGTTGATCAAGAGTGAACAAACCGGGCTTCAATATTTTCACTGAATGTTGTTATATGAATGTCAAAAAATAATGTCAAAAGTAAAACGCAGTCTGAAAACCAAGCATGAACAAACGAAATTCCAGTAAATCATGGGTTAAATGGCGTTAATCATGGAAAATCGGCTGATTAACGAAATCATGGATTAACTAACCAAACCACGGATTCTCTGATTTAAATTTTGATGAACAAACGCAATCTATGGTTAACCGCTGGAATAATCATGGATTAAAGTTGATCAAGAGTGAACAAACCGACCCTAATTATAATTAAATAAACACTATAAGAACTTTTTTTTATACAGCAATAATGAAAGTTTGCTCATTTGAATAAAAAATATATCAAATTTACGTGTGAAAGAAAATTCCAGAAAGTTTTCGATGTTGTTTGCTGTTTGCAGAAACTCAACCAAAATCGGCTGGTTAACGAAATCTTTGGTGAAAAAACGCAATCGAAGGTTAACAATTGGAATAACCATTGTTTAAAGTTAACCAAAAGTGAATAAACTGGCCCTGAAACTGGCAATTTAGCATGTGTGTGCAGAATATATTTCATTTTTTTTTTGGTATTTCCCCTCTAATGGTCAATTATGTTACATCACTCAGGCATGCAAAAAAAACTGGCGCTTAGAGAGAGATAAACAATCGCTAATGCAAAAATCAATTTGTATGAAAACAACGCAAACATTCAACGCAAAATTATGGCAAAGATATTTTCTGAGGGTGTGTGAAAATGCGCGATGTATATCGTGTACTGTTTGTTATTTGTGCGGCATATAAATTTGAATTAAGTTATCTCACTCAGATCGCTGGTGTTTTTTCATGCCTCGGCTATGTAAATTAGACAATTAAATAATAAAACCAAAATTTCTTTCCTCTTGTGTCATTTTTATTATTGGAATAAACCATGTCGTGGTGGTGGTGTAGTTGAAAGAATATTTAAACACTTTAACTTTACACTTAAACTTTTCCTTTTATTTTATTTATTATAATTTAATACAAAAACTTATTTCGTACTTCACTTCGTGATAGCGGATCATCAACTGACTTTTATCAATAATTATGTTCTTGGAACGTGCCGTTAATTTCCGTTAAATATTTTAAATTGCGAAATATAGATTTTATGCTTATTAATTAAAATTGCAATATATTAAAAATCCATATTTCACAATCGTGGTTCAAGTCCAATCACCTGAACTAACCTTTCATATAATTAATTAGATCAATTCAAAGTGTAGACCAGAACCAACCAAGACACCTTAAGTTGAAAAGCTCATTTTCAGTTAAGGTGCTTTTGATCTTAAAAGCACTTTTCAAAAACATAATTCACCACATACCTTCCCTCTTAAAAAGAGTGTTTTTCCCAACGAGAAAAACACTGTATAACATTTTTGAATAAAAAAAATGGGAAGAACTAATAACATTTATCAAATTTGCTTATATTTATAAAATTTTACATTCTAAAAAAAATTAATACAAAAAAATATTAAAAATTTTATTATCTCTTAAATATATAGTTGAATCTATTTTTTTTTTTTTTTTTTTTTAAATTATTACATTTATTTCGTTTTAATTCTTGAAATAACGAATTTATGGTTTGAATTTTTAAATTTATATTAAAATTTCGCTTGAATTTAGTTCGATTGTTCACATATGATTCGCTTACTCGCGCTATATAGTAGTACAAGTAGTACAAAAAAAAAATCGTTTAAATAGGTAATCAAAAAAAATAAAATAAAATGGGTCTTAAAATTGAGAAGAAAAAAAAATGAATTTTTAGCCAATTAATTGCAGCGATTTTGCGCGATTTCCCTGGGTGCTTGTGAAGGTAATATTTGGTTCCGAATTCGAACGTGCAATTGTTACTTGCACGGGTAGTGAGTTAGGATCTGCAGGTTTCTGTTTTTGGTGTTATCCTAACTCCATACTCCGAGCTATCCACGAAATATGTCAAACAGGAAAGTAAAATATTGTGACGTGTTAGTCTTTCGGTTCGATGTTATTAGAATGATAACACTTTTTATTTATGTGAATTTAGCGTATAAAGTTTATTTATAATTATTTCTGCGTTACAATTAGTCTTAAAAATATTTCCCTTTTAATAATTTAATTATTACAATTATTTATCACAGTTTTAGAGCTTCACTATTTTAATTACTTTTAAGATCAAAGCTTTAGTTTTACTCCGAATGTTTCAAGTTCACTGTTTGAAGTTCTGATCTGAATTGATTCTAACCTCGACTCTAGGGCTCTTTTTATATAAAATTGGTGTGTCTCGGAATATTCTCGAAAAGCCTGGTCGTTTTCTAAAAACTAGGTGGCAATGTTTACACAAAGAAGATTTCTAGAATATTCCCATTCAATACACAAACAATAGTTCTAGAAAGCTCTAATCATTGTTTAGGTTTGTGCCAATGATCTATTATTATTTCCTCCAAAAAAAAAATATTTTTTGTATGTGCTATTTTTATGGCATGAGTCATTGCTATTGTTATTGAGAAGTGTATTGTATTCTATCGATTGTGTAAACAATTGCATTTTGGAGTTTTCTGGAATAGATCTTTTGTACATTAGATGGCGGTATTTCCCGAATAGTCTGGAGATATAAATATTGCGTTTGACATTTCGCGGAAATCGTTTTGTTTGTTTATAAATAAATTATTCTCGTGTTTTCTGGGTTTTTCTTTTATTAAGAAAAACTCAGAAAAGTAATTAATTTGTGCTAGTGATTTTTATAGTGCACTACCCCCTCCTTAAATCTGTTCGTCTCGAACAGAATCTTCTGAAGCCGTCCCGTGATACTTTGCTAGCCGATTTAGATGAACAACTTTCATTTTTGCCCTTGGAGATCTTCGTATGCGATATACGACGTCATTTATCCTTTTTATGACGGTATATGGACCCTCCCATTTTGGCATAAACTTAGGTGACATTCCCTTTTTCCGTTGTGGATTGTAAAGCCATACCAAGTCACCATCCTGGAATCCACAGCTGTTTGTAGCAATGTCGTACCTTATTTTCATTCGGTCGCTAGCAATTTTTATCCGATCCCTTGTTATGTGATGTATCTCGTCTAGACGATCCCTCAGTTTATCGGTGTAGTCACTAACTTCCATTTTGTCACATTCTGGTCTTCCAAACATTATATCCACAGGAAGCCGTATATTGCGTCCAAACAATATTTCCGATGGAGTATGTTTTGTGCTGTCGTGGTCTGCAGTTCTATATGCCATTAGGAACAATGGAATGTGTTTGTCCCATTCACTTTGGTCTGATGTTACCACCTTTGATAAATGTTCCTCCAGGGTTCGGTTGAAACGTTCCACCATACCATCAGATTGCGGGTGCAGGGGTGTTGTTCTGGTTTTATGTATTCCCAGCAATTGGCATACTTCCTGGAATACCGCTGACTCGAAGTTCCGCCCTTGGTCCGAGTGTAGTTCTAGTGGAACCCCGTATCGACTTATCCAGTTTTCAATTATCACTCCTGCCACTGTGGTAGCTTCTTGATTCGGAATGGCGTACACTTCCGGCCATTTGCTGAAATAGTCGATGACAACCAACACGTATCGGTTCCCTTGTTTAGACTGAGGAAATGGTCCAGCTACATCAATTGCGATTCGTTCAAATGGAGCGCCAACGTTATATTGCTTCATTGCTGCCCTAGTTCATCTCTGTGGTCTTTTGCTCGCTGCACATGTGTCACATTTTCGACACCAACTTTCAACATCAGCTCGGCAATTTATCCAATAGAATCGTTCTAGTACTTTTTCTAATGTTTTGTTGATTCCCAGATGTCCCCCTGAAGTCCCACCATGTACTTCACCAAGTACCTCATGTACTTTGGACTTGGGCACAATCAACTGCATTAGTGTATCTCTACCATCAGAAGATTCCCATCTTCTACTGAGAACGCCATTTTCTATTTCCAGCGAGTCCCACTGAGCCCAATAACTCTTTGTTGTACTACTGTAAGCCGCAATATCGCTCCGTCCCGGACGTTGACCGTGTTCTTTCCATTCAAGGATTGGTCCAATATCTTTGTCCTTTAGCTGATCATTTCTGATACTAGTCTCGTCATCATTACCTATTCTTGTTGTCTTGACTATGACTATTTCCTTTTCATCTAGCCTGCCACAGTGCTTACAATTCTCGCCGCATGGTCTTCTAGATAAAGCGTCAGCATTACCATGCGATGTCCCCTTTCTATGCTCTATCTTGAAGTGATACCCTTGTAGTCGCTCAATCCATCTTGCCACTTGACCTTCTGGATTTTTAAATTGTAGCAACCATTTAAGTGCCGCATGGTCGGTTCGAAGTAGGAACTCCTGCCCGTAGAGGTATTTGTTGAAATGCCTGACAGTTTCAACTACTGCCAAAAGTTCTTTCCGGGTGACGCAGTAGTTTACTTCTTGTTTGGAAAGTTTCCCACTGAAGTATGCGATCACTTTTTCTTCACCTTCGATCTGTTGAGAGAGTACCCCTCCAATTCCGACATTGCTGGCATCCGTATCCACTATAAATCTTTCTCCAAATTTTGGATACGCCAATATCGGAGCAGAACATAGCCGATGTTTCAACTCCTCGAAAGCTGACTGGTATTCTTCGGTCCACTCGTATGGTTTTCCCTTATCCGTTAGCTTGTGTAAACAACCGGCTATATTAGCAAAATTCTTTATGAAACGTCGGTAATAAGTACACAAGCCTAAGTATGACCGGATTTCATGCTTATCTTTTGGTACTGGCCATTGTTGAACTGCTTTTATCTTGTCTTCATCGGTGGCAATTCCTTCTGCAGACACAACATGTCCTAAGTATTTCACCTCATGTTGAAATAGTTCGCACTTCTTTGGACTTAACTTCAAATTAGCTGCACGAAGACGTCCAAATACTTCTCGTAATCGCTGGAGATGTTCATCAAAATTTTTCCCGATTACGATGATATCGTCCAAGTATACAAGGCACGTCTTCCATGTTAAGCCCCGTAGAACATGTTCCATCAGTCGTTCGAATGTTGCCGGTGCATTACATAATCCAAATGGCATCACTGTGAATTGCCATAAGCCTGTTCCTACTGTGAACGCTGTTTTTTCTCTGTCTTCCGGTTCAATTCCAACTTGCCAATAGCCACTTTTTAGATCAAGTGTTGAAAACCAAGTTGCTCCTGAGAGTGTATCTAATGTGTCGTCTATGCGGGGAAGAGGGTAACTGTCCTTCTTAGTTACGTCATTCAGTCTTCGGTAATCTACGCAAAATCTTGTAGTCCCATCCTTTTTCCGTACTAGGACTACCGGAGATGCCCATGGACTGTTTGATGGTTCAATTACTCCCTCTTGATGCATATCCTCGATCATGTCAGCAACCTCTGTTTGTTTAGCTAATGGTAGTCTCCTTGGTGGTTGACGAATAGGATCTGCATTGCCGGTATTAATTCTATGTTTCACTTGGTCCGTTCGTCCAAAGTCCCCCTTACTGCATACAAAGACATCTTCAAACTCCTTCAATAAACCTGTAGCCTTAACTGCTTCCGACTCTGATACTCTTTTAGTGATATCAGAGACAAGTGGTTTCAAGGCTTCCGGAAGAACCCGTTCCTCCCGTCGAGTTTCTTTGTCTCTGCAGTCTTCATTTGTTATTGACGAAACCCCTTCAGCACTGCCGACAATGGTTCCCTTTTTCAATTTCTTGTTAATTTTTGAAAAGTTCGCCACTCTGACTGGAATTGTCCCTTTTTCGTTCACTTTTACTATTGTTCGCGCTATCATCAGTCCATCCTTTAAGTTTTGTCTGTCAGGTTCAATAATTTGTATTGCTGGCCTCCCAGTACCATCGACCAGTCTCGCCTCTACAACAGCTTCAGTATTTGTCGCAATTGTTTGGTCTTGTAGAATTTCTACTTTGGCACTGGAACCTGCTTCCTCCAACGTTAGCGAGAAATCAATATTTCCACATCGCAGAACTTCCTCTTCAACATTTACACTCACTCCATTCTTTTTCATGAAGTCCAGGCCCATGATACAATCGTCCATTATCTCAGCCACCAAAAATGTATGTCGGAACACATACCCATCTAGCTCCAATGCTAGATCGACTTCCCCAAGAATCGGAGATGATTCACCCGTAACGGTTTGAAGCACCCTGTTACTGCTTTCACTGATGTGTTTATGATTGATGAGTTTCTTGTTAATGATGGATTTACTTGCGCCTGTATCTATGATAATTCTGCACTGATGACCAGCAATTACACCCTGTACCGTTAGACTATTGTTATTGTGTTGCATAAGCGAGACAGATACAACGATGCTGGGGGCATTATTCTTTTGAGCTAACTTGTCCCCCTTTAAGTTAGCTCCGTTTCGTTTCCCGAACCTTTTTGTCTTGTTGTTTGGTTCGGGCACTTATGTTGTACATGCCCCTCTTTTCCGCAGCCCCAGCATGTGATTTTCCTGCGCGTGTTTCTGTCCCCTTCTTTCTGGGTTGACCGCAGTACTTCCTTTATCTGCTGCCTGAGGTCTTTGATGTCAAGTTGCGGAGACCCTTCAGCAACTGTAGCAGTCCTGATCCGTGGGACTGATCTCGTAGCTTTCTTCGCGCCTTCTAATGTCAAAGCAAACGCCAATACTTCTTGTAGCGTTCGCTTTCCGCTAACCCGGACGCTATTTTGTATGTCCGTATCCCGTATGGCGCTAACGAATCTTTCTCCCGCCATCTCGCACCGCATCTCCACAGGGTAATCGGGATAGGACATGTATACTAGACGTTCGATCTCCGCCGCTAATTCTTGAAGCGTTTCCGCAGATTTCTGCGTCCTGTTGATGAGTTCGATCCGGTATACGTCCTTCATGTGGTTGTCCCCAAATCGATTGTCCAATTGCGTTACAATGTAATTGTAATTTTTCTCATTTTCCGGTGAGATTGTCCGCAATAAATCGGCTGAGTTACCCCGTAGAGCCAGAATTAATGCTGTGGCTTTTTCTTTATCGGACCAGTCGTTCGCACCAGCAGCCGCTTCAAACTGTCGTTTATATACAGGCCATGAAGTTTTGCCGTCAAATATTGGTGGCTTCATCCTTTTACCTGATGACTCAATATTTGGTTTATTTTCTTTGATGTCAGCCATTTTTGCTTCTATTTCTGCTACTTTTTGTTCCAATTTCTGGTCCAATTTTTGTTCTACGTTGCTGACTTCTGTAGTTATTTTGTCTTCCAATTTCTGCTCAACCTTGCTTACTTCCGTTCGAACTGCAGAAACTTCCGTACGAACTGTAGAAACTTCTGTACTAATTTTAGTTTCAAGGTTCGCAACACTGGATTCCACCTGAATTTTTAATTCACCCATGCTGGATTCCATTTTCTCTGCATATCAGATATGTTCTTATTTTCGAGACTTGCTGTATTGGATTGCATCTCACTTTGCAGACTAGAAGCAGTTGATTTTAATTCGCCTTGTAAACTATGTAGGCTGGAATTGGTTGAATCCATTTTGTTTTCGAGTCCGGAAGCAGTTGAATCCATTTTGGTTTGAAGACTAGAAGCATTTGTGTCCATTTTAGTCTGAAGACCGATCATCATGGCCATAAGCGTTTGTAAATCATCCTGAACACTTGCTGTTGTTTCAGCCGCGTCTTCGTTGGTAATTTCTTTTTCGTTTCCCTCTTTCAGAATTTCACTAAAGTCGAATGTGCTGCTATCTAGTTCTCTTTCTACACATTCAGCGATTACTCTTTTCCTCTTTTCTGTTTTAGTTCCCTTGGAAGGTAAATACCACACACTCAGAACTGTGGACAGTTCTGATGTACTCAGACTGTCTAATAGTTTACTTTCCATTGTTCAAATATTTTTTTTTAGTTGTTCACGAAATTCTTATGTTCTATAGAAACTTCTCGCACAGTATCTAAATACCACGAAATTTCCCAGTATAATCTTAACTTCTATGAAATTTCTCGTACAATCGAAATTTTCACACGATATCCGACGTATAACCTCAAATTTCGCTCAATCGAAATTTTTATACAACTCGTACAAAATTTCTTGTACGCCCCTGAAATTTCTCACACAGTCGAAATTACTATACTCAAATTTCTTAATAACGAATTTCTTCGAAATTTTCTCCACAGAAGTTTCTAGTTTAATTTCGAATTTTCTTGCAGAAAACTTTAGGAAAATTGTCTTTTCCGCACTGATTCACAATAAATAATCCCACTTCTGACACCAATGTGACGTGTTAATCTTTCGGTTCGATGTTATTAGAATGATAACACTTTTTATTTATGTGAATTTAGCGTATAAAGTTTATTTATAATTATTTCTGCGTTACAATTAGTCTTAAAAATATTTCCCTTTTAATAATTTAATTATTACAATTATTTATCACAGTTTTAGAGCTTCACTATTTTAATTACTTTTAAGATCAAAGCTTTAGTTTTACTCCGAATGTTTCAAGTTCACTGTTTGAAGTTCTGATCTGAATTGATTCTAACCTCGACTCTAGGGCTCTTTTTATATAAAATTGGTGTGTCTCGGAATATTCTCGAAAAGCCTGGTCGTTTTCTAAAAACTAGGTGGCAATGTTTACACAAAGAAGATTTCTAGAATATTCCCATTCAATACACAAACAATAGTTCTAGAAAGCTCTAATCATTGTTTAGGTTTGTGCCAATGATCTATTATTATTTCCTCCAAAAAAAAAATATTTTTTGTATGTGCTATTTTAATGGCATGAGTCATTGCTATTGTTATTGAGAAGTGTATTGTATTCTATCGATTGTGTAAACAATTGCATTTTGGAGTTTTCTGGAATAGATCTTTTGTACATTAGATGGCGGTATTTCCCGAATAGTCTGGAGATATAAATATTGCGTTTGACATTTCGCGGAAATCGTTTTGTTTGTTTATAAATAAATTATTCTCGTGTTTTCTGGGTTTTTCTTTTATTAAGAAAAACTCAGAAAAGTAATTAATTTGTGTTAGTGATTTTTATAGTGCAATATAAACGCGCATTTTGTTCTATGGATAAAGATAGAAAGAACAAAATTAAAATGTATGGAATAATGGCAGAGAAAAAAAAAATATAGAATAAAAATATATTTATTCAATTTATATAAGTTTTATTCATTAAAGACTTTTAATCGATTGTTGTGTACTTTTCGTTTCTTATTTCTTATTAATATAGTTGTATTTACATCGTTGTCGATGGATACAATTTGAAAAGGACCACGCCAAACGTTTGATAATTTTCCCTTTTTAGCAGCATCTTTTAGTAAAACTTTATCTCCGATGTGAAATGCTACTGGATTCGAATTTTTATCATAATACTTCTTTGATTTATTTTTACTTGCGATTAAATTTTGTTTTGCTATTTCATATGTCTTTTGTAGTTTATATCTTAGGATATTGAAATAGTTTTCATGATTATAAATCGGATCTGGTTTACGTTGAAGATTTGTAGGTATTTCTGGTGTGAACCCGTACAAACAATCCATGGGTGTTAATTTTGTTGCGGAATGCATAGTGGTGTTGTGAACAAACATAGCTGGTCTCAAAAATTCGTCCCAAGATTTTGGATTTTTGTCGACAAATATTCTTAAATATTCTGTTAGAGGTCTATGTGCACGTTCTAATGAACCGTTGGATTGTGGATGGTATGCTGTGGTTTCTAATTTTTTTATTTTTAATAACTTACAACAGTTTTTGAATACTTCACTTGTAAAATTGGTTCCCTGATCGGTGATCAATCGATTTGGAATACCGTATTGACAGACGATGTTTTCAAAAAAAACTTTGGCGACGGTTTGTGCTTCCATATCTGGCAGTGGATGACAATCCATAAATCTTGTAAGGTCATCTTCGAAAGTAAGAATATATTTGTTACCATTGTTTGTTTCTTCAATGGGACCCACGATGTCCAAATACACCTTTTCAAACGGTTTGCTTGCAGTATCCGTTATAATCATCGGCATCTTGTGACCGCGACTAGATTTAGCTTGCTGACATTTTTTACATTTCTTTATATAATTTTGAATATCGCGTAGCATATTTTTCCATTTATAATGTCTTCTAATAGTTTTGTATGTTTTAAAAATTCCTTTATGTCCTCCTAATGGTAAGTCGTGATTATCTTTCAGGATGGTTTGAATGTCATCAGAATCTGTTAATATTTCAACATTTTCGTTTTCAGTTTCTTGTGGCCCATACGACAGCTAAGAATTCCTTTTCCGTTGTTGAATAATTACGTTCTGCTTTGTTCAAATATCGGCTTGCATATGCAATAGGTCGTTCATTACCTTCTATCTCTTGAGAGAGAACTGCTCCCAACGCTGCGTTACTAGCATCTGTTGTTAAAATAAACGGACGGCTAAAATCTGGATAAATAAGTAAAGGTGGCGTCACAAGCGCATTTTTTAATTCACAAAATGATTCTTCACAGAGGGGTGACCATTTGAATTTAGTATTTTTTCTTAACAGTTTATTGAGAGGTTCAGCAATTCGAGAAAAGTTAGGAATAAATTTCCTGTAGTAATTTGCAAATCCTAGAAAGGATTGAACTTGGCGCACAGTGCGAGGTCGCGGATAATTCTGCACGCATTCAATTTTTGAAGGATCTGGCGAAGCACCTTCGCTGGAGCATTTATGACCCAAATATACTACTTCTTTTCTTAAAAAATTACATTTTTCGGGCTGTAATTTTAAACCATTCTCTCGCAAACGTTCAAATACTGAAAACAATTTGTTATTGTGGTCCTCCAAATTTTTTCCATACACTACTATATCGTCAAGATATACAAAACATTTATATCCTTGCAAACCTGTTAATATGTGATTCATCAACCGTTGGAAAGTGGCAGGCGCACCTGTTAAACCAAACGGCATTCTTTTGAATTCATAGTGCCCAAAAGTGGTACTGAAAGCTGTTTTTGATCTGTCTTTTTGATCGACAAGTACTTGGTGATAACCGCTGGCGAGATCCAATGTTGTGAAGTACCTCGAATGTCCTAATTGATCTAAAATATCTTCTATTCTCGGCAGAGGAAAAGCATCACCAATGGTTATATTATTTAGTTTTCGAAAATCAACAACAACACGCCATCTCTTTTCACCATCGGGTCCACTCTTTTTACGTACAACTAAAAGAGGGGAGTTCCACGGGCTATGACTTGGAGTGATTATGTCTTGTTGTAACATTTCCTCAACTTGTTGCTGAATTATAGATCGTTGTTTTTCCGGAAGTCTGTACATTTTTTGATTGATTGGAGCACTGTCTTGTTTAATTGGAATAGAATGCTTTATAGTATGTGTATGTGAAAGTTTGTCACCGGGTAAATAAAAAATATCATTAAAATTTGTACATATGTTTAATATGTTTTGTTTTTCTTCTGTGTTTAAGTTTTCATCTGTTGTAATTAACTTTTGTAAATTTTCTATTCGTATTTTATTGCCATTATAGTTATAATTATTTTTGCGAATTGTGTGGACTTCTCGTTCTATTTTTGAATTATTTTTAAATGGAATTATTTTAAAATTATTAAATGGTTCTAAAATTGGGGAGAAGGGATCCAAATACACGTCATTGTCGTTTACATTTACCATACTTACATTAATTTCGTAATTCATCGGTTTTACCAAACAATTGCTAAGATAAACTCCTTGGCTTACTTCTTTTTGTAAGCAGAGCATGTCATCAACAGCATCAGTTGGTAAACTCACTATTTTTTCGCACCGTGCCGGCAAATAAATTTTCTCAAATTTAGAGCCGTTTTGACTTTTCTTTAAGTCAATTCCCGGATTTTTGCTAAAAATTTGAGTTTCTTCAGAATTAACGAAAGTTCCCATATTTGACAAAGATACCTCTTGTTTATTAGTTATGTTATCTAGGATTTTGCTATCGGAATGCAGCTTGGCAGAATTCGTTTTAGACGATTTTTGCACTGCATTTCCGCACGTTTTCACAATTCCTAAATTATTTAACTGTTTTTTACAAGTTTTACGGATTTTACCTTTGTTTATAGGACTAAGTGGTATTTGTAATTCAACATCGTTGAATTCCGTGCGAGGAAAACTTAATGTTTTATTTGGACCTTCAATGTTACAATGTTTCGAGAGGAAATTATTGCCCAAAATTCCATCTCCTGGTATATTATGATTTTCTTCAATTATATGAAATTCACATTCTTTTTGAGAGTCTGATAATAATAATTTGCCTACACAAGTACCCAAAGTAGATCCTTCACCAAATGCACTTTTAATATTTATTTTATTATTTTTATTTAGTATAGTATTTTTTTTTAATGTTTGTTTTTTTAGTAAGCTGATGTCTGCTCCTGAATCAACCAGTAAATTGGTATGAGATTTTTCCGCGATATTAATAGGAACATTAATAGAGCACGGAAAAATTTCTGGAGACTGACACCTTTGTGTAATTTCGCAGTTTTCGCGGTGTCCACAATTACTGCGATCTAGTTTTCCGAAATGGGGTTTTTAGATTCCCAACTTTGTTTTGCTCGACAAACATCTATTGTGTGACCTATTCTCTGACAAAAATCGCATTTTATGTTCTGATTATTTCGATTGTTGTTTGAATTTTTTGTTATAGGTTTAGGAGAAAGAACTTTTTGTTGAAAATGTACGTGTTTTTGTACATTATTTTCTTGAATATTGCATGTCGACAGGTTATGGCCATACGTTTTGCAATTTGGGCAATAGGGTGTGTTTTTTCTTCTGAAACAATCCCTAGAAATATGGCCAATTTTGTTGCAAAAATTGCAAGTTAACTGAATTTTATTTCTATTATTTTGTTGGCGGTTAAATTGATTCGAAGTCGATTGAGAATTGCGATTAAAATTTGAATTTAGTGAACTATTAGTAAAATTAACTCTGTTTGAATTTGAATGCATACTGCTTGACTGTGAGAACGGTTCTGGATTTCTATATTCATCAGGATATAGTTGAAACGCATAATTCTCAATATGCTCTGATTCCAATGCATTATTGATGACTTTATCCAGTAACGGTTCTTTGTCTGCTAGAAGGCTATGTCGTAAATGTGGATTCAAGACACCTACCTTAAATGTGAATGTAGCTATATCTTCAAGTTATTTTAAAAGAGAAGAAGAACTTGTTCCATATTTCATTACGGCAGCCTCTTTGCATTCATGTAGTGCATTTTTAATTCTTGTTGAAAATTGCTGCAAACAGACAAATTTTCTTTTCTTAATTTTTCGATCTCTGGCGTTAGAGGAATTTTTCTTTGCGTTGCAGGTGTTATGGATTTAGGTGGAGTCGGTGTGTTAAAACCATAAAATGATGATTCTAAATCTATACTTTCGTCTCCTTTATCTAACACACTTTTCTCAAAATCAGATTTTTCTGACATTAAAGATATGAAAAATTCAGATAAATTTTCACTTCTTTAAAAATTCAGATAAATTTTCACTTTTTAAAACTTTACGCAATACTTTTACTTCGCGAACTTTGTATACCGAATAAGCGAAATAGATACACTTTCGAACACTCAAGGAAAAGACAAAAAAAATGACTGAAAATAACCCATAAATTCGTTTCACACTATATTTATATCTACATTCAATAATTAATATTAATATTATTCTTTTATAATATAATAATCACAAATATTTTTAAATTTATCTTTATTACCTTTGGATTTCCTTTGAATTGGTGAATTTAGTTGATGAGTTTAGTTGATGAGCGATGTTGCTATTTTCTCTGATGATTTTGTTACTCCTTTTGTAGTTTTTTCAATTGCTGAGACGATGAGCTGATGATTTTGTTGCTCCTCTTGTAGTTTCTTCAATTGATGAGACGATGAGCTGATGAGTTGATGCTTTTGCCTCTTGGTGAAGTGGTTATTGCTTTTTTTTCTCTATAAAATGTAGTTTTGTTACTATATTTTGTGTTCTTGAGACCAGACTCAATCTCAAGTTTTAAAGGCCTTTTGTTTTCTTAGCCAACACAAAAATACTTTTAACTTTAACTTTATATATAGAGAGTTTTCCCGAGCTGCGCCAAATGTCGTGATGGTGGTGTAGTTGAAAGAATATTTAAACACTTTAACTTTACACTTAAACTTTTCCTTTTATTTTATTTATTATAATTTAATACAAAAACTTATTTCGAACTTCACTTCGTGATAGCGGATCATCAACTGACTTTTATCAATAATTATGTTCTTGGAACGTGCCGTTAATTTCCGTTAAATATTTTAAATTGCGAAATATAGATTTTATGCTTATTAATTAAAATTGCAATATATTAAAAATCCATATTTCACAATCGTGGTTCAAGTCCAATCACCTGAACTAACCTTTCATATAATTAATTAGATCAATTCAAAGTGTAGACCAGAACCAACCAAGACACCTTAAGTTGAAAAGCTCATTTTCAGTTAAGGTGCTTTTGATCTTAAAAGCACTTTTCAAAAACATAATTCACCACAACCACGGCACATCTCATTTCTTAATTTAAAATTTTTTTTAATTCACAAACTATTTTAAACGTTTTTTATTTATTTAGTTTTTGATAGACCATCCGCTAAGTGGTCATAAAAGCAAAGACAGTAAATAATGATAAGATGTGTAAAATTGGGTTTGCCCACAAATTTCGACTTAAAAAACTAAATGAAATATAAGGAAAAAATATACGAGGAAAATTCTTTCTTATTTTTACATTTCGTTCTTGAGCTTTGGTTTTTGTACTGGATTGATTAGTATAGAAAACTTTTTTCAAATCATTTAAGGAAATTAATCTTTGAATTCATTCATATTATGAATCCCGTGGATGAGTATATTTTGTTCTTGGTTTTTTTTTTCTTTCTAATTTTAGAATTAAAGTGTTTGATGGTAGAGAAACTTTTGTTCTATTCAAGTGTGCATACAAGCAATTTGTGGCTTTGAATATATCTTATGGAGAAATTTTAATCGTATGGGTTGATATATTTGGTGTATTTTTTGCTAGCTGATTTTAGAATTCAAATGTACTTCTAGAAACATTTTTTACGCTTGAAAAAATAAAACAATTGCAAGAAAACAAGTCCATTGATGCTCATATCGATTCGTTACCTAGCCTAAACTTAAATAGCAAAGAATTTTGTAAAATGATTTTAGCTGAAAAGAATAGCTATAATGATATCCAAAAATATTTGTCTCAAAATGTCAATTATAAGTCTGCATCTTGTTATAATTTCTTGCGTGATGATTTAGGTCTCCACTTACCTAGTCAGTCAGCTATATATAAGTGGAGTCCTGTGAAACGACTTCAACCAGGTTTTGATGATCTTTTAATAAAAAATTTGGTACAATTAGTTAATAAAATAGACAAGCAGTGTAAGCAGGCAGTGTTATTATTTGATGAAATATCAATCAGAAGAGATTATACATATCATGATCTCGTAGATGGGTTAGTGCATTTAGATGAAAATGATAGGAAATTATTACTAGGAAAACAAATATGCGTTTTCATGATCAGGGGCTTGTCTTCTAATTGGAAATATATAATTAGTTATTTTGTTTCTGAGAACAGCATTGATGGTGCCATTTTAAAACAAAAATTGGAGGCTAATGTAAAAATATGCTTCGAAATAGGGCTTACGGTTAGAGCTATAGTGTGCGATCAAGGTATGAATAATCAAAAATGCTATAGGCTGTTAGATATTAATAAAGAGAAGCCATATTTCTATTATAATCAGAATAAAATAATTGCATTATATGATCCTCCTCATTTATTAAAAAATATAATAATACACTCAAAGATTGCACTATTGAGACTCCTGACGGACCTGCGAGTTGGGAAGTTATAAAAAGTGTTTATAGCATAGACGAAAAATCCAAAAAATATAGGTTGTGTCCAAAGATAAAAAAAAACATATTGAACCAGGGGTTTTTGATAAAATGAATGTCAGACTTGCAGTGCAAGTCCTGAGCAATAGTATGGCTGACGCAATAGATGCATTATTGGAAATTAACTCCTTTCCACAAACGATTAATTTACATGCAGCAGCGACGAGTAAATTCGTTCGTAGTTTTGACAAAGTTTTTGACTGCCTAAATAGTCGTAATTGTGCGGAAAAAAATTCATATCGGAAGCCATTAACAGAAAATTGTACTCAATTTAATTATTTAAATGAATTCAAAGAATATCTTACAAAATTGGGTCTCCCTGCAAAAAAAAAAACTATTGTTTTGACGGATTATATCTTACAATTAATGGTATTTTAAATTTAAGTACAGATATATTTTCGGACAAATATTTAAAAATTAACTTTATATTAACATCTCGACTAAATCAGGATCCATTAGAGAATATGTTTGCGCAAATTCGGGCAAAGGGCGGTAATAACAAAAATCCTAGTGACCACGAGTTCAATGGAATAGTTGCGCGCCTAATGTCAATGAGAATTATAACGTTCTCATATGCAAATAAGAATTGTGAAACTGATGAAGACATTCTACTTAATTGGGATAACCCATTAGAAGATACTTATATTGATAATTCTAATGAAATTACATCCAGATTACTGGCACAAAGTTCTGAAATTGTTTTGGATGATATAGAAAAAGATGCGAAAATAAATGAAACCTTAAACTCCAAGAGTAATTCCGACGTCGCAGACCCAGCAAAAAGATATATTGTCGGCTATGGAATTTTAAAAATTATTTTGAAAAAAATAAACTGTCCAAATTGTGCCATGATAATGAATAAAGACGAATGTGATTTTCTTTTACCGTCGGAAAAACTTATTAAACACAAAAATTTCGACAAAACTATTGAAAGGACTTTTCTACAAAATCCTTCCGATCTTTTTTTCGAAATTTGCAAATTGCATTTTCAAATATATGAAACTTTTTTTGATAATTATTTGCATTTTACCAACTTAAAAGCAAAAATTATCGAGGAATGCATTCAAAGAACTAATGAATTTTACCCCAGTTGGTTTGCTGAGAACCAATGTTTAGAACATCGAAAGGAAGTTCTAAATTTTTTAATTCTGGTTCTATTAAAAAATAATTGTTCTTGGGTCAAAAAAAATGGAAATAGTTTACCCAATAGTTTTACAAAACACCCACGCTTAAAAATTTTAAATGAATAAATAATCCTGATATATATTTTCCAACCTTCTAACACGACATCATGAAATCAGTTATTTGGTTATTCAAAGCATTCCTGAAACAAATTATGTCAACATTCGATGTTAAAATTCTAGGAAAAGGTATGTTGCCAAATATCATCACATATTAACAGTCGAAAGTACTTAAAATGAGTTAGACAAAATTCTTCCAAATAAATATATTATATAATAATCTTTATATATAATATATACAATTTCAAATTTACGGAAATCCAATAATCCTTAGTTCACCATAAAATATCAATATTCTACTATATAATTTTTAAAAAAGAAATGAATATGTCGATTACTTAAAACAAAATTCAATTCAATTCCTGGCCCAAGTTCGAAAGACTTTAAATTCTTTATTTATTATTATCTAAAAGTACACGAGAAACTCTGAGAAAAAATTTTTTTAAAAAAATACATATAATACAATCGACATTAACTTGTTACACACACAATCGAGCATAAAAAATATTTCTAAAAGTACATTTGAATTCTAAGATCAGGCCAGCAAAAAACCTACACCAAATATATCAACCCATACCATTAAAATTTCTCCATAAGATATATTCAAAGCCACAAATTGCTTGTATGCGCACTTGAATAGAACAAAAGTTTCTCTACCATCAAACACTTTAATTCTAAAATTAGAAAGAAAAAAAAAAACCAAGAACAAAATATAGTCATCCACGGGATTCATAATATGAATGAATTCAAAGATTAATTTCCTTAAATGATTTGAAAAAAGTTTTCTATACTAATCAATCCAGTACAAAAACCAAAGCTCAAGAACGAAATGTAAAAATAAGAAAGAATTTTCCTCGTATATTTTTTCCTTATATTTCATTTTGTTTTTTAAGTCGAAATTTGTGGGCAAACCCAATCTTACACATCTTATAATTATTTACTGTCTTTGATAAAATTATGAAATAATTTGTATATGCTTTCATTGAATGGCAAAACCATATCGAAATGTTATGAAAAATGCTTAGCACAGAGATAGTATTGAAACCAATTTTGGCCCATCCATTTATATCTTTTACACTTGTTATCCACACTATAAAAAGTTGACAGGCCATCGTTGTTGTAATATTATTTTACACAAGAATTTTTGGACGAAGTAAAAATATTTATATATTGTGAACCTCTTGCAACTGAAGAATACAAAACAGAGTAGATTAAAATAATACAGTTCGCATCATACTAAAATCCACTGCACATCCTAATATTGTAGCTGACGCTCGAAGTACGAATGAGATAAGTTTGAGGACATGCGAATAGCGTGATTGAGAATTCCACAAACGAGCTGCAACAACCATAAAGGAAAGGTCCATAGGTAGTGAATTAATTGTATATTCACGCTAACCATTTTTTTAAATTCTTAGCAAATCCTTCAGGTGAATATTAGTCGAAATTGGGAGCCCTAATTCAACTGGCTAATAAACGAATAACAATTAGATAATTAAAACAATTCCGGCAGTTTCGACTTTGAATTACATAAAAACTGACTTTTAATTTGCTTCAGCTTTGCAGTTATTTGTAAGTAGTACTTCTAAGATCTTTGAAATTTTATGTTTTTAATGAAAATATATTTTCTTAGGGAAAACCATAGAAAAATGGCTGGAAAAATAATAAAAATCGAAACTGATTTATTTACTGAGAAATGTGATGAATTAATTCTAATGGAAGTTTCAATTAAACAAGAGCCCGAGTTAATTATTGAAGATGAAGACGAAACTGAGAAAATTCGTAAATATTTACATAAAAACGATATAATCGAAGAAGATCGAATAAATTTGATTTGGCACAGTTGTATAGAATGCGAAGAACGCTTTTTAAGTACCGAGGCATTATCATTGCACGTCCATCATGTTCATGAATCGTTTGAAATCGATCAAGGAAAACCGAAGGAGGCTTTACAATGTTTGCCATCTACTTCCAAGCAAGAAATTCCATACAAATGTGACCAGTGCAGTCGTTCATTTAGAAACAGTAGTCATCTTCTATATCATATAAAAACACATACTGGAGAAAAACCATTCAAATGCGACCAGTGTGATCGTTCATTTGCACAAAAAGGAAATCTTCAAGAACATATAAAGACGCATTCTGGAGAAAAGCCATTCAAATGCAACCAGTGTGATCGTTCATTTACACAAAAAGCAAATCTTCAAGATCATATAAAGACACATACTGGAGAAAAACCATTCAAATGCGACCAGTGTGATCTTTCATTCAGAAACAGTAGTAGTCTCCGATATCATATATTGAGACATACTGGAGAAAAGCCATTTAAATGCGAACAGTGTGATCGTTCATATAGATTTAATCAAAGTCTTCGTGATCATATAAGAACACATACCGGGGAAAGGCCATTCAAATGTGATCAGTGTCATCGTTCATTTAAACACAGTAGTCATTTCCGTTATCATATAAAGACACATACCGGAGAAAAACCATTCAAATGCGACCAGTGTGATCGTTCATTTAGAAACACTAATGATCTCCGATATCATGTAATGACACATACTGGAGAGAAGCCATTCAAATGTGACCAGTGTGATCGTTCATTTAGACACAGTAATCATCTCCGACGTCATATAGAGACACATACCGGAGAAAATGCTTTCAAATGCGAACAATGCGATCGTTCATTTAAAAGCAATAAAGGTCTTCAAAATCATTTCAAGACACATGCACGAGAAAACCATTCAAATGCGGCAACTCCAACTGTTCTTTTACAGTAAATAGTACACTTCAAAGTAACATTAGAAACATACTGGTAAATCCAAAGAAACGGTGAATCAACCGATAATAGTGCTTGTTAAGAGAGGTAACTCTTAACGAATTTTATATTTTAATTGTTTCGATGATCGTCGGATGCTTACTGGATGCCCTTACCGCTGGTCGGGGGCTGATGAGTTTGTGTTTTGAATAAAACCACGATTTGAGACTTTATTTTAATCTGTTTTATTAATCGCAGTATTTATAGTAAAATTATCCTAACTAAGCATAATTCTATTTTACATATATAATTGATATTTTATTGATTATTGCACATAAAGGTAAATGACCAATTATGTGCTGACATTTAATTCTTGATAAATCATATTCAACTATATTAGAACTGTATATGACGATGATATTATATTATGTTCTTGAACAGTGCCTATTCCAGACCCCGGCGGAATTGGTGTTTTCCTACGGGATTAAAATTTCTTTTCGAAATTCATTCTGTCGGAATTTTGTTATTCCAAACTCCGCAGGAATCGGAAAATTGAATTTTTTTTCTCCGACAAAAATATTTTGTAGGAATTTTGGAATTGAATAAAATAAAGATGTCAGCTATTAATTTTGTTTAATTTAAGTAAATTTTAATTTTTTAAATGTTATTAAAATGTGGGTCGTTGAAATCCACAAATAAAAATCAATACATGAGGCTGATTGAATTACTTAATGAATATTCAAGTATTGCACAAGGAAGGGAAGGGAAAAGTCGTTAATTTCTGAGAGAAGTTGCTAACGGGCTAAATGCAATGAGTCCTTTTAAAAAAGAACGAACACAATGTTTTGACGTTAGATGAAACGTCCAATGTCCAGTTATATTGAAGTCTATGAATCTCAACCTGGAACTAGAAATGATCACGTAGAAATATCAGATTTAGATACTTCAATGTTATCAATTGATAATGCATTAGAAATATAACCCACTTCTCTAAAGTGTTCTACACAAAACAAAAGAAGATAAAGTTGCTGACTGAAATTAATCTTCAATTAAAAACCTATTTCTATGGAGTTTAATAAACACCAACAAAAAAATTCAAGAAATTTCTGAGAACACATAAAAAATTGGTAGGGCAATAAGTTAACGAATCGATTTAAACTCTAATAAAAAAAATATTCAAAAAGCAACAGAAAATATTTCAAATCAGTTGCTTTTGGTAGTTCGAAATTCGTTTCGAAATTTTTGTTCATATGTCAACACTTGTACACAATCCGCTGGAGTTTGGAATATATACTAAAATTCCGTGGGAAAAAATTTTGTTTGGAATAGGCCTAATTAAATGTCTGAGCTGGCAGACGAGAATATAAAAACTGACCTTAAATTGGAAAAGAAGAAAAATGCATATTTTAAATGCTAACTGAGCGAAATCCAAGTTAAATTATTATATCGCATTGGTTGAGCGGCGAGTTGTTATCTCCGAAACTTGGAAAACTTGGGCTTGAATCGTTTGGTATAACCGAGCCATAAGATAAATTAGTGACCATTTCTCCTGCTTAATTTTGTACGACAACAAGGGAAACGAGATGTCCGGTTGATGTATCTCTATGATACAATCTAAAGCAATAGCAACGTTTAGTTGGATATATTATTCTTTTTCTTTTAATTAAAATTTTCAATAAATTTCTGGACTGTTTTCTTCGTTAATGTAACTCATACATATTTCTTTATTAATAAAAAATCCGAAATGTTAATTATTAATCACTAAGGGCCGATTTCCAAGCGGTGGCTTAAGCCTATTTTGTTGCTTAAGCAATACTTAAACTACAAAGTGTATTTCACAGTGCGGATTATTCAGAGCTTAAGCTCAATTTTTTCAATTTGACAGCGAAGGCGTAAAAGTCATGCCGAAAAAATTTCCTGAGTTCACTTGAATTATATAATAAAAATATAAAATAATCGTAATAAACATAAATTATTGTTTATAAAAATGTCATCTGACGAGGAAAATATCTTTCATTGTCGTCCTATCTGTTCTCTTACATTCTATTATATTTTCTTTTTGCTTAACTAAATCTAAAGGAAGTGTTCTTTCTTCGGTCGAGAAATTCGCACTCCTTTTATTTCTTCCTTCTATTTTATTGATTTTAAATTTTTTATTTACTATTTTAATTTAATGGCAATTTATTTTATTTAAATTCGAAATTTTTACAGCCAACAAAATTTTGACATTTAGCATTTACAACAAATCATTCACGATTGCAAGTTTCGAAGAAATATTCACAATAGCGCTCACTTGTCAAAATCATTTAAGCCTAATAGCTGAGAATCTTGCTTAAGCTTAAGCTGGGTTTAAGCCACCACTGTGAAATCTGCCCTAAATCATGAATATTAAATGCGTAGTTATAACAAGTTCTGAGTGTCACTATATGACGCCTTTGTCATAACTTTTTTTTCTATTACTATTTGGTATTCTGACGCGCTCATAACTAATAACTGTCATAAAATAATATCATAAGTTCTGACCGACAATATTTTACATCATAACTGAACTTTACATGTGTTCTCTGAGTGATTAAATTGATAGATATGGAATAAATTCCACCATTCCTTTAAACACACAAATAATTTTACACATATAGAAAAATTTGAAACCTATACAAACATCTTCGAGAGTATTTCTCAAATAACCATGACAACTCGCTCAAATTATAACAGTTTAAACTGTTATAAATTCATACTTTGGACATAATTAAAAGCCGTTCACCAGAATACGAATTTTCGCAGCAGTCATAATTACAGTCAGTATATTATTGTCATTAATATTTAGGACAGTAAAATTGTCACAGTGCCAGAATAGAAAGGGTTAAATTAGAATAATTTTTGACATTTATTTTATCTTCTTCTTCTTCTTCTTCTTTTACCTTCTGTATTTGATTGGTTAATCGAAAAAAAATCGTTTAAGCTGCGATTAGATTGATTTTAACCGGGCTATGTGGGTAATTCTCAAATCATATGTCTATATAACTGTAAGTTTCCATACGAAGAATTATTTAAGCCAATTTACATAAAGGCCTAAATTACTATTCTGAATTTCTTTCCATTTCGCTGCTGTAAAATCAATTCGCCGTGTTTTGTGATATGTCATAAATGGTTAAAAAAAAGTTTGAAAATTTGTGTTTTCTTATTAAATTTGTGTTTTTATTTATTAAAAATTAATAATCTATATAATAATAATGGGTTTTAAAGAGAAAAATAGCCAAAAAAATGTCACGAAACAGTTGGAAAACATGTTTGTGACAATACCAACATCAGTTGTTATCAGTTCCCCTGTAGTAGTGTTGCGATAATTCCGCACGTATTTTTTTTTTTAAACAAAATTGTTTTAAAACTTTTTTTTATTTGTTTACATCAAAACTATTCTTTTTTTCTCTCTTTTATTTTCAACGATGAATTATGTCGAAAGATTTTAAAAATTTCACTAAAAAAAATTAGTAAAAAATTAAAATTTTCTTGGAATTATTGATTTACTTTCATTTTTATCTGTTCCACACACAATTTAAATAATTTTCAATTCAATTTTCCTTTTATTAAAACACAATTTCAAATTTTATGTCACTTTTTAATGAGTTCCGATATTTTTAACTCACTGGTAAAGTTACAGCGGATTTGAGAGCAACTTATAGAACAGTTATATATACATATGATTCCAGAATAGGAATTTCGATATTGATCGGATCTTTGTGGCTACAGGGCGAATTTACGATTTGAGAATAACACTCTACATCAGGTTAAACTCGAAATGTAAAACCAAAAAATTTTTTAATCCCAAAGTCAAACGGCCGTCAGAGTTTAAACGTTCACTGAAAAACTGGGCACATGTTTGTAACACATCGAAATAATCATCGTAGAAAGGTTTCCAGGTTATGATTTTGTAGTGACTCAAAAGTTATATCGATTTATGCACGTCCATCCATCCGTCTATCTGTGTACAAGATAACTCATAAACCGGTTTTCCGATTTTGTTGAAATTTAGAATGTGAGTTGGTTATTTCTTAGGTGCATTTTATATTGCATTTCAACAAAATCGATCAAGAGAGACCGAAGTTATCAAGCAAAAACTAGGGTGACCAGAAAGTTTTGTCGATTTTTTTATATGGTTTTTCGGATTTAATTGGAAGATTTGTGAAGGAAAACAAAATTTTATTGTATTATTAAGTAATAATTATAAATATGAATAAGCCTACATATTTTTTCTTGTATAAACCAATAGCCGAAAGCCATTTTATACGTAGAGGCTCATTTTTTGGAACCCTTAAAACCAAAACAAGGGTATTTAAAAATCAAAATACTGTCACTGATAATTTTTGTTTCAATTTAAATGAAAACGAAAAAGGATTTCGCACTTGGATTTAGATTCAAACTTGATTCAAAACAACAAATTTTTTTCTAAATTATGAATTAACATGATTTCTGTTTGACTAATGATAATTAAATACAAACTAATAAAACTTTTTTTATACAGCAGTAATGAAAATTCGCCCATTTTAATAAAAAATATATCAAACTTACTTGCGAAAGAAAATTCCAGGAAAGTTTCATTGTTGTTTGCTCTTACATCCAGAAACTAAACTCTTCATTTTGCAAATTTTTTAAGTGTAATTATTTAACTCAAAAGAATTTTGTGTTGAATTCGAAACGCACTAAAAATTATAATTTAAAAAGATGCAATTTTTTCGTGTGCAAAATTAACAATTCGTTTTCAAAAAATTTTATTTTCAATTCAGTGTTGAATCGTCCCTTATGGGGAAAAACATAAGATCATTAATATGGCTTTCGTTGGATTTTGGTCAGTGTAGGGTTGGAATAAAATACATGGTTCTTCAAACAACTTTATTTATTTTTTTTTATTGAAATTTCACAAAACCAAAACCTTTTAGCAATTGAAACATTTCAACTAGTAATTTCTTAAAATAAATTTTGCTACCACTTTACCTTTAATTGACTGGGAAACTTGGCGTGACTACACAAAGTATACTGGACAAGATGGACAACCCCTACCAAATTAAAATTTATCACTGATTATATATACTAATGTGTGTGTGTGTGTGTGCATAGCAAATATTGATAATGAACGGTTGTAAACACGACCGCGCACACACAATCTCACACACAAATCTAAAGTTTATTAATCGTAATTATTTCAAAGAATAAACGTGTTGGTGTGCGTGCGTTTTGGAATAAAAAAAGGAACAAAACCACCACACTTTTGTAATAAAATTATTTTAATAAAAAAACAAGAAAGAAAATTAAGAAATATGAAAATTTTAAGTTTTTCTAAATTAAATAATTATTAATTACTCTTCAAAAAAATGGCAGGGAAAGAAAGACACAAAAAAATTATTCAAAGTTATATCACACACACACACGTCTATGCAAATGTAACACTTGGTAAAAGAAAAAGTGGCATGGTAAACGTGTTTTTTTTCATGACCCACAGGCTAAAGGCATATTAATTTCAAAAATGTTTTGTACACAGATATCATGAATCGAAGAATATACAGATTACGCTTTCCCATATTTCAAATTGTTTTTCTGCGAACCTACGTCACAGGAGTGGATTTTTGTATGAAAAATATTTTGTATGAAAAATTACAATTATTAACTAAAAATGCTTCTTAAGCAAGTTTTTTCTTCTAATTATATTATTTTAAATAGTATAAATAAATGAACCAACATTAATGTAAATTTAATGTTTATTTTATAATACAATTTCTCTACATTTTCTTAATTTGAATTTTTAATAATTTCTCGATTTAGGTTTAATTTCTTAATACGAAAATGCACCCTTGTCCGAAAAAACTGTTCTTTTAATTTTATGTCAACGTTTTGATATTAAAACAGTCCCTTCTTTTACAAAAATGCATTTTTTAAATAATGTTTGTTCTTTTAGGAAACAATAAAACTGAAATTACCTTCTTTTTTTGTTATTTTTATTATTGGTATAAAACACGGCACACCTCATTTCTTAATTTAAAATTTTTTTTAATTCACAAACTATTTTAAACGTTAATTATTTATCTAGTTTTTGACAGAGCATCCCCTAAGATGTCATAAAAGTATGAAAATGAAAATTCAAATGGACGACATGTGCATGGCGCAATCTGTATATGCTTTCATTGAATGGCAAAACCATATCGAAATGTCATGAAAAATGCTTAGCACAGAGATAGTATTGAAACCAATTTTGGCCCATCCACTTATATCTTTTACACTTGTTATCCACTCTATAAAAAGTTGACAGGCCGTCGTTGTTATCATAATATTTTACGGAAGAATTTTTGGACGAAGCCAAAATATTTATTTATTGTGAACCTCTTGCAACTGAAGAATACAAAACAGAGTAGATTAAAATAATACAGCTCGCATCAAACTAAAATCCACTGCACATCCTAATATTGTAGCTGACGCTCGAAGCACGAGTGCTGGGAATGAGATAAGTTTGAGGACATGCGAATAGCGTGATTGAGAATTCCACAAACGAGCTGCAACAACCATAAAGGAAAGGTCCATAGGTAGTGAGTTAATTGTATATTCACGCTAACCATTTTTTTCAATTCTTTGCAAATCCTTCAGGTGAATGTTAGTCTAAGTTGGGAGTCCTAATTCAACTGGCTAATAAAAGAATAACAATTAGATAATTAAAACAATTCCGGCAGTTCCGACTTTGAATTACAAAAAAACCGACTTTTAATTTGCTTCAGCTTTGCAGTTATTTGTAAGTAGTACTTCTAAGAGCTTGGAAATTTTATGTTTTTAATGAAAATATATTTTCTTAGGGAAAATCATAGAAAAATGGCTGGAAAAATAATAAAAATCGAAACTGATTTATTTACTGAGAAATGTGATGAATTAATTCTAATGGAAGTTTCAATTAAACAAGAGCCGGAGTTAATTATTGAAGATGAAGACGAAACAGAAAAAATACGTAAATATTTACATAAAAACGAGATAATCGAGGAAGATCGATTAAATTTGATTTGGCACAGTTGTATAGAATGCGAAGAACGCTTTTTAAGTACCGAGGCATTATCATTGCACGTCCATCATGTTCATGAATCGTTTGAAATCGATCAAGGAAAATTGAAGGAGACTGTACAATGTTTGCCATCTACTTCCAAGCAAGAAATGCCATACAAGTGCGACCAGTGCGATCGTTCATTTAGAAACAGTAGTCAGCTTCTATATCATATAAAAACACATATTGGAGAAAATCCATTCAAATGCGACCAGTGTGATCGTTCATTTGCACAAAAACGATTTCTTCAAGATCATTTAAACACACATACTGGAAAAAAACTATTCAAATGCGAACAATGCGATCGTTCATTTAAAAGGAATGATAGTCTTCGATATCATTTGAAGACACATACTGGAGAAAAGCCATTTAAATGCGAACAATGCGATCGTTCATATACATGGAATCAAAGTCTTCGTGATCATATAATGACACATACCGGAGAAAAACCATTCAAATGCGACCAGTGTGGTCTTTCATTTAGAAAAACTAGTAAACTCCGAGATCATATAAGAACACATACCGGGGAAAAGCCTTTCAAATGCGAACAATGCGATCGTTCATTTGCACAAAAACGATATCTTCAAGATCATATAAAGACTCATACCCGGGAAAAACCATTCAAATGCGACCAGTGTGATCTTTCATTTGGAAACAGTAGTAATCTCCGATATCATAAAATGAAACATACTGGGGAAAAACCAATTAAATGCGACCAGTGTGATATTTCATTCAGAAACATTGGTAATCTCCGATATCATATTATGACACATACTGGAGAAAAACCATTCAAATGCGACCAGTGTGATTGTTCATTTAGATGTAATAATAGTCTTCGTAATCATATAAGAACACATACCGGGGAAAAGCCTTTCAAATGCGAACAATGCGATCGTTCATTTGCACAAAAACGATATCTTCAAGATCATATAAAGACTCATACCCGGGAAAAACCATTCAAATGCAATCAGTGTGATTGTTCATTTAAAAGTAATAATGGGCTTCAATATCATTTCAAGACACATACACGAGAAAACCCTTCAAATGCTGCAACTGCAACTGTTCTTTTACAGTAATTCATTCTCTTCGAAGTCACATTAGAAAAAAAACACATACTGGTAAATCCAAAGAAGCAATGAATCAACAAATAATAGTGCCTATTCCAAACTCTGTCGGAATAGAAATTTACGTACAGAAGTAAAATTTCTATTCTACATTCCTACGGAATTTCGAAATTCATTGCGTCGAAATTTTATTATACCAAACTCCACAGGAATCGAAAAATTTACGGTTTTTCTCCAACAAAAATATTTTGTAGGAATTTTTCAATTGCGGACATAAAATAAAAATGTCAGCTATTACTTTAGTTTAATTTAAGTAAATTTTAATTTTTTAAATGTTATTAAAATGTGGGTCGTTAAATTGCACAAATAAAAAGCAATACAAATGAAAGCAATACTGATTGAATTGCTTAATGAATATCCAAATATTGCACGAGGAAGGGAAGGGAAAAGTCGTTAATTTCTGAGAGAAAGTTGCTAACGAGTTAAATGCAATGAGTCCTCCTGAAAACGAACGAACACAAACACCCATGTTCTGGAATCCACATGAAAATGAATTCACTATGAATTTCAAATTTACTCGAAATGTAAATTGGTGTTCTCAATTTCATTTTTTTCGAAATCATTTCAAATCCTTTTTCGAAATGTCAAAAGTATCAGCTGATTGTCTTATTATTTAATTTAGATCAAAAGATATTGTGAAAATTTTGTAATTGCAATGGATTTAATAGAATGCTGAAGTTGAAGAATACGGAGACCATTTAGAACAAGGAGCCAAAATAAGGGTTGACATTGTACAAAATATGATTTCCTAACAGGTAAATTTTTTTTATTTCGCAGAAATTTTTTTTGGGAAAAATAATTTGGCGCCTTTATAACGACACCAATAAAATGTATACAATTGAGATTTAATTTAAAAATAAATTTATATCGTTTTATGACAAAAATATTAGAAATATTTTTAATGGAATTTTATTGGGAAGAAAACCTTTATCACATTACCGTAATGCATTTTTCTAAGAAATTTTCGATATCTCAAGTTCGGGTTCTATTAATTACAATTCCAGGAAGAATTGATATTTAAAAATTTTGAACATTTATTTCAAAATAATTTTTTTGATGACAAAATTTTAGAAATTATTGGTCTGTTTTATTTGCCACTTGCTCTGGGGTAGAGAAAATTTTTACATTGAAAATAAAAATAACAAAAGAGCAAATCCTACACTACTGTCAGACCAAGTGTAACTATCACACCCGAAATTAATTCAGTTTTCTCCCATAAAAAGTGTATTAGCTAAACGTTTCTCATTTAATTACAATATGGTTGCTAAGCAGCGCTACAAACATTTGAATTAAAGCTTTCTCCTACTCCTGCTCGTTTTATTTGCAACTTACCCTGCTCCAGGGTTGGGTATGGCAAATAAAACAGACCTATTAATGATTTTATTGGGATCCTTTTTTTATAAAAAAAATATTCAAAAAGTCTATTTTAAATGTTAAAATTTATTTAAATATCAAAATATACATATGTATATACATATTAAAAAATTAATTTTCTTTCCAATACTTTCTCTCCATGGTTTCATTTCCTCTATTTCCAAGCGCATTTTTTTTGATTTGTAGTTTTTCCATTTTCAATTTTTCAACTTCAATATTATAGCGTTTAATTTCATCATGTTGGCTTCTTAAAATATAAGAAATCTCTTGAATGCCACAGTATATTTTTCTGGTGTTGGTATTATTTTCTTTAGCCAATTTTCTATGTTCGCTGAACTTTTCCAACATTTTTTGTAGTCCAGATATTTGCGCATCCATATCTTTCTAGGTATTATTTTTCCGTATTGTTTTCGGTGCACGTTCCTTTAAAATTTGTGTTTCGGGTGCCGTAGATTCTCAACGGCAATTTCTGAATCATTTTTATTGTATCCGGTCGCACTAATACCGAAAGGAGATCCTCCAAAGCCGTCGACAACAGTAAAAATTCCTGTAATCTTGGTGATGGAATCTTCTATGTCTGATATATTGGCAATACATTATTTGGCCCTTCTCCGGTCGCTTTTACCTCATTGTTGTTGTGTGCAAATTTTTTCCTTACATTGCATTTCCAATCAAACCAAACCTAAATAAACATTATTTAATTAGGAAAAAATTAAAATTTAATTAAATTGAAATACCTTTTTCCATCCAGCAGCATCTTTTTGTGGAGGACTATGGCTATTTAGAGTTGTTTTTAATTCATTCCATGACGACTCTACATACATTTTGCCGCCTTTAGCAAACCCCCTTGCTATATCAGCATGTTTCTCCATAAAATTTATAAATCTTTTCTCCTGTTGATTATTTTTATGTTTACCCCTGTAATTGTTATTTATTATTAATTACGAAATTATTTTTAAAAAAAAACCAACAAGGGAAACGGGATCTCCGGTTGAACTATCTCTATGATACAATCTAAAGCAGAGGTTCCCAAACTTTTTTGTCTCGTGGACCACTTGCCATGTTTTTCGGTTTTGTGTAGACCCCTGCTTACCTAGTATTGATTTTTTGCAAATTCATCAACTTCAAATGTATTTTTGACAACTAGTATAGTGCTACTCACTTTGAAAGGGCTAAAGTAAGTATACCACCCCAAGATCATAAATACTACCTTGATCAAAAACAAAACGAAATAACCACCGTGTGGCGCTCCCATCGTTCCGATTTGAGTTCTGTTTTTTTTGTTAAATTGGTACATCTGAAGCATGAATTTCGTCTACTTTCACACAAAAATATAAATTTTTTCAATATGACCAGCTGTTGCTCTAAAAGAATTATTTTTTGTGATCTTTCCATTCTAAATTTTTTTTTTCTAGTTTTCAAAATTGTAAACGTCGGATAAAATCTCGCACGGAGATGGAAACACTTTGATATGTCTTTCTCGAAATCACGAGATTTCAGGGAGCTGGAAACATGGTAAAAAATAAATTTTGTATTGTATTTTGGTAACCGGTCAATTCACAGAAAAACATTTTTTTAAGTGTTTCTAACTCTTTCTTTTTCTTTAATAGTAGATAAATAGTCTACCGTGAAATTTGATAAGTTTCCGCAATTTTAGTAGCAGAAATTTCACACTCAAACTTCGTTACAATGGTCGCACGGTCTTCCACATTGTTTTCGCCATTTTGAAAGTTTTCCCAACAAATTTTTTTTGTAGATACTAAAGATTAAATATTAAGAAATAATTTCCTTCAATAATTTTATCATTACCTGCAAGTAAACGGACCATTCTGACCAAAACGTATTGTATGTAAAATTACTTATGCCCTACGCCAATAAAAGTTTATACTGCTGTGTATAAAAAACCTCCACCTCTTTTCGCCCCTTTTTTTGGTATTGTATTTTGAACCTACATATCATTGCTATATCTCCAGGAAAAAAATTTTTTACATTCTAATTACATGCCATTAAAATCGGCGTGCAAAAAAACGCTTTCCAAAAAATTTCAAGTGTAAAAATAATTATGCTCACCCCTGTATGTACATTCATGCCTTTTTTTATACGGGTTTGTCTGGAACCTATCTACCGTGTAAAAACAGAATTAAGTGTATATATATTTTCAATAGGAAACATTAATTTTTTCAGGGAATTTCATAACAAAAAAATATAGCGAAAGATAGAAGCCACAAAACTGTTAATCCAGCGTTGAGGGCCATGGGAACTTATACAATTACCGGCATGTAGAGTCCCTCTTTAAGGTTTTGACATATTTTATTTTATATTAAAAAAATATTTTATTTTATCATTTCAATTCAGAGACTATTGATGCAGATGATGGCGATGTGGATTTCGGAAAAGAAACACAAACTACAAATTCTGTCTTTGAGTTGTCAGCATCAACATTGTCGAAAAAGGCTGCTGCTCCAGAAGACGACGTGCTATAATAGTACTATATAATTTTAAGGAATTTCTTATATTTAATAGACAATAAATTTTAGTTTTTGGAAGTGAATTAAAAAAAATTTCAAAATGTTATTTTATTTTATTTGCATTTTTCAAAAAAGGTGACAATTACATTTTGATTTGTATGATTGAAAAATGAACTAAAAAGTTAAAAATATAATATTTTTATGACCTTCCCTTGCCGTGGAACTTCACCGGGACCATTAAAATAACGAGAGTATTCATTACGTACTTGCATTACATCAATCGATGGTCTTGAATTTTAATATTTTTATAACTAAGTTATGAAGACACTTTCACGCCACTTGCCACGCTCTAAAGTGTATTCATTAGTGGTTTTCATAATCCATAGGTTTCATGAAATTCATTCTGTAGGCAAAGAAAAATAAATTATGAAGAACCGAATTTTGAACCAGAGCCTCATTAGCTTCTAGAAACGAGGTCTTACCCGACTTGACCATTCAACACTGTATTTATCAATCTGCTCAATTTGCCTTTTCTGAACATTATTCAAACAATACAACTGTTATTCGAAATATAACAATTATTCTATAACCTTTCAATGTCAATGCCAATTATTTGTATTAACAACTATTATTAAAATAATCCTCCTACAATTCCATCCTTGGTTTTTCATTGAGATATATATATATAAATACGAACCTGGTTTGCAAAGAAATGCATTGCCTGATGTATCTTTTCTCTAAATTTTTGGGGCCACTTTCTGCATAAAAATTTTAAAAGTTGAGGCTGGCATTCTTGTGAAATTTTTATTACATTTGGGGTCTTCGATTTGAAGTTCATCAAAAACCAACCATTTTTTTGCCCAAATTGCTGTTTTCCGCTTTTCCTTTCTTTCTTTTTTAATTATAATTCGGACAATCGCGGCAGTCAATCCACTTATTATTAATAAATATTCATCAATATCCATTTTATTATATTAATCTCCAAAATAATACACCTATCCCCCGATTTACACGGTAGATACGTTCCTGAGAAAAACGTGTAAATCGAAAATTAAAAATTTTCAAGTCAAAACCGTGTGAATCGAAAAGCTTGCAGAAAATGCATAATTTTGCTATTTAACAGTTGTGATTTTTTTCAATATTTTTAGGTGTACACAGAAATAAAAATAAAATGCATTGACAGGTTAAAATGTGTAATATATTACGGAAACACTGTTTTTTTATTTAATTACAATACATTAAACAGAAGAACAAAAAATAAAACCAAAGGTGTTTTATTATCCCTCATCACTATCAGAAATTACTCTCATTCTTTTTTTCGGAATCGAAGGTTGGAATTCACTTTCATCACTCGAAGTTATTTGTGCCGATTCGATGTTTGAAGCAGAAATATTTGCATTCTGAGAGGTGGTAATAAAATCGGTTATTAACAATTGCTTCGAATTTTTTGTAAGATCTTTGTAAACTTCTTCATATTGAGCCAAGCAGCGATTTATGTCACGTTGGAATCGTAAAGCCCTTTCAACGTTTGTGTCATTTTGTATAAAATGATTACCCAGCTTTCTTCCCAATGCGAGTCCTTCGCGGATGACTTTAGCAGTGAATGTTACTGGTACTAATTCCTCTTCATCAGATTTGTCAGACTCACTTTCGCAAACTAAGTTAACTAAATAATCCTCACTTAGTTCTTTATCAGCCATTAACTCTGCGATATCATCATCAGTAAAATCATCAAAACCTTCTCCGCCCAATGAATGCGCCATCTGTACTATCTGCGAATATTCATCATTTAACGTTGAAAAGTAGAAATTATGCCTTGGTCCAATGGTTGTAATAATGAAGTTGTATTTTTTGGTAAAAATTTTACTTCAACGTTCTCATATTCTAGATCTTGTGGGTGACCCGGCGCATTGTCAATTAACAAAAGCACTTTAAAAGGCAATCCCTTTGAACTTAAATATTTTTTGGCATCTGGGATAAAACATTCATGAAACCATTCAGTAAACATTGCAGCAGTAACCCACGCTTTCTTATTAGCCCTCCAATAAACGGGAAGATTATTGATGTTTACTCCTTTAAAGGCACGGGGCATTTTTGATTTGTTAATCACTAATGGTTTCATAATATAATCTCCTGAAGCATTGCTACAGAAAAGAATTGTTATGCGATCTTTTGCTGCTTTATGACCACTAGCCGATTTATAAAATTTTGAGACATAAGTCCTTTCAGGCATTTTTTTCCAGAATAACCCTGACTCATCAGCATTGAAAACCTGATCAGGGGTGTATGAATTGTCGTTAATAATTTCTGCAAAATTTGCTGGATATTCTTGGGCTGCATCTACGTCGCCAGAAGCCAGTTCACCTTTTAATTTTAAGCTGTGTAAAGAATGTCTTATTTTAAATCTTTCAAACCAGCCATGACTTGCCAAAAAATTTGGCTTCTTTTCAGTTGAAGAAGAAGATGGTAATTGCTCTACAATTTTTTCGTAAATTCGTAATGCTTTATTTGTTATAGCGGCCGTATCAATGGGTACTCTTTTTTGTGTTTGATCTTCTATCCAAAGCATTAACGCTTTCTCCATTTTTTCCATTGCGATATTTCTGGTGTATGATGTTGTGCCCATACTCGTGGTATTGCCAGCTGCAACACTCTTTCTAATTGTGTTTTCATTTGTTCTAATAGTTCTTATTGTAGCTTCGTTCATGCTATATGATTTTGCAACATCTACTACTCTATCTCCCTTTCGTAAGCGATCCAAAATTTCGATTTTAGTTTCTAAAGAAATAACTTTTCTTTTAACTTCTTTCGACATTATAAGCCTATAATTTTTTTTAATTTATGTTAATTTATAATAATCTAAATTATGCACTCACTTGTAATTTACGAATATGGAAAATTAAATCTTTCTGAAACTGTGAAACTTTCACTCAAATACAATTTTCCGTAGATAAAACTTTAATTTTATGCGAAGAAATACAGACACAGTGTGCATGTGCAGCAAGTCAGCACATAAGCTCGGGATTCCCCGTGAGATGTGTACACAGCGCACGTGTTCAAACACAGTAGCATTTAGTAGAGTGCGATAAAAACAAAAAAAAACTTATTTGGAAAACCGTGTAAAAGCGAAAACGTGTAAAGCAAGTACCGTGTAAATCGGGGGATAGGTGTATTCAATGTTTTCTTAATTTTAACCGATTTTCACATTTACTTTTGAAGTTTGCCATAACATCTTTGGTTGTATGGTGAGAACGAAACAAAACATTATTAATGAAAAATCCATTCAAAATAGCGCTAAATTTTTTACCATACATGTTGTGTGATTTGTTACGCGAAAAAATAGTATATAATAGTAGTATAATGTGAAACTACCTTAAAGGTCTAAACCAGAGGTTCCCAAACTTTTTTTGTCTCGTAGACAACTTGCCATATTTTTCGGTTTTGGCCTTAGATTAGGGAAAATATGGATAGGCCTTTCGCAGGGGAAATTGAAGCACTTTTGTAATTCACTTGCATTTTTAATGCCCATGTGTGCGGCGTAGTGGTGGCGTTAAAAACATGAATTCGGGGGGCAACATCGCAAATGGGCCAAAAGCTCATGCATTCTGTAACATCCGTATTGCAAAAAAATGTTTGCGTTTGATTGCTAAAAAAATCAAGTTTTTCTTAAACATACAAAATGAAATTATTAAATAATAATTATAAACACGTATGTGCCTATATATGTCCTTTCCTGCGTAAACCAATAGCCGAAAGCCATTTCATACGTAGAGCCTCATTTTTTAGAAATTTTAAAACCAAAAAAACATTTAAAACTGAAAATGCTGAATTTTCAAAAATTTCAACGAATTTTAAGAATTGCCCCCATTTTAACCAAAAAATGACTGTTACTGGTAGATTTAGTTAAAATCAAAATAAAAAAAAAAGTGGGATTTGACATTTCGGCGTGATTTAAAAAAAAAACGAATTTTTTACTAATTTATGAATTAACATAATTTCTATTTGATTACCAAAAAGTAAATAAACACCATAAAAACTTTTTTTTATACAGCAAGAATGAAAATTCGCACGTTTTAATAAAAAATATGTCAAACTTAGTTGTGAAAGAAAATTCCACGAATTTTTGGATGTTGTTTGTTATTACACCCAGAAATTAAACACTTTATATAGGAAATTTATTAACTTTTATTATTTAATTCAAAAGAATTTGGTTTGGAATCCGAAACGCACTAAAAATTATAAATTAAAAAAACACAATTTTTTTCCCCTCCAAATTTGACAGTTCGGCGTGATAATAAATGCTTCAGGCACAGATATCGTAAAAACGACTTAAGTGTGGAGCAGAATGGCGTGAAAACCGTCGCGAAAACCAACGTATTGGAATGTCAAATCTATTCAAATACATATGTTTTCTATCCGACTATCCACATTGACGTGAAAACGACGGAGCCACCGCAATAAGTTTGTTAAAATCCGAAAACCAACGCGAAAACCAAAATATTCTAATCTCACTTCGTGTTTGTTTACTTTTTTTTGTGATAATCAAATTCTTATTGAGGGTAAAAGTTATATGTTTTAAATGATTATTTCATTTGACATAATCAATTTCACAAACTTATTGAAAAAGAGAGAATTTATTTTCGAAAATAAAATCATTTTACACTATGCTTGGTTACGCTATTGTGTTCACATAAAATTTGAATACGATTTTTGACATTCGAATACGTTGGTTTTCACGATGGTTTTCGCGGCATTCTGCTCTAAGCATTAATGCCTACGCTTGGTTTTGGTATACCGCCTGCTTACGTGCAAGTGTAGGCATTAACTCGTTTTTACGATATGTGTGACTGAAGCAGCGTTATTAAATCCCACTGTCAAATTTTGGAGGGGAAAAAAATTGCATTTTTTTAATTTCTAATTTTTAGTGTGTTTCAAATAGAAAATAAAATTCTTTTCAATTAAATAATTAAACTTATAAAATTTGTAATATGAAGTGTTTAATTTCTGGGTGTAATAGCACACAGCATCGAAAAATTCCTGGAATTTCCTTTCATACGTAAGTTTGAAATATTTTTTATTAAAATGTGCGAATTTTCATTATTACTGCATAAAAAAAAGTTTATATGGTGTTTCTTTACTTATAATTAATCAAACAGAAATTATGTTAATTCATAATTTAGAAAAATAATTGTTTTTTTGAATCAAGTATGAATCGTAAATCCCAACGTCAAATTCCACATTCTTTTTATTTCAATTAAAATTAAAGCTACCAGTGGTAGTCATTTTTTTAGTTAAAATGGGGGCTATTCTTGAAATTTGCCGAAGTTTTTGAAAATTCAGCATTTTCAGGTTTAAATATTTTTTTGGTTTTAAGGTTTCCAAAAAGTGAGGCTCTACGTATGAAATGGCTTTCGGCTATTGGTTTAAGCAGGAAAAAAAATATATAGGCATATGCATATTTATAATTATTATTTAATAATTTAATTTTGTATGTTTAAGAGAAACTTGATTTTTGTAGCAAACAAACGCAAACATTTTTTTGCATTTCGGATGTTCCAGAATACATGAGCATTCAACCCATTTACAGTGTTGCCCTTCGGAATTCATATTTTTAACGCCACCACTACGCCGCACGCATAAGCAATAAAAATGCAAGTGTATTCTAAAAGTGCTTCAATTTCCCCTGCGAAAGGCCCATCAATATTTTCCCTAATCTAAGCTTACGTAATATTGATTTTTTGCAAATTTATCAACTTCAAATATATTTTGACAACTGGTATAGTGCTACTCCCTTTGAAAGGGCTAAAATTGCATATACCACCACTAGATCGTAAATATAATGTAAGATACTATGATGAAGTAATAACAATTATACCGTTTATTATTAAAATTTTTTTCGCTGACATGGACCCCCTTGCAGGTCGCCGTCGACCCTTGGGACTCGATATAGACTACTTTGGGAATCACTGGTCCAAACCATTTCGGAATTCAAGAAAAATTCTTCACACAAACTTAGTATTAAAAACAATTTTGACTCATCCGTTTTTATCAATTACTCATATAATCCACACTGTCCACACTCTAAAAATTTGACAACCGTTGCTATCACATTTTTTACGGAAGAAATTATTGGACAAAGCAAGACTATTTATTTATTTATCTCTAATTTATAATCAAAGAATTTGTTAACCTCTTGCAACTGAAGAATACAAAACAGACTAAATTGAAATAATAGCAAATCAATAATTCAAATTCAATTTAATTTTCAATATTCGAATGCTGGTCACACAGTTCCCATCAATCTAAAATCCACCGCATATCTTAATATTGTAGCTGACGCTCGAAGTACAGGTGCTGGGAATGAGATAAGTTCGAGGACATACGAATATTAGCCGGATGAGAATTCCACAAACGAGCCGCTTCAATTATAAAGGAAAGGCCCATAGCTCGTGAGTTAATTGTATATTCACGCTAACAATTATTTTAATTCTTTGCAAATCCTTCAGGTGAATGTTAGTCTAAGTTGGGAGCCCTAATTCAACTGGCTAATAAAAGAATAACAATTAGATAATTAAAACAATTTCTGCAGTTCTGACTTCGAATTACATAAAAACCGACTTTTAATTTGCTCCAACGTTGCAGTTATTTGTAAGTAGTACTTCTAAGAGGTTGGAAATTTTATGTTATAAATGTAAATATATTTTCTTAGGGAAAATCATAGAAAAATGGCTGGAAAAATAATAAAAATCGAAACTGATTTATTTACTGAGAAATGTGATGAATTAATTCGAATGGAAGTTTCAATTAAACAAGAGCCCGAGTTAATTATTGAAGATGAAGACGAAACTGAAAAAATTCGTAAATATTTACATAAAAACGAGATAATCGAAGAAGATCGATTAAATTTGATTTGGCACAATTGTATAGAATGTGAAGAACGGTTTTTAAGTACCGAGGCATTAACATTCCACGTTCATCATGTTCATGAATCGTTTGAAATCGATCAAGGAAAACCGCTTTACAATGTTTGCCATCTACTTCCAAGCAAGAAATTCCATACAAATGTGACCAGTGCAGTCGTTCATTTGGAAACACTAGGAATCTCCGACGTCATATAATGACACATACTGGAGAAAAGCCATTCAAATGCGAACAATGCGATCGTTCATATAGATGTAATGAAAGTCTTCGTGATCATATAACGACACATCCCGGAGAAAAATCATTCAGCTGCGATCAGTGTGATCGTTCATTTAGAAACACTAGTAATCTCGGATATCATATAATGAGACATACCGGAGAAAAACCATTTAGATGTAATAATAGTCCTTGTGATAATATAAAAAACCATACAAATGCGACCAGTGCGATCGTTCATTTAGAAACAGCGGTAGCCTCCAATATCATATAAAGACACATACTGGAGAAAAACCATTCAATTGTGACCAGTGTGATCGTTCATTTGCACAAAAAGGAAATCTTCAAGATCATATAAAGACACATACTGGAGAAAAGCCATTCAAATGCGACCAGTGTTATCGTTCTTTTAGATGTAATAATAGTCTTCGTGATCATATAAGAACACATAGCGGGGAAAAACCGTTCAACTGTGATCAGTGTGATCGTTCATTTGCACAAAAACGATATCTTCAAGATCATTTAAAGACGCATACTGGAGAAAAACCATTCAAATGTGACCAGTGTGATCTCTCATTTAGAAACACTGGTAGTCTCCGATATCATATAAAGACACACACAGGAGAAAAACCATTCAAATGCGGACAATGCGATCGTTCATTTAAAAGTAATAATGGGCTTCAATATCATTTCAAGACACATACACGAGAAAACCCTTCAAATGCTGCAACTGCAACTGTCCTTTTACATTAATTCATTCTCTTCGAAGTCACATTAGAAAAAAAACACATACTGGTAAATCCAAAGAAGCAATGAATCAACAAATAATAGTGCCTATTCCAAACTCTGTCGGAATAGAAATTTACGTACAGAAGTAAAATTTCTATTCTACATTCCTACGGAATTTCGAAATTCATTGCGTCGAAATTTTATTATACCAAACTCCACAGGAATCGAAAAATTTACGGTTTTTCTCCAACAAAAATATTTTGTAGGAATTTTTCAATTGCGGACATAAAATAAAAATGTCAGCTATTACTTTAGTTTAATATAAGTAAATTTTAATTTTTTAAATGTTATTAAAATGTGGGTCGTTAAATTGCACAAATAAAAAGCAATGCAAAAGGCAGATTCAATTGCTTAACGAATATCCAAGTATTGCACAAGGATTTAGAAAAATTGAAAAGGGAATATCGTTAATTTCTGGGAGAAAGTTGCTTACGAGCTAAATGCAATCAGTCCTCCTAAAAAGAACAAACACAATGTTTTGGGGTTAGACGAAATGTCCAATGTCCAGTGATATGGAAGTCAATGAACCTCAACCTGGAACTAGAAGTGACCACGAAAAATATCCGATTTAGATACTTCAATGCTGTCAATTGATGGTGCATTAGAAATAGAACCCACCACATGAATGAAAGAATATGCAGATTACGCCTTCCTATATTTCAAATTGATGTTTTCTGTGCAACTACGTTACAGGGGTGTTTATATGAAGAATTGTTTGTATGCAAATCACCATTATTTACTAAAAAGTGGTTCTTAAGGATGTTTTTACATCTAATTATATATTTTTTTAAATAGAACAAATAAATGAACCAAAATTAATGTAAATTTAATGTTTTTTTCAAAAAAATTGTAACATCATTTTATAAAAATTATGTTACAATTTTTCTAAATTTTCGTTGTCTAAATTTTAAATTTTTAATAATTTCTCGATTTAGATTTACCTCCTATTCTAAGCGTAGTCCTAACAAGTTCTGACTGTCATAAAATGACGTCTTTGTCATAACTTTTTATGCCCTATGGTAGGTACTACCAGAGGGTATATTAGTGCAGGGAATCAAAAGTTATATTGATTTATGCATGTCCGTCCGTCCGTCCGTCTATGGACAAGATAACTCAAAAACGCGTTATTCGATTTTGTTAAAATTTAGAATGTAAGTTGGTTATTCCTTAACTGCGTTTGGTAATGCATTTCAGCAAAATCGATCCGCGGGGGGCAAAGTTATAAAGGAAAGACCAGAGTGACCAGAAAGTTTTGTCGTTTTTTTGGTTATGGTTTTTCGGATGTAATTGGAAAATTTGTGAATCAATTTTGTTTAAATTAATTATATTGGTTAAATACGTAAATAGACGATACCATGTTAAATTTGAGCAAAATCGGTCCAAGGATAGTGGAGAAAGAAATAATCCTAGGAGAAAATAAGTTTGTCCATAAAGTTTTTTTGATGTACTTTAAAAACTAACATACTGATTTAAATAAAATTCCTATTAGAGCGTAGGTTACCTGCGAATTAGAGAAAATTTTGAATAGAGGAAACAAAGTTATGAAGAAAAACCTTGAAATACCGTTCGATTTGACTGTTTTTCTGCCGCATTTCTACCATAGGGCATCAAAAAAATAGGCCGATTTTAAGTTACTATATGTTTTTTTAGTATTATTTGGTATTCTGACGCGTTCACAACTAACGGTGGATAAAACTCAATACACTTTGTGTCTGAACGACCATCAAATTCTTGCGTTTCCTATTTAGCGACAATCGTAACACCAAATTTTGAAATATTAAGTAATATTTCTTCAAAAAAATTCTAGAAAATTAGTTCAGTGTCCGATATCCATGTCGAAAAACGAAATAGCAAAAGGAAAACAAAATCTAAAAAAATCCAGAAGCAACGAATATCAAAATAAAGAGAAATAAGGAAAAGAGCAAGTCACCTCACCTGATTTCTCGAAAAGGCAAATGAAACAATGAGTGGGCGACTGAAACAAAAAATATGATGAAGAATTTTGAAACGGGAGATGGGAAAAGAATGAAGAATGTTTGGGGAATCTGGTTTGAAGCTCGAGAGAGTCCAGGATGGATACTCAAGTAGTCCAGTTGTGCCTTTTTTTTTGTTTTAATAATGTGGCCTAGTAAAGGCGGATTTGGTTTTGATTAAAATAAAAAAAAAAGATTGGGGTTTTCCTCTTTTGAAAATCACAATAAACAGAAAGAAAACCAAAGATGGAAGAATTTAGAATTGAGTGAAGAAAAATAAAAACGAAAGCAAAAGTATAGTTAGGTAGGTAGGTAGAGTAGGGGTACTACGTACAACACCAGGCACCTTAATGGGCCCATTGTGATCCCTACGAGACCAGGAGTTACTCTGTTGGAAAACCTATTCCTCTTCAAAGTATTTAATTGTCCTACAAAACTTCATAACACTTCCCATGTCAGTCGCCTGAAGCATCCCTAAATTCTCGAAGAAATGATTACCCAAAAAGTTGTTACGAGCTCGAGAGAGAGCTGAGCATTTGCATAAAATGTGCTTGATGTCTTCAGCCACTCCTATGTCTCCACAATATTGACAGAGGTCGGTTTACACCAAGCCCAGTCTTTTAGCGTGCTTCCTCAACAGACAGTGTCCCGTCAGTATCCCAATAATTGTCCGTAGATGATTACTATTCCAGTCTATTATGAGACTCGACTTAGTATAGTATAGTTAAGAGTTAAAAGATGGCTGAAATAATTAAGTGTAGAAATATTAGGAAACGTGCTTTTTTTTTTAATGATTTTGTTATACGGAATCACGAAAGAATCCATAGTGTAGAAATTATATTCGATATGAAAAAAGTGAGAAACTGAATATTCTTCATTGTTTAAACATAACATCTGCATACATAAAACCGTGAAAATCGTATACGTTAAAGTTTTAAAGAAAAAATGAGCAAAGCAAACCATAGTAGTGAATTCACATTTTCTCTATATCGGCCGGACCACTATGGAACTTTCCCGATAATGTCATCAAATATTCATTTCATTCTCCTATTATAAATGTACATTCCAAGTTTCAAGAAAATGTGACTGGTATTGGCCGAATTATTAGGGTTTTTTATTTTGCATTCCCGTAACCCCCACAGAGGGGAGTCGCATTCTATCTTTTCAGTTGGCCTATCCAAAATGTTACACTAAGTTTTAAGAAAATTCGCCCATTATTTAGTGAATTCTTGAAGTTTTTCCATTTCAGGCCCCACAACCCCCCATCGAGGGGAGGCATTTTATCTTTTCAGTTTGCTCATCCTAAATGTACATTCCAAGTTTCATTAAAATCCGCCGGTTATTGACCGAATTATTAAGGTTTCTTTATATCATTCTCCCGCAACCCCCACTGAGGGGAGACGCATTCTATCCTTTCACTTGCCCTATTCAGAATGTACACACCAAGTTTAAAGGAAATCTACCTATTATTGAGTGAATTATTGAAGTTTTTCTTTTTCAGCCCTCCACAACCCCCCACCGCGGGAAGACATATTTTATTTTTTCAGCTCATCCGTTCCAAACGTACATTCGAAGTTTCATTAAAATCCGACTATTATTGGCCGAATTAAGGAAGTTTCTATATTTCTTTATTATTAGGGTTTTTTTATTTCATCCTCCCGCAACCCCCACCGAGAGGAGACACATTCTATCTTCTCACTTGCCCTATCCAGAATGCACACACCAAGTTTAAAGAAAATCTGCCTATTATTGAGTGAATTATTGAAGTTTTTCTTTTTTAGCCCCCCACAACCCCCCACCGCGGGGGGACATATTTTATTTTTTCGGCTGGTCCATCCCAAACGTACATTCGAAGTTTCATTAAAATCCGACTATTATTAACCGAATTAGGGAAGTTTCTATATTTCCGCCACAACATTTTTTTAAAAAAGTTTTGCACATTAGTGTTGCCAGATGTAAATTCCGCTGAAAAGTTAATATGTTCTGATTTCGAATATAATACACAAACTGTGCAAATGTCATCAAAATTGGACGAGCAGTTTCGGTTTTACAACAAGTGCAAAAATAGACTATATTTGGACAAAATGTATTTTTAGATAGTATTGCCATAGTCGAATATGGCCCAAAAACTAATCAGATCTAAGCTAGAATCAAATACATGAACTGTGTAAATTTTATCGAAATTGGCCCAACAGTTTAGTCTGAACCGTGCGGACAAAATTTTGTCGTTTTTAGACAAAAAAAGCGGTACCAAATAGTGTTGCCATATATTAATTTCGCCCAAAATCTAACACCATCTGGCATTTGATGCAACACCAAAATGGTGAAAGTTTCATGGAAATCGGACAATCCGTTCAGATTTTATTAACAATTTAAAAAAGCGGACGGACGAACATGGTGCTAATTATTTTTGACGTAACGGATTTTACACTTATTTTCATCTTCCTAGCCCTTCTAGATCAAAAGTTAGGTTTTCGCACGATTATAGTACTTTCCTATAAACATTCGTTTATCAGGAAAGTAAAAAACGGTTTAAAAATTTAAAAAAAAAGTCACGTGTGCTGTGCACACACGGTAGAAATGAAACCTTCGGAAAACTAAACAGCGAGAGAATGAGACGAGTATCAGGGGTGGGATAGTTTAGGGTTTATTTATTAAAATATTGGTACCAAGTTTAAAAGTTATTTTACATTTTATTATTCACACTCTTTATTTTCAATTTCAATAAATAACACGAGTGGCTTATGATCACTAAAGTGTGAAATGAATGCTTTGGTTTGGATTTGATCAATATATCTTTGAAATACAGCGTCAATTACTGTTTTCGATCTTGTTGTCGATTCAGTGCGACTACTGCACATTTTTAATTTTAATTTGGGATTGAGGAACTCAATCAAAGGGAGCGCTGTATCCAATGCAAAATAACATTAAAATCCCCACTTAAAATCATCGGAATTTTATCGTAATCTTTTTAAGAATCCGCGATATTTCTGTTGTGTACTTTAGCAAATTCTCGTGAATGAATTCAATAATTGTATTTATTGATTGGTTGGGAGAAATATAAATTGCCACAATTATAACTGATTTATTTTGGACCAATCTGCTTTCACAAGCAGATATTTCTTCCACTTTAGAAAGCTGAACTGACAATGATTGTAGTTGTTGTGCATTGAGCAGAGATGCAAACCAAGACTTTTTTACAGTTGGTTCGGTTTTGGCTTAAGCATAAACCTTCTTTTTGGTTTTTGGTTTGGTTTTGGTTTCTAAATATTTCAAAATTTGGTTTTGGTTTGGTTCTGGTTTAAAGACTGCATAATTTTTGGTTTTGGTTTGGTTTTGGTTTTGGTTCAGAACAAATATGTCCTTTTTCTTAGTTGTTGTGACAGAAACGAAGGAAGCCAATGTAGGTTTGCTTGGCAAAATTTTTTCGTAGGATTCCGAGTGCTTTTTTTAAGATGCCGCATTAAATTTTCTGGGTGAATTTTTGTCATAACAATACTGCATTCATTGTACTTACTGCTATTTGTTATTGAATCACAAACAAATTTTTCGAAAACCAGGTATTTTTTATCTTTGTTGTCTGACATTTTCTTTTGGGTAATACGAAAAAAATTATTATTAAACTCAAAAATATACAGACTTGCTTACATTGGTCATTTAGATATGAATTTTATATCTTTTAGTTTTAAGTATATTCTTCCTTCTTGTGTTTGTTTCTGTTTTTATTTTAATTATGATTTCACTAAATGAAAAACTATGTCGTGTTGATTACTCGTTAAAAACAAATTTGAAAACTGGCAAACTGTTGAATGTTGATTAACCATCGTTTTTATGTAGTAGACTTTTTCAGTTTTTTTAAAAGGAAAATGTGAATTTTAGGACAAATTTTTTCTGTTGAACCGAACCATAAACCAATAGAAAAATTTCGGTTTATGGTTCGGTTCAAGTATTAATTTTAAAACTAGTTTGGTTTTGGTTTGGTTCGACCGAATCATTTTAAAAGTTGTTTGGTTTTGGTTTTGGTTTTGATTCGGAAAATTTCGATGGTTCAGTGGTTTTGGTTCGGTTCAAAGCGGTTCAAAGAAACCGGTTTGCATCTCTGGCATTGAGATCTATTTGTGGAGTAACAACCCGGGCTCCATCATTTATATTATTATGGTATATTGCAACTCCGCTTGCCCTTGTATGTTTTCTTTTATATTGAACAATATCAAAATTTGGAATGTCTACAATAATTTCATTATTCATCCACGTCTCGGTAAGAATAAGAAAATTCGACGACCATGCTATTCTGTCTAATTGAAGATCCTGTACATGAGCTCGTAAACTTTTTGTGGCATTAGTTTTCGGCATAATTGGAAAATGTTTTATTAAAATGAGAAAATATTCACAAAACGATACACGTGAACAATACATGACGCTATGAATTCTTTGGTTTGTATTCGATCAATATATCTTTACGAAGCAACGCACAAAGAGGAGACGAAGATAATAGGAAACACTGGATATCTGTATTCTATGTATCCGGCGCTCAGGAATCAGAATAATAGCAAGGCAAAATTTTTGTTGCTATGAATTCTGATCGACTGGAATTTCCTCTTGGTGAAAAAGTGTCGCTTTTTTACCCTGGGGGCAATCTCGACGGACGCGACGGACGCATGAATTGTCAAAAACGTTAATGACGGTATAAATATTTTTGTGTAGGCAAACTTGACGCCGTTGTTGAAATTTGTAATTTTTATATTTATTTGATATAATCTTTGTGTTATAAATTAAAATAGTTTTTTAAGTAGTGTAAATTAATAAAAAAAACTAAAATACCGTTTTTAAATGGAGTTTTCACAAAATAATTCCCACACAAAAATTTTAAAATGACATTTGAACGCGTCCGTTACGTAAAAGTTGAATACAAATCAACTTTACAACGTCTGAACTGTCGCGTTCATTGCGTCCGTCGAGATTGCCTCCAGGGTTAGCGTTTCATCGAGTTTCAAATCACTTCCAACGGGGCTAAAGAAGTTTTCACTTTAAAAATATCGTTTGCTATTAGAAACCCATTAAAAATCAGAAAATATTAAGATGGAATTTTTTCTACGCGAAAAATGGCAGTTCGCCACAGAAAAAGATGTTTCGTACACAGTTGGAGTAAAAACGAATTTTAGCAGATCGAAAACTCCATATTATATTTCTGTTACAATGCTCTATCGTGTTCCTTTCATTTCTTCTCCATATCTCTTTCCATAGTGACGTCGCTTGTCTTTCAGTGATAAAAAACAGAAGTGTTTTTCAAGAATTTCATATCTTTTGTTTTAATTTGCGTGGATTCGAATTCAGTTAAATATTTCAAACCAAATTTTGTCATTTTAAAATGGCAAATCCAAAAAACATTTTGAACGAATGTATTCCAACGGATATTCTAAAAGAATTGAACAAGCAGCGATCATCCTCATCGGTAAGCAGGAAGAATTGATTTTAATAAACGTTTAATATATGAATTTCGCCTTTTCAGTTTTGTGATATTACTTTGAAAGTTCAAGATCAGAGTTTTCCAGCTCATAGGTGTATTTTAGTGTCCGCCTCCAAATACTTCGAGAATATGCTGAAAGGTGAGCGTTCTTAAGAAATTCATTTATTTCGATTCTAACGTATTCAATTTCAAGGCAAATATGTAGAAAGTCAAGCAGAAACAATTAATTTGAAAGAATTGAATTCTAATGCATTTGCAATTCTCCTCAACTACATTTATTCCGGCGTTTTATCAATAGATAGTTCGAATGCTGGCCAAGTGTTTAAGCTTGCTGAGTATTTGCAATTAAAATGGCCGAAAAATGAATGCAGCAAATATCTCGTGAATTCTTTAACTCCAGAAAATGCTGTCGGAATTTGGGAATACGGAAGTAAGTAGGAACTGAATGCTAGTTTATTCATTTTTTAATAAATACTTAACAAAACAGGAGAATGTTTTTGCGATGAACTTCAAAACAAAGCAACCAAATCGATTTTGTCAAATTTGCAATTTATTCTAAATACTGACGAATTCAAGAACTTAGATTTAGAAAAGGTAAAAATAGTTTTATAAAATTTCAGAATATTCATTTTCTATTTATTTAGTTAGAAGAGATTTTCCAACATAACGAAATCCTATCGACGCCAGCGGATGATGTTTTCGTTGCCATCATAGAATGGGTAAAACACGATCTTCCCAATCGAAAGCTGTGTTTCATTGCACTTTCCCAATACATTCAAGGAGGATCAATATCGGATGATCTTCTCAAATCAAATATTCCAAAAAAACCATTTTTAAGAGAAGATGTTTCAATTACAAATTGGATGGTTGACAATGTGTTCATTTCCAGAATAAAAGAAAACTCATATAACGTACCTCAAGAGCCGGTCAACACAAATATTTTCATATCTGCTTTAAGAGATGATTCAAATTTTTATAAATATGATACGAAAATGAACGAAAGTACTCTTATAAGGAAACCTTCCCTAGATTGCTATTATCCTGTGCATTACAAACATGATACTTACTTCACATGCGGCACCGTAAATGATGTCTACAAAAAAGTTTGTCCCAAATATAATATTGAAACGGAAACTTGGAACGAAATATCATTTGAATCAGACAGATATTGGCATGGAAGTTGTGTTCTTAATGATAAAATGTATATTGTTGGTGGCAGGCGCCCTAGCGGCGTGTTTCGGAATGATGTTAAAACGTACGATTTTGAAATTGGAGAATTGATTTCGTTACAATCAAAAATGAATGAGGCAAGAGCATGGTTTGGAATTGCAGTTCAAAGTTGGTTTATTTTTTTTAAATAAAAAAACAAATAAAAACTTATTTAGTAAATTTTGCAGATGGAAGTATTTATACGTGTGGTGGCTGCGGCTATGATTTCGAAGATTTAAATTCGGTGGAAAGATTTGATCCTCGAGAGGGCAAATGGGAATTAATTCCAGATATGAATGACTTGAGTGGGTGGTGTACTTCAGCTTTTGTTTCTGATGAACTTTATTGTTCTGCAAGATTCAAAGGAATTGGTAAGGAATTCGACATACGAATGAATTCTTGGGAAGGAATATCAAATTTGCCATTCGAGTAAATATAATTTGTTATTTCAACTATTTTTATCTAAAATTAATGATATTTGTTTGTAGTGAAGATAATTGCTTAGTGAGAAATCAAGGAGAGTTGTATGCGGTGACACCGAAACATATTTATCAATATAATCGAAATGGAAACAACTGGAACCAAATTTATTCCACATTATCCTATTGTTTGTATGATTTTGTAATCGCAACTTCTTTTTAAGTTTTATGTTTACAAATATTCCACTCTTTCGCTTCCATCGGAATAATATATGGAATTGAAAGTTTATATAAGAATTTGTGGAATAATCTTTTTTTTAATTACATTTTAACTATTGCTAAATAAATGTCTTGCAAAATATGGTTTCTCCGTCAGTCATGAAACTCAATATTCTCGGACAAAGTGCTCCGCTCAACTTCCTCAAACTCTGGTAAAGATGCTCCAAAAATAAACAATGCAATAAAAATGTAATCTCTTCATTTCGGAGCAATCCAATTATAAATGGTTTTAAAACAAACAGAAATTGATTATAAAAATATTGAATTTACGTTGAGGTATTTAATTTTAATTTTATGTTTTGAGATGATATTTAAGAGGAATAATTTTACTCTCGGTCGCTTGTCTCGTTTCTCAAGATGTCTCGTGTTTCTCCACGTATGTCCTGTAATTAATAATTTAGTTGTGTTGCTTCTTCTTATCTTTTAAAAGATCTCTCTCAATATAATATGTTTGAAATATTTGATTATTGTTGCCAAATAATGTTAAAATGCATTAAGAAATTTGTGGTTTTAGACGAATGCATTTTTGGATTTTTAATTTTTCTATAGCCTTAAAGAAGATCCTCATTTAGAAGCTTGGCACAGTTGAGTAATGAGAATTATTGTTTTTAATGTATTAATAAAATATAAAATTTAGCAGGATTGACATCACACAAAGAAAAGCCAATCCATTTTTATTGTAATAAGTCATTTAAGTTCATTTTTCCAAAGAAACATTACAGACACCGTTCATAGCTTACGTTTTGCCGTATTCTGGGTCCGCTGGTAAGCAAATAATAATATTCCGTCGTTTAATGCTCGCCTAACTTTGTTTGGTCTTCAAACTCTAGAAGTTCATTGATTATCTTCAAATGTAGTTTTTGTTTTTTACAACAACCAACCTTTTACAATCCATTTCATTTCGGACAGGCGCTCCATAATTCTAGATCAATGTCCTAGCCATATCCTTTCACCTTACACGATACGAAGTGCAAGAGCGTCTGACAACTACAAACTAATACGAAACAATGTATATGCTCTCCATTGATTACTCCCATGGGGTTTTGATTTGTCCACAATTCCAAATTCAAAAATAATATAAATATATCTTGGGTTTGTTAAATTAAAGTTAATCAAACAAATATTCGGATTTCTGTAGATCGAAAGATTTATGATAATTTGTACATGATCAGATGTAGAACTTTCTGTATAGTACGATAACAAATTATTTCTCTCATTATTATTGCGAGTTGAATATTAACTTAATGCTGAAATTATAAACATTTTTAGATTTAAGTTAATTCAAGTCTTTCAAAACCGTTTCAAAATTCAAACAAACGGATGTCGAAATTACTTCGTTTACAAGATCTATTTGAATTCGATTATCTAAACATATTGCCTGTAATTTGGAATCGACTTGAATTCGCCTTGAGTCGATACGATCATTAAAATGCTTTTCTTCAACTTGAAATTATTTATGTAAATGCAGATTGACGTCAGAACGAATTGAAAATTTATAAATGAAGTACGTACAGAGCCGAAACTTATTTGCAATTCTCAGGAATATTGAAGCTGATTTGAAGTGGATTTCAAGTCATACTTTCAGTCTGGTATAAAGCCATTAAATGAAAATTTTCTATTGTTTACAAATCAAACGTGAGTATTGTATTGTATTGTTTTATTGAGGCTTTAAAAAGTGCATTGAAGTTTTACAAACGTGTTGATTCAAAATAGATGATATAAGAAAAATAAAAATAAAATAATAATATAAAATTTGAAACAATTTATCTTACAATCTGTACTTATTACATTGTTTGTGTAGTTGCGTTCGTTGATGTTTCTTCACTGAAAAAATGATGAACAAAGAACATTTAATGTGAATCAATTCAACTATTAATTTATACATTACTCGGGAATATCTAGTAAATCAAATCAAGTACAAGTTTCTTATCATTCCTGCTAATGATTCGCACTTTTCTAGACTGAGGAGGATTTAGCATTACCTTTAAATCTCCAATTTTGAGCTCTGTCACAGTATTAATTACATTCCTTGAAAGCATCACCAGTTGAAGGCCTTAAACACGGGTTCATTCTAAACTTGATTTTATTGTAACTGGAGTTTTAAACTTCTATTGTTGTGCATTATTTCCGGTTGATGGAGTATCTGTATTGAAAAAGATGTAACACAATTTTTATAAATTTCAAAAAACGTCTAATGCCTAAATCACTGGGACTGAAGAAATTTGGCTCGTCCGGCTTGGCATGACTTGTGCCTACGTAATTCCGTTCACCCAGCAGGCTACCGATTTGCGGGAATAAATTTGTTTTGTCCGAAATAATTTCAGCTGATTCATCTAGAAGTTATATCATACATAATCGCATTTTACACATATTATGTTTAATTTCGATAAAGTTTGTATCTAAAACTAGCTGTACCCGACCACGCGTTGCTGTGGCTCAGTCTGGTTAAATGGAAAAGAAAAGAAAAAGCGCACGTTTTTTGTATATTTAATTTCACAATGCTTGTGGTTATACATTTTTTGTTGTTCCATTTTCTGTGCAGATATAGAGATTTTCTGGTTTGCCGACTCTAGAACACGCAACATATAAATGTCTATGTGAGAAGCAATCCGTGTCTAGATCTAAACCGCACAATTTTAAAGATGCAATCTCTTAAACTGAAATGGCATATCCATTGGAATCATAGGAATGCGAGGAATCAGGACATCTTCACCTTTAAAAGGTCCTGTCAAGATTGTTGCTTCTACGATGTCGCTCATTAATTTTTTATTGCAAGCCGCGTGCCGTTGCAAAGCATTGGCTGGTTGATATTTCGCAACATGATAATTGGCACACCGACTTTCAATTGCAGTACGTGCGGTGGCATCCCCGGCATATCGAGTGAATTCAAAAATTCTGTTGCATAATTAACCGCTTCATCTGCTTCTACAACAGTGTCGACGGACTTGTATGTGACCTTGTATGTTAGACTGAATAATATTGTCAAGTTCGTAGACGTCTTTTTTCTTGGCCGCAAGAATAGCTCGTTCACTCAGCCAATCGTAATTCTTGTTATTGGTTTGAATATTGGGAAATACTGCACGAATTTGATTTGGATGTATAATAGTTCATTAGCTGCATTTCATATTTATTTCTTCGCCACTGACTGGTTTTATCATCTTAACGTTGAAGTAATATCCATCGGCACCATCTCAAAAAATGATTGGATATTGCAGGGCATCGTAGCATCGATGTGTTTCTGAAACTTTTGTCAATTGATTGAGGTATTAGGGCCGGTTTGTTCACTCTTGGTTAAATCTGTGGTTAGGTTACTACAGATTTTGCTTAACCCATGGTTATGAATCTGTGGTTAACGAAATGCGTTTATTCAAAATTTTTTCACTTTGGTAACAAAACCATAGATTTTCCCATTTTTCCAATGGTTTTCTAATGTTTTCCAAAACAGCTGTCAAATTTTAATCTATGGTTAATTGAAATTTTTGAATTTTTAAATAATTGATTGTAGTCTTCGTCACTATCGTGACTACTTCACGAATCCCAAATGGAATTCCCGAAGAAACTGAATTTGTAAATAAAACAATATAGGAGTTTGTATAAAAACAAGAAAAAAGAATTAAAAATAATAAGAAAATCACTCCATTTGGTGTTAATAATAATGGCTTCAGATATTGCTTAATTGCAAGCAGCAAAATATAGGGCAGCTTTTCTTATCATCACCTAGCGATAAATATACCACTATCAAAAGCAAAACCCGAGCCAAACAACAAGGCAATTTTGCATCATCATCAAGCCTGGGATGAGGAAAAGGAAAGCTGGTTAAATTGGGTTCAAGTGGGTGAGAAGAGGAAAATTAGTGTATTAACGTATTAATATGTTATGTTAAGTGATAATTTAGTACGTATTAAAATAATTTGTTAGTAAAAATTGAGATTAGTACATACTACAACCACGCCTATATTACGAAACAATTAATATAACAGGGATTCCAAAAGTATAAGTGTTATTTTATTATTATTAATTTTGTATCCCTCAATATTTTCACTGAATGTTGTTATATGTATTTCGCAATGCAATATCAAAAGTAAAACGCAGTCTGAAAACTAAGCCTGAACGAAACGAAATTCCAGTAAATCATTGGTTAACGAAATATTTGCTGAACAAACGCAATCGATGGTTAACAATTGGAATAACCATTGATTAAAGTTAACCAAAAGTGAACAAACTGGCAATATATATGGATATATGTTTCATTTTTTTTTGGTATTTCCCCTCTAATGGTCAATTATATCACCCAGCCATGCAAAAAAAAACTAGCGCTGAGAGTGAGATAAACAATCGCTTATGCAAAAATCAATTAGTATGAAAAGAACACAAACATTCAACGCAAAATAATGGCAAAGATATTTTGTTAGGGTGTGTGAAAATGCGCGATGTATATCGTGTACTATTTGTTATTTGTGCCGCATATAAATTGGAATTAAGTTATCTCACTCAGATCGCTGGTGTTTTTTCATGCTTCGGCCATGTAAATTAGACAATTAAATAATAAAACCAAAATTTCTTTCCTCTTGTATCATTTTTATTATTGGAATAAAACATGGCACATCTCATTTCTTAATTTAAAATTTTTTTTAATTCACAAACTATTTTAAACGCTTTTTATTTATTTAGTTTTTGATAGACCATCCGCTAAGTGGTCATAAGTGCAAGATTACACGCTATGTTTTTTTGGGTAGAATTCTACCGCAGACATAGGTTAGGGTTGGATGGGGTGAGGCAGAAGATCTACCTCTCGAAATGTTAGCGCAACGGAGTTTTTTACGCACACAAACAAGAGTCACTGTTTGTGTCGCTATAAACATTCCACGTCTAATCGGTTTGGTAGTTTTCTACCCAAAACTTGACGGTAGATTTCTACCGCGTGTAATCCGGCACTAAAAGTCTGAAAATAAAAATACAAAATGGGCAAAACCATATCGAAATGTCATGAAAAATGCTTAGCACAGAGATAGTATTGAAACCAATTTTGGCCCATCCACTTATATCTTTTACACTTGTTATCCACACTATAAAAAGTTGACAGGCCGTCGTTGTTGTCATATTATTTTACGGAAGAATTTATTGGACGAAGCAAAAATATTTATTTATTGTGAACCTCTTGCAACTGAAGAATACAAAACAGAGTAGATTAAAATAATACAGTTCGCATCATACTAAAATCCACTGCACATCCTAATATTGTAGCTGACACTCGAAGTACAGGTGCTGGGAATAAGATAAGTCTGAGGACATGCGAATAGCGTGATTGAGAATTCCACAAACGAGCTGCAACAACCATAAAGGAAAGGTCCATAGGTAGTGAATTAATTGTATATTCACGCTAACCATTTTTTTAAATTCTTTGCAAATCCTTCAGGTGAATGTTAGTCGAAATTGGGAGCCCTAATTCAACTGGCTAATAAACGAATAACAATTAGATAATTAAAACAATTCCGGCAGTTTCGACTTTGAATTACATAAAAACTGACTTTTAATTTGCTGCAGCTTTGCAGTTATTTGTAAGTAGTACTTCTAAGAGCTTGGAAATTTTATGTTTTTATTGAAAATATGTTGTAGGGAAAATCATAGAAAAATGGCTGGAAAAATAATAAAAATCGAAACTGATTTATTTACTGAGAAATGTGATGAATTAATTCGAATGGAAGTTTCAATTAAACAAGAGCCCGAGTTAATTATTGAAGATGAAGACGAAACTGAAAAAATTCGTAAATATTTACATAAAAAGGATATAATCGAAGAAGATCGATTAAATTTGATTTGGCACAGTTGTATAGAATGTGAAGAACGGTTTTTAAGTACCGAGGCATTATCATTGCACGTTCATCATGTTCATGAATCGTTTGAAATCGATCAAGGAAAACCGAAGGAGGCTTTACAATGTTTGCCATCTACTTCCAAGCAAGAAATGCCATACAAATGTGACCAGTGCAGTCGTTCATTTAGAAACAGTAGTCATCTTCTATATCATATAAAAACACATACTGGAGAAAAACCATTCAAATGCAACCAGTGTGATCGTTCATTTGCACAAAAAGGAAATCTTCAAGATCATATAAAGACACACACTGGGGAAAAACCATTCAAATGCGACCAGTGTGATCGTTCATTTGCACAAAAAGGAAATCTTCAAGATCATATAAAGACACACACTGGGGAAAAACCATTCAAATGCGACCAGTGTCATTGTTCATTTAGATGTAATAATAGTCTTCGTAATCATATAAGAAAGCATACCGGGGATACGCCATTCAAATGCGAACAATGCGATCGTTCATTTGCACAAAAACGATATCTTCAAAATCATATAAAGGCACAAACTGGAGAAAAACCATTCAAATGCGAACAATGCGATCGTTCATTTCTACAAAAACGATACCTTCAAGATCATATAACGACACATACTGGAGAAAAGCCATTTAAATGCGAACAATGCGATCGTTCATATAGATGTAATCAAAATCTTCGTGATCATATAAGAACACATACCGGGGAAATGCCTTTCAAATGTGAACAATGCGATCGTTCATTTGCACAAAAACGATATCTTCAAGATCATATAAAGACTCATACCGGAGAAAAACCATTCAAATGCGACCAGTGTCATTGTTCATTTAGATGTAATAATAGTCTTCGTAATCATATAAGAAAGCATACCGGGGATACGCCATTCAAATGCGAACAATGCGATCGTTCATTTGCACAAAAACGATATCTTCAAAATCATATAAAGGCACAAACTGGAGAAAAACCATTCAAATGCGAACAATGCGATCGTTCATTTCTACAAAAACGATACCTTCAAGATCATATAACGACACATACTGGAGAAAAGCCATTTAAATGCGAACAATGCGATCGTTCATATAGATGTAATCAAAATCTTCGTGATCATATAAGAACACATACCGGGGAAATGCCTTTCAAATGTGAACAATGCGATCGTTCATTTGCACAAAAACGATATCTTCAAGATCATATAAAGACTCATACCGGAGAAAAACCATTCAAATGCGACCAGTGTGATTGTTCATTTAGATGTAATAATAGTCTTCGTAATCATATAAGAACACATACCGGGGAAACGCCATTCAAATGCGAACAATGCGGTCGTTCATTTGCACAAAAACGATATCTTCAAAATCATATAAAGGCACATACTGGAGTAAAACCATTCAAATGCGAACAATGCGATCGTTCATTTCTACAAAAACGATACCTTCAAGATCATATAACGACACATACTGGAGAAAAGCCATTTAAATGCGAACAATGCGATCGTTCATATAGATGTAATCAAAATCTTCGTGATCATATAAGAACACATACCGGGGAAACGCCTTTCAAATGTGAACAATGCGATCGTTCATTTGCACAAAAACGATATCTTCAAGATCATATAAAGACTCATACCTGAGAAAAACCATTCAAATGCGACCAGTGTGATTGTTCATTTAGATGTACTCCAAGTCTTCGTTATCATATAAGAACACATACTGGAGAAAAACCATTCAAATGCGGCCAGTGTGATCGTTTATTTATAAGCAGTAGTCATCTCCGATATCACATAAAGACACATACCGGAGAAAATGTTTTCAAATGCGAACAATGCGATCGTTCATTTAAAAGCAATAAAGGTCTTCAAAATCATTTCAAGACACATACACGAGAAAACCATTCAATTGCTGCATCTGCAACTGTTCTTTTACAGTAAGTCATTCTCTTCAAAGTCACATTAGAAAGAAATTCATTCTGGTGAATCCAAAGAAGCAGTGAATCAACAAATAATAGTGCCTATTCCAGACTCCGTCAGAATAGGATATTTCCTACGGAATTAAAATTAATATTCTACATTTCTGCGGAATTTCGAAATTCATTCCGTCGGAATTTTATTATGCCAAACTCCGTAGAGATTGAAAAATTGACGTTTTTTTACGACGAAAATATTTTGTAGGAATTTTGGAATTGTGGACATAAAATAAAAATGTCAGCTATTAATTTAGTTTAATTTAAGTAAATTTTAATTTTTTAAATGTTATTAAAATGTGGGTCGTTAAATTGCACAAATAAAAAGCAATACAATTGAAAGCAATACTAATGGAATTGCTTAATAAATATCCAAGTATTGCACAAGGAAGGGAAGGGAAAAGTCGGTAATTTCTGAGAGAAGTTGCTAACGAGTTAAATGCAAGAGTGCTCCTGAAAACGAACGAACACAAACACCCATGTTCTGGAATCCACATGAAAATGAATTCACTATGAATTTGAAAGTTACTCGAAATGTAAATTGGTGTTCTCAATTTCATTTTTTTCGAAATCATTTCAAATCCTTTTTCGAAATGTCAAAAGTATCAGCTGATTGTCTTATTATTTTATTTACATTAAAAAATATCGTGAAAATTTTATAATTGCAAAGAAAAATGAAAATAGAAAAGAAAGAATTAGAAAAAAAAATCTGAAGAGACAAATCGATTGTGTTAGATCTTCCAATATTTCAAATATTTTTATTTCCCAGACATTTTTTTTTGGAAAAGAAAAATTTGCGCCTTTCTAACGACACCAATAAAATGTATACAATTTAATGTGTTTCATTTAAAAATAAATTCATATCGTTTTATGACAAATATATTAGAAATATCTGTAGTGACATTTTATTCGGGTAGATTTTACAAAAACCCTGTTTCGCACTACCGTAATGGATTTGTCTAAGAAATTTTTGATTTATCGAGTCTGGTTTCTATTAATTACAATTCTGGGAAGAATTGGTATTATAAAAATTTTTAACATATATTTCAAAATAATTTTTTTTATGAGAAAATTTTGAAAATTCAATAAAAAAAATATTCAAAAAGTCTAATGGAATCGTTGGGTGAAAAAAACTTAAATTTATTTTAAATCTTTTCCTTCGTTTTGTAACAATTCTTATCAATTTCACGGCATCAACTGATAGTGAATTAATTCATTTCGATTACCATTCCGAGTAACACTGGCAAAACTGGTGGGCTGTCTATTATTTATATGTCAAACTGTCAGTTTTTTTGCTCGAATTAGTTATGTTCTTTCAGTGTTCTGCAATTAATTGCTGTTCAAATTATGTTAATGGCATTTTGCGAATGATCTGTGATCTAATACTAAAGACATATTAGCAGCGATAATCTCAATTATCTCACGATTCTCAGTTAAAATTCGATAACAGACCAGATTTTCTCAATTATTGAGGATAGATAATCGAGAATTTTAATCTAAATTATTGAATAATTGAGAACCTTTCGTTCTCTGAGTGTGAAAAGCTTTAAAGCTTTCGCTTTTAAATCTGGTAATACTGCTCATATTTATAGATATAAACCTTGAAAAAGCGCAAATAAGAAGAAGACACCGAAGAAAGTCACAGATTTGAATTTGGCGGTTCTAATTTTTTGTATTTTGGAGAAAATGGTCCTTTTTTTGAAAAAATATCATATTTTAAATTTTTTCTCTCAGATTTTAGATTTTCGCATATTCATAAATAATTTTTTTTTACTTCCAAAATTTCCTAACAAAAAAAAGATTTTACAGAAAGCTTCGAGAAATGTCAAAGAATAATTGAGAATGAATTTTAATCCAGAAAAACAGAATGTGTCGCATGATCTGGATTAAAAATAATCGACTGGATTAAATCGTGTAGTATGTCTAGGGCATAAATACGGACTGTAAACTATTCTACAATTATTTAAGAAACAATCCTAGCTTGTTATCGGAAATTGGTAACAAAGATAAATATTATATGTGACCTTATTAAATGTGATTTTGATTTAAGTTAAGCTTTAAGTTCGTGTACAACGTAGCACTGAATTCTTTTTTGTGCCATGTACATAAAATATTAAATTCAGTTTAAAAAAATGTCCTAGTTTTGTACTTTTTTTGAAAAACTAAAATGTTTTCGTATTTACTTAGATTGTCCTCGGTAGTGTATTTTCGATCTGATATCCCTAGTTTGAAGGTATTATGAATTAAAAATTAAAATGATTTAGGGCCGGTTTGTTCACTCTTGGTCAAATCTGTGATTAGGTAACCACATATTTTGCTTAATCCATGATTATGAAACTGTGGTTAACGAAATGCGTTTGTTCACTTTTTTTTCACCTTGATTACCAAACCATAGATTCTTCCATTTTTCCAGTGGCTTTCCAGTGGTTTTCCAATGCAACTGTCAAATTGTAATCCATGGTTAATTTAAATTTTTGAATTTTGAAATAATTGATTTCGGTAATTATTTAAAATGTTTTTATTATTTATTAATTATTTTGAGTAAATTTAATATAAATTTGAATTTGTGTAATAAAATTGTTTACATATTTTATAAAATGTTCATGATATGGTTTTTGCGTGAAAATGAAATGAAAGGACACAAGGAGACACGAAAGAATCTTTTTTAATTGAGTGCATTATTCATTATATTCATTCTCTAAACACATTCATGGGCAGCAAATCTGGATAATATGTGAAAAGTATACAAAAGGGATTTCGAACCCAAAAACCCGTGTTGAATGATTAATGACTTGTTAGAATTGGCGATTTGTTGAATATCGCGAAATTGTTTCTGATTTATATATTTCGTTTATATTCTTATTGATTAGACAATATGAATCCAATTTTATGAATTGAATAGTACTTATTTAAAACAATAAAAACAAATTAAATTAACTTAAAAAATTTTCAATCATATCATCAGTATTTTAACAATAATTTTATTACTATTAATTTTGTATCACTCAATATTTTCACTGAATGTTGTTATATGAATGTCAAAAGTAAAACGCAGTCTGAAAACCAAGCATGAACAAACAAAATTCTAGTAAATCATGGGTTAAATGGCGTTAATCACGGAAAATCGGCTGATTAACGAAATCATGGATTAACTAACCAAACCACGGATTCTCTGATTAAAATTTTGGTGAACAAACGCAATCGAAGGTTAACAATTGGAATAACCATTGATTAAAGTTAACCAAAAGTGAATAAACTGGCCCTGAAACTGGCAATTTAACATGTGTGTGCAGAATATATTTCATTTTTTTTTGGTATTTCCCCTCTAATGGTCAATTATGTTACATCACCCAGGCATGCAAAAAACCAGCGCTTAGAGTGAGATAAACAATCGCTAATGCAAAAATCAATTTGTATGAAAACAACGCAAACATTCAACGCAAAATTATGGCAAAGATATTTTGTGAGGGTGTGTGAAAATGCGCGATGTATATCGTGTACTATTTATTATTTGTGCCGCATATAAATTTGAATTAAGTTATCTCACTCAGATCGCTGGTGTTTTTTCATGCCTCGGCCATGTAAATTAGACAATTAAATAATAAAACCAAAATTTCTTTCCTCTTGTGTCATTGTTATTATTGGAATAAAACACGGCACATCTCATTTCTTAATTTAAAATTTTTTTTAATTCACAAACTATTTTAAACGTTTTTTATTTATTTAGTTTTTGATAGACCATCCGCTAAGTGGTCATAAGTGCACGCTATGTTTTTTTGGGTAGAATTCTACCGCAGACATAGGTTAGAAGAAGATCTACCTCTCGAAATGTTGGCGCAACGGAGTTTGTCACTGTTTGTGTCGGTTTCGAAAAAAATTTCAAGCGCGCCATTCGCTTACTGACCGTCAACATGTAATCATAATCTAAAAGTACATAGGAAATAGTAAAATAGTAGATCCTTACAGTTTGACGGTTTAAATCGAGTGATGCTGTGTCCACACATACTAATACACTCCTTGTGTAGCTTGTATAAAAGACTGTATTATAAACATTCCACGTCTAATCGGTTTGGTAGTTTTCTACCCAAAACTTGACGGTAGATTTCTACCGCGTGTAATCCGGCACTAAAAGTATGAAAATAAAAATACAAAATGGGCAAAACCATATCGAAATGTCATGAAAAACGCTTAGCACAGAGATAGTATTGAAACCAATTTAGTCCCATCCACTTATATCTTTTACGCTAGATATCCACACTCTAAAAAGTTGAAAGGCTGTCGCTGCTATCATTTTATTTTACGGAAGAAATTATTGGACAAAGCAAAAATATTTATTTATTGTGAACCTCTTGCAACTGAAGAATACAAAACAGAGTAGATTAAAATAATACAGTTCGCATCATACTAAAATCCACTGCACATCCTAATATTGTAGCTGACGCTCGAAGTACGAGTGCTGGGAATGAGATAAGTTTGGGGACATGCGAATAGCGTGATTGAGAATTCCACAAACGAGCTGCAACAACCATAAAGGAAAGGTCCATAGGTAGTGAATTAATTGTATATTCACGCTAACCATTTTTTAAAATTCTTTGCAAATCCTTCAGGTGAATGTTAGTCGAAATTGGGAGCCCTAATTCAACTGGCTAATAAACGAATAACAATTAGATAATTAAAACAATTTGAGCAGTTCCGACTTTGAATTACATAAAAACCGACTTTTAATTTGCTTCAGCTTTGCAGTTATTTGTAAGTAGTACTTCAAGGAGCTTGGAAATTTTATGTTTTTATTGAAAATATGTTGTAGGGAAAATCATAGAAAAATGGCTGGAAAAATAATAAAAATCGAAACTGATTTATTTATTGAGAAATGTGATGAATTAATTCTAATGGAAGTTTCAATTAAACAAGAGCCGGAGTTAATTATTGAAGATGAAGACGAAACTGAAAAAATTCGTAAATATTTACATAAAAACGATATAATTGAAGAAGATCGATTAAATTTGATTTGGCACAGTTGTATAGAATGTGAAGAACGCTTTTTAAGTACCGAGGCATTATCATTCCACGTCCATCATGTTCATGAATCGTTTGAAATCGATCAAGGAAAACCGAAGGAGGCTTTACAATGTTTGCCATCTACTTCCAAACAAGAAATTCCATACAAATGTGACCAGTGCAGTCGTTCATTTAGATACAGCGGTAGCCTCCGATATCATATAAAGACACATCTTGGAGAAAAACCATTCAAATGCGACCAGTGTGATCGTTCATTTGCACAAAAAGGAAATCTTCAAGATCATATAAAGACACATACTGGAGAAAAACCATTCAATTGCGACCAGTGTGATCGTTCATTTGCACAAAAAGGAAATCTCCAAGATCATATAAAGACACATACTGGAGAAAAGCCATTCAAATGCAACCAGTGTGATCGTTCATTTAGAACTAGTGGCAATCTCCAATATCATATAAAGACACATACTGGAGAAAAGCCATTCAAATGTGACCAGTGTGATCTCTCATTTATAAACACTGGTAATCTCCGAAGTCATACAAAGACACATACTGGAGAAAAGCCATTCAAATGCGACCAGTGTAATCTTTCATTTAGAAACACTAGTAAACTCCGAGATCATATAATGACACATACTGGAGAAAAACCATTCAAATGCGGCCAGTGTGATCGTTCATTTAGAAACACTAGTAAACTCCGAGATCATATAATGACACATACTGGAGAAAAACCATTCAAATGCGGCCAGTGTGATCGTTCATTTACACAAAAACGATGTCTTAAAAATCATATAAAGACTCATACCGGGGAAACACCTTTCAAATGTGAACAATGCGATCGTTCATTTGCACAAAAACGATATCTTCAAGATCATATAAAGACTCATACCGGGGAAAAACCATTCAATTGCGACCAGTGTGATCGTTCATTTGCACAAAAAGGAAATCTTCAAGATCATATAAGAACACATACTGGAGAAAAACCATTCAAATGCGGCCAGTGTGATCGTTTATTTATAAGCAGTAGTCATCTCCGATATCACATAAAGACACATACCGGAGAAAATGTTTTCAAATGCGAACAATGCGATCGTTCATTTAAAAGCAATAAAGGTCTTCAAAATCATTTCAAGACACATACACGAGAAAACCATTCAAATGCTGCAACTGCAACTGTTCTTTTACAGTAAGTCATTCTCTTCAAAGTCACATTAGAAAGAAATTCATTCTGGTGAATCCAAAGAAGCAGTGAATCAACAAATAATAGTGCCTATTCCAGACTCCGTCAGAATAGGATATTTCCTACGGAATTAAAATTAATATTCTACATTTCTGCGGAATTTCGAAATTCATTCCGTCGGACTTTTATTATGCCAAACTCCGTAGGAATTGAAAAATTGTCGTTTTTTTTACGACGAAAATATTTTGTAGGAATTTCGGAATTGTGGACATAAAATAAAAATGTCAGCTATTAATTTTGTTTAATTTAAGTAAATTTTAATTTTTTAAATATTATTAAAATCTGACTCGTTGAAATCCGCAAATAAAAAGCAATACAATTGAAAGCAATACTGATTGAATTGCTTAATGAATATCCAAGTATTGCACAAGGAAGGGAAGGGAAAAGTCGTTAATTTCTGAGAGAAAGTTGCTAACGAGTTAAATGCAATGAGTCCTCCTGAAAACGAACGAACACAAACACCCATGTTCTGGAATCCACATGAAAATGAATTCACTATGAATTTGAAAGTTACTCGAAATGTAAATTGGTGTTCTCAATTTCATTTTTTTCGAAATCATTTCAAATCCTTTTTCGAAATGTCAAAAGTGTCAGCTGATTTATTTATTATTTTATTTACATTAAAAAATATCGTGAAAATTTTATAATTGCAAAGAAAAATGAAAATAGAAAAGAAAGAATTAGAAAAAAAAATCTGAAGAGACAAATCGATTGTGTTAGATCTTCCAATATTTCAAATATTTTTATTTCCCAGACATTTTTTTTTGGAAAAGAAAAATTTGCGCCTTTCTAACGACACCAATAAAACGTATACAATTTAATGTGTTTCATTTAAAAATAAATTCATATCGTTTTATGACAAATATATTAGAAATATCTGTAGTGACATTTTATTCGGGTAGATTTTACAAAAACCCTGTTTCGCATTACCGTAATGGATTTTTCTAAGAAATTTTTGATTTATCGAGTCTGGTTTCTATTAATTACAATTCTGGGAAGAATTGGTATTATAAAAATTTTTAACATATATTTCAAAATAATTTTTTTTATGAGAAAATTTTGAAAATTCAATAAAAAAAATATTCAAAAAGTCTAATGGAGTCATTGGGTGAAAAAAACTTAAATTTATTTTAAATCTTTTCCTTCGTTTTGTAACAATTCTTATCAATTTCACGGCATCAACTGATAGTGAATTAATTCATTTCGATTACCATTCCGAGTAACACTGGCAAAACTGGTGGGCTGTCTATTATTTATATGTCAAACTGTCAGTTTTTTTGCTCGAATTAGTTATGTTCTTTCAGTGTTCTGCAATTAATTGCTGTTCAAATTATGTTAATGGCATTTTGCGAATGATCTGTGATCTAATACTAAAGACATATTAGCAGCGATAATCTCAATTATCTCACGATTCTCAGTTAAAATTCGATAACGGACCAGATTTTCTCAATTATTGAGGATAGATAATCGAGAATTTTAATCTAAATTATTGAATAATTGAGAACCTTTCGTTCTCTGAGTGTGAAAAGCTTTAAAGCTTTCGCTTTTAAATCTGGTAATACTGCTCATATTTATAGATATAAACCTTGAAAAAGCGCAAATAAGAAGAAGACACCGAAGAAAGTCACAGATTTGAATTTGGCGGTTCTAATTTTTTGTATTTTGGAGAAAATGGTCCTTTTTTTGAAAAAATATCATATTTCAAATTTTTTCTCTCAGATTTTAGATTTTCGCATATTCATAAATAATTTTTTTTTACTTCCAAAATTTCCTAACAAAATAAGATTTTACAGAAAGCTTCGAGAAATGTCAAAGAATAATTGAGAATGAATTTTAATCCAGAAAAACAGAATGTGTCGCATGATCTGGATTAAAAATAATCGACTGGATTAAATCGTGTAGTATGTCTAGGGCATAAATACGGACTGTAAACTATTCTACAATTATTTAAGAAACAATCCTAGCTTGTTATCGGAAATTGGTAACAAACATAAATATTATATGTGACCTTATTAAATGTGATTTTGATTTAAGTTAAGCTTTAAGTTCGTGTACAACGTAGCACTGAATTCTTTTTTGTGCCATGTACATAAAATATTAAATTCAGTTTAAAAAAATGTCCTAGTTTTGTACTTTTTTTGAAAAACTAAAATGTTTTCGTATTTACTTAGATTGTCCTCGGTAGTGTATTTTCGATCTGATATCCCTAGTTTGAAGGTATTATGAATTAAAAATTAAAATGATTTAGGGCCGGTTTGTTCACTCTTGGTCAAATCTGTGATTAGGTAACCACATATTTTGCTTAATCCATGATTATGAAACTGTGGTTAACGAAATGCGTTTGTTAACTTTTTTTTCACCTTGATTACCAAACCATAGATTCTTCCATTTTTCCAGTGGCTTTCCAGTGGTTTTCCAATGCAACTGTCAAATTGTAATCCATGGTTAATTTAAATTTTTGAATTTTGAAATAATTGATTTCGGTAATTATTTAAAATGTTTTTATTATTTATTAATTATTTTGAGTAAATTTAATATAAATTTGAATTTGTGTAATAAAATTGTTTACATATTTTATAAAATGTTCATGATATGGCTTTTGCATCAAAATGAAATGAAAGGACACACGGAGACAAAATAATCTTTTTTAATTGAGTGCATTATTCATTACATTCATTCTCTAAACACATTCATGGGCAGCAAATCTGGATAATATGTGAAAAGTATACAAAACGGATTTTGAACCCAAAAACCCGTGTTGAATGATTAATGACTTGTTAGAATTGGCGATTTGTTGAATATCGCGAAATTGTTTCTGATTTATTTATTTCGTTTATATTCTTACTGATTAGACAATATGAATCCAATTTTATGAATTTAATAGTACTTATTTAAAACAATAAAAACAAATTAAATTAACTTAAAAAATTTTCAATCATATCATCAGTATTTTAACAATAATTTTATTACTATTAATTTTGTATCACTCAATATTTTCACTGAATGTTGTTATATGAATGTCAAAAGTAAAACGCAGTCTGAAAACCAAGCATGAACAAACAAAATTCTAGTAAATCATGGGTTAAATGGCGTTAATCACGGAAAATCGGCTGATTAACGAAATCATGGATTAACTAACCAAACCACGGATTCTCTGATTAAAATTTTGGTGAACAAACGCAATCGAAGGTTAACAATTGGAATAACCATTGATTAAAGTTAACCAAAAGTGAATAAACTGGCCCTGAAACTGGCAATTTAACATGTGTGTGCAGAATATATTTCATTTTTTTTTGGTATTTCCCCTCTAATGGTCAATTATGTTACATCACCCAGGCATGCAAAAAACCAGCGCTTAGAGTGAGATAAACAATCGCTAATGCAAAAATCAATTTGTATGAAAACAACGCAAACATTCAACGCAAAATTATGGCAAAGATATTTTGTGAGGTGTGTGAAAATGCGCGATGTATATCGTGTACTATTTATTATTTGTGCCGCATATAAATTTGAATTAAGTTATCTCACTCAGATCACTGGTGTTTTTTCATGCTTCGGCCATGTAAATTAGACAATTAAATAATAAAACCAAAATTTCTTTCCTCTTGTGTCATTGTTATTATTGGAATAAAACACGGCACATCTCATTTCTTAATTTAAAATTTTTTTTAATTCACAAACTATTTTAAACGTTTTTTATTTATTTAGTTTTTGATAGACCATCCGCTAAGTGGTCATAAGTGCACGCTATGTTTTTTTGGGTAGAATTCTACCGCAGACATAGGTTAGAAGAAGATCTACCTCTCGAAATGTTGGCGCAACGGAGTTTGTCACTGTTTGTGTCGGTTTCGAAAAAAATTTCAAGCGCGCCATTCGCTTACTGACCGTCAACATGTAATCATAATCTAAAAGTACATAGGAAATAGTAAAATAGTAGATCCTTACAGTTTGACGGTTTAAATCGAGTGATGCTGTGTCCACACATACTAATACACTCCTTGTGTAGCTTGTATAAAAGACTGTATTATAAACATTCCACGTCTAATCGGTTTGGTAGTTTTCTACCCAAAACTTGACGGTAGATTTCTACCGCGTGTAATCCGGCACTAAAAGTATGAAAATAAAAATACAAAATGGGCAAAACCATATCGAAATGTCATGAAAAATGCTTAGCACAGAGATAGTATTGAAACCAATTTTGTCCCATCCACTTATATCTTTTACGCTAGTTATCCACACTCCAAAAAGTTGACAGGCCGTCGTTGTTATCATAATATTTTACAGAAGAATTTTTGGACGAAGCCAAAATATTTATTTATTGTGAACCACTTGCAACTGAAGAATACAAAACAGAGTAGATTAAAATAATACAGCTCGCATTATACTAAAATCCACTGCACATCCTAATATTGTAGCTGACGCTCGAAGTACGAGTGCTGGGAATGAGATAAGTTTGAGGACATGCGAATAGCGTGATTGAGAATTCCACAAACGAGCTGCAACAACCATAAAGGAAAGGTCCATAGGTAGTGAATTAATTGTATATTCACGCTAACCATTTTTTTAAAATTCTTTGCAAATCCTTCAGGTGAATGTTAGTCGAAATTGGGAGCCCTAATTCAACTGGCTAAGAATAACAATTAGATAATTAAAACAATTCCGGCAGTTTCGACTTTGAATTACATAACAACCGACTTTTAATTTGCTTCAGCTTTGCAGTTATTTGTAAGTAGTACTTCAAGGAGCTTGGAAATTTTATGTTTTTATTGAAAATATGTTGTAGGGAAAATCATAGAAAAATGGCTGGAAAAATAATAAAAATCGAAACTGATTTATTTACTGAGAAATGTGATGAATTAATTTTAATGGAAGTTTCAATTAAACAAGAGCCCGAGTTAATTATTGACGATGAAGACGAAACAGAAAAAATTCGTAACTATTTACATAAAAACGATATAATCGAAGAAGATCGATTAAATTTGATTTGGCACAGTTGTATAGAATGCGAAGAACGGTTTTTAAGTACCGAGGCATTATCATTGCACGTCCATCATGTTCATGAATCGTTTGAAATCGATCAAGGAAAACCGAAGGAGGCTTTACAATGTTTGCCATCTACTTCCAAACAAGAAATTCCATACAAATGTGACCAGTGCAGTCGTTCATTTAGATACAGCGGTAGCCTCCGATATCATATAAAGACACATCTTGGAGAACAACCATTCAAATGCGACCAGTGTGATCGTTCATTTGCACAAAAAGGAAATCTTCAAGATCATATAAAGACACATACTGGAGAAAAACCATTCAATTGCGACCAGTGTGATCGTTCATTTGCACAAAAAGGAAATCTTCAAGATCATATAAAGACACATACTGGAGAAAAGCCATTCAAATGCAACCAGTGTGATCGTTCATTTAGAACTAGTGGCAATCTCCAATATCATATAAAGACACATACTGGAGAAAAGCCATTCAAATGTGACCAGTGTGATCTCTCATTTATAAACACTGGTAATCTCCGAAGTCATACAAAGATACATACTGGAGAAAAGCCATTCAAATGCGACCAGTGTAATCTTTCATTTAGAAACACTAGTAAACTCCGAGATCATATAATGACACATACTGGAGAAAAACCATTCAAATGCGGCCAATGTGATCGTTCATTTAGAAACACTAGTAAACTCCGAGATCATATAAGAACACATACTGGAGAAAAACCATTCAAATGCGGCCAGTGTGATCGTTTATTTATAAGCAGTAGTCATCTCCGATATCACATAAAGACACATACCGGAGAAAATGTTTTCAAATGCGAACAATGCGATCGTTCATTTAAAAGCAATAAAGGTCTTCAAAATCATTTCAAGACACATACACAAGAAAACCATTCAATTGCTGCATCTGCAACTGTTCTTTTACAGTAAGTCATTCTCTTCAAAGTCACATTAGAAAGAATTTCATTCTGGTAAATCCAAAGAAGCAGTGAATCAACAAATAATAGTGCCTATTCCAGACTCCGTCAGAATAGGATATTTCCTACGGAATTAAAATTAATATTCTACATTTCTGCGGAATTTCGAAATTCATTCCGTCGGAATTTTATTATGCCAAACTCCGTAGGAATTGAAAAATTGACGTTTTTTTTACGACGAAAATATTTTGTAGAAATTTTGGAATTGTGGATATAAAATAAAAATCTCATCTATTAATTTAGTTTAATTTAAGTAAATTTTAATTTTTTAAATGTTATTAAAATGTGGGTCGTTAAATTGCACAAATAAAAAGCAATACAATTGAAAGCAATACTGATTGAATTGCTTAATGAATATCCAAGTATTGCACAAGGAAGGGAAGGGAAAAGTCGTTAATTTCTGAGAGAAAGTTGCTAACGAGTTAAATGCAATGAGTCCTCCTGAAAACGAACGAACACAAACACCCATGTTCTGGAATCCACATGAAAATGAATTCACTATGAATTTCAAATTTACTCGAAACGTAAATTGGTGTTCTCAATTTCATTTTTTTCGAAATCATTTCAAATCCATTTTCGAAATGCCAAAAGTGTCAGCTGATTTATTTATTATTTTATTTACATTAAAAAATATCGTGAAAATTTTATAATTGCAAAGAAAAATGAAAATAGAAAAGAAAGAATTAGAAAAAAAAATCTGAAGAGACAAATCGATTGTGTTAGATCTTCCAATATTTCAAATATTTTTATTTCCCAGACATTTTTTTTTGGAAAAGAAAAATTTGCGCCTTTCTTACGACACCAAAAAAATGTATACAATTTAATGTGTTTCATTTAAAAATAAATTCATATCGTTTTATGACAAATATATTAGAAATATCTGTAGTGACATTTTATTCGGGTAGATTTTAGAAAAACCCTGTTTCGCATTACCGTAATGGATTTTTCTAAGAAATTTTTGATTTATCGAGTCTGGTTTCTATTAATTACAATTCTGGGAAGAATTGGTATTATAAAAATTTTTAACATATATTTCAAAATAATTTTTTTTATGAGAAAATTTTGAAAATTCAATAAAAAAAATATTCAAAAAGTCTAATGGAGTCATTGGGTGAAAAAAACTTAAATTTATTTTAAATCTTTTCCTTCGTTTTGTAACAATTCTTATCAATTTCACGGCATCAACTGATAGTGAATTAATTCATTTCGATTACCATTCCGAGTAACACTGGCAAAACTGGTGGGCTGTCTATTATTTATATGTCAAACTGTCAGTTTTTTTGCTCGAATTAGTTATGTTCTTTCAGTGTTCTGCAATTAATTGCTGTTCAAATTATGTTAATGGCATTTTGCGAATGATCTGTGATCTAATACTAAAGACATATTAGCAGCGATAATCTCAATTATCTCACGATTCTCAGTTAAAACTCGATAACGGACCAGATTTTCTCAATTATTGAGGATAGATAATCGAGAATTTTAATCTAAATTATTGAATAATTGAGAACCTTTCGTTCTCTGAGTGTGAAAAGCTTTAAAGCCTTCGCTTTTAAATCTGGTAATACTGCTCATATTTATAGATATAAACCTTGAAAAAGCGCAAATAAGAAGAAGACACCGAAGAAAATCACAGATTTGAATTTGGCGGTTCTAATTTGTTGTATTTTGGAGAAAATGGTCCTTTTTTTGAAAAAATATCATATTTTAAATTTTTTCTCTCAGATTTTAGATTTTCGCATATTCATAAATAATTTTTTTTTTACTTCCAAAATTTCCTAACAAAAAAAAGATTTTACAGAAAGCTTCGAGAAATGTCAAAGAATAATTGAGAATGAATTTTAATCCAGAAAAACAGAATGTGTCGCATGATCTGGATTAAAAATAATCGACTGGATTAAATCGTGTAGTATGTCTAGGGCATAAATACGGACTGTAAACTATTCTACAATTATTTAAGAAACAATCCTAGCTTGTTATCGGAAATTGGTAACAAAGATAAATATTATATGTGACCTTATTAAATGTGATTTTGATTTAAGTTAAGCTTTAAGTTCGTGTACAACGTAGCACTGAATTCTTTTTTGTGCCATGTACATAAAATATTAAATTCAGTTTAAAAAAATGTCCTAGTTTTGTACTTTTTTTGAAAAACTAAAATGTTTTCGTATTTACTTAGATTGTCCTCGGTAGTGTATTTTCGATCTGATATCCTTAGCTTGAAGGAATTATGGCCTCTATTATGAATGTTAATTCACAATTGATAGTTGACAGCCATCAACTAAATGGATACGTCGGTATTACGAATGTCAATCAGAGTCAATTTTATTGATAGTTGTCAACTGTTTCCAGCGACCGCAAATTTTTGGTTGATAGAGAAAAAAGGTGAAAAGTTTTAAGTTTTTTATAGTGAGTTTTCTTTAAAATGTCGTCAATAGAATTATATTTTTATGATGAAGACACTACCGGTGAAGAAAAAATGATGGTAATAAGAAAGAATTTAAGATATAACTCCAATCCGTTGAAACTCGAAAATCGGATGTAATTTGTTTGGTAATATTTTTCTATCTTTTAACACCATACAGGAATACATAAGAAGGGTCTTTTCAAGCAAGATTTAACACAAATCATGCCAAAAGTCGAAATATTATCGAAAGGACAATTGGTGTTTCAAAAAGCAGATTCAGGTGCATTTTAGGAGCAAGAGAATTACATTATGCACCTGAAAAAGCTTCTCAAATAATTAACGTCTACGCAGCACTGCATAATATTTGTATAAAATATGCAGTCGAAGAGCCAGGACTTCAAGATGCCGAAGAACAATTTGAAGCTCCGGCCAATGAAGATGTAAACCCAAACGAGTCTACAAATTCATTGAATGAAAGTAGTCGTATGAGAGACAGAATTGCAAGTTCCATGTGAAAGAAAATAACTTGTAGGTTCCTGATAAAAGTTAGATTTTATATTTAGATTTTAGGTTATAGTTTAATTAACGAATTTGTTTTGAAATAGAAAATAAGTCATTTCATATAAAATTTTATTTTTAAACAATTGACTTTTTAAAAAACGTCAAAATGATTTTATTCGCAATGGTGAACTATTTTATCAATCCATGTTCGTAATACCAAAAGTTGTTTCGATTGATAAAATTTATCAATTATCATTCGTTGATAATTGTCATTCATAATAAGGGCCTATGAATTGAAAATTAAAATGATTTAGGGCCGGTTTGTTCACTCTTGGTCAAATCTGTGATTAGGTAACCACAGATTTTGCTTAATCCATGATTATGAATCTGTGGTTAACGAAATGCGTTTGTTCACTTTTTTTCACCTTGGTAACCAAACCATAGTTTTTTCCATTTTTCCAATGGTTTTCCAATGTTTTCCAATGCAACTGTCAAATTGTAATCCATGGTTAATTTAAATTTTTGAATTTTTAAATAATTGATTTCGGTAATTATTTAAAATGTTTTTATTATTTATTAATTATTTTGAGTAAATTTAATATAAATTTGAATTTGTGTAATAAAATTGTTTACATATTTTATAAAATGTTCATGATATGGTTTTTGCGTGAAAATGAAATGAAAGGACACAAGGAGACACGAAATAATCTTTTTTAATTGAGTGCATTATTCATTATATTCATTCTCTAAACACATTCATGGGCAGCAAATCTGGATAATATGGGAAAAGTATACAAAAGGGATTTCGAACCCAAAAACCCGTGTTGAATGATTAATGACTTGTTAGAATTGGCGATTTGTTGAATATCGCGAAATTGTTTCTGATTTATATATTTCGTTTATATTCTTATTGATTAGACAGTATGAATCCAATTTTATGAATTTAATAGTACTTATTTAAAACAATAAAAACAAATTAAATTAACTTAAAAAATTTTCAATCATATCATCAGTATTTTAACAATAATTTTATTACTATTAATTTTGTATCACTCAATATTTTCACTGAATGTTATTATATGAATGTCAAAAGTAAAACGCAGTCTGAAAACCAAGCATGAACAAACAAAATTCCAGTAAATCATGGGTTAAATGGCGTTAATCAAGGAAAATCGGCTGATTAACGAAATCATGGATTAACTAACCAAACTACGGATTCTCTGATTAAAATTTTGGTGAACAAACGCAATCGAAGGTTAACAATTGGAATAACCATTCTTTAAAGTTAACCAAAAGTGAATAAACTGGCCCTGAAACTGGCAATTTAACATGTGTGTGCAGAATATATTTCATTTTTTTTTTGGTATTTCCCCTCTAATGGTCAATTATGTTACATCACTCAGGCATGAAAAAAAAACTGGCGCTTAGAGAGAGATAAACAATCGCTAATGCAAAAATCAATTTGTATGAAAACAACGCAAACATTCAACGCAAAATTATGGCAAAGATATTTTGTGAGGTGTGTGAAAATGCGCGATGTATATCGTGTACTATTTATTATTTGTGCCGCATATAAATTTGAATTAAGTTATCTCACTCAGATCACTGGTGTTTTTTCATGCTTCGGCCATGTAAATTAGACAATTAAATAATAAAACCAAAATTTCTTTCCTCTTGTGTCATTGTTATTATTGGAATAAAACACGGCACATCTCATTTCTTAATTTAAAATTTTTTTTAATTCACAAACTATTTTAAACGTTATTTATTTATTTAGTTTTTGATAGACCATCCGCTAAGTGGTCATAAGTGCAAGATTACACGCTATGTTTTTTTGGGTAGAATTCTACCGCAGACATAGGTTAGGGTTGGATGGGGTGAGGCAGAAGATCTATCTCTCGAAATATTGGCGCAACGGAGTTTTTTACGCACACAAACAAGAGTCACTGTTTGTGTCGCCATTCGCTTACTGACCGTCAACAGGTAATCATAATCTAAAAGTACATAGTAAATAGTAAAATAGTAGATCCTAACAGTTTGACGGTTTAAATCGAGTGATGCTGTGCTCACACACACTAATACACTCCTTGTGTAGCTTGTATAAAAGACTGTGGTATAAACATTCCACGTCTAATCGGTTTGGTAGTTTTCTACCCAAGACTTGACGGTAGATTTCTACCGCGTGTAATCCGGCACTAAAAGTATGAAAATAAAAATACAAAATGGGCAAAACCATATCGAAATGTCATGAAAAACGCTTAGCACAGAGATAGTATTTAAACCAATTTTGGCCCATCCACTTATATCTTTTACGCTAGTTATCCACACTCCAAAAAGTTGACAGGCCGTCGCTGCTATCATTTTATTTTACGGAAGAAATTATTGGACAAAGCAAAGATATTTATTTATTGTGAACCTCTTGCAACTGAAGAATACAAAACAGAGTAGATTAAAATAATACAGTTCGCATCATACTAAAATCCACTGCACATCCTAATATTGTAGCTGACGCTCGAAGTACGAGTGCTGGGAATGAGGTAAGTTTGAGGACATGCGAATAGCGTGATTGAGAATTCCACAAACGAGCTGCAACAACCATAAAGGAAAGGTCCATAGGTAGTGAATTAATTGTATATTCACGCTAACCATTTTTTTTAAATTCTTTGCAAATCCTTCAGGTGAATGTTAGTAGAAATTGGGAGCCCTAGTTCAACTGGCTAATAAACGAATAACAATTAGATAATTAAAACAATTCCGGCAGTTCCGACTTTGAATTACAAAAAAACCGACTTAATTTGTTCCAGCGTTGGAGTTATTTGTAAGTAGTACTTCTAAGAGCTTGGAAATTTTATGTTTTTAATGAAAATATATTTTCTTAGGGAAAATCATAGAAAAATGGCTGGAAAAATAATAAAAATCGAAACTGATTTATTTACTGAGAAATGTGATGAATTAATTCTAATGGAAGTTTCAATTAAACAAGAGCCCGAGTTAATTATTGAAGATGAAGACGAAACAGAAAAAATACGTAAATATTTACATAAAAACGAGATAATCGAGGAAGATCGATTAAATTTGATTTGGCACAGTTGTATAGAATGCGAAGAACGCTTTTTAAGTACCGAGGCATTATCATTGCACGTCCATCATGTTCATGAATCGTTTGAAATCGATCAAGGAAAATTGAAGGAGACTGTACAATGTTTGCCATCTACTTCCAAGCAAGAAATGCCATACAAGTGCGACCAGTGCGATCGTTCATTTAGAAACAGTAGTCAGCTTCTATATCATATAAAAACACATATTGGAGAAAATCCATTCAAATGCGACCAGTGTGATGGTTCATTTGCACAAAAACGATTTCTTCAAGATCATTTAAACACACATACTGGAAAAAAACTATTCAAATGCGAACAATGCGATCGTTCATTTAAAAGGAATGATAGTCTTCGATATCATTTGAAGACACATACTGGAGAAAAACCATTTAAATGCGAACAATGCGATCGTTCATATACATGGAATCAAAGTCTTCGTGATCATATAATGACACATACCGGAGAAAACCATTCAAATACGACCAGTGTGGTCTTTCATTTAGAAAAACTAGTAAACTCCGAGATCATATAAGAACACATACCGGGGAAAAGCCTTTCAAATGCGAACAATGCGATCGTTCATTTGCACAAAAACGATATCTTCAAGATCATATAAAGACTCATACCGGGGAAAAACCATTCAAATGCAATCAGTGTGATTGTTCATTTAAAAGTAATAATGGGCTTCAATATCATTTCAAGACACATACACGAGAAAACCCTTCAAATGCTGCAACTGCAACTGTTCTTTTACAGTAATTCATTCTCTTCGAAGTCACATTAGAAAAAAAACACATACTGGTAAATCCAAAGAAGCAATGAATCAACAAATAATAGTGCCTATTCCAAACTCTGTCGGAATAGAAATTTACGTACAGAAGTAAAATTTCTATTCTACATTCCTTCGGAATTTCGAAATTCATTGCGTCGAAATTTTATTATACCAAACTCCACAGGAATCGAAAAATTTACGGTTTTTCTCCAACAAAAATATTTTGTAGGAATTTTTCAATTGCGGACATAAAATAAAAATGTCAGCTATTACTTTAGTTTAATTTAAGTAAATTTTAATTTTTTAAATGTTATTAAAATGTGAGTCGTTGAAATCCACAAATAAAAAGCAATACAATTGAAAGCAATACTGATTGAATTGCTTAATGAATATCCAAGTATTGCACAAGGAAGGGAAGGGAAAAGTCGTTTATTTCTGAGAGAAAGTTGCTAACGAGTTAAATGCAATGAGTCCTCCTGAAAACGAACGAACACAAACACCAATGTTCTGAAATCCACATGAAAATGAATTCATTATGAATTTCAAATTTACTCGAAACGTAAATTGGTGTTCTCAATTTCATTTTTTTCGAAATCATTTCAAATCCTTTTTCGAAATGTCAAAAGTATCAGCTGATTTATTTATTATTTTATTTAAAAAATATCGTGAAAATTTTATAATTGCAAAGAAAAATGAAAATAGAAAAGAAAGAATTAGAAAAAAAAATCTGAAGAGACAAATCGATTGTGTTAGATCTTCCAATATTTCAAATATTTTTATTTACCAGACATTTTTTTTGGAAAAGAAAAATTTGCGCCTTTCTAACGACACCAATAAAATGTATACAATTTAGGCCCGGTTTGTTTACTCTTGATCAAATCTGTGATTAGGTAATCACAGATTTTGCTTAATCCATGATTATGAATCTGTGGTTAACGAAATGCGTTTGTTCACTTTTTTTCACCTTGATTACCAAACCATAGATTCTTCCATTTTTTTAGTTGTAACGTGAGCAATTTGGTTTTGCCACCACTGCATTTTGGGTTTTTATTAGAAGAATAATAGCGGATGGCAAAATTGAATTGCTTTACAATTATTCATTTTTTTCAATTTTTTTTTTAAAGTAAACATAGCGTTAGTTGCAATTGAAAGAATACAAAGCATTGTTTTTGTGTTTTTTTTTTTTTCAATTGCAACTAGAGAAGTTTTTGTTTGAAGAAAAATGAAAATCGAAAGATCCAACGGTTTTTTTTGAAAAGTTGAAAAAAAAGCCAAAGGGGCTTTTTTCTAAAAATTTTGATGGGCTGATTTTTTTTCAGGGAGTCGAATTTTGAATTTGAAATAGGTATGAAGTGCGGTTTTAAGAAAAATGTTTTAAGTTTCAATTTTTTTTGGCGATGTAGGGATAAAAAAAATAGAAAAGACGTTAAATAATTTGACGTGTTCTTTAAGTTTTTTCGATTATTAAAGTTTTTTTTGTGAGTAGAAATAGTTTAGCATCGGTAAAATCGGTTTTTTTTGTTTTGGATAGATTTCCAATAGGTTACAATACCTAACTAAAATTTCATTTGAAATACAATTTAAAACATAAATTTAACATAAAGTATATGGTAGCCCATAACATAAGACCTTGAACATATAACTTATAACCTACAATACAACGTAAAACATAAAATACACAACATGTAAATATTTAGCTAAGTTTAAATCTGAAATTAAATAATAAAATCTTTTGGTGAAATGTGTTCAAAACCAATAGCTTTATATAATAATAAACTTTTAAAAGTAATGACATTAATGATAATAATAACGATGATACTAATAATTGTAATAATAATCATAATAAGAATATTAATATTAATAATAATAATGACATAGAGTAAATTTTAAGTGCAGTTTACATTTAAGTGATCTAATTTTAAGTACAAAAAAAAAAATTAGTATAAAATGTAAAATAAAACCAAAAAAATATATAATTTAAATCAGAAAAACCCATTAAGTTAAAATAATAACATATAATTTAATTAGAACAAAACATAAAACCTAAAATATAACATATAACCTATAATACAAGATTTAAAATAGTAAAGAACAACATATAAAATTCAAATTAAAATATACATATAATTTAAAACATTTACATCGAGAACATATAATTTAATTCAAAAACCTAAAATACATCTAATTTTAAATTAAAACAAAACATATAAATTAATTTAAAAAAACCTAAAAACATACACAAACTTCAAAATGAAACGAAACATTGAATATCTAACATATAATATAGAATATAACACAAAACATAAAATATAATTTAAAACATGAATACAACATATAATAAATATAAGACCTAAGTTATACGACGATCATTGTAATGAAGGAAATAATTTTACAATGGAAAATTAACCTATTACAAAGATTATTTCTTTAAAAACAAATAATGCAAAACATGGGAAAAAGTTTAGTAAATAGATTTTAAATAAAAAATCTTAGGATTATCACGTAATTTGTTCTTTATAATGATTTTTATAATTTGAATGACGGTAACATGTTTTAATCGATCAGCTGTTTTGTGGATTGCGTTTATTTAATTTCATTTCACTGGAGAACTGCCTTCATTAGGAATTTTTCGTCGACATTCTAACCTCAAACTTTAGCGTCCCAATAAGAAAATAATAATATATAAAAAAAAATGGAGAAAATTTGTGTCTCATCGGTAAAAAAGGAAAGGGAAGAAATAATCTAATTGGATTTGATGAAAAAAACCATTATACGACTTAGCTATGAACGAAAATCTGACTGAAAGTTTCTCTGACATTCGTAAAAGAGGTATAACCAACTTTCATTGAAAATCAAAGAAAAACGCTCGGTTTCCACTAGTTCCACAATTTCCTTCATTACAATGATCGTCGTATAACTTAGGCCTAACATAGAACATGTACTATAATATATATAAACTATAATAAACCAGCAAATATAACATACAACATGAAATACATAAAAACAACAAAAACCTATCAATTATAAAAATTCCCAGCATGATCAAAATGCTTATAAAACATATAAATGATAAAGAACTAATCATCATGGTTACATCAACATTTTATACAACACTCAACAAAAAGGACCTATGAAAACTTCTGTCAACATCTGTATAATCATATAATGAAAACCAAATAATTTTCTTCAGTTTAAAAAAAAAGAAAAAGGAAAAAATAATAAAATAACTTTTGTTTTCAATCGGGTTACTTATGCGAAGCAATTCGCAAAGTTTTTCAATCAATTATTATTTTTTCAATTTATACAGGGTGTTTCGTTAAGGCCTTGGCGTAACATTCGGTAAGCGAAATTTTTTTATTAAAGTTTATTATATTATGTATTCACTTAATCAATTTTTCTATTTTTTTTTTATATTATTTAATTTCCATTTCACTTTTATTGGATTTTGCAATTAAGGGTAAATTTTCTTTGAATAACAAAGTTCATTTAGTTTTTTTTATATACAGTATATATCAAAATTAGGTTGATTTAAAATAAAACAAGAAAATGTGGATTAATATTTAAAACGTTGACTTTTGGTTTTTTTTTATTTATGTTCACTATCTTGGTATCGCATTTCTTTTTTTTGGGGTTGTGCATCGCTGGAATTTTGGGTTCAATTTTAGCTGAAATGACGTGCTAAAAAAAAATGAGCAGTGACGGCCGAGGATAATGGGGAAGTAGGATTTTTCTTTTTTTCAGCTTCCATGCTTTTTTTGCTTTAGGTTGTGGGGATCGCACTTTTCAGGTGTATTTCCAGGGCCGGATGCGATCCACAAAGGGTTATTATGTTGAAGTTTGCCCTTTGGGAGGGATAAAGGCCCCGGTGTTGGCAAAAACATCTGCCGACACCAATTGAACAATTTGCTTCGGATGGGCCCATCTTCAGAATCTTCTGTCCATCCATCTGTCATTTTAATTGAATTCCGTTTCGCGGGTTTTCAATGTAAAATTATCCTATTCAAAAATCTTGCCATCTCTTTTCTTTCTTCGTGACAATAGTCACAACTTTTTCTCTTTTATTTTTATTTTTAACATTTTTACCCATTCCGCTAGTGACCTGAGAGGGTGTGAATTATTATTTTCACATCTTCAGCCCTCTTACTAGCCCAAACAATTTTGTTTTCTGCACGCATAAAAATTATTTGTACGTGACGGCATATGGTTAAAGGTAACAACCCACCCCATCCGGCGAGCTAGCTAGTGCAAGCAGCTAGGCGTGCAATTTCTAGTTACCTTTTTACTATACCATAAAAGGCACTTTCTGACGCAAGACAGAAGTGTCTGTTTAATCAAAGTGTTGCTCTGCTAACACTTTGATGCCGAAATGTTACCGTTACACAGTGGTTTTCCAATGCATCTGTCAAATTTTAATCCATGATCAATTTAAATTTTTGAATTTTAAAATAATTGATTTCGGTAATTATTTAAAATGTTTTTATTATTTATTAATTATTTTGAGTAAATTTAATATAAATTTGAATTTGTGTAATAAAATTGTTTACATATTTTATAAAATGTTCATGATATGGTTTTTGCGTGAAAATGAAATGAAAGGACACACGGAGACACGAAAGAATCTTTTTTAATTGAGTGCATTATTCATTATATTCATTCTCTAAACACATTCATGGGCAGCAAATCTGAATAATATGTGAAAAGTATACAAAAGGGATTTCGAACCCAAAAACCCGTGTTGAATGATTAATGACTTGCTAGAATTGGCGATTTGTTGAATATCGCGAAATTGTTTCTGATTTATATATTTCGTTTATATTCTTATTGATTAGACAGTATGAATCCAATTTTATGAATTTAAAACAAAAAAAAAAAATTAAATGAACTTAAAAAATTTTCAATCATATCATCAGTATTTTAACAATAATTTTATTATTATTAATTTTGTATCACTCAATATTTTCTCTGAATGTTGTTATATGAATGTCAAAATATAATGTCAAAAGTAAAACGCAGTCTGAAAATCAAGCATGAACAGACAAAATTCCAGTAAATCATGGATTAAATGGCGTTAATCACGGAAAATCGACTGATTAACGAAATCATGGATTACCTAACCAAATCATGGATTCTCTGATTAAAATTTTGGTGAACAAACGCAAGCCATGATTAACTACTGGAATAATCATGGATTAAAGGTGATCAAGAGTGAACAATCCGGGCCTAAGAGTTATACTTTTGCGTTCACTGGTCAACTTTTTTTGATTACGATGACGTCATTACACCGACACTATCGTTCACTGGTTTACACTGGTGTCGATTTTAGTAACTTTTTTCGACCAATTTCATAGGGCGTAACCGATTATTGTCATTTCTATAAAAATATATCCCACGATTTTAAAATGAAAATTTTCTTGAAACCGTAGATTTGCTTTCCGGTAACAAATTTTATTTCAGAAATCTGATAAGCGGTTTCCTATTCTGAGAATAATTTTTATAAGCAAAATTAATATATATAAAAAATGTATAATTATGAAAAATTTAACTTTTTCCCATCGAAAAGGGAATTGTGCTGACCAGATTAAAATTTTGTGTGTCATAAAAATGTTTTTGATGGAAAGTCAGTCTAAAACTTACAACAATCATCGGCGGTATCATAAATCGAGTTTAAGCATTTTTTAAATTATCATTTAATTTTGTAAGATTTTCAATCCAAATTAGAACCTTTCTTTTTTTGAATTATAAATAATTTGTTAAATTTTGCTTATGAAATTTCTAAATAATTAAATACCTATATTTTTATTGCACGGCTTTAAATAATTTTAAATTTTGTTTTGTGAAATTTTAATTAAAATACACATATTTTTTAAATAAAAAGAAAGTGACATCGGTTTTATTTATTTTTGTGCGTGACGAAACTATTTTAATACATTTGGTGAGAATTATAATTCACATATCCAAGAATTTTACACAATAAAATCAAAATTTCTTTCTCTTTTTGATATTATTATTATTGCAATGAAACACGGCACACCTCATTTCTTAATTTAAAATTTTTTTTAATTCACAAACTATTTTAAACCTTATTTATTTATTTATTTAGTTTTTGACAGCGCATCCCCTAAGATGTCAGAAAAGTATGAAAAAATTCAAAATAGCCGACATGTGCATGGCGTAATCTGTATATTCTTTCATTCATTGGCAAAACCATATCGAAATGTCATGAGAAATGCTTAGCACAGAGATAGTATTGAAACCAATTTTGTCCCATCCACTTATATCTTATACGCTAGTTATCCACACTCCAAAAAGTTCACAGTCCATCGTTGTTATCATAATATTTTACAGAAGAATTTTTGGACGAAGCCAAAATATTTATTTATTGTGAACCACTTGCAACTGAAGAATACAAAACAGACTAGATTAAAATAATTGTAAGTCAGTAATTCAAATTCAATTATATTTTCAATATTCGAATTCCCACTGACAGTTCGCATCATACTAAAAGCCACTGCACATCAAAATATTATAGCTGAGGAAATACGAATATTAGCGCGATTGAGAATTCCATAAACGAGCCGCACCAACTATAAAGGAAAGGTCCATAGCTCGTGAGTTAATTGTATATTCGCGCTAACCATTTTTTTTAATTCTTTGCAAATTCTTCAGGTGAATGTTAGTCGAAATTGGGAGCCCTAATTCAACTGGCTAATAAAGGGATAAGAATTAGATAATTAAAACAATTTGAGCAGTTCCGACTTTGAATTACATAAAAACCGACTTTTAATTTGCTTCAGCTTTGCAGTTATTTGTAAGTAGTACTTCAAGGAGCTTGGAAATTTTATGTTTTTATTGAAAATATGTTGTAGGGAAAATCATAGAAAAATGGCTGGAAAAATAATAAAAATCGAAACTGATTTATTTATTGAGAAATGTGATGAATTAATTCTAATGGAAGTTTCAATTAAACAAGAGCCCGAGTTAATTATTGAAGATGAAGACGAAACTGAAAAAATTCGTAAATATTTACATAAAAACGATATAATCGAAGAAGATCGATTAAATTTGATTTGGCACAGTTGTATAGAATGTGAAGAACGGTTTTTAAGTACCGAGGCATTATCATTGCACGTCCATCATGCTCATGAATCGTTTGAAATCGATCAAGGAAAACCGAAGGAGGCTGTACAATCTTTGCCATCTACTTCCAAGCAAGAAATGCCGTACAAGTGCGACCAGTGCGATCGTTCATTTAGAAACAGTAATCATCTTCTGTATCATATAAAAACACATACTGGAGAAAAACCATTCAAATGCAATCAGTGTGATCGTTCATTTGGAAACAGTAGTAATCTCCGAAATCATGCAATGACACATACTGGAGAAAAACCATTCAAATGCGACCAGTGTGATATTTCATTTAGAAACACGAGTAAACTCCGAGACCATATAACGACACATACTGGAGAAAAACCATTCAAATGCGACCAGTGTGATCTTTCATTTGGAAACAGTGATAATCTCCGATATCATAAAATGAAACATACTGGGGAAAAACCAATTAAATGCGACCAGTGTGATATTTCATTCAGAAACACTGGTAATCTCCGATATCATATAATGACACATACTGGAGAAAAACCATTCAAATGCGACCAGTGTGATCTTTCATTTGGAAACACTAGTAAACTCCGAGATCATATAATGACACATACTGGAGAAAAACCATTCAAATGCGACCAGTGTGATCTTTCATTCAGAAACACTGGTAATCTCCGATATCATATATTGAGACATACTGGGGAAAAGCCATTCAAATGTGATCAGTGTGATCGTTCATTTAAACACAGTAGTCATCTTCGATATCATTTGAAGACACATACTGGAGAAAAGCCATTCAAATGCGACCAGTGTGATCGTTCATTTAGATGTAATCGAAGTCTTCGTGATCATATAATGACACATACTGGAGAAAAACTATTCAAATGCGACCAGTGTGATCGTTCATTTAGATGTAATCGAAGTCTTCGTGATCATATAATGACACATACCGGAGAAAAAATATTCAAATGCGACCAGTGTGATCGTTCATTTAAATGTAATTATCGTCTTCGTTATCATATTAGAACACATACCGGGGAAAAGCCTTTCAAATGCGAACAATGCGATCGTCCATTTGCACAAAAACGATGTCTTAAAAATCATATAAAGACTCATACCAGGGAAACGCCTTTCAAATGCGAACAATGCGATCGTTCATTTGCACAAAAACGATATCTTCAAGATCATATAAAGACTCATACCGGGGAAAAACCATTCAAATGCGACCAGTGTGATTGTTCATTTAGACGTACTTCAAGTCTTCGTTATCATATAAGAACACATACCGGAGAAAATGCTTTCAAATGCGAACAATGCGATCGTTCATTTAAAAGCAATAAAGGTCTTCAAAATCTTTTCAAGACACATACACGAGAAAACCATTCAATTGCTGCATCTACAACTGTTCTTTTACAGTAAGTCATTCTCTTCAAAGTCACATTAGAAAGAAATTCATTCTGGTAAATCCAAAGAAGCAGTGAATCAACAAATAATAGTGCCTATTCCAGACTCCGTCAGAATAGGATATTTCCTACGGAATTAAAATTAATATTCTACATTTTTGCGGAATTTCGAAATTCATTCCGTCGGAATTTTATTATGCCAAACTCCGTAGGAATTGAAAAATTGACGTTTTTTTTACGACGAAAATATTTTGTAGAAATTTTGGAATTGTGGATATAAAATAAAAATCTCATCTATTAATTTAGTTTAATTTAAGTAAATTTTAATTTTTTAAATGTTATTAAAATGTGAGTCGTTGAAATCCACAAATAAAAAGCAATACAATTGAAAGCAATACTGATTGAATTGCTTAATGAATATCCAAGTATTGCACAAGGAAGGGAAGGGAAAAGTCGGTAATTTCTGAGAGAAGTTGCTAACGAGTTAAATGCAAGAGTGCTCCTGAAAACGAACGAACACAAACACCCATGTTCTGGAATCCACATGAAAATGAATTCACTATGAATTTGAAAGTTACTCGAAATGTAAATTGGTGTTCTCAATTTCATTTTTTTCGAAATCATTTCAAATCCATTTTCGAAATGCCAAAAGTGTCAGCTGATTTATTTATTATATTATTTACATTAAAAAATATCGTGAAATTTTTATAATTGCAAAGAAAAATGAAAATAGAGAGCAAAATAGAAAAGAAAGAATTAGAAAAAAAAATCTGAAGAGACAAATCGATTGTGTTAGATCTTCCAATATTTCAAATATTTTTATTTCCCAGACATTTTTTTTTGGAAAAGAAAAATTTGCGCCTTTCTAACGACACCAATAAAATGTATACAATTTAATGTGTTTCATTTAAAAATAAATTCATATCGTTTTATGACAAATATATTAGAAATATCTGTAGTGACATTTTATTCGGGTAGATTTTACAAAAACCCTGTTTCGCACTACCGTAATGGATTTGTCTAAGAAATTTTTGATTTATCGAGTCTGGTTTCTATTAATTACAATTCTGGGAAGAATTGGTATTATAAAAATTTTTAACATATATTTCAAAATAATTTTTTTTATGAGAAAATTTTGAAAATTCAATAAAAAAAATATTCAAAAAGTCTAATGGAATCGTTGGGTGAAAAAAACTTAAATTTATTTTAAATCTTTTCCTTCGTTTTGTAACAATTCTTATCAATTTCACGGCATCAACTGATAGTGAATTAATTCATTTCGATTACCATTCCGAGTAACACTGGCAAAACTGGTGGGCTGTCTATTATTTATATGTCAAACTGTCAGTTTTTTTGCTCGAATTAGTTATGTTCTTTCAGTGTTCTGCAATTAATTGCTGTTCAAATTATGTTAATGGCATTTTGCGAATGATCTGTGATCTAATACTAAAGACATATTAGCAGCGATAATATCAATTATCTCACGATTCTCAGTTAAAATTCGATAACGGACCAGATTTTCTCAATTATTGAGGATAGATAATCGAGAATTTTAATCTAAATTATTGAATAATTGAGAACCTTTCGTTCTCTGAGTGTGAAAAGCTTTAAAGCTTTCGCTTTTAAATCTGGTAATACTGCTCATATTTATAGATATAAACCTTGATAAAGCGCAAATAAGAAGAAGACACCGAAGAAAGTCACAGATTTGAATTTGGCGGTTCTAATTTTTTATATTTTGGAGAAAATGGTCCTTTTTTTGAAAAAATATCATATTTCAAATTTTTTCTCTCAGATTTTAGATTTTCGCATATTCATAAATAATTTTTTTTTACTTCCAAAATTTCCTAACAAAATAAGATTTTACAGAAAGCTTCGAGAAATGTCAAAGAATAATTGAGAATGAATTTTAATCCAGAAAAACAGAATGTGTCGCATGATCTGGATTAAAAATAATCGACTGGATTAAATCGTGTAGTATGTCTAGGGCATAAATACGGACTGTAAACTATTCTACAATTATTTAAGAAACAATCCTAGCTTGTTATCGGAAATTGGTAACAAACATAAATATTATATGTGACCTTATTAAATGTGATTTTGATTTAAGTTAAGCTTTAAGTTCATGTACAACGTAGCACTGAATTCTTTTTTGTGCCATGTACATAAAATATTAAATTCAGTTTAAAAAAATGTCCTAGTTTTGTACTTTTTTTGAAAAACTAAAATGTTTTCGTATTTACTTAGATTGTCCTCGGTAGTGTATTTTCGATCTGATATCCCTAGTTTGAAGGTATTATGAATTAAAAATTAAAATGATTTAGGGCCGGTTTGTTCACTCTTGGTCAAATCTGTGATTAGGTAACCACATATTTTGCTTAATCCATGATTATGAAACTGTGGTTAACGAAATGCGTTTGTTCACTTTTTTTTCACCTTGATTACCAAACCATAGATTCTTCCATTTTTCCAGTGGCTTTCCAGTGGTTTTCCAATGCAACTGTCAAATTGTAATCCATGGTTAATTTAAATTTTTGAATTTTGAAATAATTGATTTCGGTAATTATTTAAAATGTTTTTATTATTTATTAATTATTTTGAGTAAATTTAATATAAATTTGAATTTGTGTAATAAAATTGTTTACATATTTTATAAAATGTTCATGATATGGTTTTTGCGTGAAAATGAAATGAAAGGACACAAGGAGACACGAAAGAATCTTTTTTAATTGAGTGCATTATTCATTACATTCATTCTCTAAACACATTCATGGGCAGCAAATCTGGATAATATGTGAAAAGTATACAAAAGGGATTTCGAACCCAAAAACCCGTGTTGAATGATTAATGACTTGTTAGAATTGGCGATTTGTTGAATATCGCGAAATTGTTTCTGATTTATATATTTCGTTTATATTCTTATTGATTAGACAATATGAATCCAATTTTATGAATTGAATAGTACTTATTTAAAACAATAAAAACAAATTAAATTAACTTAAAAAATTTTCAATCATATCATCAGTATTTTAACAATAATTTTATTACTATTAATTTTGTATCACTCAATATTTTCACTGAATGTTGTTATATGAATGTCAAAAGTAAAACGCAGTCTGAAAACCAAGCATGAACAAACAAAATTCTAGTAAATCATGGGTTAAATGGCGTTAATCACGGAAAATCGGCTGATTAACGAAATCATGGATTAACTAACCAAACCACGGATTCTCTGATTAAAATTTTGGTAAACAAACGCAATCGAAGGTTAACAATTGGAATAACCATTGATTAAAGTTAACCAAAAGTGAATAAACTGGCCCCTGAAACTGGCAATTTAACATGTGTGTGCAGAATATATTTCATTTTTTTTTGGTATTTCCCCTCTAATGGTCAATTATGTTACATCACCCAGGCATGCAAAAAACCAGCGCTTAGAGTGAGATAAACAATCGCTAATGCAAAAATCAATTTGTATGAAAACAACGCAAACATTCAACGCAAAATTATGGCAAAGATATTTTGTGAGGGTGTGTGAAAATGCGCGATGTATATCGTGTACTATTTATTATTTGTGCCGCATATAAATTTGAATTAAGTTATCTCACTCAGATCGCTGGTGTTTTTTCATGCCTCGGCCATGTAAATTAGACAATTAAATAATAAAACCAAAATTTCTTTCCTCTTGTGTCATTGTTATTATTGGAATAAAACACGGCACATCTCATTTCTTAATTTAAAATTTTTTTTAATTCACAAACTATTTTAAACGTTTTTTATTTATTTAGTTTTTGATAGACCATCCGCTAAGTGGTCATAAGTGCACGCTATGTTTTTTTGGGTAGAATTCTACCGCAGACATAGGTTAGAAGAAGATCTACCTCTCGAAATGTTGGCGCAACGGAGTTTGTCACTGTTTGTGTCGGTTTCGAAAAAAATTTCAAGCGCGCCATTCGCTTACTGACCGTCAACATGTAATCATAATCTAAAAGTACATAGGAAATAGTAAAATAGTAGATCCTTACAGTTTGACGGTTTAAATCGAGTGATGCTGTGTCCACACATACTAATACACTCCTTGTGTAGCTTGTATAAAAGACTGTATTATAAACATTCCACGTCTAATCGGTTTGGTAGTTTTCTACCCAAAACTTGACGGTAGATTTCTACCGCGTGTAATCCGGCACTAAAAGTATGAAAATAAAAATACAAAATGGGCAAAACCATATCGAAATGTCATGAAAAACGCTTAGCACAGAGATAGTATTGAAACCAATTTAGTCCCATCCACTTATATCTTTTACGCTAGATATCCACACTCTAAAAAGTTGAAAGGCTGTCGCTGCTATCATTTTATTTTACGGAAGAAATTATTGGACAAAGCAAAAATATTTATTTATTGTGAACCTCTTGCAACTGAAGAATACAAAACAGAGTAGATTAAAATAATACAGTTCGCATCATACTAAAATCCACTGCACATCCTAATATTGTAGCTGACGCTCGAAGTACGAGTGCTGGGAATGAGATAAGTTTGGGGACATGCGAATAGCGTGATTGAGAATTCCACAAACGAGCTGCAACAACCATAAAGGAAAGGTCCATAGGTAGTGAATTAATTGTATATTCACGCTAACCATTTTTTAAAATTCTTTGCAAATCCTTCAGGTGAATGTTAGTCGAAATTGGGAGCCCTAATTCAACTGGCTAATAAACGAATAACAATTAGATAATTAAAACAATTTGAGCAGTTCCGACTTTGAATTACATAAAAACCGACTTTTAATTTGCTTCAGCTTTGCAGTTATTTGTAAGTAGTACTTCAAGGAGCTTGGAAATTTTATGTTTTTATTGAAAATATGTTGTAGGGAAAATCATAGAAAAATGGCTGGAAAAATAATAAAAATCGAAACTGATTTATTTATTGAGAAATGTGATGAATTAATTCTAATGGAAGTTTCAATTAAACAAGAGCCCGAGTTAATTATTGAAGATGAAGACGAAACTGAAAAAATTCGTAAATATTTACATAAAAACGATATAATCGAAGAAGATCGATTAAATTTGATTTGGCACAGTTGTATAGAATGTGAAGAACGGTTTTTAAGTACCGAGGCATTATCATTGCACGTCCATCATGTTCATGAATCGTTTGAAATCGATCAAGGAAAACCGAAGGAGGCTTTACAATGTTTGCCATCTACTTCCAAACAAGAAATTCCATACAAATGTGACCAGTGCAGTCGTTCATTTAGATACAGCGGTAGCCTCCGATATCATATAAAGACACATCTTGGAGAAAAACCATTCAAATGCGACCAGTGTGATCGTTCATTTGCACAAAAAGGAAATCTTCAAGATCATATAAAGACACATACTGGAGAAAAACCATTCAATTGCGACCATTGTGATCGTTCATTTGCACAAAAAGGAAATCTCCAAGATCATATAAAGACACATACTGGAGAAAAGCCATTCAAATGCAACCAGTGTGATCGTTCATTTAGAACTAGTGGCAATCTCCAATATCATATAAAGACACATACTGGAGAAAAGCCATTCAAATGTGACCAGTGTGATCTCTCATTTATAAACACTGGTAATCTCCGAAGTCATACAAAGACACATACTGGAGAAAAGCCATTCAAATGCGACCAGTGTAATCTTTCATTTAGAAACACTAGTAAACTCCGAGATCATATAATGACACATACTGGAGAAAAACCATTCAAATGCGGCCAGTGTGATCGTTCATTTAGAAACACTAGTAAACTCCGAGATCATATAATGACACATACTGGAGAAAAACCATTCAAATGCGGCCAGTGTGATCGTTCATTTACACAAAAACGATGTCTTAAAAATCATATAAAGACTCATACCGGGGAAACACCTTTCAAATGTGAACAATGCGATCGTTCATTTGCACAAAAACGATATCTTCAAGATCATATAAAGACTCATACCGGGGAAAAACCATTCAATTGCGACCAGTGTGATCGTTCATTTGCACAAAAAGGAAATCTTCAAGATCATATAAGAACACATACTGGAGAAAAACCATTCAAATGCGGCCAGTGTGATCGTTTATTTATAAGCAGTAGTCATCTCCGATATCACATAAAGACACATACCGGAGAAAATGTTTTCAAATGCGAACAATGCGATCGTTCATTTAAAAGCAATAAAGGTCTTCAAAATCATTTCAAGACACATACACGAGAAAACCATTCAAATGCTGCAACTGCAACTGTTCTTTTACAGTAAGTCATTCTCTTCAAAGTCACATTAGAAAGAAATTCATTCTGGTGAATCCAAAGAAGCAGTGAATCAACAAATAATAGTGCCTATTCCAGACTCCGTCAGAATAGGATATTTCCTACGGAATTAAAATTAATATTCTACATTTCTGCGGAATTTCGAAATTCATTCCGTCGGACTTTTATTATGCCAAACTCCGTAGGAATTGAAAAATTGTCGTTTTTTTTACGACGAAAATATTTTGTAGGAATTTCGGAATTGTGGACATAAAATAAAAATGTCAGCTATTAATTTTGTTTAATTTAAGTAAATTTTAATTTTTTAAATATTATTAAAATCTGACTCGTTGAAATCCGCAAATAAAAAGCAATACAATTGAAAGCAATACTGATTGAATTGCTTAATGAATATCCAAGTATTGCACAAGGAAGGGAAGGGAAAAGTCGTTAATTTCTGAGAGAAGTTGCTAACGAGTTAAATGCAAGAGTGCTCCTGAAAACGAACGAACACAAACACCCATGTTCTGGAATCCACATGAAAATGAATTCACTATGAATTTCAAATTTACTCGAAACGTAAATTGGTGTTCTCAATTTCATTTTTTTCGAAATCATTTCAAATCCATTTTCGAAATGCCAAAAGTGTCAGCTGATTTATTTATTATATTATTTACATTAAAAAATATCGTGAAATTTTTATAATTGCAAAGAAAAATGAAAATAGAGAGCAAAATAGAAAAGAAAGAATTAGAAAAAAAAATCTGAAGAGACAAATCGATTGTGTTAGATCTTCCAATATTTCAAATATTTTTATTTCCCAGACATTTTTTTTTGGAAAAGAAAAATTTGCGCCTTTCTAACGACACCAATAAAATGTATACAATTTAATGTGTTTCATTTAAAAATAAATTCATATCGTTTTATGACAAATATATTAGAAATATCTGTAGTGACATTTTATTCGGGTAGATTTTACAAAAACCCTGTTTCGCACTACCGTAATGGATTTGTCTAAGAAATTTTTGATTTATCGAGTCTGGTTTCTATTAATTACAATTCTGGGAAGAATTGGTATTATAAAAATTTTTAACATATATTTCAAAATAATTTTTTTTATGAGAAAATTTTGAAAATTCAATAAAAAAAATATTCAAAAAGTCTAATGGAATCGTTGGGTGAAAAAAACTTAAATTTATTTTAAATCTTTTCCTTCGTTTTGTAACAATTCTTATCAATTTCACGGCATCAACTGATAGTGAATTAATTCATTTCGATTACCATTCCGAGTAACACTGGCAAAACTGGTGGGCTGTCTATTATTTATATGTCAAACTGTCAGTTTTTTTGCTCGAATTAGTTATGTTCTTTCAGTGTTCTGCAATTAATTGCTGTTCAAATTATGTTAATGGCATTTTGCGAATGATCTGTGATCTAATACTAAAGACATATTAGCAGCGATAATCTCAATTATCTCACGATTCTCAGTTAAAATTCGATAACGGACCAGATTTTCTCAATTATTGAGGATAGATAATCGAGAATTTTAATCTAAATTATTGAATAATTGAGAACCTTTCGTTCTCTGAGTGTGAAAAGCTTTAAAGCCTTCGCTTTTAAATCTGGTAATACTGCTCATATTTATAGATATAAACCTTGAAAAAGCGCAAATAAGAAGAAGACACCGAAGAAAGTCACAGATTTGAATTTGGCGGTTCTAATTTTTTGTATTTTGGAGAAAATGGTCCTTTTTTTGAAAAAATATCATATTTTAAATTTTTTCTCTCAGATTTTAGATTTTCGCATATTCATAAATAATTTTTTTTTACTTCCAAAATTTCCTAACAAAATAAGATTTTACAGAAAGCTTCGAGAAATGTCAAAGAATAATTGAGAATGAATTTTAATCCAGAAAAACAGAATGTGTCGCATGATCTGGATTAAAAATAATCGACTGGATTAAATCGTGTAGTATGTCTAGGGCATAAATACGGACTGTAAACTATTCTACAATTATTTAAGAAACAATCCTAGCTTGTTATCGGAAATTGGTAACAAACATAAATATTATATGTGACCTTATTAAATGTGATTTTGATTTAAGTTAAGCTTTAAGTTCGTGTACAACGTAGCACTGAATTCTTTTTTGTGCCATGTACATAAAATATTAAATTCAGTTTAAAAAAATGTCCTAGTTTTGTACTTTTTTTGAAAAACTAAAATGTTTTCGTATTTACTTAGATTGTCCTCGGTAGTGTATTTTCGATCTGATATCCCTAGTTTGAAGGTATTATGAATTAAAAATTAAAATGATTTAGGGCCGGTCTGTTCACTCTTGGTCAAATCTATGATTAGGTAACCACAGATTTTGCTTAATCCATGATTATGAATCTGTGGTTAACGAAATGCGTGTGTTCACTTTTTTTCACCTTGGTAACCAAACCATAGATTTTTCCATTTTTCCAATGGTTTTCCAATGTTTTCCAATGCAACTGTCAAATTGTAATCCATGGTTAATTTAAATTTTTGAATTTTTAAATAATTGATTTCGGTAATTATTTAAAATGTTTTTATTATTTATTAATTATTTTGAGTAAATTTAATATAAATTTGAATTTGTGTAATAAAATTGTTTACATATTTTATAAAATGTTCATGATATGGCTTTTGCATCAAAATGAAATGAAAGGACACACGGAGACAAAATAATCTTTTTTAATTGAGTGCATTATTCATTATATTCATTCTCTAAACACATTCACGGGCAGCAAATCTGGATAATATGTGAAAAGTATACAAAAGGGATTTCGAACCCAAAAACCCGTGTTGAATGATTAATGACTTGTTAGAATTGGCGATTTGTTGAATATCGCGAAATTGTTTCTGATTTATTTATTTCGTTTATATTCTTACTGATTAGACAATATGAATCCAATTTTATGAATTTAATAGTACTTATTTAAAACAATAAAAACAAATTAAATTAACTTAAAAAATTTTCAATCATATCATCAGTATTTTAACAATAATTTTATTACTATTAATTTTGTATCACTCAATATTTTCACTGAATGTTGTTATATGAATGTCAAAATATAATGTCAAAAGTAAAACGCAGTCTGAAAACCAAGCATGAACAAACGAAATTCCAGTAAATCATGGGTTAAATGGCGTTAATCAAGGAAAATCGGCTGATTAACGAAATCATGGATTAACTAATCAAACCACGGATTCTCTGATTAAAATTTTGGTGAACAAACGCAATCGAAGGTTAACATTTGGAATAACCATTGATTAAAGTTAACCAAAAGTGAATAAACTGGCCCCTGAAACTGTCAATTTAACATGTGTGTGCAGAATATTTTTCATTTTTTTTTGGTATTTCCCCTCTAATGGTCAATTATGTTACATCACCCAGGCATGCAAAAAACTAGCGCTTAGAGTGAGATAAACAATCGCTAATGCAAAATTCAATTTGTATGAAAACAACGCAAACATTCAACGCAAAATTATGGCAAATATATTTTGTGGGGGTGTGTGAAAATGCGTGATGTATATCGTGTTCTATTTGTTATTTGTGCCGCATATAAATTTGAAATAAGTTATCTCACTCAGATCGCTGGTATTTTTTCATGCCTCGGCCATGTAAATTAGACAATTAAATAATAAAACCAAAATTTCTTTCCTCTTGTGTCATTTTTATTATTGGAATAAAACACGGCACATCTCATTTCTTAATTAAAAATTTTAATTTACAAACTATTTTAAACGCTTTTTATTTATTTAGTTTTTGATAGACCATCCGCTAAGTGGTCATAAAAGTATGAAAATAAAAATACAAAATTGGCGACATATGCATGGCGTAATCTGGAATGGAATTTTGTATTTCGATCCAACTGAATTTTCGATTCGATTTAATATTCGATCTGAATTCTTTTTGGCATCCTGTAAAATTATCGTATCGTAAATTAGTGTGGCCTTTGAGAATTCCACGCAAATGGTATAAATTTTCAAATTGCCCGATGAAATTTAATGAAATTTTGACAGCTGATAGTTTTTTTTTTGAAAACAATAATTTAAAATGTTTGTGTTTTAGATTTGTTTCTAGTTTTGAATTATTTTTAAATTAATATTTAATAATAAATATTGAAATTGTTGGTCTCAGTGAAACAAAATATCTTCAAGTGTCTTTGGTCCTAAATGTGGTGGCGTTTTTTATATTTTGTTATAATGATAATTTTCACTTCGCTCTTAGAGCATCTTATTTGGTTGTAATTTCATGAAAATCTTGATAATTTTTTTAAATTCAATACTTTGAAGTTAACTTTTGCAAGCTTGGGATTTTTTTGCATGAACTCAAGTGAAAAAAAAAATTTTTTAAAAAAATATTTCATTTTCTTTTTTTTGTGAAAACTACAATAATTTAGTAAAAATTTAAGGAAATAATTGTTAAATTTCTTGTACTTGGGTTTTTTTCATTAAAGTAATTAAAAATATGACAATAAACATAAAAAAACATGTTTTCGACAACTCAACATTGATCGAATGAATTTTATACGATCACAGTAGTGTAAAATATTTTCGATCCAATTTTAGCCGATACCAAATTGGTTGGTCGAGTCGTATATACGATCCAATTGGATCAAATTGAAATACAAAATTCCATTCCTGTATATGCTTTCATTGAATGGCAAAACCATATCGAAATGTCATGAAAAATGCTTAGCACAGAGATAGTAAGATAGTGAAACCAAGTTTGGCCCATCCTCTCACTCAAGCGTAGGCATTAACTCGTTTTTACGATATCTGTGTCTGAAGCATCGATTTTCACACCGAACTGTCAAATTTGGAGGGGAAAAAAATTGCGTTTTTTTTAATTTATAATTTTTAGTGCGTTTCGAATTCCAAACCAAATTCTTTTGAATTAAATAATCAAAGTTAATAAATTTCTTATATAAAGTCCTTAATTTCTGGGTGTAATAACAAACAACATCCAAAAATTCGTGGAATTTTCTTTCACAACTAAGTTTGACATATTTTTTATTAAAATGTGCGAATTTTCGATCTTGCGGTATAAAAAAAAGTTTTTATGGTGTTTATTTACTTATTGGTAATCAAATAGAAATTATGTTAATTCATAAATTAGTAAAAAATTCGTTTTTTTTTAATCCACGCCGAAACGTCAAATCCCACTTTTTTTTTAATTTGATTTCAATGAAATCTATCAGTGACAGTCATTTTTTGGTTAAAATGGGGGCAATTCTTAAAATTCGTCGAAATTTTTGAAAATTCAGCATTTTCAGTTTTAAATGTTTTTTTTTTTGGTTTTAAAGTTTCCAAAAAATGAGGCTCTACGTATGAAGTGGCTTTCGGTTATTGGTTTACGTAGGAAAGAACATATATAGGCACATACATGTTTATAATTATTATTTAATAATTTAATTTTGTATGTTTAAGAAAAACTTGATTTTTGTAGCAATCAAACGCAAACATTTTTTTGCAATTCGGATTTTCCAGAATGCATGAGATTTTGGCCCATTTGCAATGTTGCCCCTCCGAATTCATGTTTTTAACGCCACCACTACGCCGCAAACATAAGCAATAAAATGCAAGTGCATTCCAAAAGTGCTTCAATTTCCCCTGCGAAAGGCCTATCCATATTTGCCCTAATCTAAGGTTCCGATATTTTTAACTCACTGGTAAAGTTACAGCGGATTTGAGAGCAACTTATAGCACAGTTATATATACATATGATTCCATAATGAATTTCGACATTGATCGGATCTTTGTGGCTACAGGGCGAATTTACGATTTGAGAATAACACTCTACATCAGGTTAAACTCGAAATGTAAAACCAAAAAAATTTTTTAATCCCAAAGTCAAACGGCCGTCAGAGTTTAAACGTTCATTGAAAAACTGGGCACATGTTTGTAACACATCGAAATAATCATCGTAGAAAGGTTTCCAGGTTATAATTTTGTAGTGACTCAAAAGTTATATCGATTTATGCACGTCCATCCATCCGTCCATCTGTGTACAAGATAACTCAAAAAACGGTTTTCCGATTTTGTTGAAATTTAGAATGTGAGTTGGTTATTTCTTAGGTGCATTTTATATTGCATTTCAACAAAATCGATCAAGAGGGACCGAAGTTATCAAGCAAAAACTAGGGTGACCAGAAAGTTTTGTCGATTTTTTTATATGGTTTTTCGGATTTAATTGGAAGATTTGTGAAGGAAAACAAAATTTTATTGTATTATTAAGTAATAATTATAAATATGAATAAGCCTACATATTTTTTCTTGTATAAACCAATAGCCGAAAGCCATTTTATACGTAGAGCCTCATTTTTTGGAACCCTTAAAACCGAAAAAAGGGTATTTAAAAATCAAAATACTGTCACTGATAATTTTTGTTTCAATTTAAATAAAAAGGAAAAAGGATTTCGCACTTGGATTTAGATTCAAACTTGATTCAAAACAACAAATTTTTTTCTAAATTATGAATTAACATGATTTCTGTTTGACTAATGATAATTAAATACAAACTAATAAAACTTTTTTTATACAGCAGTATTTTAATAAAAAATATATCAAACTTACTTGCGAAAGAAAATTCCAGGAAAGTTTCATTGTTGTTTGCTCTTACATCCAGAAACTAAAATCTTCATTTTGCAAATTTTTTAAGTATAATTATTTAACTCAAAAGAATTTTGTGTGCAATTCGAAACGCACTAAAAATTATAATTTAAAAAGATGCAATTTTTTTCGTGTGCAAAATTAACAATTCGTTTTCAAAAAATTTTATTTTCAATTCAGTGTTGAATCGTCCCTTATGGGGAAAAACATAAGATCATTAATATGGCTTTCGTTGGATTTTGGTCAGTCTAGGGTTGGAATAAAATACATGGTTCTTCAAACAACTTTATTTATTTTTTTTTATTGAAATTTCACAAAACCAAAACCTTTTAGCAATTGAAACATTTCAACTAGTAATTTCTTAAAATAAATTTTGCTACTTTTGCCACTTTACCTTTAATTGACTGGGAAACTTGGAGTGACGTCACAAAGTATACTGGGCTGAGTTCACTCACCAACTTAATGTAACTAAAAGCGACTAAAAGTTACACTTTTGCGTTCACTGGTCAACATTTTTCGACTACGATGACGTCATGACACCGACACTCGGCCGTTCACTCGATCACACCGGTGTAAAAAAAAGTAACTTTTTTCAACCAATGTCATAGGGTGTAGTTGTTAATTGTCATCTCTATTTTTCGTCAGTTTGATTTTGAATTCAAAACAATTTTTTGTGAATTCGCTATTTTTTTTAATTATTTGGCAAAATTATAGAAAAATTATAGTTTTAGTAATAAATTTATATTCAATTCGTTGAATTATATTCGAAAAAATTTAAAATAATAAATTTATAAAAAAAAATGAAACCATAAAATATGTTTTTTATATAAAAATTTGCTACTAAATTAAATATTAAAAACAAAAAGATTTCATGAAAGTAATTTTAATAATTACAGTACATTAATTTTCCTGTAAATGCGCATTTTCTCCAATTGACATTTCGAAATGACACTAATTGACTACGACTACGACTATGATCGTTCACTCGCAAACAATTTACATTTTTCGACACCGGCTTTTTTGACATTAACTTACACCGACTTTTTTTTACACCGGTGTGATCGAGTGAACGGAACCCTGGACAAGATGGACAGTCCCTAACAAATTACAATTTATCACTGATTATATATACTAATGTGTGTGTGTGTGCATAGCAGTTATTGATAATGAACGGTTGTAAACACGACCGCGCAAACACAATCTCACACACAAATCTAAAGTTTATTAATCATAATTATTTCAAAGAATAAACGTGTTGGTGTACGTGCGTTTTGGAATAAAAAACTAACAAATCCACCACACTTTTGTAATAAAATTATTTTAATAAAAAAACAAGAAAGAAAATTAAGAAATATGAAAATTTTAAGTTTTTCTAAATTAAATAATTATTAATTACTCTGCAAAAAAATGGCAGGGAAAGAAAAAACAAAAAAATTATTCAAAGTTATATTACACACACACACGTCTATGCAAATGTAACATTTGGTAAAAAAAAAGTGGCATGGTAAACGTGTTTTTTTTCATGACCCATAGGCTAAAGGCATATTAATTTCAAAAATGTTTTGTACACAGATATCATGAATCGATGAATATACAGATTACGCTTTCCCATATTTCAAATTGTTTTTACTGCACACCTACGTCACAGGGGTGGATTTTTGTATGAAAAATTACAATTATTAACTAAAAATTGCTTCTTAAGCAAGTTTTTTCTTCTAATTATATTATTTTAAATAGTATAAATAAATGAACCAAAATTAATGTAAATTTAATGTATATTTTTATTTATTATTATTAAATTATAATACAATTTCTCTACATTTTCTTAATTTGAATTTTCAATAATTTCTCGATTTAGGTTTAATTTCTTAATACGAAAATACACCCTTGTCCGAAGAAACTGTTCTTTTAATTTTATGTCAACGTTTTGGTATTAAAACAGTCTCTTCTTTTACCAAAATGCATTTTTTAAATAATGTTTGTTCCTTTAGGAAACAATAAAACTGAAATTACTTCCTTTTTTTGTTATTTTTATTGTTGGAATAAAACACGGCACACCTCATTTCTTAATTTAAAATTTTTTTTAATTCACAAACTATTTTAAACGTTAATTATTTATCTAGTTTTTGACAGAGCATCCCCTAAGATGTCATAAAAGTATGAAAAAATTCAAAATGGACGACATGTGCATGGCGCAATCTGTATATGCTTTCATTGAATGGCAAAACCATATCGAAATGTCATGAAAATTGCTTAGCACAGAGATAGTATTGAAACCAATTTTGGCCCATCCACTTATATCTTTTACGCTAGTTATCCACACTCCAAAAAGTTGACAGTCCATCGTTGTTCACGTTAACCATTTTTTTAAATTCTTTGCAAATCCTTCAGGTTAATGTTAGTCGAAATTGGGAGCCCTAATTCAACTGGCTAAGAATAACAATTAGATAATTAAAACAATTCCGGCAGTTTCGACTTTGAATTACATAAAAACCGACTTTTAATTTGCTTCAGCTTTGCAGTTATTTGTAAGTAGTACTTCAAGGAGCTTGGAAATTTTATGTTTTTATTGAAAATATGTTGTAGGGAAAATCATAGAAAAATGGCTGGAAAAATAATAAAAATCGAAACTGATTTATTTACTGAGAAATGTGATGAATTAATTTTAATGGAAGTTTCAATTAAACAAGAGCCCGAGTTAATTATTGAAGATGAAGACGAAACTGAAAAAATTCGTAAATATTTACATAAAAACGATATAATCGAAGAAGATCGAATAAATTTGATTTGGCACAATTGTATAGAATGTGAAGAACGGTTTTTAAGTACCGAGGCATTATCATTGCACGTCCATCATGCCCATGAATCGTTTGAAATCGATCAAGGAAAACCGAAGGAGGCTTTACAATGTTTGCCATCTACTTCCAAGCAAGAAATTCCATACAAATGTGACCAGTGCAGTCGTTCATTTAGAAACAGTAGTCATCTTCTATATCATATAAAAACACATACTGGAGAAAAACCATTCAAATGCAACCAGTGTGATCGTTCATTTGCACAAAAAGGAAATCTTCAAGATCATATAAAGACACACACTGGGGAAAAACCATTCAAATGCGACCAGTGTGATTGTTCATTTAGGTGTAATAATAGTCTTCGTAATCATATAAGAACACATACTGGAGAAAAGCCATTCAAATGCAACCAGTGTGATCGTTCATTTGCACAAAAAGGAAATCTTCAAGGTCATATAAAGACACATACTGGAGAAAAACCATTCAAATGCGAACAATGCGATCGTTCATTTCTACAAAAACGATACCTTCAAGATCATATAAAGACACATACTGGAGAAAAGCCATTTAAGTGCGAACAATGCGATCGTTCATATAGATGTAATCAAAATCTTCGTGATCATATAAGAACACATACCGGGGAAAAACCATTCAAATGCGACCAGTGTGATTGTTCATTTAGGTGTAATAATAGTCTTCGTAATCATATAAGAACACATACTGGAGAAAAGCCATTCAAATGCAACCAGTGTGATCGTTCATTTGCACAAAAAGGAAATCTTCAAGGTCATATAAAGACACATACTGGAGAAAAACCATTCAAATGCGAACAATGCGATCGTTCATTTCTACAAAAACGATACCTTCAAGATCATATAAAGACACATACTGGAGAAAAGCCATTTAAATGCGAACAATGCGATCGTTCATATACATGTAATCGAAGTCTTCGTGATCATACAATGACACATACTGGAGAAAAACCATTCAAATGCGAGCAGTGTGATCTTTCATTTATAAGCACTAGTAATCTCCGACGTCATATAATGACACATATTGGAGAAAAACCATTCAAATGCGACCAGTGTGATCGTTCATTTGCACAAAAACGATATCTTCAAGATCATTTAAAGACACATACTGAAGGAAAGCCATTCAAATGCGAATAATGCGACATTCATATAGTAACAGTAGTAGTCTCCGATATCATTTGAAGATACATAGCGGAAAAAACCGTTCAACTGTGATTAGTGTGATCGTTCATTTAAAAACAATGGTGATCTTCGACGTCATATAATGACACATTGTGGAGAAAAGCTATTTAATTGCGAACAATGCGATCGTACATTTAATAGTTATAATGGTCTTCGATATCATTTCAAGTTACATAGAAGAGAAAACCATTCAAATGCTGCAACTGCAACTATTCTTATACAGTAAATAGTCACATTAGAAAGATACAGATACTGGTAAATCCAAAGAAGCAGTCAATCAACAAGTAATAGTGCCTATTCCAGACTCCGGCGGAATTGGTTTTTTCCGGGTTTAAGATTTCTATTCGAAATTCATTTCTTCGGAATTTTGTTATTCCAAAATTTGAATTTTGCGTGAATTTTGCTTGCATGTATTATTTTTTTAAACATAGTTTAAAGGTCCAAACAGAATGACGCATCCACGACGGAATCACGACAAATTAAAATGTACTATTGTACTAATGAACTATTTTTAATACAAACTGAAATACGTGAATCCAGCGTGGATCCGTCATCATGGTTCCTATATGACTCTTCCACATCTTAAGTTCCAATTGTCTTATAGAGATGGGTAAATGGTAAAAGCGATCCGTGATTGTCGCTGGTCACATTAAAAAGTTTCACTGCAGCTTTATTCTAAATCCGAAACTGAAAAACAAACAACCTTAAAATTAAATAAAAGGACGTACTAGTTTTTTTTTATAAATTAATAATTAAATAAATTAAATCAATATATAATTTTCTTTTTTCTTTATATTAGTGTGCCTATTATGAAATTTTCCATATATTCCTTGAAAGCATCACCAATTGAGGGCCTCAAACACGAGTTCATTCGAAACTTGATTATATTGTAACTGAAATTTTAAACTTCTATTGTTGTGCATTATTTCCGGTTGATGGAGTATCTGTATTGAAAAAGATGTAACACAATTTTTATTAATTTCCAAAAACGTGTAATGCCTAAATCAGTGGGACTGGAGAAATTTGGCTCGTCGGGCTTGGCATGACTTGTGCCTACGTAATTCCGTTCATCCAGCAGGCTACCGATTTGCGGTAATGAATTTGTTTTGTCTGAAATAATTTCAGATAATTCTTCTAGAAGTTTTATCATACATAATCGCATTTTACACATATTATTTTTAATTTCGGTAAAGTTTGCATCTAAAATTTTTCTACAAAAAAAAAAAATTACCAATCAACATATTAAATTATGATTCGTCTCTGGTGTCCTAATAATAGCACAAGATTTAAATTTCGCGCTATTTTTGTTTCATTAAGTTGGCAGTACTAAAATCTCGATCTCTGCCATCTGCCATTGTTTGCTATTTATAGTCATGGAACTCTGCACGAAGGAACGACATTATTATTGACTATTTGTCAAGTTTCGAGTACTTACTGTGGACAAAAAGACAATTCCAGAAAATTCAAATTGTGCATCTCTTTCGGAGACTTCTTTAATAACTTAATTATTAAATTCCCCGTCATATGAGATATGGATCATATCTGTAGGACCTAGAATACCTGAGATAGGCGTATACCTTCATAGAATTTTTGGATTTCCTGTCTTAAAAAGGAATATTTTTGAAAACGTCGAATAGCATTAAATTCATTATTAAATTGATCATCGAATGAGGTATGGGTTGTATCTATAGCAAGGGTGTCCAACCTTTTTGTTTCCCTGGGCCGCATTGGAAGAAGCCATGATGTTTTGGGCCACAAGTATATTACTATGTATAAATCCATATCATAAAATGAAGTTGAGAAACTAAACCGTCAATATCTGGTTCGATTGACGTGGTGGCAATTGTCAGGCGGTTCTCAAGGTGTTCATTCCAACATGTTGGTTCTAATTTTACACTTAGTATGTTCCATTCTTCACTTAATCCACCAGGTGACAAACAACACAACAGTGTAGCTGAGCGAGCAACGCAAACTGAAAGAGAATTTACTACATAACAAAAAAGCTTTCTGTTATGTTCCTCTTTCTGTTGTTTGTCACTTGGCAGCTTTAGCACGAGAGTGCAAACACACAAATAATTCCTCAGAAAAATGGACATGCTTCAGTAACTTTAAATATTTTCGGGCCGCATTGATACTTGCTTTGGGCCGCGGGTTGGACAGCCTTGATCTAAAGGATGTAGAATACCAAAGATAAACACATACTTCAAGTTAAGCTAATTAAAACTTGTGCTATTATTGGAACACACTATATATTTATTTCTTGTTTACGTGTTTTGTTCGACATCATTTTTCGGTTTCGGGGAATATTCTGCAAATAAAATTTCACGATAGAAGAAATATATTCCAATCTTTTCTTTTTTTTTTTTTAGCTGCGTTTTTTTGAGAATGCTATCCGCGCTTACCATACATTTTATAGGCGCTTATTTAGCGCCGGATAATATCAGGCGCTAAATTAGCGATGGATAGTAAACATGTACTAAGTACTATCTACCAGATGGTAGATGGTGTTAATCAAAACTATAATTTCTTTTGTTTTGCCAAATGATATCATTAGTACCAACATCCGAAATTGAGTTTCATAAGAAAATTGATTTAAAAAAATCGTTTTCTTTTGAGAAAGTAAAATAGCGCCCGTGAGAATTCCCAATAAAACACACAGGTATTATTATTACCTAATGGTATATCATTAAAAGTTTTCTCAATATCCGATATTCCTTTAAAAGCTGCATCAATTATTTCTCTTAGTATTTGCTTCGAATTAGAAGTTAGCGTTGAGGAGATTGTGGTGGCAGTTGTTCCATCTGAATTGTTTAGGTGTTTATTAACATTTCGAAGATTTGATAAAACTTCAGAAGGTATAGTTTTTGGGGAACAATCATTTTCATATTTTTTTGTTTGGTTATAGTTCCCTTTTTCCAAATATCTTTCATCGTTTTCTTCTGGCCTTTCGTAGATTCTTTGATCCGGTCTTCTTAAGTCTTTTTCAAAATCTCGATATTTTGTTGAATTATTTCTAATTTGATAAGGATGCATATGAAGTAAAGTTGGATATCGATCGGTCACAGGATGTTGATTTCCTAAAAATTCTTGATTTAAAGGTGTTTCAATGGGATTATGATATTCAGTTCTAGCTTTTGATGATTTATGTGGTGGACAATAACAACCAGGTGGTGAACACGGTTTATCATCAATACTATATGAAGAAGCCGCCTATTTATAAAAATAATAAAAATATACGTATATATATTTTTTGGTAGAAATCCATTTACTTGATTATCTCTTCGTCTTGGATATACTTTTAACCAAGTTCCATCACATTTCCTTCGTAAAATTATATATCGTTGGACATTATTATTTTCATTACGTGGTAAATTTTCTATTTTAGCCGGACGCGATTGATTTGTTTCTTGAGAAATTTGACGGAACCTTTCGTTTGCCTCCAATAAATTTGCAATTGATAATGCAATTGCTGCACCACATTCTTTTAATGTGTTTTGGTAATTTTCAAAATTATTTCGATTCATGATAAACTTTTTAATTTGGAATTTTGATAAAAAAAAAAAAATTTCTTTTCTTTTTGAATTTTGTTATTGCAAAAAATTTACATTTATTTCATGGTTTACTTTTTTTCTAGACAATTTTTTTAATTATTTACGAAATACAGTACATAGAGTTATTAGCAGTGGCAGCTCGTGACTATCTGCCAAGGTGGGACTAATTCAATATTTGCCTAAAAAAAAACTTCATTCAATATTGTAATATTGTAAACAAATTTATGAAAGTCTCTACTTCATCTTAGAGGTATTGCAATGGAAGTGGTCACCGAGTTTTATCTGATCCATTACCCAAAAGTCAATGATTTGGGCAAACGCCGTCTCATTAATAGTATTTATTTGTTAAAATGATTTTGTGTAATTTAAAAATGCATGGGGTGATCCAATTTGAGTTTCCTATGTTGCAGCATTGTAAATCAAGCAACTGTCGATAGTGCCGGATTACACGCGGTAGAAATCTACCGTCAAGTTTTGGGTAGAAAACTACCAAACCGATTAGACGAGGAATGTTTATACCACAGTCTTTTATACAAGCTACATAAGGAGTGTATTATAGTGTGTGTGAGCACAGCATCACTCGAACTTAAACCGTCAATCTGTTAAGATCTACTATTTTACTATTTACTATGTACTTTTAGATTATGATTACCTGTTGACGGTCAGTAAGCGAATGGCGCGCTTGAATTTTCAATTTTTTTCGAAACCGACACAAGGAGTGACTCTTGTTTGTGTGCGTAAAAATTCTCCGTTGCGCCAACATTTCGAGAGGTAGATCTTCTGCCTCACCCCCAACCAACCGATACCTATGTCTGCGGTAGAATTCTACCCAAAAAACACCGCGTGTAATCCGGCACATAAGCACTTATTTTCAAAGTGTCAAATGTCAATTTGCAACCACACATTTACGAAATGGATCACTTAATCACCGTATTAACTCGTTAAAATTGTTCAACTGTTCTACAGGAATAACAATTCTGTACAATTTGTGTATCGAAATTTACATGCAGATTATGGTCAATTTAATCGTCCTACTAAACAAACTATTCGCAACGTCGTGAAAAAAGTTGAAGATACTGGAACCATTGGAGATAGTGTAAAGACTGTGCATCGTCTGGGCGTACGTTCATCCGAAAATATTGTTGCTGTACATGAAAAAGACCCGCAATTGTCAATTCATCGGCATTCACAGCTTTTGGGCTTTTCTTATGGCTCCCTTTAGGGCATTTAGCACCGGGACTCGCATCTACACACGTATAAAAGTTCCCAGGTCAAATTATTACAAGTTTTGGTGGCGTCAACTGGACACCAAGATCATGCGACTTACTGCCGTTGGATTTCTTTTTGTGGGGTTACGTTAAAAGTCCTGAATACGTCAACAAACCCGAAATGTTGGAGAGCACCTAAAAAACATAATTTGCCAAGTTATTGCCGAGATATCACCCGAAATTTATGAAAAAGTTATCGAAAATTACCTCGAAAAGATCGGCTGCTGCAGAATCTCCAGAGGCGGCCATTTAATTGATATTATTTTTCATAATTAATGAACGCTACCATAACGTGAAATAATTTGACCTGGGAACTTTTCAAGCAAAATATCCAACGTTGCACCTGTTGTGTGGCAAGTTGTGTCGTCTTGTTGGATCTGATGTAATTTTCCGGACCTAACAACTATCAATATTTCTTATGTATTTTTCTATTGTTTTTTAATATTTTGCTATTTTTATATTATTAGTAGCGACTTAATACATGCTAGCTGCCCTACGCTCCGCTCGCTACCCCCACTTGGGGATTTATACTGATTGGTTGCAAATATATGACAATAATTTTTTTGTTGGGTCCGGGATATTACATCAGACCCCTGCCAACATAGAAAATCCAAATTATTGGATCATCCTATATAAACAGATGATAAGGACTGAAACTGAATTCCAATAATTTTATAGGTACATATGTATACATTTTTGGAAAGTAAAATGTTTTGAGCATATTTATAGGAGTTTTAAGGTTTGAGGTTTCTTTTTTAATAACATTTTTCTTGAATTTTGAATAAAAGCAGAAGGAAAACTATTTTTAGCACGGCGTCCCTGAAATTTTAATGCGATGTCTATATCATTCCTTGTCTTTTAATCTTATGTCGTATTCACACAATCTTCGCTTTTTCTTCCTTCCAATTATGTGTGACTTTTGTTTAGTTGCTTTAGTTAAAATTAGTATTTATTAAAAATTTCTTAAATAAAGGCCATTCTATGAAGTATACGTGAGACGGTTCATAAAGTCAATTTAGTTTAGTCACTATTCGCCAGCGGCCACAGTCAACAGCTGCCAGCAAAACCGTACCTTAAAACGGTCCAAATGTTGTTAAGAAAGTCGTATTCGAAGGTGTTTTTGTACCATTGTTAGCGAATGCGACACCCATTTTGCACAAAACTTTTTGAAACCTAAAAATTCAGCTAAGATGTGATGTACTGATCTAAGTGAGATGCCTATGGTGTCAGCTATCTCATCTACAGTCACTCGTCGATCTTCCAAAACAATATCCTGTATTTTTTATATGTTTTCTGTTGTTGATACACTTTTTGGACGACCTTCGAGCGGATCATCTTCGAGACTTGTACGACCAGATTTAAAAAGGGCAGTCAATTTTTCACAGTGGAAAGTGAAGGTGATGCATCCTTATATACTTCTAACAATCTTAGATGAATTTCTGTGGGTGGTAAACCATCCAAAACAACAAATTTAATCACTGCACGATATTAAATTTTTTCCATGTTTAAAAAATTTAATGACACGTCAACTTCAAATAGCTTCTAAACAAAGACTGAATTTACTTATCGACGTGAAACTTGACACGTGTTCATATGAAGGTTGTACCAACATAACACAGAAATAGAATACTACCAGTTTTTTTTACGTGGGCCAATACTGGTATACCAATTCAGTATCTGACATGCCGTTGAACCGAGAACAGAAAATAAAAATAGCTAAAATATTGGCTTTAATGTGTCGAATTCAATTCTGTGGCAATATCTTCCCATGCCCTTTTTTAAAAATCAATCCTTTTATATTTATCTTCTTTTTTTTGAAACATATTTATAAATTTGATAATTTCACTCCGCAAAAATTTAGTTTCCGCCATTTTATTAAATGCAAATGTCAAAAATTTGTATACCAGCGCTGTCTACGAAAATGGTATATCAGAATTGTTATACCAGAAAAATTGGTATACCAGCGTGGTCTACACTGGCTTTTTAGCAACCAATTTTGCTGGTATACCAGAAATAAAAGCTAATGTAGACCCTGTGTTAGCGGCGCGTTCTCTTGTGGAGGCTGAGAAATTATTGAGTATCCTAGTATATAGTAAGTTTAATACATAATTATGTTTTTATGACTTTCTTGACTTTCGTCGCTGGTAAAAAAAAAGTACATTCGTTTCACATAAAATTCTGAAATTAAATTAAAACAATTTTAAAAAACTGCCAAAAATTTGTTTAATATTTATATTTATTAATAAATAATAATGAAAGTTTTTCTTTCTAGATAACACACAGGTTCGTCTCCTCCTTAATTGGTAATATTTCTTTAATGTCCTCTTCAGATTGTACATTTTTTGTTTTCTTAAAAAAATCGTAAATACATTTTTTCACTTTTAATTTATCTGAAAATAAAATAAAAAGTCATTTATAAATTATATTATCATGCTTATTCTGGCATTGTGACAGTTTTGCGGTCAGAAATATTTATGACAATAATGTTCTGACTGAAATTATGACTGGTACGAAAATTCGTATTCTGGCGAACGGGTCATAATATGTCCAAAATATGAATTTATAACACTTTAAAACTGGTATAATTTGAGCGAGCTTTCGTGGTTATTTGAGAAATAGTCTCGAAAATGTTTGTATGGGTTTGAAATTTTTCTATCGGTGTAAAATTATTTGTGTGTTGAAAAGAATGGTGGAAATTATTCCATATTTATCAATTGAATCACTCAGAGAACCCATATAGAATTCCGTTGTGATCTAAAATATTGTCGGTCAGAACTTGTGATATTTTTTTATGACAGTTGTTAGTTATGAGCGCGCCAGAATACCAAATAGTATTAAAAAAAAAGTTATGACAATGAGGTCATTTTATGCCAGTCAGAACTTGTTATGACTGCGTTCAGAATAAGGGGGTATATATCGTTAACGTAATTTTATGTTTTTTAGATATTCTCATTAGTTTAGACCACTGGTCCCCAACCGGTGGTCCACAAGACCTTAAAAATGGTCCGTCAAACATGTTGATTCTGTACGGATCGAGCACCAGCTATGTTAGGGTCCCGATCGGGTCTAGCGGCATTAATAAAGTAAAAGAATCCGTCTGCATTAATAACTCATTGTATCATCCATCGTCAGGCGTTGGCTTCAAAGACTCTTCCAGAATGTCTTGCTAATACAATGAAATTAGCCATAAAAGTGGTCAATGTTATCAAAAGCAGCGCTTTAAATACATGCCTTTTTAAAAAACTATGCACTGAAATGGACTCTGATCATGAGACCCTTCTTTTTCACACTGAAGTGCGTTGGCTGTCATAAAGTTACATGATGGGAAGGTTGTATGAATTAAGAGACGAAGTTAAGCTGTTTCTAGCTGAGAAGAATATGAAAGATTTGCTAGAATAATTTTCTGATTTGAAATATGACATGCAGTTGGTTTATCTTGCGGATATTTTCACACATTCAATCAACTTAAACATGAAGTTGCAAGGTTCCGGAAACTGAAATTTAGAAGGCGTTGCAAAAATATTTATACTTGAAGATAAACTTCGCGCTTTTATTTGCAAACTTCAATTATGGATGGACAAAGTTGGCGAAAAAAAATTTTCTGCATTTACCACATTAAAATCTGGTCGATGAATTCAATCGATACTTCCCGGAATATGATGAAACCAAATCGGAAGGTATCCAAAAGGATTTTGGCATTAATGTTGGGGAAGTTGCTGAAAAAGTCTAAGCAACGCTGATTGTATTACAATATGTTTGAATCTGTTTCACTTGAGGAGTTTTGGTGCAAAAAGGCAGTTTCAAATATTAAAACTCGCGACATTGCCTTGCGCTATTTGACGCTCTTCTCTATGACTTATTTATGGGAACAAAGTTTTAGTGCTTTGCTTGTAATTAGGAACAAGTCTCGTAATCGATTAAAGGCAAGTGCTGACATGCGTGTAACTTTGAGCAAAAATATCAGCCCCAGAATTCCACAGCTAGTAAAAGAGATGCAAGCCAATTATTTGTGCACCTTACTTATATTAAACTAATATGTTGAAGTTTCAAATAAGGTCTTTTAAAATATAATAGTTTACTATTCTTAAAACCTTGTGGTCCCTGCTAAAAACAAAAATATCATAGTGGTCCCTGGTAAAAAAAAGTTGGGAACCACTGGTTAAGACCGTTCAACTTGAAAGAATCCGAAATCGAATCCTTCTATAACGCCGAATTTTTTATATTTCCTTCCAAAAAATATCAGAGATTTACGAACAGAGCAAGTCAAAAATTGTAATCAGGAACCTCCTTGTTTGTATTAAGATATTATCGGGTCACTCTACCATCTACGGAAACACTCTAAAACAAAGGTGTTCAACCTTTTTGTTTCCCTGAGCCACATTGGAAGAAGGCATGATGTTTTGGGTCACAAGTATATTACTATAGCTGACGAGCGAAAAAAAAACGTAAAATATACAGTTTTCATGTTTAAGGAGAGGGAAGAAAAATATCACTTAAGCCGCCGCGTGACAAACAATAGAACAGTGTAGCGGAGCGAGCAACGCAAACAGAAAGAGAATTTACTACAGAACGAAAGAGCTTTCTGTTTTGCTCCTGTTTCTGTTGTTTGTCACTTGGCAGCTTTAGCACGAGAGCGCACACAATACACAAATCATTCCTCAGAAAATTGAACATGCCTCAGTAACTTTAAATATTTTCGGGCTGCATTGATACTTGCCTTGGGTGGCACGCGGCCCACGAATTGGACATACTTGCTCTAAAAGATTAGGGTTGGTACAAAGCGTTCTTTGCCGGTATTATGGAGGCATTGGTGCGGTTAAAGACATCACACACATCTTGTGTGAATGCTTAACACTCTCTCGAACTCGCAACAATATGTATATATGTATATAGATTACGCTTTCCCATATTTCAAATTGGTTTTTTCTGTGCGCACCTACGTCATGCGAGACCTAAAAATACATTGTTTGTGTGAAAAATCACAATGATTTATTTGAAAGAAAATCGACATTTGATTGTCATACAAAAGTATGAAAAAAAAAAATATTCAAAATGGCCGCAACGCGTAATTTCTATATATGTATTCTTTCATTCATGACTAATAGGCCCATTACACTACACATGCATGCATGCGCAATCACTTGCTTGCGCATGCAGAATGATAGTGTGTGGCGATGATTGTGTGGTTGCACATGCTGACTGCGTAAATCAAAACTATTTTGATTCGATTTCTGCTGCGCATGCATGCATGTGTAATGTGTGGTGAAATTTACGCAGTTTAACGATAGTTGTCGGCACGTAAAGTGACCAGATTTTTTGAGGACAAATTCAGTACATTTTTTATTTTGGGCTATTAATGAAATATAACAGCAAAATTAAATTATTTAATGTATTTATAATAATTATTCCTTATGAAATGAAAAAAAAATTGAGAATATTCTACGATATAAGAAATACAGATCAGATTTCCTAGCGCATATTATCTTTATTTAGATTAGTGTTGAAACACCGCGCCACCAATTAAGCAGCATGTCAACGTTAGAATTTTTTACATATATACATAACTCAACTCCAAACAATTTCAATATAATATTTGAAATATTTTCAAAATCAGTACAATATTCGGTACAAATTTTAAATCAGTACATAACCATGAAAATCAGTACCTGTACTGAATAAATCAGTACGTCTGGTCACTTTATCGATACGTAAAGCAAACGCTACTAGAATTAATGGGCGAGCATCCGACATGATGAATCAAACTGCGAAAATAATCTGATTTATAAAATAAAGACTGCGTAAACTTGACGTAAAGAATGCGTTGTGTGTGGGCAAAGCAAAACTGCACAATCAAGTGATTGCGCATGCGTGCATGTGTAGTGTAATGGGCCTATAACAGGGGTTTCTATTTTATTTACATTATTAATTGAAAAAATTGGAAAAAAAAGAAATTATTTACCAAAATCTTTTCCATAAAATTGATGAGAAATATGGCGGGCAAGTCTTTTAAACAAATCTTTCGTTTTAATACGATTCTCTTTATAGTACGGCATTAAACATTTTATAACATAATCCGCCATTTCTTTTCGGATCATTGTTGTATCTTTAACTTCAAGTTTTATTTTTTTATTATTATTATTATTATTATTATTATTATTATTATTAATATTAATATGATTTGTTAGATCATCTTTGGTATCGAAATGATTTGAATTTCTCTTCAATTCTCGTTGCTTTTCCATTTCGACTTTATGATATTCATTGGCTGTTATGAAATCATAAGATTTTGATATTGTTTCTTTATTATTATTATTATTGCTTAAAGAATTCATTATGTTTACATCCATTTTAATAAGATTCATATTTGAAATTTCACTATCAGATTTTATTGGATTCTTTTGCCAATCATCATTTTTTATACGTTTTAATTCAATAACATCTTCATTTCTATGTCGTAGTTTTTCTTGTTTAATTGGTTGTTCCATTTTAATTTCTCGTATAGAAGGATTTCTTTCATCATCTTTATCGAATCTCATTTTAATTTCTCGTATAGAAGGTTTTCTTTCATCATCTTTATCGAATCTCATTTGAATCTCTTCAGAACAATCACTAAAACTTTCTACTGGTATATCTTGTATATCAGAATGTTCATCATTCAAAGATGTTCCGTCAGTAGCTGTTGAATTATTATCATTATCATCATCATCATCATCATCATCTACATCATTATCATTATCATTATTATGATCAATATGATCTTCTTCAGTTTGTCCTTTTTTCACGAAAAATGAACTTATTGTTGTTTGTGTTTTTAAATCTTTTTTAAAACCACGATTTCTTTTATTTTTCCGATCAATAACTGTTTCTGAATTTCTTTTTAACGCTTGAAGTTCAACTAATTGTGCTTCCAATGATTTCACATCACCACCACAAATAGTTCGTTTCTTAGGTACATGAGTTTTGGTAAGAGGAAATAAACGATTTTCAGTTGTACATTTACGGATGCCGGCTATCTAAAAAAAAATAAAATAAAATTAAGAAATATTTTTAAATATTGGATTGGATGATATATTCGTAGCGTACTTTTCGCTTGTTTGTCGCGAAGCCGAGATTCTTACGAATCTCCGACTAAAAAAAAACACACTAGAATCTTTAGTGTGTTTCCATAAATTTGAATCAAGAAATTAAAAAATTGCATACTTTCAGGAACATCTGTAAATGATATTGTGAAGTAAAGCACTCAGATCACTAGGGAACACACAATGGTAAAGTTTCTTCTTAAGTAGTCTTTTATTGTCAGAGAAATCAAAACATTCAATATTTAAATTAACTTCACGTGTGATTGGTTCATTTTTCCCATAATTAATTCGATGAAAATTGATGTGAGAGAACTTAGTCAGTCTAAGTGATCTTTAACAAGTTAATCGCTTTGGGCTGTGAACGGCTTATGTGCTTGTATAATCTAAGTGACTCGCACAACACGGATTTGTAGGGCAAAGAAAATTAGAGAAAAAGTGAAGAACCGAGACTTGGATTTGTACCAGGGTCTACCAGGGTCTCATCAGTCTCATGATGCGAGGTCGACTAGACCATTCTACACTATCTCTACTAGTCTGTTCATTTGCCTTTTCCTCTACGATAATATTATCAAATCATTACAACTATTTTGTCTTAACCTTTCAATTGTTTTTACCAAATTCAGTTGTATCCTATTTTTAACTCTTACAGATTCATATAAAACGAAACGTATCTACCGTGTTATAGAGGGGTCTACTGTAATACCAGAAAAATGGTAAAAAGTTTATCGATCATAATTGGTTTAAACTTGATTCTGAACTAAGAAATAAATGATTTGAAAGAAAAAAAAAACAAACGATACGGATATATCTTCAAATCCAATAATATTAGAAATAATGATTTTCTTACTTCATGAACAACACTACGTCGATAAAGACTAATCACTTTATTCGATGTAAAACATTGATATTCAATTTGTATACCAATATCTTCAAAATCACGATATATTAATGCATTATCAGGACTTTCATCGTTAGCAGCACATACCTCTACGTTTTTCTTCAATAAATCAGCAAACATACTAAGATATTTCTCTCGCACTTGAATCGTTAGTCCATTAATTTTAACTGTAGTCGCTTGAGCATGTTTAATACGTGATAATTGTGCTGTCGGTTGCATTTCAAGTTCTTTTGCAGCACCAATAGCTTTTCTTAGAGCGAATTGTTTTTGTATAAAAATTTTCTCTTGTTTTCTTGCTTTTCGACTAGATAAATCACTATCGCCATCATCATCATCATCATCAGTATTACCACCCTTTTCCCATCTTCGATATTCTTCATCATATTGTTTACTACCTAAACGGCCACCTTCATATAAATCGGTATTATCATTTAATGATATATCACTTTTAAATTCTGAACTCATTGATAACTTATGAAAAAGATCAATTGCTTTTGTTACTTGTTTTGGATTTTTACATACATCACATAAATCAATACATTTTGGTATTGGATCACCAAAAAAATCTGTAAATAAACGATGTCGACAACGAAAATTTTCACAATATGTAATCATTTCATTAAAATTTTTCATAGCTTGTTTAGCTTGTTGAAGACGTCCATCATTCTTTGACTTATTCATATCGGATTGTAAAAGGAAATTTATCGTTTTAACATCTTCACGACAATAATATATACGACAAAATGATAATTTACCATCACGACCAGCACGACCAGATTCTTGATAATAGCTAGCAACATTTTGTGGTAAATTCCAATGTACTACAAAACGTACAGATGATTTATCAACACCCATACCAAAACTAACAGTTGCACTTATAACAGAATATTTTCCCGACATCCAATCTTCTTGAGCCTGTGCACGTTCTGAGGTTTTTAAACCAGCATGATATGCTATAGTTTTTGTACCCAATTTTGTTAATGCAATTGCGATACGTTCAACATTATCACGTGTTCTACAATATACGATACCACATGGTTTCTTATGATGACTTTTTAATATCTCTTCATTATTATCATTATTATCATTTTTATTATTATTATATAAACAATTATTTATATAATCATTAAGATGTGTAAAATCATCTTCGATTGTATTCTTAAAGGCAACATCATAGAATAGATTCTTACGAAAACATGATTTACGAAATTGTTCAATTGGTTTTTGTAATTTTAAATTTTTAAAAACATCAGCAACAACATATTTTGATGCTGTTGCTGTTAAAGCGATCCATGGTATTTTTGGATATTTAGCACGTAAATCACCTAATTTTAAATAATCTGGACGAAAATCATGACCCCATTCACTAACACAATGTGCTTCATCAACAGCAATATATGAGATTTTATCATGTTTAATAAGTAGATTAAGAAGTGATTGAAATGTTCCAGTCGATGCTTGTTCTGGTGTAATATAGAGAAATTTAATATTTGGTTTAATACTTTTCAAATCGTTCACAACACGTTCACGATCTTTTGTTGTCATTTTAGAATTTATTGAATCTGCTTGAATTCGTAATTTACCCAAATGATCAATTTGATCTTTAATTAATGCTAGAAGTGGTGAAAATACAATTGTTATCTTTTCCGATATTAATCCGGGTAATTGAAAACATAATGATTTTCCAGAACCGGTTGGCATGGATATATAAACATCATGTTTTTCTGAAAATAAAAGAATATAAGAAATTAATGTAATATGTATTTAAAACAAGACAAGAACGTTATGCCCGTCCTAACACAGGGTCTACATTAGCCAATATTTCTGGTATACCAGCTGGCTTACCAGAAATAAATAACTACCAGTTTTTTTTACGTGGGCCAATACTGGTATACCAATTCAGTATCTAACATGCCGTTGAACCGAGAACAAAAAATAAAAATAGCCAAAATATTGGCTTTAATGTGTCGAATTCAATTCTGTGGCAATATCTTCTCATGCCCTTTTTTTAAATCAATTTTTCTATATTTTTCTTCTTTTTCTCGAAACATATTTGATTATTTCACTCCGCAAAAATTTAGTGTCCGCCATTTTATTAAATGCAAATGTCAAAAATTGGTATACCAGCACTGTCTACGAAAATGGTATACCAGAATTGTCATACCAAAAAAATTGGTATACCAGCAGGGTCTACACTAGCTTTTTAGCAACCAATTTTGCTGGTATACCAGAAATATTGGCTAATGTAGACCCTGTGTAAGACAGGTTCCTAGAAATTTCAGGTTAAAAATCACTGTAAATTAACCAAATTATTAGATTGAGTCTAATTCAGCTAGGTATAATCAAGTGTTCGTATCTACCCACTATGAGTGAGCGGCACAAAAGAGTTTTTACTTTCACTAAATAGATAAGAGTTCAGTTAGTCTTCTGACAACTGTTTTGCGTAGTGCACGCTTCATTAAACTGCTCTTCCTAACCCCTAAAATGGAGAGTGAATAAATACATATTCGTTATGTGATGCTTTGGAAATTTAAACAAGGCAATAGTGTTAAGACGACAGCTGAAAAAATATGCAGTGTATATGATGAAGGACTAATAACCCATCGGGCAGTTAGAAATTGGTTTTCTAGATTCCGTTCATACGACTTTAAAGGACGAATCGAGGAGGGACGATCTTTCGACCTTGACGATAACTTTTTAAAGGCAATATTGGAGCAAAATCCACGTCAATCAACAAGAGATATAGCAGTAAGATTAATCACTGCAAAGAGTGAAAGACGAACTCTATAAAAAGAGTGCTACACTCGTCAATCGCAAAAACGTCATTCTTTTACATCACAATTCGCGACCACATACAGCACGGGTGATTTAAGAAAAAATTATCAAGCTTGGATGGTTTGTCTTACCAGACCCACCTTACTGCCTAGACCTTGCCCCGACAGACTATCACCTTTTCTGTTCCTTAGAAAACTTTTTGAATGGAAAAACCTCCAATTCTGAAGAGCAAGTCAGTCAGGCTGTCGAAAATTTTTCCCAGTCCAAACCAACCACATTTTACAAGGAAGGAATTGATAACCTGCAAGGAAGATGGGAGAAGGTCATACATAATAGTGGTGAATACATAATAAATTAATATAATTTTCTTATTTATTGAAAGCAAAATAAATGTCTGATAAAAAAAACGGAACTTATTTATGACTCAACCTAATAATTCGAGCGTAGCATATTAATTCGCAACAATATGGATCTTAAACATAACCACCCTCAACCGTATCATTCCACTTGGTCACACCTTTGATTGTTTTAATAGACAGATTGACTCAGTACCGTCACTGGAGATATATTTCACGTCTTAAGTCGAGTTATTTAAAATGCACAGTATTTACCCCGCGACACGTCGAACGAAGACAATAAATTGATCCCATTTCCACGGTTGATAAAATAGCTATCGTCAAACATATATATATTCAATAGGGTAGGGGCCAAAACAACCTAGAAATGACAGCAGCGCCAAAACTATGAGAGGTGGATCTATAAGGTCTTCGACAGAAATAATCCGCATGAAAACCTGCACAACTTAGCTGAACATTGTAATCGGGTGACCTCTAAATACGGACTTCAAAAATTTTAATTGATTCCAGCGCCAAAGCAGTGAGGGATGAAGCTATATGGACTTCGAGAGAAATAATCCCCATTCAAATCTCCGCAACTTTGCTGAACAATATAATCGCGTGTGACCTCTATATAAAAAGTTCAAAAGCTTGTATTGACTCCGGCGCCAAAGCGGTGGGAGATGGAACTTTATCGTGTATGTCAGAATGTCCGGCATAAAAATCTTAATAAGATTGCCTCAGGTCAGAATCATGTCCGATGTATGTTTCAGATTATAATTGAGGTTTTCCGAAAAGAGCTTTCAAGCCCCTCTTTTGTAACCCCTCCGACCCCCAATCACCCCGAAAACAAAATTTCTCCACGTTTCAAGTAATTCTCTCCAACATATCAAAAAGCGTTTTTTTGCTCAACGATCTTTCTTAGTTGAACAATATAGAACGGAGAGAAAGAACGAAGGAAGGAAAGAAGGATTCACCTTTTATATATATCAAGGCTGTCTAACCCGCATGCGGCCCAAGGCAAGTATCAATGCGGCCCGAAAATATTTAAAATTATTGAAGCATGTCCATTTTTCTGAGGAATGATTTGTGGGTTGTCTACGCTCTCGTGTTAAAGCTGCCAAATGACAATTAACAGAAACAGGAACAGAACAGAAAGCTCTTTCGTTCTGTAGTAAATTCTCTTTCTGTTTGCATTGCTCGCTCAGTTACTCTGTTCTGTTGTTTGTCACCTGTCGGCTTAAGTGATATTAAATGAATTTCATGTTCTATTCTTATAATGAAAAATTCATAAACTAATAAAATTTAAATTACTTAAACATGAAAACTGTATATATTACGTTTTTTTCGCTCGTCAGCTACAGTAATATAATTGTGGCTCAAAACACCATGTCTTCTTCGAATGTGGCCCAGTGAAACAAAAACGTTGGACAGCCTTGATATATATAATATATTGTGCGAATAATAAACTAAATTGACTAAATCAAAATCAGATATATTTTTGATTTGATGTAATGAAAAAGCGACATGAAAGAAAGAGATAGAATGAGAGATATAGAAATATTCAACAAACTGTGTCATTATCTGTGAATCTAAAATGATGGATTTTTTATTGTTAGATGATAGAATAGGAGGAAGAGGAGGAAATCACAGTTGTGCTAGAAGTAACCCTTCGATACAATTTACCAAAAGTTAATTTTCGAAAAACTGAATTGAACGAGAGGGAGAAAGGGAAAAGGATACACATATAGGACGTTTATACGTATATAGAAACCCAATTGAATTTTTATTGAACTTTATTTTGGTGTAAGCCAAACCAGACCGACAAAAGATTCAAATATTCTTGATTTCAACTATTTGCAAAGTGATTAAATTGGTAATGGAAAAAATAATAGAGAAACAAAATCAGTGGATCAAGTTTCTAGACACAGTGGCGGAGTTTACTAGCACAAAACAGCAATGGAATGAAAAGTGTAGTTTTCGAATTGTAATTAGCTGCTATAGACTACACGCACATTGCTATTTTAAAACCTAAAAATTTTTGGAGATGACTGTATAAATAGAAAAGGATACTTTTCAATAAACATACAGTCCACGTGTTATGCCAATTACATGTTTACCAGTGTGGAAGTTCGATGCCCTGGATCGGTAGATGATAGCCGAATTTTAAAGCAATTCTCTCCTTAGCAACACATGAACAGAAGAATTACCGATGCAATTATTCTTGGCAACTCTGGTTATGGTATATCATCGTGGCTTATGACGGCTTAGAAAACCCATCATCACCAAGTGAAAAACTTCTAATACAAAGGGAAGAGTTGTGATAGAGGATAGCTTCGACTAACTAAAGCGTCGTTTAAAAACAATTTTACTCAAAACAAACCACTTATGATATATTAATAAAAATCCTTTACTTGGTCAAAATTGTGAAATTATTATGTAAAAAAAAAATATAATCCTCACCCAAGATTTGCTCTCAACAAGGCAAGAAAAGCCACCGCTATTCTTAAACAACTGCTGTACTCTCAGGAGATGGAACCTAGAAGCAAGCTCTTATATTGAATATAAGTCGCTAATTACTTATCCATTTGGAATTTGGCTTTTTATAACACCAAATGTCCCATCGGAACTCTAAATCTTTGAAAGAAAATTAATTAGCCACTGCCTTTCAAAATACAGAAGAGGCAATGGGAAGTGGTTTCCTAATAATACCATTTATGAGCAAACAAGAATAACACCCATCGTTCTACATATGCAGTAACTTGCATATAAAAGATTTGACAAACTAAAAGACCATTCTAATCCGTTAGTCAGGAGCATCTCTCATAGGAATTCGAACAGGATCTGGATTTTACGCATTATTACATCATTCCTCGCAAATGCTTCTGCTTTCAAAATAAACTTTGGAGTATTTCCTTCGTTTTATTCACACCACCTATAAGTGCGGCTAAAGACATTGACACATCTTCTGTGAATGCTCAACTATCGCTAGAATTCACAAAAACATTCAGCGTAGTTGCTTTTTCGAAAACTTAGGGTTGCTTCAGTCGGTCAATATGCGTAGTTTAATAAAGTTTAGTAAGTAAATTAAGCACTGTGAAAATGAATAGGAAATCTATCCAGCCAGGTAATTCTTGGTATCGTAGAGATCTCCATGAACCCATAAGATCTCTGGTGTTGTATGCAAGTATCCCTACTCTACCTAACCTAATCTAATCTTTTTATCTTTTTTTATTTATAGCTGCGCGAATTCTAATTAAATTGTCTAAAATAATTAAAATGACTTGTATGCCTTATAAGTATTCTAACCCGACTGAAATCAGTTTGAATAGGTAGATTTAGCATACGGTAATTGATTTATGGAATTTTGTTCATCAGCATGACTGAAGAAAAATCCACTTGAGACAGTGTGTACTCTATGAATTCCAAAAAGGAAGTAATGCAATGCAGGCAGTAAAAAACATGTGTGAAATGTTTGGAAAGGACGCAGTAGTACTCCAAACATGCCAAAGATGATTTACAAAATTTTGTTCGGGTGACTTTTCTTTGAAAGATGAACCTAGATCAGGAAGGCCATCTAATGTCAATGATGAAATGAAGTACTACACAGTATGTTGACGGCAAATCCCACATTAACTTCTGCAGATATTCAAGCTTCAAGCTTAGAATTCATCAGACAACTGCTTTGGATTACATTAAAAGGCTTGGTTTTGTATCAAAAATCTTTGTTTGAGTGCGACATGAATTAAAGGAGACAAATTTAATAAATAGAATTTCTATATGTAGTTGAAATCTTGGTCATCAAAAAAAGGAGCTCGTTTCTGGACTGCTTTGTGATTGGATATAAAAAGTAGATAGTATACAAAACCATGGTAATAAAAAAGAGTAAAGGAAACTCCACCGTGTACGTCAAAAGCAGGTGTGTATCAGAAAAAAAGGTGAGCGACCCGGAAAGGAGTAGTATACTATGAGTTCCTAAAAGAAAATGAACCGGTTATATGCAAATTGATACTTTAAATACAAAAATGAATGATAAACATCCATTTTAGGCCAACAGAAAGGGTATAATGTTTTATCACGAGACAACGCAAAACCGCATGCGGATTTTACTCAAACTACCATATTTTACTGATATTCCTACATTGGACTTGAATAAAATTTGTACACCCATACCTCGCTATACGGCCGCTCTTTATACGGCATTTCGCTATAACGGCCTTCTTCAATTAAGGCACGTTTTCGATTTACGGCCTAAAATGTTTCGCTATAACGGCAAAAAAAACTTTTTTTCGATGTCGATATATCTACATGTTGCCGACACACTCTTTTCTACAAACATGCCAAAGATGATTTACAAAATTTTGTTCGGGTGACTTTTCTTTGAAAGATGAACCTAGATCAGGAAGGCCATCTAATGTCAATGATGAAATGAAGTACTACACAGTATGTTGACGGCAAATCCCACATTAACTTCTGCAGATATTCAAGCTTCAAGCTTAGAATTCATCAGACAACTGCTTTGGATTACATTAAAAGGCTTGGTTTTGTATCAAAAATCTTTGTTTGAGTGCGACATGAATTAAAGGAGACAAATTTAATAAATAGAATTTCTATATGTAGTTGAAATCTTGGTCATCAAAAAAAGGAGCTCGTTTCTGGACTGCTTTGTGATTGGATATAAAAAGTAGATAGTATACAAAACCATGGTAATAAAAAAGAGTAAAGGAAACTCCACCGTGTACGTCAAAAGCAGGTGTGTATCAGAAAAAAAGGTGAGCGACCCGGAAAGGAGTAGTATACTATGAGTTCCTAAAAGAAAATGAACCGGTTATATGCAAATTGATACTTTAAATACAAAAATGAATGATAAACATCCATTTTAGGCCAACAGAAAGGGTATAATGTTTTATCACGAGACAACGCAAAACCGCATGCGGATTTTACTCAAACTACCATATTTTACTGATATTCCTACATTGGACTTGAATAAAATTTGTACACCCATACCTCGCTATACGGCCGCTCTTTATACGGCATTTCGCTATAACGGCCTTCTTCAATTAAGGCACGTTTTCGATTTACGGCCTAAAATGTTTCGCTATAACGGCAAAAAAAACTTTTTTTCGATGTCGATATATCTACATGTTGCCGACACACTCTTTTCTATTTCCTCTTGTTTGATGATTTTAAGCTAAAACCACTTTTAATATATTTGTCCGAAAATCCAAGGCGTCTTAAAGGACTAAATAAAAATCAATTACCCGTCATATGGAGATCCAACAAGAAAGCTTGGATGACTAAAGCTACTTTTGAGGATTGGTTCAAAAATCACTTTTGTACAGAAGTGAAAAAATATTTGCGAGACAATAACTTAAGCAACAAGACTTTGCTAATTTTGGATAATGCACCAGGGCATCCTACTAATTTATCCGAACTATCTGAAGATGTCATGATTGAGTACCTTCCGAAAAATACAACAACTCTGATCCAACCAATGGATCAGGGTGCAATAGCCACTTTTAAGGCATATTACCTACGCCAAACTTTCCGACAACTTATAACCGATGGTAAATCTTCAATTAAAACATTTTCGAAAAACTATAACATCAAGGATGCTGTTGACAGCATCAGTGAATCATGGAAGAAATTAAAATTAACAACAATGAACCATGTTTGGAAAAAAATATGGCCAGAATGTGTAAAAAGTACTGATGCAGAAGTTAATTTCCTTCCTGAAATTAGGCAAAACATTTTGGATCTAGCACATGATCTCGGCTTTGAAGGTTTGAACGAACGTGATGTGCTTGATCTACTTGAAGCTGATATGGAACCACTTTCATATGAAGAACTCATTCAGTTACAAGCAGAACCGGGATTTGATGAAGAGACAGAGCCTGTTGTATCCAAACAGCTAACATCAAAAAATTTGTCGAAAGCTTTTTCCTATTTCGAACAGAAATAAACATCCTCTTTGAAAACGGTCCTGACGTCGAACGTAGCGCTAAAGTTTCTCGAGGAATTAACTCAGCCATTAGCTGTTATAAATCACTGAAGAACGAAATAGACAAGAAGGCAAAACAAACAACGTTGGACAATTTTTTTTTAGCCAGGCCCATCCTTACCAGCGAAAAATAATGACGACAGTGATTTGCAGGTTACCATTTCTTCATCGCCTTCAGATTTGCATTTTGAATGATAAACAATGTTTAATATTTAATAAATTTGGAACCGATCCCATTGAATTTGTATGAATTTGTATTAGAATAATTGATTCCTTATACGGCTTTTCGCTTTGCGGCCAAGTTTCGTGGAACGTATCTAGGCCGTAAAGTGAGGTATGGGTGTATAAGATCTCGATGCTATTAAATTAAATGAATTAGAGCGAATTTGAAAAAGACAAAACAAAGTTATGGACAAAAATTTTGAAATACACCTATCCCCCGTTTAACACGCTACTCGTTTAACACGTTTTCGATCTTACACGGTTTTTAAAATCAAAATTAAAAAAAAAAATTTGACTAATTTTAACTTCATGCACGACTTTCAAGTACATTAAAAAGGTATTTAGATATGTTTTAGATGCGCGGAAAAAATTTACAATGTTAAATTTCGTCAAGCATATAGGGATGTCAAATGCCGAGAATAAACAATCAATGCTCCATGTGTGTTGATATAGTTGAAGCTGAGAATTATAGAATATCTTTGGATTGAGAATATTCTCAGATAATTAAGTTGGGTCATACATTGAGTAAAAAAGGCTTCGACGATATAGCTGAAGTAGATATTGCTGAAATAATGGAAGACCACGAATTACATGAAGATGGCATAATTGAAATGGTCAAAAAAATTAATGGAAACGAAAATGATATTGAATCTGATATTGATGAATATGTACCCAGTGCATTCACAGCAAAAGTCATTCGCGAGGGACTTGTTATACAGGCATGTCAAACTCATATGATATTACGGACCACATGATCTATTTTGTATTAAGTTGGGGGCCTCATGTTTTCAATGTTCAAAAAGTTAATAAAATCCATAATGATGATATCTTTTAATTCAGCACATTCATAATTTTTTGTTTCCAAGAAAATTATGATTTCGTCCAGCAATTTGAAGAATCGTTTTAATACTTTATGACTCGAAATCCATCGAACTTCCGTATAATATGGTAGATCGGTGTATTCACATTCTATATCTTCCAAAAATTAAGCAAATTGACGATGATTAAGTCCACGTGCTCGAATATAATTTACAATTTTCGTGACCATTTTTAAAACATGTCCGATATTTAAAACTTTAGAGCACAGTACTTGCTGATGAATAACACAATAAAAATGTTCAAAATTATTATTACCATGCCGTTTGCATGTTTCTTTTAATTTTGCAACTACTCCTTTAGTATAATATCGGTCATGGTAGGTCACCATCAGTTGCAAGACAAACCAACTTTTCCAATGGTAGCTTATACTTCTTCAAAACTTCCATAAGTGCATCAAAAATATCAGCTCCAGTGGTTGTATTATGCACAGGAATGATTTCCAAAAGTTCTTCACTTATTTTTAAATTAACATCGCATCCGCGAATAAAAATGGCCAGCTGAGCGATATTTGGAATATCTTTGTCTTCACGAAGTTTCGCAACGTATTGGTCAGTGTTTGTTTTATGATTTGTGTCATAGTGCCTTTTAAAAGTATGTATATTCTTTCAACTGAAAGGGAGTTTTTCATGTCGGCATTTTCTCTACTTGATTCATGTTTCTTACATCTGATAGTCATCCTACATGAATAAAAACCAAAATCTACTTTCAATTGCAAACGATTGAGCAAACACTGGACTTTGTCTTGATCGTCTTGTGTTTTATCTCCGTTCGGTTTCGGCCGCCGCTTTTCATTTGACGCCTCGCACCAGCATCAACCAAAAAGTTCAAATTTTCTAGCTTCAAGCGTCAAAGCTTGATGTTTTAAAATTCTTAAGTCTCGGCGGGCCGCAATCTATGTATTGGCGGGCCGCGTGTTTGACATGCCTGTGTTATAGGAATAAACTTAGGGACTATTTGCAAGAATATGATCCGAATATTGAACGAGAGCTCGTTTAAATTTCAACGAGATGTATAAACTTTTAAATCAATATGAGTAAGTAAGTAAGTAAGCACAATTGCTTACTTCAGATTTTTTCGTGAGAAGTCTCATCGAACTACACCTTCAATAGATGACTAAAAAAAGATTTTTCGTTTAACACGGTTTTTCTATATAAAAATTAATTTTTCGAGTTGCACGTTTTTACGAAGAACCTATCTTCCGTGTAAAGTGGGGGATAGTGTATTATTAATTTGATGGTTTTTTTCTCAGAGTTAATTTATTGAACTATAGATTTGTTGACTTCGAATCCCATTTATAACATTTAAAAAATCCGTCTATAGACTAATTTTCATTTACTATGTTTGCCCCCTCATTCAATATATAAAAACGCATTAAAAACACTTACTTTCCAAAATACATTTGATAGCATCAAATTGTAAATCACTTTTGAATGTTTTATGATTAAAATACTTTTTCAATGATTCTAATAAAAATTTATCATATTTTGACTCCATTTTTGACATTTCTAAAAATAATTTTTTAACCAATATTTTTAGAAACAAAAAAAAAACAAAACAACACTAATTAAATTCGATTTGTTTTCTTAAAAAACACAAAAATATCAATCTTTAAAAGTATTTAAATGCAATTTTTCTCATTTTCACATTTTATTATTATTTTTTTATTATTAAAATCGAAAAAAGCAAAAAACAAAATTATTGACAACAGCCGTTGCGGGCGCGTACACACACACACACACGGACAGAATTTCCCGCTGATTTTTTTTTTTATTGAAAATGAAATAATGATAAATAAGAGTGAAGTTCGTCAATTGAAAACAGCTGTTGTTAAACTAAAAATTACAAATTAAATTCTTTTTTTTTTTATTTTAGATATTATTTTTTTTTTTAATTATATTCCTTTATAAATTCTGAAAAAAAAAAGAAAAAGCTAAGTTTTTGCATAAAAATTAGGAAATAAAAAATAATTCACAATAATAAATTTAGAAAATTCAAAGGTAAACTGTTCGAGTATCGAAATGTTTATTAGCAAGTATCGCAAATTAATATTCCGGTGGCTCAATGTGATTGGTGTAAATTTTTGACATTTAGAATATTTTTTTAGTATTGGTGTGAATTCATTGAAACATCTACACCCAACGGGAAATGGGAATGTCTCTTTCAGCAAAGAATTTATTAAAACCGATCATTTTGTACAAGATTAAAGGAAAATTTCTTTTTCTCGAATTCTGCTTATTACAACAATTATTCCTACCTTCATCATTGACTTGAAATTGTAACTGCTCATTGTCCTAATGAACCCAAACAGTGATCTGCGGTAAGGAACTATCCTTTTCCCCCATCTTAATTAAAGACCTAAGTTTTATCCATAAAGGTTCATATTTTTGCTGAGACACATTAGTGATGAGATTCATCTATTCTAGGAGTCGCAGAAACTACATCTCTTATATCAAAGTGTTATTAATGATAAAGGATGGAAACTTCCTATCCTTACCGTACCGCCGTTTTTCAAATTTTGACTGTTCTTTATTAAAAAATTCTCTCCACTGCTGGCATAGATAGAGCTATATATTGTACGTATGGGTTAAAGCGAAATATAATGTAAGCAAAGAAGCACGTGTTGAAATTTATATGGCAATGCACAAATACTAGAAGAAAGATAAGGTTTTTAAGATTCTTTCACGTGCCTTTGCTTATTCTGGCTACTTCGCTAGTTTTCCATACTTTATCATTACCTATACTTTGATTATATTGTCCCTAACTAGCTGTCTACACCCGGCATAAATTCAGTCAGAAAAGGTGTTATATCTGCTGTTCTGTCCTGTGGAGATGAAATGTTATGACAAAATCGACCCACTAATGTTCCCAATTGACATTTACTAACATAATATCTGACTGAATTTATGTCGTGTGGAGATGAGGTTCAATTTACTCGGTGTCGATTGAGCTAAATTTTTCTCGCGTCCTACTTTCTTCCATCAGAGTTCGGTCTATCTTTTTCATACACTTGAGTTTCGGTAATCTTCCCATTCTTAAAATCATGTAATTTATTGTCTACTGGCTGTTTGCTGGCATTTTTCTCTTCATCTTCTTTTGTTACTTATTTTTATGTTCTTTTTCTTCTTTTTTTCTTGTCTTTTTTCTTGTTTGGCTTCTTGAATATTTGGCTTTTTGTTTTTGATGTTGGAATTCTAAAGTTTCTATCATTGAGCATAAGTGAGAATTGAGTACATGTAGTTTGTGATGTCTTTAGTCTTTTACATTCCATCTACACCTGCCATGAATGCCGTCAATGTCGCTGTTATATCTGATGTTACGTCTAGTGAAGACTGAAATGTCAGCTGTTACGACAGAAAAGTCAGACAGTTTTTGCTGACATCTTTGCTAACAGAAATCGTGACGGAAATTTGACATTCGTGAATTCAAGATGGCGGATTGTAATTTATCACGTGAAGAAACGCTCCGTTTTATAAATAATTTCTAAACAATTAATGCACATTTCTATACCAGATTCAGAATCTCTTCGAAGTCATGAACAGATATCCGAACAAAGTTTTTGTAGTCTAATCCATCGCCCCAGTTTAAATCTTTCAACAAATTGGCCTCAATATCAAAAGCCTCGTGTTTCAATAGAAATGAATTCACCTAAAAAGTCAGTGTCTTCCTTTGATGTTCTTTATTTTCTAAATCTTCTAATTCTTTTAAGAACTTTAAAATATTTACGACTCTCACCTGTTTATTGTTCAACGCCATTTTTCAAAATGAAATGTCATGCCAGAATATACCCACCTACGTCATAACAAAATTTTCTGAGACATTTGCTGTTAACATTTCTGTTAATGTTTCCGGCAGGTGTAGATGGAATGTTATAATTCTGATTTTTATTTTCATTTTTTTATCTTCTTCCAACTAGTTTGTGAGCTTTGTGTCTAATAAACTGACTTATAGCCGGTCTAATTTATTAATACCATCCCATTTCCCGTTGGGTTTATAAAAACAGTTGGCTAAACATCGTACGTGTGCACCTCAAAAAGGTGTGCGTGGAAATTTTGATTCAAAAAAAAAAAAAAAAAGACACGACAATTTTTAAAATTGAAAATCTTTGTTTTGATTGTGTGTCTTCTTTTTTTTTTCACTTCTTCTACGTTTTTTAATAAAAAGTATTAGAAAATTTTTAAATAATAAAAAATGTATTAACAAAAAATTTCTTTCAAATAAATTAGTAAAAGAGAAGAAGAAATTATTTAAAAAATAAAAACGCGCTATTTATCATGTCTGAACAAAGGTAATCAATTTTATATTCGAAAAATTTATAATTAGATTCTTTTTTTTTATTTAGAAAAATACGCATAAAAGAAAAACATTCTTATTTTGTCAACAAAAGATCAAAAAAATACTATATCATATTTTTTTCTTATATATTTTCAGACAATTTTTGAATATAAATTATAAATTTATTTCATTTCTAATTGCTGGCATCTTATTAGTATTAAATGAGGCTGAAACTAGTTCAAAAAGTCATCCAATTACAACATTAATAAATGCTAAATGGTATCAATCACCTATTTATTTAGAAACAGCAGAATATTTACACGATGAAAATACAAATTTATATTGGGATTTTATTGATGGAATCCAAACGATTGATACGCCGCTCGAAGAGATTGGTTTGTTTGTTTGTTTTCTTTTTTTTTAATAAATACGCCGGTCAGAAGCCGGATACGATTAAGTTCATTATGCCCTATGATGGTAGGTACTATCAGAGGGTATCCTTAGTTTTGTCACTAAAGCCACGATTAAGTTCATTATGCCCTATGATAGGTACTACCAGAGGGTATCCTTAGTTTTGTCACTAAAGCCACGATTAAGTTCATTATGCCCTATGATGATAGGTACTACCAGAGGGTATCCTTAGTTTTGTCACTAAAGCCCTAAGTCCAATGAGAGCCACGCGTTTTTTCTACTACTTTGTGGCATCCGAGATAGAATGAGCGCTACGCGATTGTTTTGAAATTTATCATCGAAAGTCCGAAGTTGGTAGATGATTTTATTTTGTGAAATAAAAGTGATTCAAAAAATGGTCAAGAAAAAGATACTTAAGGGTAATTAAAACAAGTGTTATTGCTCTGAAAGCGTATGAAAAGAATAAAATTATAAATATTCCACCTTTTTTTTTTTTCCTAAAATGAGACACGGAACAAACGAGAATAGAACAGCGCGCTACAAAGTTTAAAGTTTCATCAAACTTTGTGGCGCTACAAAGTGGTGCTGCTATCATTGTATTTAGGATATAAGTGTGTAACACATTGAAATAATCATCATAGAAAGATTTCATGGTTTGGTAGAGAATTAAAAGTTCTATCGATTTATGTATGTCCGTCTGTCCGTGTACAAGATAACTCAAAAACGGATTATCCGATTTTGTTGAAATTTAAAATGTAAGTTGGTGATTCTATAACTAGATTTAATATTGCATTTCAGGAAAATCGATCGAGGGTGGGTGCAGTTATTAAGCAAAAACTAAGGTGACTAAGGCTCTACCTCAATCGAATTTGCTCAAATGCAATACCAAATCTAGTTAAGGAATAACCAACTCACATTCTAAATTTCAATCAAATCGGATAAAGCGTTTTTGAGTTATCTTGTAGACGGACTGACGGACAGTGGTACCTACTATAGGGCATAATAAGTTATAGATTTGACTAACATATGTTCTTAAACAGTGTTGCCATATTCGTATGTAACCCTAAAACTAATCGGCTCTAAGTTTAAATATACCACTGTGTCCAAAAAGTAAGGTGAATTTTGTTGTAAAATTCAAAATTTTTATTCTTCCAAATCGATTTCGTCCCCCTCAAAATAATCCCCCCCAGCTACAATACACTTATGTCAACGTTTTTTCCAATCTTTGAAGCATGCTAAAAAGTCGTCCTCAGGTATAGCCTTCAATGCGCGTAGCGATTCACGTTTGATCTCTTCAATCGACTCACAACGATATCCCCGGAGTGGTCTCTTGAGCTTTGGGAGCAGCCAGATGTCACACGGTGCTAAATCAGGTGAATACGGTGGTTGTGGAGCGACATGAGTGAAATTTTTGGCGAAAAACTCACGCTCTTTTTCGAAAAAATTGAGAAATTTTGGCACCAAACGCGATTTGACTCTTCTGAGGCACAAATGATCCTTCAAAATTGCTTGCACTGATCCAATTGATATTGCAAGCATGTCGGCAAGGTCTCAAATTGTTAATTGACGATTTTCGAGCACCAATTCTTTGATTTTCTTGATGCGTTGCTCATCAATTGACGTCGATGGTCGTCCAGAGAGTTCCAAGTCATCAACACGTTCTCTGCCTTTTTTGAAGTCTTTGTACCACTTGTAAACATTTTTCTGTGACATAGTCTCGTTACCGAAGGCCTTTTGTAACATTCGATACGTTTCAGCGGCGGCGTTTCTTTGCTCAACAAAATTCGACATCGTAAAAATCGCCAAATTCACTTTTCTTTGTTACAACCAAGCGTAAACTAAAAACTAATGATGATATTGACATGTAATTTGTCACAGATGTCGCTAACAGTCCTATCAACTTGAAAAAAAAATGCATTTGTCCGATTCGGTTAACGCGGGAAGTTTAAATTAAAAATTGACCTTACTTTTTGAACACAGTAGTATAATCTGTATAAATTTGCTCGAAATTGATCAAGCGATTTGACCTGTATGAGCTTTATAAAATTTTGTCGTTCTTTGATTAACGAAAAAAAAAAAAACGTGTTACCATAAGTCAGTTCCCCCCAAAATTTAAAAAAAAAACATCAAATAGTTTAAGTTCAACACCAAAACGGTAAGAATTACATTTAAATATGATCAGCCGTTTAGATTTTATACGAGATTTGAATAAGCGGACGAACGGACATAAAGCTAATTATTTTCGATGAAACTTATTTTGTAGTTGTGTCCTAACTTCTCTACTCATTGTAGAAAATAGTTAGGTTTTCGTGAACGTAAAACCCTTAGGATCATTGTGATTATCATAATAGTACATTGCTCCTTGACCAAACACATGTGGAGAATAGGGGTAGCTCTGAGCTCAATGTATGGAACCTATCTGTAGGAAAATGAGTCCAGACTTACTACGTGCATGCACTGAGAGATGTTAGCTAGTGGATCTAATCGCGATGCCGTCCGTCATTAAAAAGACTAATCGATTGGGTGATGGGACTTAGCTTCTCAAGAGTATTTAGGAGGAAGTACAACGAACCAGTAAGGCTAAGTATGTACTAAGGTTCGCAACTTTTCGGGCCCCTATAATACAATACCATAGACATTTCTCAAAACTTTTGTGAGCCGCTACAAGTCAAAATATACAAAAATCAATATGTTTTATCATATTGACGTGTTCAGCATTGACTCTGTGCATTTTCTCCTTTCCTGGGAGGCATTGAAAAGCGGCACATCTAACATCATTTCGTAAAAAACTAATTGCGGAGCTCTGCGTTTTATTTTAAATTTATTCATTTTAGTCGTGAAGAAATTAATATTAATTATAAATTTTTTATTTTTTCTTCTAGAAACCGATTCGAAAAGATATATGGCCACAATGGATGTTGTTAAAAAACTTCTTAGTTCAGCACAAATATCCATTTTGAAATTATCATTATCCATGCATAGTTTATCGCCACGAATTCAAGCACATCTTCAAATTGCTGGTGAAGTATTCAAAAATAATATCTGTGATGGTCGAAATTTCTTTACAATTGGTGATGAACAAGTCTATTGTACATTGGATGAATTAAAAGTTGGTCTAAAAAAGCAAATACCAGATACTGTAACAACAGAAATATATAATTTTGATCATATTTATCCTGGTTCAGATAATACATCGATACCAGTAGTTTTATATGGTGATATTGGTTCGAAAGAATATAAAACTTTACATGATTTCTTAAAGGTAAAAGCATTAGCTGGCGATTTAAAATATATTAGTCGACATTATTTAAAAGTAAGTAAAAATTGTGTATAATTTTTCTTAGAATTTAAATTTAAATTGACTTTTTTTCCTGCAGTTTGTATCAAAACAAAAAGTTCGTTTATCTGGATATGGTGTTGAATTACATTTAAAATCGACCGAATATAAAAGTCAAGATGATTCTCCACGTACAAGTGATGAACATATCGAAGATGATATTATCGAAAATGAATTGGATGGTTTTGATTTTACAGTTTTAAAGTAAGACAATCTACTTTTTTTTTTTTTAATAAGCTTTTTATTCACCCCTAATTCTGAGATACGGTGTTAAGCGAGTAAACGAGTAACGCATTCGATTCGAATCGCAGCGCGATCAGTGTTCTCAAAAATGGTGAATTGGTTGCGTTCGCTGGGTAAAAACAAACGGCAAGCATCGTATGTTAACAAAATAAAAACAAAAATTTTTCTAAATATATTGGGTATCGCAAAAAGTTCGTGGATTTTTTTCACCAACATTCAAACACATTTTTATTACATTTTAAATTAATTTTTTTAAATCAAATATGCGACGTTTTGATCAATAATCTTTTGCCATTTTTCTGGTAAAACTATTACGCCATCACTGTAGAATTTCTGGGATTTCTGGGCGAAAAACTGAACCAAGTGATTTTCACAAGCCTTTTTTGAAATCACTTTTACAGCATTAAAGGAATTCTGCAGAGACCAAAACAAATGGTAGTCAGATGGAGCAAGGTCCGCACTATACGATGGATGCATCAAAACTTCCCAGCCAAGTTCTCTCAATTCTTGCCTAGTCATTAAAGGTGTGTGTAGTCATGATGGTAGGTGACGCCTTTCCTATTGATCGATGGTGGCTGCTTTACCTCACTTGCATGCTTTAATCGCATTAGTTGTTGACAGTAGAGAGTGGAATCAATCCTCTGGCCAGGTTGGAGCAGTTTATGATGCACGATTCCCTTCCAATCCCACCAAACACAAAGCATTTGCTTACGTGGGTTAGTCCTGGCTTTACCACCGTTTGTGCGGCTTCATTCTTCTTGGACCACGATCTTTTTCACACATTACAGTCGTATGTGATCTACTTTTCATTACCTGTTATCAATGTTTTCAATAATCGGTCGATTTCGTTTCGTTTCACCAGCGATTCGCAGATGGAAATTCAGTTCATTAAATTTTTCTCTGTTAATTCATGTGGAACAAAAATATTGAGCTTTTTTTTGGATCCAGCCTTCCGCAAATGGTTCAAAACTGTTTTTTGATCATTCTTTAGGTCCTCAGCAATGTCCTAAGATGAGATTTGTCGGGCTTCCTCAATTTTTTGGAGAATTTAATCGACTTTTACAATGATTGGCCTTCCAGAGCGCGGCACATCTTTAACATCGAAATTTCCAGAGCGGAAACGAGCGAACCATTTACTTGCTGCTGATTTTGATAGAGCATCTTCGCCATAAACACTACAAATTTTTTCAAAAACCTGCCAAGCTTTGGTCGAAGTGATATTGTAAAATACAGCGAATTTTTCAGAATTTTGGCTCATTTTCAAAACCCAATTACCGCCGTTACTTCAGACTGATTTTCACAATTTTTTTTTTAAATATTCTACGAAATGTTGCCTTTCAATCGCGCTATAATATAACATGGTAGGGTTAGAACTACTAAAGTTATGCGGCTCTAAAGCCATCCATTGCAAAAAAATCCACGAACTTTTTGCGATACCCAATATTTTTCAGCAATATTTATTTCAAAATATAAAAGTCCTTCTTGCTGCTGGATACAATGAATCGATATGAATCACTAAAAAAAGGAATGGAAGCCTTTTTTTTTTAATGCTTAGTTCAAGCATCAACCCGAATTGTATAAACATTTCTTTCAACCACCTTTGCTGATATTAAAATTAAATGCTTCAGCATTAGCCCTAAGCATTCGGGAAATCGGTTTATTTTTACCATAATCTGTTCTGTGATGAAATGTTTTAAATAATTTCATACATACCTCAATAAGCGCAGATTAATGTTTAGTGGTATCTTTTCCAGCAGTAAAGGAGCGTCAATAGCACCATTGAACAATTGTTAGATAAAACAATATCAGCCACCCGACGCCGTTCCTCCAAAGAATTCACATCAAGCAACCTTAAGCTGTCTTGATAAGGGGGTAACAAGAAGAGGTCATTCCAAGGCAGATCCCTTAGTGCAAAGCGTATGAATCTACGTTAAACCGACTCCAATCTGTTGATATGTACTTTATGATATGGTGACCAAACTTGACTGGTATATTCAAGTATAGGTCTAACCAAGGATATAAAAAGGGATTTAGTGATATGAGGATCTGAAAATTTTGTAGACCAACGCTTAATAAAAACTAATAACGAATTGCCTCTGTGAACTAATGAGTCAAGGTAGGTAGGTAGGCAGAGTAGGGGTGCTACGTACAACACCAGGCACCTTATTGGCCCATTGTGATCCCCACGAAACCAAGAGTTACCCTATTGGGAGACCTATTCCTTTTCAAAGCATTTAATTTTCCTACAAAACTTCATTAGACTGCTCATGTCCCGATGAAATGGTTGCCCAAAAAGTTGTTACGAGCTCGAGAGAGCTGAACATTCGTATAAAATGTGCTTGATGTCTTCCGCCACTCCTATGTCTCAGCAATATCGACAGATGTCGGTTTGCACCAAGCCCAGTCTTTTAACGTGCTTCCTTAACAGGCAATGTCCCGTTAGTATCCCAATAATTGGTCGTAGATGATTCCTATTCCAGTCTATTATGAGATTTGACTTCGTCTGATTCATTTTCGGCCACAAACTTTTTGACACATCGTGCCCACTAAGATGGCACCAGCGTGTGTTAGTTTCCCTGAAAATTTTGTCCTTGATACGTGCTTTAAACGTAGAGAGGGAAGGCAGTACGTTCGTGATTTCGTTTTCTGAATCGTCTGCTCCTTCCTTTGCCAGTCTGTCTGCCGATTCACTTTCCTCGATTCTGCAATGGACTGGAACCCAGCATAATCTTACATTATTCTGAACGTATAGTGTCTTCAACGCCTTGCGACAGCTATTGACTATTCCCGAGTTTACAGCTACCGAACTAAGTGCGTTCATGGCTGCCTTGCTGTCTGAGTAGATCGAGATATCCCTGGAGGATATCTTCTCCAGACTAGATGTTTCTGCAGCCTTTTGAATTGCCAATATTTCTGCCTGGAAGACGTTGCATTCCAGTGGAAGTCTGAAAGATTTCGCTATGCTAAGATCTTCCGAGAATACACCCGAGCCTACGCTGTAATCTATTTTAGATCCGCCCGTATAAATAACAATTTTGCCTTTACCAATGAGTCAATATATAACTTAAAATTAAGTCCATTGTCACAAATCACGCCTAGTATATATGTAATAGTTACATTAATCACTCTGCGGAGAATCACGTCATTTAAAAGTTAAAGGCATGAGGAATTATTGTCTCACATTTATCATTATTCAACGCAAGATTATTTTTACAGCACCAAATGGCACAAATCAATTTTTAGATACGAAGTTTCCTTTGAAATCTCAATTACTTTGTAAATCGTCATATCGTCAGCATAGTTAGATATTTTAGAGTATCTAATCACGAATGAAACATCGCTAACAGTAAGAGCAAATAATATTGGTCCCAAATGACTGCCTTGTGGGATACCCCATGTAGCCAGATACTGTTGAGACTGGGCCGAACGTAAAAGTACCCTATAGGTTCTTTCATGAAGATAAGACTGAATCCAGTCAATAAAGGAATTTGGCAAACCCAGTGCACGTAGCTTAAGCAAAATAAGACGGTTAGATATTTTATCAAAGGCTTTAGTAAAGTCTGTGGTTATACAGTCAACATTATTTCCTCTTTCCATGGCACAAGTTGACACAGAAACAAGTTCAACTAAACTGGTGATTGTAGATCTTGCTTTTAGAAAACCATGCTGATTAATAGATATGAAAGGTTTACAGGCAAAGTATATAAATTGGTGAACGATGTATTCCAATAGTTTCGGAATGCAAGACAACTTAGAAATCGGTCTGTAATTTTCCACATTACCTCTGAAGCCTTTTCTTTTATATTTAAAAATACATTTACCATATTCTTTATTAATATTTTCAACCATAAGGTTTTATGACACTTGCACAAATCGCAACGAAACTAAAGTGAGTAATTTAACATTAAAAATTACATTCCGACGAATCCTCAAATGAAACGTTGTGTATTCAAGAACAGCGAAAATGGATAAGTGTTTCCCAAAGAACGAGTGAATTAATATTTTTTAATCAGATTCACAAGCCCACCATAAACTCTTTGCTTTTTCTCCTCTGCGAGGGACTTGTCATTAATTCACGGTACATTAAAAAGCTAGACATGTGAATAATATAAGGGTCGCTGGTTCTTATACCCGGCTAAGCGGCCTCCACACGCTTGACTTTCTGGCCTTCCCTGCATTTCCTGTTTTGTTCGGTCTTCTTCTTAGCAGATTTTTCCTGAGTTTCTTGATTCGCTTTAGCGATTTGAGCGTGTTTTCTCAATTACGATTTGGATGAATCGATGTGGTGTTACTTTAATTTTCCACTAAAATTTGAAACCGAAACTTCTGATTAAATGTTACTATTCGTTTGAGAAAATCGTTTTTTTTTAGCAAACTAAAGCCGCTTATTACATCTAAATCGGACAATATATTTATGTAATCACAGTGCCTTTTCGAAATGTTTACCGAGCTCCTGAAGCTGTACGCAAGCTATCCGCGATCCCCCGACTGAATCTTGTGTGCCATCTCTTTTATACGATTCAGCTAGTGTCATAGAAGGTGATATGCCTCAAACGTTGATACATAAAATCCTATCGTGTGAAGGCTTCAAACTCTTACCGAATTTCGTTACATTAACTTTTATAGTCTGCATTCTTACCAACAAACCGAATTTTTATTTTTGATATTTGTGGAAAGTAAGATCTTCTATATAATCGAACATTTTTTCAGATCACGTTATCCAACACTTGCATTCTCTTTAGATAGATTACGAAGTAGTCTACTAGAAAAAGGTGAAGAGATTGCACCTTTAAAAGCATGGGAATTTCAAGAACTTGGATTACAAGCAGCACAACGTGTTGCACAAATACAAGGTGAAGAAGCATTACAAATTCTTCAATTTACAGCACAAAATTTTCCAACACAGGTTAGATAGATTTTTTCTGGTTTTTTGGAATTATAGTAAAATTAATTTTTTTTTATTGTAGGCGAAATCTTTAATACATCAAACAGTTCCAGAAGATTTTAAAAAAGAAATGAAACATAATGCTGAAATTTTTGGACGAAATCTAAATTTACAACCACCAGATGCTGCTCTATTTGTAAATGGAATGTTTTTTGATGCTGACACTTTAGATTTGGGTTCATTGGTCGAAACTTTACGTACAGAAATGCAAGTTTTAGATGGACTACATAAAATTGGTATTATTAATTCCTCATAATCCTCTCATAATCTTTATATAAAATAAATTTCTTATTCTATATCTCAAAAGATGTTCGTGGAAAAATGGCAGCTTCATTAATCGCTTTAGATTTATCAATGTCAACATCAAAAGAATTTGCAATTGATATACGAGATTCAGCAATTATTTGGATGAATGATATTGAAAATGATATACAATATCGTCGTTGGCCATCAAGTGTTATGGATTTATTACGACCAACATTTCCGGGAATGTTACGAAGTATTCGAAAGAATATTTTTAATCTTGTAAGAAAAATTTATTACATCTTAAGTCTGTGGATAGTATAGTTCAGGGATAGTTAACTTTTTTACACCCACCACCTCTTTTTTGGATCTTTGTTGGCAGTAAAATGTTCACTTTTTCTGAAGTCGAGAATTGAAATAATGGAAAGTAACTTCAGTATCATCGGACAAAACTACTACCGCCGACCATGAATTGCTTGAATTGTCCACTAGTAGGCGGTAGTAGGGACCAGGTATAGATCGACTTACGACCGATAGCTTTTGTGATTAACAAAAAATCGTTAAAAATATCGGCCGAACAATAAATACTATATAATCACAATTCGCGTACTGTGCTCCATTTGTGTGTGCGATTTCTCCAAACGAACGTGATGAATCCAATATTTCTGGGTGTGAAGTTTGGTTTGATTTTGTGTCTATTTCGGTAACTGTAAGCCTAGCTTGAGTGGTGCGTGGTATTGTTTTAAATCTCTCAAAAATTAATTTTCATTTGCCTGATAAACTTTGTCAGTAGACTCTAGCAAGCCCATTTTTTCACAGTGGAAAGTGAAGGTGATGCATCCTTATATACTTCTAACAATTTTGGGTGAATTAGAATTTAGGTGGTAAATCATCCAAAACAACGAATTTAATCACTGCACGATATTCAATTTTTTCCATGTTTAAAAAATTCAATAACACGTCAACTTCAAATAGCTTCTACCCAAAGACTGAATTGACTTATCGACGTGAAACTTGACACGTGTTCATATGACAGTTGTACCAAAATAAGACTAAGAAATTGACCTGTTAGCAGCGCATTCTCTTGTAGAGGCTGAGAAATTAGTATTTCTAAAAAGCAAAACTTCTTCTTTAAGTTTGCTAGAAATCTCGGACTCGGACTCGTAGAGTGTTAACGTCGAGTCCCGAATCCGAGTAAATACCCAAATACTCGACGAGTCCGAGCCGAGTCGAATCGAGTACAAAAACCATACTAGGAAATATCCCAACTTCCAATCTCTACCGTGGCGACGTTTTTAGTGATTTTGATTGTTATTTTTTAAACAACTTTCTATGCACTGTTGACATAGATAGAGCTACATATTGTACGTATGGGTGAAAGAGAAATATGATGTAAGCAAAGAAGGACGTGTTGAAATTTATATGGCAATGCAAAAAATAAGACTTAAGGCCAATCTCCACACAGCCGACATCCTATTCCGATAAAAGTATGGGATGCACTTGTTCAAAATTTAGTTAAACAGAAAGCGAGAAACAATCATCCTACGAATTTTGTCGTCTTCTGCAGTTGAAATTTCCCCATCTGATTCTTCATCTGCCAGTTGATTCCCCTCAAACGCAGATAAACTTGTTCATCTGATTTATGGGTTTTCATCTGCATTTGCATACTCTCACAAAAATCATACACGATATCGTTGCACACTACCAAATTTTCTTATAGGAAGTTTTTCTATGACGAATTGATTTTTATGGTTTACGCAAGTTAAATTTTTAACTTCTATACGAAGTATATAAAAAATAAAAAAATTTGTTTTGCAAATCTTCACGTTTTATAAGATTCTAAATGGTTTGCAATCATTTTTATCCAATGTCTGTCTGTCTGTATATCACAACAAATGTTGTGATTAACTAAGGACTACGTACTCTCTGAATTCCCATATTCATTCGGAAGGTAACTTGATTTGAACATACGTATAGAAGTCTCGTCGTTTTGCATTACAGCTTGTTTTTAGATGTGATAGGAATTTAAGCCTTATGTTAAAGTCTGAAAACACAATTTGGTACTACATTTTCCTATAAAATGGAAGGGAATGTTCATAATTTTCCCATAATATTATAAATTGGGTGGGAAGGGACCCTGATGTTTTTATTCCATCAATCCTAGCGAAAATTGCAAAAGTCTATCTTTTATGATTTTTCTCGTCAGAATAGAATGTCGGCTGTGTGGAGATTGGCCTTTAAGAGTCATTCACGTGCTTTTTTTGTACTTGTTCTGGTTGCTTCGCTATCTTTGGGTACTTTATCATTATTACTCATTATTACTCAACCCTAACTTAAGGAAAACTTTCACATTACCTGTCTTATTTATATAAGATACTTTGTTGATAGTATGCTTGATTAGTTAATTTCACAACTCCGATCTGTAAGTCTTAGTCCTATGATCCAAACTAACAGCTTAATCAGAACTCAGCTTATCCCGATTTTTTATTTATGGAAAACTGATTTTTGTTTTTATTTTCTTTTTTTCTTTAAATAGGTTTTAGCAGTTGATCCTCTAACACCAGATGATCGTGGTTTAATAAAATTAGCTGAAAGTTTCATTGTTCATTTGGCACCAATTCGATTGGGTTTAGTATTTGATGGTAGAAAAGCAAATGATTCAACAGCAGATGATTATCGATCGATCGTTTGTGCTTTCAATTATGTTACACAAAATCAAAGTCCAAAAGCAGCACTTGGATTTTTAACTGATGTAAAATGGAAAATAATTTAAATTAAATTCATTTATTTTATTAATAATAAATTTAATTTTTTTCTATCGATTAGGTTTATTCAAATGTTCAATCAACAAAAACTATAACATTCAAAGATATTCGTACACAATTTCAGAAAACATTTGATAAATTAACATTAGATCAAATTGATGATATTCTTGGTGAAGATTCAGATTTTGATTATGGTCGACAATTATCAAATGAATTTATTGAAAGACTTGGTTTTACTGGTACACCACAGGCCCTTATAAATGGTGTACCAATGCAAAAATCTTTATTAAATGCTGATGATTTTGAAGAAGCAATATTCTCTGAAGTTATACAACAAACACCGGCATTACAAAAGAGTGTTTATCGTGGAGATTTAACAGATTCAGATGTTGTTATTGATTATTTAATGAATCAACCACATGTATTGCCACGGTAAGTTTATTTTCATGTTACATTTTTCCTGACTAGAACGATTTTTATATAATAAAGTACAGGTAACCCTCATACAATACGATTGTAATACAAATTACGAGATCTCCTCATCTATAAAACAGCAATCTACAAAGCATTTTGCTCTTCGTATGAACCTATCTATCGTTTTATGTAAGGGTTACCTGAATTACAGTCGTGAGAAACCATAATTTCTTTCCTAGAAGGGTTAAAGAGGGAGGCAGTAACGAAAAAATCCGTTTCATCGAAAATAATTCCTCTTATTTTAATCTCGAATAAAATCTAAATGGCGGATCGGATTTCAGTTTTTGTGTTGCCGTTACTAAACTATTAGATTTTGAGTGGAACTGACTTATATCGGGTGCGGCTTCTTTTGGTTCGTTTTTGAACTAGCGGTTATTTCGCCGCTCATAGCTCTAATATCATCTGTCAAGTGCCAGAAATTCAGTATTAGATTCCCGGTGAACGAAATAAGTCGATATATGGTACGCTTGATCAACTTTGGGAAATCTTGAAAACTTATTTCCATTTTATTTAATATGCATTTTTAAAACGACTAAAAGTTTGCCACAACCTACAGCAATGCTAGTTGGTCACACTTTTTACGTAAATTAGGGAATGAATTGATTAAATTTTGGCCAAGAACCCATAACCAAAGTAGTCTTTTTATGTAGTAGGTAGTAGGTACTACCAGGCGGTTTATTAGTTTTGTCACTAAGTGTGTAACGCATAGAAATAATCATCGGAGAGCGGTTTCAAAGCTTTAGGTGTGTAGAGGATGCATGTCCGTCCGTCCATCCGTATATAAGATAACTCAAAAACGTATTATCCAATTTTGATGAAATTTAGAGTGTGAGTTGGTTATTCCTTAACTCGATTTGGTATTGCATTTTAGCAAAATCGGCCGAGGGGAAGCGAAGTTATAAAGTAAAAACCAGGGTGACCCGAAAGTTTTTTTTTTTTTGGTTTTTCACATTTAATTAGAAAGTTTGTACACCAAGCGTTTTCCAAAAAGGTAATTCTGCACGGATCGAAACAAGTGGTAATCAAAAGGAATAATGCCTGGGGAACACCGCGGGTGGGGTGAGACTTCCCATCCAACATTTTCCAAATAGTTTTTGACTTGACTCGCAACATGTGGCCGGACATTGTCATGTTGAAAGATCAACCCTTCGTGTCTGGTCTCCCATTATGGCCGTTTTTCTTGTAAAGCACGGTTCAATTGTAGTCTGTGCCGATCACTAGTAATGGTTTCACAAGGATTTACCAGCTCACAATATACCATAGCCAGCTAATCCCACCAAAAACAGAGCATAACCTTCGAATCATGAATATCCAGCTTTGGAGTCGAAAATGTCGATGGTATAGATTGTCCGTGTCTTCCATACACTTTTTTTCGGCTTGGGGTTATCGTAATAAATTCATTTTTAATCACCAGCAGTTACAATACAATGCAAAAATTCCTTCCGTTTCTGTCTTTGAAGTAGCGTTTCAGCAGCATTTAAGTCAATCAATAGCATTTTATATTGGCGGTCGCTTAATTGCTTACTTAAGTCTTGTTTAAGACTCAAATAAAACCACCGTACCGAAGGTTGAGGCCCGTAAGACTTCTCTCTTATAAGTAATTGTTCAGAATACCTGACTAACCTTCTACTCTTATCTTCCTAATTTTGCACTAACCACGATGAAGCAGTACAAAAGTTAAGTGCTGTGATAGCTGTGTAGATCTTCACTGCATCTGGTGTAGATTGCATGCCTATCGCTCAGTCATTTTTTTCAGTCATACACCCTTTCAAAAACTAAGATTTGGTCACGTTGTGTCCACAAAAATACTTCTAACGTCACTGATTAGATTGATAGCTCTTCTGGTCATGATGCATCTGACACCGTGACCATTTGGTTTACCATATTAGATATTTTAAATTTATTTCATTTTTACAGATTAAATCAAAGAATACTTTCAACTGAAGATCCACAATTTATTGATTATTCCGGAACACCACATAATGATATTGGAAACGTTAAAGCTTTATCACAATTATCAAATCGTGATATGACCGCAACTGTTGTTGATAATATTAAATATTTTACAAGCAAACAATCTATTGATAAGATTTTTGGTAAATCTATACATTATTTAACACTCTGGATATTTGGTGATTTAGAAACCGAACAAGGACGTAATCTGTTAAAGAATTCATTATTATATATGGTAATAAGAAATGGAATTTTTGCAATTCTTAAAATAACCTTTTTTTTCCATTTAGAAATCTGTTGGAAATGCAAGATGTGCATTTATACCAAATACTGAAGGTGCAAAAATATCAAAAAAAGATAATTTAAATCGTCTAGTTTGGGCAGCATCACAAGCACTTCCATCGGAACAAGCTACAGAATTAGTATTACGTTTAATTGATGGTGCTGATAAAAGAGATTATGATCTTCCAGTAAAAAAATTTTTTTTCTTGATTTAAATTTTTGAAGTGAAATTTCTTTGCTTTCCGGTAAAGTAAAAAATTCAATCTAGATGCACGAATAACAGCGTAACGAAAAACTATCTCCTAAAGTGGAGTTCAAACATGGTTAAAAATGTTCAGCAAAGTTATATAGAATTTCATGGTGAATATTTTTGTCGTAAGTCGCATAGTTCTATCCTATTGGAGCCGATACAATTTTTGTACTTTTTGTATTTCCTTATAGAAGTCGAACATGATTGAAATGTTCAGAAAAGTCATAGAGATTTTTATGGTGAATATTTTTGTCGGAGGTTGAATACTCTAAGTTCTGTCTTCTACCGCTTCGGTGGTACAATTACAAATACAACTAAAATTTCATATAGAATTTATTGGCTGCTTCACTTGGCAACCATACTTTCTTATAGAATTAATTATGGACTTCTATTTTTCCCGGTCCATGCGGAAATCCCGCTTTTATATAGAATTTCTTAAGAGCGTCACTTTTCCTTGCTCTACTCATACATTTTTTTTTTTTCTAGATTACTAGGAACTTTGACTTTGTTCACTTAACTTACAAAACCCACTTTTCTATAGAATTTACTAGAGGCTTAGAAAACTGCCCATTTTACAAACTTTTTATAAAATTTACTAGAAGCTTTTCTCCTGCTCACTTTGCTCACTAACCCAATTTTGTATAGCATTTACTGGTTTTGTCAAGCCCGCTTTTTATAAAATTTATTGGGGCATTGCCCCGTCTGGCTTTGCCCGTCAATTTTTTTTAAATCGATTACTAGCACCTATGTCTTTGATCGCTTTGCTTACCAATCTCTTCTTATTTTTATAGAATTTTTTAGTGGCTTTGCTACCACTCTATATTTTAGTATGATATATGCTTAAAGCATACAATAAGATTGCAAACCCTTTGTATAGTGTCTTTTAATAGGGACATAACAATTTTGTATCTTTATATGAACGCGCCCTTAAACATTAATAATGACCTGTCAATGTCAAAACGTAGATTAAAGTCAACATTTTCATCATGGTAAAGTTCACGAACGAGGAACGCTTGGAAATTATTAAAAATTACTATCGATATTCCGAGTCGGTCGCCGCAACTTTAAGAGCGAAAAATCATCCGCAGCGATGGGCTCATTTTTGGCTAAACGGATTTGTCAACAAGCAAAATATGCGTTATTGGACAACAAACCCACATGTGCTTCAAGAGACACCACCATTGCATCCACAAAAAATCACTGTATGGTGTGGTTTACAGGCCGGAGGCGTGATTAGGTCGTATTTTTTCGTTGATACGAACGATCGCCATATTACCATCAATGAATAGCGCTACCGTGCCATGTTGGAGGATTATTTTTGGCCAGAATTAGATGAAATTGATATCGGCGATATGTGGTTTCAACAAGACGGCGCTACAAGCCACACAGCACACGTTACAATCGATTTATTGAAGGATGTTATGTCCTTAATGAAAGATCCTTTATTACCTTATTTAGTGCCATCAAAGAAAAAGGATAAGATGGTCTCTGTAATGTTCGGTTGCTAGATGCTTCAACATTGATCGCACTGCTCGACAATTACCCAACTTGTTAACTATTTGTTCCACGGCAAAGATGTTTCACTTCTTTAGTGCGTTTAGAGGCTAATAAAATATTGAAAATAATTTTTTTTTTAGGATACAGTTAAAGAATTGATTTCATCAACTGAATTACATATAAAAATGCTTCGTGTTTATTCTCAAAGAATCTTAAAACTTAAGAAATCTGAAAATGTTGTTATTGCTAATGGTCGTGTTTATGGACCGCTCGAATTAAATGAACAATTTACAATTGATGATTTTGGTTTGATCGATCGTTTTGATAGTTTTCAATATGGTGATAAAATTAAGAAGGTTTTAGAAGAACATGTTGAAGAAGAAGGTTTGTATTGTATTTTCGTGGTGGTTGAATGAATCTAATTTTTTTTTCTTCTTCTTCTTCTTCTTCTTCTAGAATTCAATATAAATAGTGATACAATATTAAAACTTATAACGACTTTAGTACCAAGACAACAATCACGTAATCGTTTCACAATTCCCAGTGAACTTGAGGAACATCATTCGGTTATTAAATTAGAACCAAAATCTTTAGATTTACCATATTTTAATATTATTGCTGTATTAGATCCGGCATCAAGAGGTGCACAAAAATTAAGTCCAATTCTAATATTATTGAGAAATATTATCAATTGTAATATGAAAGTATTTTTATGTGCGATTGATCAACATAGTGATATGCCAGTTAAAAAGTAAAAGACTTCTTTATTTATTTAAAACAAAACAAAAATCCTCTCTTTTTTTCAGCTTCTATCGATTTGTTGTTGAACCAGAAATTCAATTTACACCAGATGGTAAAATTACATCCGGACCATATGCTAAATTTGTTGGACTTCCAGCTAGTCCATTATTAACACAAAATTTACAAGTAATTTTCAAAAAAAAAAAAATTAAAACGAACGCCACTAAGGGCTGATTTACATCGCCTCGGTGATGTAAATCAGCCCTTAGGAAGCCCTTAGTCAGCGATATGAGTGAGATAAACAATCGCTTATGTAAAAATCAATTAGTATGAAAAGTACGGCAAGGATTCAAGGCAAAATTATGCTCGAGATATTTTGCGAGGGCGTGTGAATATGTGTGAGGTATATCCGCCGCATGTAAATTTGAATTAAGCTATCTCACTCACATCGCTGGTCTTTTTTTTTGCATGCCTCGGTGATGTAAATTGGGCATAAGGGCCGATTTCAAAGTGGTGGCTTAAGCCTAGCTTAAACTTAAGCAAGATTCTAGGCTTAAGCTCAACTTTTTCATTTTTACATTTCACAGTACAGGCTTAAATGATTTTGGCAAGTCGGGCGCTATTGTGAATATTTTGTCGTAATTTGCAAGCGTAAATGATTTGTCATACATTTTAAAAGTTGGCGGTAAAAGTTTCGATTTTAAATAAAATAAATTTCAATTAAATTAAAATAATAAATTAAAAATTCAAATACATACATAAAAAATTGAAGGAAGAAGAAATAAAAGGAGTGCAAATTTCACGACCAAAGAATTCAAATAAACTCAGTGAATTTTTTCAAGAAAAATTTTTTTCGTTTTGATATTTATATATTCGCTATCAGATTAAAAAAATAGAGCTTAAGTTCTCGATATGGCAGCTTAAGTTTTACTTAAGCTTTGAGTAATCTGTCACTGTGAAATACAATTTGTAGCTTAGGTATTACTTAAGCAACAAACTAGGTTTAAGCCGCCACTGTGAAATTGGCCCTAAATCATCATAATTTTTCGCATTTTTTTCTTGACTATATAGATTCCTGAAAATTGGATGGTTGAAATTGTACGTTCCGTTTATGATTTGGATAATATAAAATTAATTGATATTGGTGGACCTGTTCATAGTGAATATGAATTGGAATATTTATTATTAGAAGGTAAACAATAAACTTATATTCAATGACTTTTAGATATTTCATTAGGTCAAAATGTAGACGATAGAATTGTGCAACTTATGTGCCGTGATGTAATGCTGGGTTTCCATCAAATGGACAATTTCAAAAAACAGTTCTGTAGACTGTTCTCAAGTTTTATTGTTAGCGTTTTTTCTCTTTTATACCGACTCTCGAGATGGAGAAATGTTTTCTTTCTAAAAGCACTGTTCTCCGACAAAAATGTTTTCAGAACTGCTCATTTTTATGGAAAGATGGGAAATAACTATTAAACCACAAGAAGTTTAATTGATGTTATTACCAATTTTTAATGCTTGGGATTTTTAAAATGTCACCACATGTGTTTGCCTAATGAAATATCTAGAATGATTTAGTTTATATATTTAAGATGAAATGTAATTAAAACAAAAAAATTGAATTTTTTAAGGACATTGTTTTGATTCAATGAATGGAGCTCCTCCAAGAGGTCTACAAATAACATTAGGAACAAAAGAACAACCAGTTATGGTTGATACAATTGTTATGGCTAATTTAGGTTATTTCCAATTGAAAGCTAATCCTGGTGTTTGGGAATTAAGATTACGACAAGGCAAAAGTGCTGATATTTATGATATTACAAGGTATTTATACAATTTATTAATATATGTAGTTTATTGAGATTATATTCACAAATTGAAAAGATGTACTCAAGAAATAGAGCATTACATTTTGAAAATTTCGTCTGGGTAATAATATAAGACCCTGTGTCACTACCACTGGCAATATTTAAAAATAATTGTAAAAAAAATTTTTAGTCTATATATCTTTATTCTAAAATGTCTTCCGGTCAACGGTCTTAAATAAAGAAGTTATGGCGAGTCAAAAAATATGACTTATTTTTAGTTATATCAAAATTTTGACATTGACGATGCATGAACCTATACAGAGCGGTGACACTCTTTCGATCTCGAGGAAGACTACGAATTTTGTTACATGGTAAAAATAATCTGACAAATTAAAGATTATCGGAAACGTGATAATTGTTGCTAGAATTATTTTCTTGACAACGCTCCTCTACAAAGAGATAGTTACATTTCTGATTTGGGCGGTTACTTGTGAGCTTAACTTTAACTCGTTGGTTCATAAAGCTAATTCGATTCTGGGTTATATTAAGCGGTTATTCAAGGAGTTTTCTGACCTGTGTGTCGCTAAAACTCTTTATATATTGTAAGACCAATTATAGAATATGGCAGTTAGGTGTGGTCACCGCACTAAGTTCATGTCAAAAGGCTGGAGTGCCTCCAACGTAGATTTTTACGTTTTGCTTTGTGGGACTCATCATGAAATGGTTCTTCATTGTTATAATCTTACAGTGATAGGCGAAAATTGATGTGTTTCTATTTTGTCCTCTGGAACCTTCCACTGAATGGAGACATCCTTTTTTTCAGTTGCTCTATCCCGAATATACATCCCAAGTTTCATGAAAATTTGTCCATTATTGAACGAATTATTGACATTTTATTGATGGTACTCACATGCCATCTATCGTAAATAGTATTGTAAATATCACGTAAAACTTCACCGTCATCAATTCCCCAAAGTTTCATCTCAACCTGATTAATGGTTTTTGTGGGAAGTATGCGTGGCTATTTTATAATGACCCTTATCATCTTATGATCCATTAAACGTACTACTGCCGCAGTAAAGTATTTCAAATGTATATAGAAGATTCAAAAATATACAATTTTTCCTAATTCGGTCAATTGTGACCCGAATTTCATGAAACTTCAAATGTATATCCTTAATAAGGCGATTTTGATGAGGACGATAAATATAATCCCTAAATATAGTCTCTAATTCAGTCAATAGTCTGCACCCAATGGTGCATAGAACTAAGATAGCCGATTATTAACTCTTTTAATAGTAGGTGTATTTACTGAAAGGTATGAATTCCACAGTCGTCTTTTAAGAATAACGTGAGCAAAGCTAATGATACCAGCTAGTAAGGAAATATGAAGTTGTTATATATAGCGTGATTCATTCTTTACTTTTTTTTTAAATAAAAATAAAACACTTAGAATTGAATGCAAATATCAAATCTTTATTATCAACTTTAAGCACATAGTATGGCAATTAATGTTTCAAAATAATTTCCTTCCGGAATCTCATGAATGAAACGTGTAATGTTCGCTTCCAATGCTTCAATTGTCACTGGTTTATCGGCAAAGACTTTTGACTTTACATAGCCCCAAAGAAAAAAGTCCAAAGGTGTGATATCGCACGATCTTGGTGGCCAATTCACTGGGCCAAGTTAATTGCTCACCGAAATGATTTTGCAATAAATCCATTGTAACACGGGCTGTATGGCTCGTAGCACCGTCTTGTTGAAACCAAACATTGTCGAGACCACGGGCTTCAATTTCAGGTACCAAAAAGTCCGTTATCGTGGCACGATAGCGCTCACCATTGACGGTAACGTGGCCGCCGGCCGCATTTTTGAAGAAATACGGACCGATGATGCCCCCGGCCCATAAACCACACCAAACTATTGTTTTCAATGGATGTAATGGTAGCTCTTGAAACTCTTGTGGATGCTCATCATCTCAAATACGGCAATTTTGCTTATTAACGTAGACATTAAGCCAGAAATGAGCCTCATCACTGAAAAAAATTTGGCTTGAAAATTCCGGATTTTCTTCGATGCGTTCAAGCGCCCATTCAGCAAACAAACGACGATGTAAGTCTTGACATGATGAATTGCCATACAATACTGAACAAAAATGACAAATCAGAATGACACTAGTCACGCGTGATCTGTCAAAAAAACCCTATTGAAAAAAAAGTAAGGTTTGAATCACCCTTTATAAGAATGAAAATTCCGAGCAAAGCCGGGTAGTAGAACTTGTGATTACAAGTTCTGAAAAATCTCAAAAAATTTATTATTTAATATTAATAATTAAAATTTTTAAATAATTAAAATTTTATGCTTTACTTTTTTCTTTTTCATTTCATTTAAAGTGCTGAAGGACTAAATACAGTTCATAATGATAAAACTACTAAAGTTGTGATTAGTTCGTTACGTTCTCATGTTATAAAATTACGTGTTACCAAAAAACCCGATATGTTGACAGCAGATTTATTGGGTGATGAGAATGAATCTCATTCTGGAATTTGGGATTCAATTGCCAGCTCATTTACTGGTGGTAATTCTGAAACACAATCAGAAGTTATTAATATATTTTCAGTTGCATCTGGACACTTATACGAAAGACTACTGCGAATTATGATGTTATCTTTGATTAAGCACACAAAGGTGTAAATTTTTGGTGGATAAATTAAAAGTTTTTAGATTTTATTATATTTTTTTTTCTTTTCATTTTTAGTCACCAGTTAAATTTTGGTTCTTGAAGAATTATTTGTCACCACAATTTACCGAATTTTTACCACATATGGCAAATGAATATGGTTTCCAATATGAATTAGTACAATATAAATGGCCGAGATGGCTTCATCAACAAACTGAAAAACAACGAACAATTTGGGGTTATAAAATTCTATTTTTGGATGTACTTTTTCCATTGGACATTAAGAAAATCATTTTTGTTGATGCAGATGCTGTATGTGAAACGATGATACCAGGGTGATATATGATAAGTTTGGTAAAAAAAAAAAAATGAAACAAGGAATAGTTTTTCAGCATTTTTCAATACAGTGTCTTTTTAGCTTGATACACGTCTACAACGTTTTTCTAATTTTTTATTCTTTTCGAATAATACGATTTCCTCAATCCTTCAAAAAATAAAAAATAGGCATTTATATCGTTAATGACTTCCGAATTCGATGCAAATCTCTTACTCTCTAAGAGCTATTTCTTCATGAAGTAGATAATAGCAAAGTGTAACTAATAACAAAGTCGAGAAACTTCCTATCCTTACTGTACCGCCGTTTTTCAAATTTTGCCTGTACTTTTTCAAAAAATTTTCTATCCACTGCTGACATAGATAGAACTAAAAATTTTACGTATGGGTGAAAGAGACACATTATTTTAAAAAACATCCCATTTCTCGCTTTCGGGTAATTTTAAAATGTAAACAATGAAACACAGGCAGAAATTCATATACAAATGCACACATACCAGAAAAAAAAATTGGCGCATATTTTTTTTCTGGTATGTATGTAAAATTTGTGCCCAAACTTAAGATTCCGGGATCAATTTATAAGATTCCATATGATTTTTAAGAACATTTCATTCTCGCTCTTCCTGACGGATTTTGCCTATGAAAATTGTATATACTCTTGCCTATTCTTTCGCACTTATTGCCACGTGCTTTTTCTGGTTACTTCGCTAGCCTTCCAGACTTTATCATAATTACACTTTGATAATAGTCACAACCAAAGTATGAGTAATGATAAAGTACCCAAAGCTAGCGAAACAACCAGAATAGGTACAAAAAAAAAAAACGTTGGATAGAAAATTATTTGAAAATTTACAGTCGAAATCTCAAAAACGTCGTCATGGCAGAGATAGAAAGTTGGGCTACATTACAATTATTTATTCTTTGTCACAACGGAGATAAATCTGAAGATGATTAACAAAGTTGTAGCATAATTCATGTAATTGTGTTTTTAATCGATTGCGAGCAAACGTAGCACTCATCTTCATCTATAAATGTTCATGTAAGATATTCTAAATATGTACATTCATTCGAGATGGTCATAATATCGGCTACCTAATGCACTTTTCAATCTGCTAACATGATATCATAAACTTTTGTGATAAATTCTTCAGTTGTCAATACAACTGGCGAACTTGGACGTTCTTCATCATAACGTCCAATACACTTGTATAATCATGTTTAAATTTGTTAAATCAAATAGTTCTCATCAAAGGTTCGTAGGGGTTCCGCATAGACAAGGTATAATAACTTTTGATTGATTTCCTCGTACGCTTGCCTATCCAAAATCCGGTATCTAATCGCTGATTGGTAATGAATTTACTTCATATTTGATAAAAGGCTAGATTTGTTCTTTTAAAAAGATCTCTCTGAAGATTTGAATGTGGCCTATTAAAAGATAACACTTAACAATGAGATTATGACCTGTTCGCTGTCTATTAGAATTTTACCAGACTTATCACATCGCCCTCGTATAAATGATTGTAAGGAATATTTTCAAATATTTTATTATGAATTTTTTTTTTCTTTCTAGATTGTACGTGCCGATATGAAAGAATTAAATGAATTAGATTTGAATGGTGCACCATATGCTTATACGCCATTCTGTGATTCACGTAAAGAAATGGAAGGTTTCCGATTTTGGAAACAAGGATATTGGCGTAATCATTTAATGGGACGTCGATATCATATTTCAGCATTATATGTTGTCGATTTGAAACGTTTTCGTAAAATTGCTGCCGGTGATCGTTTACGTGGACAATATCAGGCTCTTAGTCAAGATCCAAATAGTTTATCAAATTTAGATCAAGATTTACCAAATAATATGATACATCAAGTTGCTATAAAATCTTTACCCGATGAATGGTTATGGTGTCAAACATGGTGTAGTGATGATGCATTTAAAAAGGCCAAAACAATTGATCTATGTAATAATCCAATGACAAAAGAAGCAAAATTAACGGCGGCCCAACGTATTGTACCGGAATGGAAAGATTATGATTTAGAAATTAAAAATTTAATGTCTCGTGTTGAAGATCACGAAATGGAAGTGAACAATGATAATATCATGAATAATAATAATAATAATAATAATAATAATAATAATAATAATGATCATCAAGAAGACAGTATGCATTCCGAATTGTGATTTTTAGGAATGAAAATAGGAGGTATCAAGTTTTGTTTTGTTTTCTGTTTCGTTTTTCATCCAAAAATCTCACGATACTTTTTGTGTAATTGGGAAATTATTTTGGGCAGAAAGACAAGTAAATAAATGAACACTCTTTTTTTTTTAAAGTTCCAAACAAATTTTTTGTATCCTTTTTATGTGACAATCAAAATTTGCCCAAATATAAAATTACTTCTTTTGTTTTTAGGTTACCTCAAGCTTAGTGTGTCCTAGGATTTCTAGATCTAGATTTATTGAATGGATTCGGTCTTGTTTTGATGATAGAAATTATCAGTAATCCCAATGGCCGTTGACATTTTTGACTACAAAACGACATGGTATATAAAAATACAATTAGGGACTCTTAGGGGTAAAACAATTTATTTGTGATGAAACGAAAGAAGGCACTATTTCTGCCACGTTTATTATACAAGAAAATAAATGAACAAAAACAATTTACAGGAGAATTGTATCAATATTTAGAATTTGCAAGTTGAAATGTTTCCTTTACGATGGTTTAAATTTGACTGTACCGAGAGAAGTGTATGAGATCATCACGTCGCCTCAAGATTTTTATAGATGTGTGAAATGCAATGCATTATGCTTCTAAAATCAGTTGCTTGATGTGTTCTATTGATGTTTGTGTGCGTGAGATCATCATGCATTATAGATGTATGTGCGCCCAGTGGTTCTCGAACCAATGTGTTTACCAATATGTTCAGTAGTTCTGAACAGGGATTTCGCGTTGTTTCTTAGTCGATGACATTTTTTTTACCGCCTTTCATATATTGTTTACTATTATTCGAAAAAAATAAATTTGTATTTTGTATTTATACAGGGTGGCGAAAAATGAGTGTTGGGTTTGAATTATTTATAATTTTTTGACATCATATGCGACCCCCTTTCATTCATATGAATAGTGATTTTTCACACAAATAATGTATTTCGGGTCTGGAATGACGTAGGTGCACAGAAAAAACCATGGGTTGGCGTAATATTGTATTCTTTCATTCATGCTATCGAACAATTGTCTTTATTTATTTTTTAAAAACGATGAAATAAACGTTTTCGATTTATATTATGATTTGGATATGCTTCTTACGATTTTATACTACATCTGTTATCCAAAAGATTGCCCAAAAGAAAATATAAGCAGTTTATATTCTTTGAGTTTGGAAAGCCTTCTTGATTCGTTGATTTTTTTTAAGAGGTTTGTTTTTCGAATTGGCAATACTTTTTCCAGCGGTAACTAATTTGGCAGCTGATAGCTAATTTATGTCAAAGAATAAATAACTAGGAAGTACCCCAACTTCCTATCTCTACCGTGACGACGTTTTGTTTTTTTAACTAAAATTTTTCAAACAATTTTCTATCCACTGCTGACATAGCTAGCTACGTACGTACGCTATTGTACAAAGAAGCAAGTGTTGAAAGTTATATGGCAATGCACAAATGCTAAAAAAAAAGAGTTTTAACCTTCCGTCCGTCCTTAGGGGTCTAGCTGACCCCAGAGCTCTAAAAATTCAAAAAAAGGGGGAAAAATGGTTATAGAAGGCTTTTCTTCCAGGAGTGTTCTCTCTAATGTTTTTACTACCAAAGAAATAACTATATGAATATAGGGCTAGATTTAATAGCAAAAATTCCATGTTTAGCAAAAGAGACGTGGTCCGTCCACTAGAAGCTATGAAAAGGTATGCTTTTCCATGCGGTTGACGTTTTTTTTTAAAATTTATGTTTAATTTTGGATAGATATTTTTCAAGTATATCTCTACTGATGGTTTTCTGCGTGGATTATTTCGTATGTGCACTTCATGTTATGTAAGACATGATTGTTTGGTCCAGCTTGAATATTAGTGCAAAAATTTAATAATAAACAATTGGCAGCGCAATTGGTAGACGAGCATCATGTCAGAAGTAGATCAGGAAATATCCATGCTCTAAAGAAGTCCGTAAAAACAGCAATTCAATTGTTTTGGCTATTATGTTTTGAGGATTTCTCAACTCGAAAATGAGTAGCCTAAAGGACGCCAGTGCTGTAAGCTATGTCCACGAGCATATGATACGAAAACAAGTACGTACTGATACAATTCCAACAATCCAGTTTGTAAGCAGCACTTCCACAATATTTGCAATATTTGTAAAGATAATGAGGTTATTGAATTAAACCCAGGAGACAAGAGTCCGTCCGATGATGCTTTTGGGCTAAATTTAAACCTATTTTTCCCACTTTTTCTACTTATTTTTTAAAGAATTAAAAAGAATTATAAATCTATACGTAAAATTGAATTTAGTAAAAAATATTTAAACGAAAAAGAATAGATTTGTTCTTATTCTACGATAAGTTTTCTCTAGGCGTCAATTTCAACCTCCAAGGACGGACGAAGTTATAAAATTCGTGGACGTACGGAAGGTTAAGAGTCATGCACGTGCTTTTTCTTTTTGTACTTATTCTAATTGCTTTGCTAGCTTTGGGTACGGGGGTATGTGAAGTCGCTAGACTCCATGCCGATAAACCAAAAACGATTGACGAGTTGGAAGCTAACATTTTCCGCGTTATTGACGATATACGGCCCCAGTTGCTCCAAAAAGTTGTTCAAAATTCGACTTCCAGATTGCGCTTTATTTGAGCCAGCCGCGACGCTCTTCTACCCGAAATTATATTTAAACACTAATGGCATAAATTAATCTTTCCAATAAAGCCAATATCATGGCAATTACCAAGATTTCATGTGTTTTATTTCATTATAAAGTTCTATACCTTTTTAGCAAATTTTGATGCAATTTTTAGAATGTTTTCATCAGAAATAATGTCGAGTGATGGAATCAGAATGATGAAAGTTCTTCTTACTTCATACGTTGCAAGAAAATTAAAAGAAAAACCAACGCAAATGTCGATTGGTGCACATTACAGATTCTAGACTAAGGGCGACATTGTCACTGATGAAGTAGGCATTGGTTTGACTAGCCGTAATAATCCGATAACTGATCAGTAAAACAATTGAAAAGGTATACTACCGACATTTACTCTTAGTTGGATTGGGTACATTAGGACATAACTTTCTTAATTCAAAAAACGATTAGCCTGTCCACCGTCAACATAAACAAGATGATATTCGATATTTCCCAAGAATTTTTAACGTACCCAAAATACGATATTAGATTTTTTTTGGACATATAACAATTGTATTTTTTTATTTAAAAAAGTTTCCTGAATCCAATTTCCGAACCTTAGATTCGGCCATATCACCATTTTCTTCTAAATAACATGTTACAAATTCTACAGGTGAAAGTCTTTTAAGTGATTCAGGTGGTGATTGTAGATTTTGCGATTTACTCGTGGAGCTAATACTGGGCATTGTTATTGGAACTGTTGATAATGAAGCCATCCTTCTTTGAAAAAGCATATTATCAATTTGATTCATTAAAACTTCACGATCCAGATCATTAAATTTTCTTAATTTCATAGCTAAAAGTTTTCCATATAAATCACATTCATCTTCTTCATATTTATGTCTGTCGAAACGTTTTTCGGATACAGTGTCGATTGTTCCTTTAATTTTTTTACTTGTAGTAACAATGGAATCTTCCATGTTTTTCTTCTCTGTTGATATTTTAAAGTGTGCTCCATTTGTTGGTTCTGAAATAGATTGAAATTATATAAAAATTCCGCGGTTTTAACCACCAAACTAAATGCTAACCTGAGACCAGTTTGTCGTTATCGATTTTCTCAATTGTCATTTGAATATCATCATCATAATCATCTTCGTCATCATTATGGATGAGTGGATCCGTGGACACGTCTTGTGTTGTATCCTACAAAAAAATTCATTCTTAACGTATGATCAGACACAGTAACCTTTATTGTAAACGCAGTAGTGGAGCAACAAGGGCATAGTGTGAACTCTCGCTCTATAATCGAAAAACTTGTGATTCTTCTTAGTGCACAACTAAATTTGGTTGATAAAAAAAACGAAACAAAATATAAATATGGATATTGGCTCTGTAAAGCTGCGTTTCCACCAAAGTGTAACTCATAATTGTGAGGAGCGTATTCACTGTCGTCTGAATACAACATTTTAATCTAGTTCGCATCCACTGACATCTAAATATAATATTAGAATCTAATTATCTTTCACATAATATTTTTTTCTATTATGATATAATAATATTTCAATAAATTAGAATTGTTTTTACTCTGAACCGATTACATCATTTACTTTCGTGCTCACACAAAGAAGTTTATTTCAACTCATTCCTAGTACAGCCTCGCCTGACCTCTCATATGGCGCAGTCGGTACAGTCACAAGAAAATCAACATATTTATTAAAAAAAATAAATTTTCTTCCGATAAGAAAATATTTAATTCAAAATGTCCGCAATAACCACATTTTTCGAAACATGCGAATCTACAGAATACTTAGAAGAATTCACTATAGAAGCTCTACACAATGAAATCAAACGACGGCGGTTAAAATTCAAAATAGTCCAACTAAAGCGGAATGTGTTTCGAAAATTATTGAAAACAACCAACTATTTCCGAGACCATACACGCCGCAAATCATACTAAATCCAGACATTTCCAACACGGTTCCAAAATTTTCCGGAGATGGCTCAATTTCTGCTGACAAATTTCTTAAATCTGTTGAAAATATGTCAAAGTTCAACAACTGGCAAGCCAATGTTAAATTAGCATTTGCTATCGGCAAATTAATTGGAGTGGCAAAATGTTGGCAAGACGGTGAAGGAGAAATCAAAGGAACCTGGGTAAGTTGGTCTGAATCATTTAAAAAACGATTTATAAAACCATTAACTTTACGAGGATGGAATGAACGTTTGACGGCTCGTCACCAACATAAAAATGAAGCAATCACGCAATATTTAAGTGACAAAATCCAAATACCAAACAAACCTCCAGAAAATATCAAAATACCTGTAGAAGAGCAACTGACATATCTAATTGAAGGTGTTTCCTATGACTCAGATAGGCGTATGCTACGCATCAGGATTCCAGACACAATCGAAAAACTTCTTCAAATGGCAGAAAAGTTAGATGAAGATACCAAATTCAAGAAGAACCTAGATAAATGATTCTTCAAATCCAACACGCCCGTTCCAAAAACAAACAACCACTACACAAAATCAGAAACATGAACCAAAACCTTACAACAGATTCATGTGCCCAAGATGCCGAAAAGATCCACATCCAGTATCACAATGTCCAATACCGTGTTTAACATGGAACAAAACTGGACATTCATTAAATGCATGTTCGCAAAAATTACAAACCACAAACACGAAAAATCAAACCGGCATGTGTTCACTAAAATCATAATGCAACCCTCGTGGACTTCCAATCGTTGAAGCTGTGATATTCAATGACATCAACACGTCTGCACTTATCGATGGCGGTGCCGAGCAATCAATAATCGATACACAATCCCAAGAAATATAAAAATATCAAATTACGAAGGCAATCCAATAACACTAGTCGAAAATGAATGCACATCAATGGGACAAGTGGACTTAAGTGTACGTGTAGGTGATACATTTTGCACCTTCGGACCAGTTGCAGTCACTCGCAATCCTCCAATTCCTTTAATACTTGGGAGTGACTGGAGATAAATTACAAACGTTACCGTCGTGATGGGACCAAATGGTGATATCGAACTCATCCGAAAACCAAACATTTACAGAAACAAAATTAATGGATGCATTTTGACAACAACATCTACACTCATTCCACAAACCTTAAAAGCAGAAATAGATGGTCAAGTGAAAAAATTCGACCATGATGTGCTTCCACACTACATAGAAAAATTCAAAACAACAATCGAAAACAATCTAGAATCGTTTTCAACAGAAGAAAAGTCAACCGGTCATTGCAAAATAGGTGAACACCCCATTGAACTAACAGATGAGAATCCTGTAAGAAAATCTCCATACAGGTATTCTTGGACCGATCGCCAATTTATCAACAAAACTGTAGAAGACTGGAAAAACCTGGGCATAGCAAGAAACTCTCAATCCGATTACGCATCTCCAGTTGTGATTGTTAACCAACCAACACATCCGAGTACACCTCGAAGACCAACCATAGACTATTCATCTCTAAATTCAAAAATTATCAAAGATAGTTTTCCACCACCACACAGAGACGATGTTATCGAAAAGCTCGTTACACCTGAGTCTAAAATTTTTTCAGTAATGGACATTAAGACTACCATTAATTCAAGCATACAATCATCCCTGTTATATTCACCGTTTTATTTATTGCATGGTTTCGAGCCTAAGCTTCGAGACGAAGCATTCTTCGGAGCGGTCGAATGCGACATCAATCGTGAACTACAAATCCAAACTCGCATGCAAGACAAGTTAATTGTTCATCAAAATTTATTAAATGCTCAAAATTATCAAAAGAATCACATTGATGTTCATCGATGAGAAGTAGAACTACAGATTGGAGATTTGGTACTAGCAAAAACGCCAGTAAAACCAAGCAAATTTATTCCAGAATACGAAAAGGATCCATACAAAATAGACGAAATTTTGAATGAAAATATTTTTAAAATTTGCAAAACGAATGAACACAACCAAAGAATATATCGCACCGTACATACAGGGCAAATCAAAAAATATTTCCGACGAGATGAAGATGATATAAACTTTGTAATCGATTCCACCGATTCCACTCACGATGACAGTCCACCAGCAAACTCTAACTTTATCGACTCAGACGACATAGTTGAAGACTGAGTCAAGTCAAAAAGATTGCGATTTGAGTGGAACGAATCTTCCAGATGATGGTCATGTGAGGAGCGTATTCACTGTCGTCTGAATACAACATTTTAATCTAGTTCGCATCCACTGACATCTAAATATAATATTAGAATCTAATTATCTTTCACATAATGTTTTTTTCTATTATGATGTAATTATATTTCAATAAATTAGAATTATTTTAACTCTGAACCGATTACATCGTTTACTTTCGTGCTCCCACAAAGAAGTTTATTGCAACTCATTCCGAGTACATCCTCACATGACCTCTAATAATAATAAAGTCGGGAAACTTCCTATCCTTACCGTACCGCCGTTTTTCAAAATTTGCCTGTTCATTTTCCAACAATTTTCTATCTACTGCTGACATAGATAGAACTAAAAATTGTACGTATGGGTGAAAGAGAAATATTATTTAAAAAAACATCCCATTTCTCGCTTTTGGGTAATTTGAAAATGTAAACAAAGAAACACAGGCAGAAATTTATATACAAATGCACACACACACCACAAAAAAAAAATTTGGCGATTTTTTTTTCTGGTATGTGGGAAATTTATAAGCTTTGGTCCCATATTTAAGATTCCTAGGATAATTTATAAGATTCCATGTGTCTTTTTAAGGACATTTCATTCTCTCTCTTCCTGATGGATTTTGCCTATGAAAACTGTATGTACTCTTGCCTATACTTTCCCACTTATTGCCACGTGATTTTTCTGGCTACTTCGCTAGCCTTCCATACTTTATTATTAGTTACACTTTGGTTTCCACTAAATGTACAACAATTGTTGTATTCTCTTTCACTCATACATACAATATGCTATGTTGGCAATGGATAGAAAATTGTTTAAAAATTTACAGTCGAAATCAGTAAAAACGTCGTCACGACAGAGATAGGAAGTTGGGTTACTTGTTAATTACTCATACTTTGCTGACGATGGTCGCTACCAGTTCTTGCTCGCTCACTTGGTTTCATTTATGTGAGAAGTTGAATTCTACTTTATACCCTACCTCTTCTGTAATCAGTATAGAATCACAATGGTAAACTGGTGCAAGAAAGCTTTCCATGAATTTATAAGCAAACCAATTCGGTTGAAATATTTCATTTGAATTTGATCCCGATTTTAATGATTGTTTTTTCTTTCTTAAAAGCATACGAAATGATGCCATAAGAGAATCTTTTTTCTTTTTTAAATCACCGATAGTACAATCGAATTCTAATTTTTGTTGAATTTTTTCCCATGCGTCCGCCACTGCAATTCGATTTTTATGATATACGTTCATCGGATCCCATATACAAGATTGTATTTGATATTCTTCTAAAAACTTGAAAACATCTTCATTTCGCCATTCCATAATTTCAACGAAAAAATATAAAATTCTAAAAGCACAAAATACCAATTTCCGTTTGGAAAAGTAAAAATAAAAACAAAAAAAAAACACTCAACAACTATAAGCAACTACAAATGTTCGGCAACTAAAATACGATGGGCCTGAACAAATATAATCACGGCGATTATTCGTCCCGTTTAATGTGTTAGTATATACAGTCAAAGTGTAACTATAGTAAAGTGGCGAAAGTTCCTATCCTTACCGTACCGCCGTTTTTCAAATTTTGCCTGTTCTTTCTCAAACAATTTTCTATCCACTGCTGAAATAGATAGCACTAAAAATTGTACATATGGGTGAAAGAGAAACATAATGTCATATGATTTTGAAAAACATCCCTCATTTTTTTGTTCGAAAAATTGATCCCATGATGGTGTTGCCATTAATGTATTTTTTTTAAACTGACTGTTTAACTTTTTTAAAAAATGATGAAAATCTTTAATAATTGAGTTATTATTTAAATGAATTTTTTAATAATGGAAAATGAAATTAATATTTCTCCATTCTTTGCTATTTTAGTTTTAATGCAGTATTAGGGTGGCTCTCACTTTTACATTAAAACAAATTTGAAATTTGTGAAAAGTAGAAGTATTCTTTAATTGTTATTTCTATTAAAACATGTTCTATAAAATTTATGCGAATTATAGGTATTTTTATACAATTTTGAAAAAAAAACAAATTCGATCCACCCTAATATGCATAAACAAATTAGATGCACCCTAATGTACACATCTTTATTAAATACAACACTTTATTGCAAAATGCACTAACCGTTCCGGATTTGTCGGCAATTTAAAATACCGTACTTGACTGTTTTCAGATGTTGAAAAGCAGCCAGGCACAAAACACTTAAATTTATTTTGTTTCGAACATTTAAAATTTTCCATATTTTAAACCGCGTCTAACTCCAACGATTTTTTTTGAAAGAATAACAATTTGCAATATTGGCAACACCACTAATGGGTAATTTTTAAATGTAAACAATGAACACAGGCAAAAATTAATATACAAATGCACACATACCAGAAAAAAAAAAATTTGGCGCAAATTCTTTTTCTGGTATGTATGTAAAATTTGTGCCCAAACATAAGATTCCGGGATCAAATCATAAGATTCCATCTAATTTTTAAGAACATTTCATTCTCTCTCTTGCTAATGGATTTTGCCTATGAAAAATATATGTACTCTTGCGTATTCTTTTCCCCGTCTGCCACGTGCTTTTTCTAGCTACTTCGCTAGCTTTCCTCACTTTACCATAGTTACACTTTGATACAGTTTATCGATTCGAATATATGCCAAACAATACATATTATGGTTATGTCAAATATTTGTATACGAACATGAATTCGTGTATTCCCCACTTCACTTTTTGTCTCATTTTTATATGATTCATAAGCGAATATCGAATATTTGAATAACACATTGCCAGATGTAAGAGATTTTTCCATCAAAAAACAAAAAACTTCAAAAATCGGGGCTTTACAAATTTGACTTGAAAACAGGGGATTCTACCGTTTTTAAGTACAATTTTTATTTCATATACTACTAGGTGGAGTGAAAAGTAACCTCCTTGATCGCCAGAATGCGCTGCTACTGCAAAAAGGTTATGGTGCCTTGAAGTCCGTTCATATTTAGGCAGACATGCCAAATTTCAGTGTGATACTGTCTTTAGTTTTGTTTTGAGAGCCGATTGTTGTTGACGTGTTTGGCATCATGTTGAGTATGGACAAAAACGATTTTCGTTCTCTCATAAAACATTATTTTTTGAGAGGCAAAACGTCGAAGGAAACAAAAGAAAAGTTGGATAAATATTATGGGGCTAATGCTCCGTCAAATATTGGTTTCGAGAGTTTCGTGGTGGCCGCAACTCCACTACAGATCAAGTCCGCAGCGACAGGCCCTCCGATGCGGTTACAGAGGACAATGTCAAAAAAATACATGAAATGGTGTTGGGTGACCGGAAAGTGAAGGTGCGCGAGCTAGCAGATACCACAAAGATTAGTACTGAGCTCACACGCCATATTTTGGGCAATATTCTGCATGTGAAAAAGTTATCCTGCCGCTGAGTGCCGTGCCATGCACACTCCTGACCAAAAACACGAACGCGAGGGCACTTCGAAAGAGTGTTTGGACTTTCTGATGCGTCGATTGGTAACTGTTGATGAAACCTGGATCCACTATTACACACCAGAGAACAGAATGAGTGCCCGGCAATGGACTGAAGCCGGCACGAGGCTTGATGGGTCGGAAAGGTTATGGCGTTGGTTTTCTGGGATTGTCATGGCATACTCTTCGTGGACTACCTCGAAAAACGAAAAACCACCAACAGCGAGTATTACTGTGCATTATTGGAGCGATTAAAGGCCGAAATCGCTGCAAAACGGCCTCCCAAGGAGGTTACTTTTCACTCCACCTAGTCTAAAACTAATTTTATTCTGTTTTTCGAAAAAAGACTCGATATTTACATTCGATATTGCGGCACCGGCCGGTATTTTTTTCTTCAAATTGTCGAAAAGGGTAATTTATTGTCGAACTAAAAAAGAAATTATTGTGACTCGTGTAGTACATGAGCGCGCACACCTGCTTTTTATAATTACTTTTAAAATCATAAAATTATTTTTAATTTATTGAAGAATTCTTTTCTAATTGATTTGCAATACAAAAAAAAATTTCTTGTTTTTATTTTTAAAATTTTGAAGTAATAAAGAGTCATATTCAGACAAACAGCACACATGCGCGCGCACATACAATCTGACAACCAGCCGGCCGACAAAACTAAAATAATGAATGAAACTATTTTTTTTTTTTTTGAAATTTCACTTAAAAAAAAGAAGAGAAATTTCTCTTTTATCTCACCTGGAATTTAAGGGAAACAACCAACGCGCACGCCCAATCAAATGGATTACAGTCCGACAATGGAAAAACAATAACGAGACTCGTTCGAAAATCATATATGGATAGAAGCATCAATAGTCGGCCAGCCATCAGCTATTTGGCTCAGTGATAATCCGTTCTAGTTTTCATGCGAAATGCAAGATGCAGATATTTTCAAGTTTGGCAAAATTTGTTGCATTGTCTATGATTCGGCTTTCATCCGAATGGTCAACCGCATTGATATTTGATTTGCAATCATCTGACGGAAGGGCATAAAGCCGATTTTTTGATGCCAAATGGGCCAGAAAAACTGTCAAAACTAACAATATTTCAAGGTTTTTTCTTCATAACTTTGTTTCCTCTAATTTGCAGGTAACCAGACCCTGATAGCATAAGTCTAATCTGTAAATTTTATTCAAATCGGTGTATTAGTTTTTAAAACACATCAAAAAAACTATTAGGAGGGTTATTTTCTCCTTGGATTATTTCTTTCTCCACTATCCTTGGACCGATTTTACTGAAATTTAACATGGTGTCGTCCATTTATGTAGTTAACCTATATAATTAATTTAAGCAAAATAGCTTCACAAATTTTCGAATTAAATCCGAAAAACTATATATAAAAAAACGAAAAAACTTCTTAGTCTCTCCCTCGATCGATTTTCCTGAAATGCAATACCAAATCCAGGTAAGGAAGACCCAACTTACATTCTAAATTTCAACTAAATGGGATAATACGTTCTTCAGTTACCTTGTACACCAACGGACGGACGGACGAATATGCGTAAATTGATATAACTTTTGATTCCCTACCCAACCATACGCTGGAAACCTTTCGACGACGATTATTTTGATGTGTTACAAATTGAGTGACAAAACTAATATGTTCTCTGGTAGAACTTTCAATTATCAAAAAAGAAGTTTAATACAATTTTCGAACAAATGTTGACGAACAAAATTCCTAGATCCTAACATGGCTAATAATTGATGGTTTCTCCCTACATTTTTTTTTTCACACGTTTTATTAAAGAGAATAAATAAAAAAAAGGGGAAAAATGGGAAATTGGAAATATTTTGTCTCTCTTCTCTTTCTTACTTTTTTTTTTGGGTACAGAAGAAAAAAGATCAAGTAAAAAAGTTTTCGATTATCGAGAAGACGACGACAGTCAAGTCAGTCAAATTCGAAAAATTGGCAAAGTGATTTAGTTGACGAAGTGAAGTGCATTCGAGTGCTTGTGTTACGATATGTTTTGTGCGGTGTTTTCGTTTATTCAAAAATAACGCGCTAGCACTTTTAATTTTATGTTTTTTTTTTTTTGGTTATTTTTTTTTCTTATAATTCATTATTTTTAAAATAATTTAAAAAAAAACAATAATATTCGGTTTTTAATTAAATTTACAATAAAAAAAAAAAAATTAGAAAATTAGAAGAAATTTGTGCCTTTTTTTGTCAGTGAAAATCTTGTCGTGTTTTTTTTGTTTGGTTTTCCAATTTTCACGTATTTTCTTTTTTTAAAAATTTGCCAAAAAATTATGCTGTTTTTATTTATTTACAATTAAATAAGTTTTGTGTTTGTTTTGTTTTGATTTAATTAAAACAAAAGAAAAGAAAAGTTCATAAATTAAGAAAAAAGTTTAATTTAAAGAACTCGTTTTTCTTTTTTATTAATAATAAATTAAAAAAGCAAAAAAAAAAAATCCAATAAAAATGTATACGAATTTGTTTTTATTAATTTTATGGAATCATTTTCTGAGGATATCATCATTGAAAAATGGATATTCAATAAAATATTTATTTTTAATTACTATTTATTATTGGACGGCGCCTGTGTCCGCCCAAACACCGGTGGAAATTGATGGAAAACTTAACAACAACAACAACATGACAGCAACACCGAATTGTTCGGCTGTTGGACATATATTTGAAGCTCGCGGTATAACGAAAAGACCATTGGAACCTTTAAATGGTAAGTTTTTTTTTTAATGCAGCATACATATATGAGAATATTCCTTTCTTCTTCCCAAAGGACATGTCTGATACAGTCCTTTGGTATAAGCACGATATAAGGCATCGGTTTTTCCAATTATTGTATGTAACGAGCTCTATAAGTTGCCAGAACTGAATGTGTGATATTTGTATGCCTTATTCGAAGGTTTTCCAGGAATATATTTCTAGCTACAGGTTACACAAAATATGTGTAAATTCACTTTCATCGGAACCCTCTTTTTTTTCGTCCTTATTTTTAAAGTTAGTTCCCTTTTGATAATAATATTGAATTTGCCGGTTTTAGATTCTCTCCGAATTTCATTCGAATATTTGTTTTCTCCTGTTTTCTTCAATCGTCCTCGTTCCTCCCCCCAGGAAAATGTATATATACATATTTTCATTGGCCTTTTCTCTAATCCTAAATAACAGTCGGTTGTTAAATCGATTACAATAATAAAAAAAAAAAAAAAAACAAAGAAAAAACGACAAGATTGATATTTTTTCGTGACGTATTAAGTGCCTTGATGTTATTTATTTTACAAAACTACTATTTATTTAATTATTAAAGATATACAAAAAAGGATTAAAATTCTTATACAACACGGACAGGAATAATGGCTGATTATCCCGTTGTACATAGGGAGACCGTTCTATAAAAATGGCTTATTTCGTATCAGTAATAACAATAGGAAAAGGGTACTATCTACAATGTAGAAAATATTTGCCTATTGAAAATAATAAGAAAAGCATTGTACATTGTAGAAATACCTAAATTTCGGGGTAAATTTAACCACGCATGTATTGCGAATTATACTATGATAGAATGAGTGTTTCAGCATTGAATATAGAATAGGTTCCATTGTGCAACGCATATTAGCAATTATTTGTTAATTCTATAAAAGCGTTAGGGTAGTCATCCAATAATAATGGCAAACCTGCATTGTGATTTAGGATAAATGCCTTAATATTGTAAAACAGCAAGATTGCCCAAAATCAAGTGTATCAAGTGTAACTCTGGTCGGAGATAATTTTGAAAAGAAGGATTACGATACGAAAGTTGAAAAAAGTAGTCAAATCGGTACCTAATAAATTAGGGACAAGATAAGATATGTGGTCCCTGCGGCCGTAGGTAAATTGAGCTGAAGAGTTGCGCAACTACTATATGGTACATATGGATCTAATTATTTTACAAAAATAATTGATTTCGTAAAAATATTTACTAAATTATGTTCGCTGAGTAGTTTTTATGCTGTTAATGCAAAAATTGCTTGCTAAAATCGCTTTATAACTGACAGTGAATTTCCGAACTTATGTCCGGCAAGCATCTGAAATTTTTCTTTTTGCTCGATTCTCAATTGAAAGCCGTGATCGCACTTTTCCATACATGTACGAAAAATATCAAGAGTGACCATTCCACTCTTATCTGTACCTACACAAATATTTCGCACTCAAAATTATATAAATTGTATAGGAAGCAAAAATCTTAAAAAATGTAATTTTAATTACCTACTTTCTTTGTCATTTTACACTTCTGACATTTCCAACTTTAAAGACAATTAGAAATTTCTTGTCTAAATATAAACTTGTCAAATGTCGTGTCTATTTAAGTTGCATCCTAATAGTATCAACTGAAAATTAGGGATTTCTCGATTTTCAGCCTAATAGTAGTATTAACATTATAGTCCTTGCAATCGATTCAAAAATATTACCATAATGTTGTCAGACAGACAGATCGGTATATCTATTAAAACGTGAAGGTTTGTGATTCGAATAATTTATATATCTTGTATAGAAGTTAAAACTATAAGTGTCAAAAGTATAAATTGTTTCGTTTATTTGTTTCGGGACACTTATTACGTGTCGATAGTACTCAGTGTAAACACACTTCAAACAATCACTTTCAAATCTCTTTTATAATCACTTTCTGACCTCACTTGTTTAAATTGCAAATCGAAATTACTGTTCCAATCGATGAGTTCAATTCTTTATATACCATCATGGAAACCATCTAGATCAGTGTTTCTCAACGTGGGGCCCACGCCCCACACGGGGGCAATTTAATTGTTAAGGGGGGCAATTCGAAAATGGACATGACACGAGCTTAACCCTTTCGCTCCGGGCCATTTAAATGCAATGCTAGATTTCGGTGCCAAATTTAGTTTCTTAAGTGAACAATTCAATTTTGTATTTTACATAGGGGGGGGGCATAAGAATTTTAGAAAGGCTAAGGTGGGGCATGACACAAAAAAGGTGGCTAAGGTGGGGCATGGCACAAAAAAGGTAGCTAAGGTGGGGCATGACACAAAAAAGGTTGGGAAACACTTATCTAGATAGAAGATTTGAATTCAAAACTGGCAACACTTTCAGATGTTTTCATGAATGTCAAATGTTATTTGTGATTTTTCTATTCCAGAAACAAAATATGAAATTTTCTAATCTAATTGTTTCTTGTTAATTGATTGTGTTTCAGGAATGTTCCAAATCTTATTTACAAGAATTTGTTTAAATCCTCAAAATCTGTATTTTCTTTTTGCTTTGAATGAGTTTTAAATGAGTGATTTCTTTAAAGGATTTAAATTCGGAATTTTCCAAATTATTTTTTTTTTTTTTTTATTATTCACCAAACTAAATCAACTCTTTTTTTTCAATCTAAAAAGTCTTAATTTAGACTTAAAACAAGTGTATTTATACTTTGTTTCTTTTTGTACTTCTTTTGTTTAGCGAAATTTCTTTAAAATTATCAAAAAGAAAAAAGTCTTATCTATTTGTAAAAACAAGAAACATTTTTATTTTCTTTCACTTCACAAAATTAACAAAAACTCATTGCTCACAAATATAGGTGAGGTCATAATAATACACCCATTCCTTGATTTAAACGGTACTTGGTTTACACGGTTTCGTTTTACACGATGGAATCAATCTCTGTTCATACCCTATAGTAGGTACTACCAGATGATATATTAGTTTTGTCACTAAGTGTGTAACACATCGGAATAACCATCGTGGAAAGGTTTCAAGGGTATGGTTGATATGCATGTCCGTCCGTCCGTCCGTATACAAGATAACTCAAAAACGCGACGTCCGATTTTGTTGAATTTGTTTGAACGTGAGTTGGTTATTCCTTAAATGGATTTTGTATTTCATTTCTTCAAAATCGACCGACGGGGAGCGAAGTTATTAAGCAAAAACCAGGGTGACTAGAAAGTTTGGCCTTTTTTATATGGTTTTTCGGATTTAATTGGAAAATTTGTGAAGTAATTTTGTTTAAATATTATTATATTGGTTAACTACATAAATAGATGATAACATGTTAAATTTCAGCAAAATCGGTCAAAGGATAGTGGAGAAAGAAATAATCCTAGGAGAAAATAAAGTTTTTTTTTATGTACTTTAAAAATTAAGACATCAATTTGAATAAAATTTGCAGATTAGATTTATGTTGTTAGTGTATAGGTTACTTGCCAATTAGAGGAAATTTTGAAAAGAGGAAACAAAGTTATGAAGAAGAAACCTTGAAATATTGTTAATTTTGACCGTTTTTCTATCCCATTTCTGCCATAGGGCATCAAATTATCGACTATAGGCTGATTTTAAATTACTGTGGCTACGTTTACACCGAGACTTAAAAAGAGACTTAAGTGCTTAGGTCGATCTAAGTATGACAGTGTGAACACGCCCAAAGTAACTTAGGATAGGTCACTTAAATTGCAGACTTACCTTAAATTTAAATCGACTTAAGAACTTTTGACAGATAACAGCTGATTTCTTGATATCCAAGTTCTATAAATGTTCACATATGACGTTGTTTTAGACTTAGGTCTAGTACGGTGTAAACACGTCTGACCGAAACCTAACTTTTAGTTAGGTGACCTAAAAATTTGTCGTTGTAAACGTAGCGTATATGTTTTTTTTATATAATCTTTACACAATTTTACACGATTGTTATGAAAATATCCACGATGTTTCTTTATGTTCTTTGATTTGATTTACACGGTGTCCCGAGAACATATCTACCGTGTAAATCAAGGTATGGGTGTATCTACAAAATTATTGAAAATCTAACACAGGTTAAAAAAAAAAACGTATATCAATTAAGCGCAAAGTGATAATGAGATATAATAGATAACGTAGAAATTTCGGTTTTTGTACAAAAAAAAACTGGATAAAATATAAGAAATGATGAGCAAGCCTAATAATGCACACCTATTAGGTCTGTGAATGAGTTCTCAGAATTTTTTCCTACAAATACTCGTTTATTTAAGAACTATACAATATTTTGATTTTATTCAAAGTATGGTCCAACTGAAGCTACTACAACATTCGTCCATCTTTCGGGTAATTTACGGTTTCCATATCTGAAGAAATTCCGGTCTGTGGAGGATTTCTAATTATTCAGCCAAATTTTTATATTTTCATAAGAAGTGAACGGCTCTCCAGTAAGGATTGACTACGTCGGTCGAAATAAGTAGTAATCTGAAGGAGCTATGTATGATAAATACGGCGGGTGTCCTGCCTTCCTAAGAAGTAGTTTTTAAACGGTTGAGCATCATGTAGGTTGGCAGTGTTATGTTAGAAAATTAATTTGTTGTGTCTATTCACCCATTCTGGTTATTTTTTCTTTACAACTCGTTTCAAACGCACTAGTTGTCGTCGGTAGATAGCGCCAGTAATAATTTCAGCAACTGATAATAGATCGCACCTTTCTGATCCCATCAAATACAGGACAGAACCTTAACTTAATTAATGTTTTGCTTTGGCGTTGATGGGATTGGTTGACCAGACTTCACTTTTGCTTTTCCGCGTTTAGGATTTTTGAAGTAGGTCAATTTTTCTTCTCTAGTAACAATTCGATACAAGGAAAACCTTTCTTTCTTGTTTTTGAAGCAGCATTTCACAAATAGTTTTTCGACGTTCGATGTCTCTTTCTTTTAATTCATATGGGATTCAATTACAGTTTATTTGAATAATTCCTGAATAATTGCTGGAAAGAGGAATATAATAATGAAATTCCATGTCACTTAAAAAAATAGCTTGGATGAGAATAAACAGGATTGCTAAGTTGTAAATGTTAGATTCCTAGGTGCCAGCTGGAAATAGATCTGTTTACCACCCGGGCAGAAAGTTTTTCAAATTGGAGTTTGTTGGTTCTGCTATCGATTTGATAAGTAGTTTTTGTTTTCAAGTAATTGAGTAGCTACAAAGTCATTAACATGGTTATTCTAGAATTGTGACTGATTTACACTCACAAATATTGATGACAGTAAAATTGTTGGTAAAATTATGATTGCGTATTCTGGTAGACGAGTCATAATTATCTCCCAAAATGTGATTTAGTGACACTTTGAACTTTTATTATTCCAGTTGTCATGGTTATTTGAGAAATACTCTTAAAATTCATATCTTTCTAAAAATAGTGATATTCCCTTTCGGATCCCTTTCTTCCTGGTATATATTTTTTTTAAAAATTTAGTTCGAAAGTCCTTGCCTTACTCGACGGTTCACCTTTATTTCGCTCTTGTCATTAGCAATATGTTTCCAATTTCTTAAATCACAGGCTCTCATTTTTTCGTTGTGGTCGCCTTGCTGATCTTCCCTTTGCTCTTGGACATTCAATAGTATTTTCAGTAGTGTCTATTGCCATTCATCCGTTTAAGTGTCCTTACTATATCTTCAGTCTTTGTAATTTTATTAATTTGAAAAATGTCTTCTCGATTGTTGAGCATATTTATTACATCTTGTGATCGTCTTTTGCATTAATTTTCTCTCAAATATACGAAGATGGTTTTCATCGATTACCGTCATTGCGATCGCTATATGATAGAGGTGTTTATTCTCTCATTTCTAGATACGCAGGGTTATCCAACTTTAGTTGGCGGTAATTTTGCTTTTTAACACACCCAGAGGGGTGGAAATGTGCCTCATCAGAAAAGAGGATTTTCTTTGAAAAATCAGCAATTGAACAACTTTTACGCATTAATCCAATTCGTAAATGTGTTGTTGGAAACTGACATTTGATACTTTGAAAAGAAGTGCTTATTGACAGCTGCTTGATTTACAGTGCTGCTAGCATAAGAAACTCAAATTGGATTATACTAGAGGCACACATAGGGTATTCATACCATAAATTAAGGATACCATGTGATATACCATATGTGTGTCGTCGAATACTAGCTGAATACCATTTCAACTACGTAGCATAAATCTGGTATTTAAATTCGAAAAAGTACGTGGTATCCCCTTTTTTACTTAATTTTTTCGGCCACCGTAATCTATTCTTTAGTGATTGTCGCGCCTTTTTATTGAAGCGGAAAATAGCGAATGGAATTTTGTAGGAAAGCTGAGCAATTGACACATGTTTACACTTTTTTTTTTTTGAAAATATTATTTTAAAAAACTGAAAAAAGTAATTAAATACGCAAAATTTTATGAGTTAATGAAACCTCAAAATTTATAGATTTTTGTAGGAATCATATAGAGGATTTAAGAGGAGCGAAAAGAAATTCCCATATTCTCGCTGTAATGGCAGAATTTCAAATGTCAGACAAATACTATGTTTGATGTGTGTCAACCCCTTTTTATACCATGGTACAATGCTGTACTGTAGTATCGATACTAAGGTATGAATACCCTATGTGTGTGCCTCTACTATTACCCTATGAAATTAGGAAAATTCAAAATTTACCAATTTTATCAGCCACTGTTATATACAAAGTGGATAATGAATAATTTTCTATATGAAAATAGCTAACGACAAAAAAGAAAGGAAAGAATTTTTCACTAGGCCAAAAATTTCCTTATGTTTGTGTTACTTCATCCCTCTTCAAAATTCTGTAATATTTTAGGGGAGCGGGTTGGTTTTTCCAGTTCATATAAAATCGCCTTTTATATTTATATCTAGAAAGCAATAAGTAACAACACTGAAAGAAATGTGAAATGTGAATATATACCGAGAGAGAGAGAGAGAGAGAGACAGGGATGAGAAAGAGGTGGAAATTTTATTGATTTTGCTCCTTTTTCAAAATGAAAAGAAATGGAGGTTATGGTATCATTGGTGATGGTGGTTTTCGGTTTCAGGAGTTTTACAATATTTGTAATTTTTTTCTCTCGCTAACAATATTGTTTTGTTGTTTTAATATACTTAAAAAAAAACGTTTCAAGCTTTTTTATTCCTTTTTTTTCTGTATTTATCTTAAAAATTCCAATAAAGTTAAATTAAAATTCAATGAAATTCAAATCGAGAAAGAAAAAAAATAAACCATCTTGATAACGCACTTAAAATCCTCAAAATCCCCAACCTACCTACTCTAAAAGTACTGTCATATACCCAATAAGGTTAAATTTCACGAATTGTTACTCTCTTTAGTTTAATGAGCAATAATTTCTTCAATTTAAATTAATGAAAACATTTTTAGAGAGAGAAAGGAGAAGTTTGAGGGCATTTTCAAATATGTACTAGGTGGAGTGAAAAGTAACCTCCTTGATCGCCAGAATGAGCTGCTACTGCAAAAAAGGTTATGGTGCCTTGAAGTCTGTTCATATTTAGGCAGACATGCCAAATTTCAGTGCGATACTGTCTTTAGTTTTGTTTTGACAGCCGATTGTTGTTGACATGTTTGGCATCATGTTGAGTATGGACAAAAACGATTTTCGTTCTCTCATAAAACATTATTTTTTGAGAGGCAAAACGTCGAAGGAAACAAAAGAAAAGTTGGATAAATATTATTGGGCTAATGCTTCGTCAGATTACACCGTCAAATATTGGTTTCGAGAGTTTCGTGGTGGACGCAACTCCATTACCGATCAAGTCTGCAGCGGCAGGCCCTCCGATGTGGTTACAGAGGACAAAGTCAAAAAAATACATGAAATGATGTTGGCTGACCGGAAAGTGAAGGTGCGCGAGCTAGCAGATACCACAAAGATTAGTACTGAGCGCACACGCCATATTTTGGGCAATATTCTGCATATGAAAAAGTTATCCTGCCGATGGGTGCCGCGCATGCTCACTCCTGACCAAAAACACGAACGCGAGAGCACTTCGAAAGAATGTTTGGACTTGCTGATTCGTCGATTGGTAACTGTTGATGAAACCTGGATCCACTATTACACACCAGAGAACAGAATGAGTGGCCGGCAATGGACTGAAGCCGGCACGAGGCTCGATGGGTCGGAAAGGTTATGGCGTCGGTTTTCTGGGATTGTCATGGCATACTCTTCGTGGACTACCTCGAAAAAGGAAAACCATCAGCAGCGAGTATTACTGTGCATTATTGGAGCGATTGAAGGTCAAAATCGCTGCAAAACGGCCTTTCAAGGAGGTTACTTTTCACTCCACCTAGTATATTATTTGGTCATACCTCTTGAAATTCTGTTCTTTTGCAACTCTAATGCAGGAAACACAATAACGGATCCACGACGGATTCACGACACATTAAATGTCAAATGGATTTTAAATGTAAAGGGTGTCCCGAAATTTACGCAAGTAGTAATTTTGATAGAAAACGCAAGTTTATAACTAAAAATTGAAGATTTTTTTTATTGATTCATAAAGTATACAGTATAGAGAGGTTATATATGGAATAACATATCGGGTAAATGGTCTCCACGGCTTCGCTGGCACATACGCACTATTTTTTTGAAATTTTCCATGACTGCTTTTCATAAATGTGGCTGAATTTCATTGATACAGCGCTCAATTTCCTCCTTTAAGGCGTGGGCTTCTTGGTATAAACCTTAAACTTCATAAAACCCCAAAGAAAAAAGTCCAACAGCGTTAAATCGCATGATCTGGTCGGTCGTCATTCTGTTTTCCCACATAGTCTACACACTTTAAGGTAAGTGTCCCTGTTATCGACGATGATTATTAAATTCACATATTGGGTGCATGCAGTAGTTGAATCGTGTAACTTGATTTGAATTAAATCGGGTCGAAAAAGCATAGGAATGACAATGCTTTTTCTATATGATTTAGTTTTAACATAATCTAGTATAGCAGTTAGGATATTTCAAACTCCTGCATGAGTTCGATAGAATTAAGCTAGTGCTGATTGTTTTTAAACTCACACGTTTTGCTAATAACGAAGCATTAATTACCTCGATTTTTAAATCATCACATTCATTTGTTTCTAAAAGTAAAATAATTTTCGTTTTGTCGCACTTACTTTGTATGATGCCTTATGATTAGTATTACCAGAGGGTATATTACTTTTGGCATTACATTTGTAATGCATGGAAATAATCTTCAGAGAACGGTCTCAAAGCAATAGATGTGTAAAGAATTAAAAATTATATCGATTTATGCATGTCCATCCTTCCGTTTATAACTCAACAGCACGTTGGTTGACTATTTTTCGATTTGATATTGAATTTCAGCAAAATTGGCCATCAAGATCGTATGATTTAATATTTGGATTTCTGATTTTGAGGTTATATGGAGGAAAATACGTATGGCAAGAACTATCAAACGATTCCAGAACTAAGGGATGATATTCCAATGCGTTATTGATGAAACTGAGGATCAATTATGACAAAATGCGATGCAAAATTTTGTTATAAAATGAAAACCTGTAAAGAGATAGATTATATTTCACGTTTAATGGCGGTATGTCCACTTTGTATCAGTACTGCTTCAATAATTCATGTGTTTTCTTTAAAACTTAGACTTTCAAACCTAATTGAAGTAACTTTTAGGTTAAGCTATCGATAATTAGGACACCGTTTAGTTTAAACAGTCGATAATTAGGACACCGTTTAGTTTAAGCTGTCGATAATTGAGACACTTACTTTTTTTTTTTTTTTAGAGAAACCATAATCAATATTTAAAGTTTATTCTCTTTGGAAATAAACAGACTTCCATAATTGTTTGCGGGTCTATCTGAATGATATACAATTTAGTATGAAGTTTAGTCATAAAAGCTTAAAATTAGTACACCCCATTTCTTCTTCTTCTTAACGTCAAGTTATTTTCATTTAATATAAAGATTTCAATTGGAAAACTGTAAGCGTATTTAGTTAATCGTAAAAATGAATTAACCAGCTTTTAAAACAAAAGAAAGAGGAAAAAAAACCTAATTCTTAACGTTGAATACCGGCTTTAGACTGTTTATTTCGCTCAATTAAAGTTTTATTGAGGTTATTATAACTTACTTAATTAGTTAATTATATACGATAAAGTATATAAATGCTTGACAATTGAAGATGATTAAAAATTGCATTTTTCGATGTCAGCACGAAAATGGTGACATCGAAAAAGATAGGTTATGATATTTTAGGTTCTATTTAAGAAATTAATTAACTTCTAATGAAGATGGAATACAATTTTATAAAATCACAAAATAAAGAAGACACAGAAGATTTATTTCCAATATCAGTATGGTACCAGTTTGGCGCTTAGGTTACATTAGTATTCATCGGTCTAACTTGAGACTGTGTGTGTGATTTATCCGCCTTTTCAAAATAATGGCTCTTTTAAGAAATACCTCAACGTTCATTTTGTGCCATCATAAGATTACAAAATTTTCTTCCTCTTCTTGATACATTTTGCCTTTAAAAACTAGCCGTGATCTTTTGCACTTAGTCTAAGAATTTTTTTTAGTTTTGGCTTTGTTTTGATTGGTGATTTATAACTATTCAGCTATTTATTTTTAAGGAATATATCATAATGAATATGGCGCCCCATTTAATAATTTCGTTTTAAGTTTATGACTAGTTTGTGGTTTATTGTCAATTTCTTGAAATTATCGAGCTTCCACGAACTCTTCTGTTGTAATAAGTTGATGATTGTTTGGCCAGTGACAGTATATGACATAATTGCGCCGTCTTGTTAAAACTACATTTCATACCAATCAATTACATCCAATTTTCATCATAAGTTAGTTTAGCAAAGCTTAGGATATTTTTATGGCAAATATTTTTGGTGTAAACCGCTTAGTTCTATCTGTCATTGTTTTGGTCCTTGGAGTTAATACAATTTATGTACTTTTCATATCTTCTAAAGTAGAAGTCGTGACTACAGTAGCCAATCTCAAATCATCCAACCTATCATCACCTATTTACATACGGGGGTACATAGCAGTATCTTCCAAGCAGAGGTGGATGGAAGTCAACCTAGCACTAGAGAACTAATAAAGGCCATTCTTTACACAGCCGACATCCTATTCTGACGGGAAAAATCAGAAAACTAGAAAGAGATTGACTTTTGCAATTTTCGCTAGGATTGATCGAATAAAAACATCAGGGTCTCTCCCCACACAATTAATAATATTATGGGAAAATTAATAACATTCCCTTCCATTTTATAGGAAAATGTAGTACCAAATTGTGTTTTCAGACTTTGTCATAAGGCTTAAATTCCTATCACATCTGAAAACAAGCTGTAATGCAAAACGACTAGACTTCTATACGTATGTTTAAATCAAGTTACGTTCCGAAAGCCTTTCTAAAAGAAAGCTATATGAATATGGAAATTCAGAGCGAACGTGGTCCTTAGTTAATCACAACATTTGTTGTGATATACAGACAGACAGACATTGGATAAAAATGATTGCAAACCATTTAGAATCTTATAAAACGTGGAGATTTGCAAAACACATTTTTTTATTTCGTATAGAAGTTAAAAATTGAACTTGCGTAAACCATAACAATCAATTTTCCTATAAGAAAATTTGGTAGTGTGCGACAATATCGTGTATTATTATTGTGAGAGTATGCAAATGCAGATGAAAACCCATAAATCAGATGAACAAGTTTATCTGCGTTTGAGGGGAATCATCTGGCAGATGAAGAATCAGATGGGGAAATTATAACTGCAGAGGACGACGAAATTCGTAAGATGATTGTTTCTCCCTTTCTGTTTAACTAAATTTTGCATAAGTGCATCCCATACTTTTATCAGAATAGGATGTCGGCTGTGTGGAGATTGGCCTTAATAAGATGAATATAAGAGTACTGACAGGAATACTAACGGGGCACTGCAGACTCAAAGCACAGCTTTAAAAACTAGGACTCGAACTAGATAAAAGCTACAGATTCTTCGAAGGGGACGAAGAGACCCCTATGCATATTCGAGCGTAACATAATGAGCGAGCAATTACAAAATATGTTCTCCACGAATGCTCAATTGTTGTGATTACCTCACTGAACGTGAGGAAGGTAATACTTTTGTCACAGTATACTGCCCTTTTGTTGGCCTTCGCTCCCTGATAATCCGTACCGAATGAGAACATTAATGAATTTTTGTTTTGTTTGGACCGCACCTTAAGAATTTTTCGAAATATTCAAATTTACCTTTCGAACTCGACTATATATTCCATTATTCATAAAAGAGTTTTGTTCAATTTATATTTTAAGAATTTTGTATTCTTATCAAGTTAGTAAAATATTTATTTAATAAGAAAAAAAAAAAAAAAAAAAACACTTTAAAAACACCAAATTTCAATCGAAATTTAAAATTCTGCATGCTCTCTGTACGCAATCATAATTTACTATGCAAACTTTGTATAGAAGTTTAATGACCCGAAATGGTTTTTTTTAAAGTGTTGCTTAAAACATATGTGAACATTTTCATCCAAAAATTCCGCGGTTCTTTTCATCTTTATGTGTTTTTTTTTTTTTTTTTTTTTTTTATCAGCATTAAAATACTAAAATTATTTGCTAATCAACTACTAAATTAAATTATAAGGGGCAACAGGGTGAGACAAAAATTATGCTACTATACACAAAAAAAAAATATTTTCATGCTTAGCGCGAAACGTCGCCTGGTCTTATCTTATCAACATCATTTGTCATCATTAGAAACGTAAACTATAATATATACAGGATGTTACAAAATGTTTTGATTCAAGTAAAGAAAGTACATATCAAAATTTGATTCAAACCTTACTTTTTTTTCAATAGGGTTTTTTTTGACAGATCACGCGTGACTAGTGTCATTCTGATTTGTCATTTTTGTTCAGTATTGTATGGCAATTCATCATGTCAAGACTTACGTCGTCGTTTGTTTGCTGAATGGGTGCTTGAACGCATCGAAGAAAATCCGGAATTTTCAAGCCAAATTTTGTTCAGTGATGAGGCTCATTTCTGGCTTAATGGCTACGTTAATAAGCAAAATTGCCGTATTTGGGATGATGAGCATCCACAAGAGTTTCAAGAGCTACCATTACATCCATTGAAAACAACAGTTTGGTGTGGTTTATGGGCCGGGGGCATCATCGGTCCGTATGTTTTCAAAAATGCGGCCGGCGGCCACGTTACCGGCAATGGTGAGCGCTATCGTGCCACGATAACGGACTTTTTGGTACCTGAAATTGAAGCCCGTGGTCTCGACAATATTTGGTTTCAACAAGGCGGTGCTAGGAGCCATACAGCCCGTGTTACAATGGATTTATTGCAAAATCATTTCGGTGAGCAATTAATTTCAAGTTTTAGCCCAGTGAATTGGCCACCAAGATCGTGCGATATCACACCTTTGGACTTTTTTCTTTGGGGCTATGTAAAGTCAAAAGTCTTTGCCGATAAACCAGTGACAATTCAAGCATTGGAAGCGAACATTACACGTGTCATTCATGAGATTCCGGTCAAAAGGCTTGAGAGAGTGATCGAAAATTCAAAACGTGTTCCACGAAGTAGTAATTTTAACCGGGGGAACAGGAAAAAGTAACAGGGAGCCATATCTGGCAAAAACGATGCTTGATCGACAACGTTTGTTGAGTTTTAGGTCAAAAATTAGCGTACAACCATCTATGTGTTGGACGGAGCATTATCGGTGTAAAATCCAAGAATTGTCCTTTATCTGGAATTTTCCGGTTAACATTCTCTCTCAAAGGCTTCATAATGCCCAGATAATATTGTTTGTAAATTGTTTGCGCCTCTGGGAGGAATTTCGTGTGGACAACAACCACGACAGTCAAAGAAAACAATTAACATTATGATTTTCGATTGAGGTTGATGTGTTTTTTCGGTTTTCGTCGTTATCGAAACGTCATTCCCAAGCTTGTTGGGTAGTTTGCATGTCAGACTCATAAACCCACATCTCGTCATCCGTTATGATGCGTTTCATGAATGTAGGGTCCAAATGGGCTTGCTAAAGCATGACTCTAACAAAAAAATCGCTGAACTAACAAAACCAACAATTGTAAACTGGTTGACAGATCACGATGTAAACGTTAAATGCATTTTTTTTGAAGCCGAATAGCTCCATTATTTTAGAGTTTAGACCATTCGATTTGAAACAATCCGAGATTCGAGTCAGGCTGAGGCTGTAACAGCTTCTAATTTATTTGCATTAAAAGTTGGGAAATACCTACACTATCGTCGGAAAATTTGAAACCATTTAATTTAAATCAAAAAATAAAGAAATATAATTTGAAAAGAGAGCTTAAATAATTGTTTTATGTAAAACTGGCAGAACACAATGCAAAATTGCTAAATTGGAGGGTTTTTCGAAAGCAAAAGTTCCAACAACTCTTAAACGACACTGGCTACGTTTACAACGAGACTTAAAAAGAGACTTAAGTGCTTAGGTCGACCTAAATATGACGGTGTAAACACGCCCAAAGTAACTTAGGTTAGGTCACCTAAATTGCAGACTTACCTTAAATTTAAATCGACTTAAGAACTTTTGACAGATAACAGCTGATTTCTTGATATCCAAGTTCTATAAATGTTCACATATGACGTTGTTTTAGACTTAGGTCTAGTACGGTGTAAACACGTCTGACTCAAACCTAACTTTTAGTTAGGTGACCTAAAAATTTGTCGGTGTAAACGTAGCCACTGAAACTTAATCGAATGATATTGAGGACGTCCAAGAAAGGCAACAGAAACTGATAAGCGTTAAGAAAGCGTAATCATCAATTAAAACAGCGGCAGATATTTAAGATATGAAATCGATCAAGCTTTGGTCGGATCGATTTCCGGTTCAATTTCATTTGGTCCGTATTAAAATAAGGATCAAATCTGATCGGTTCGGTGTTCATTTATGTGTGATCTAAAACAAAGGAGTATAAATTGTAGAACAAATCTTTTTTTTTGTTTTGCAGAAATCTTAATTTTCTGAAGTTAATGATGGTCTCCAATTTCAATATTATTTCCGACACACTTGATCAGAATCTCCATATTTTGTGTATAAATTCCTCGGAATATGATTTTTGGTCAGTGTAATTAATTTCAAACTGAATAATTTCAAAATTTATTACTCTCTTGATGACTGAAATCTGTTTCTTGTCCATTTTCTATACTATATGGCTTTTGAATGAAGCTTTTAAAGTAAAAATGTCATTCCGAAATGAATCTCAAGTATTTGAATGACAATTTATTAATGGCAAGTTTGGTAATGAAGGAATTCAACTAATATAAGTAAAGTGAAGTGGATCAAAGATTCTATTTTAAATTACTTTTTTTTTCTCCTAAAATCAATGACCTAAAAAAATATCAGTGACAGCGCTAAACTAATCCCCGATCAATGTGTCGCAGGGGCTATTGATGAGAGTCACCATCCCCCCAAACATTTTTAAAAGTGCCAATATTATTATATTAGGTCTAGAAAAAAGTCCGTGGCGTTTTTTCACCAACATTCACCAACATTTTTATTACATTTTAAATGAATTCTTGTGTAAACCAAATATTTGCCGTTTTGATCGATAATCTTTTACCTTTTTTCTGGTGAAACCATTATAATCCCATCACTGTAGAATTTCTGAGAAAAGCGGAACCAAGTGATTTTCACAGGCCCCTTTTGAAGTCAACTTTATACCGTTAAAGAAATTCTGTAGAGACCAAAACAAATGGTAGTCGGACGGAGCAATGTCCGAACTATTCGGTAGATGCATCAAAACTTCTCAGTAAAGCTCTCTCAATTTCTGCCTAGTCATTAAAAATGGCATTGTCGTGATGGCTTTGTCCTAGCTTTGTCAACGTTTGTGCAGCTCCATTCTTCTTAGACCACGATCTTTTTCGTACATTATTGTCGTTTGTGACCCACTTTTCATCACCTGTTATCAATCTTTTCAAAAATGACTCGATTTTGTATCATTTCAGCAGATGGAAATTCCCTTTGAAATTACCTTTGGCTGAATTTTTAAATATTCTATGAAATGTCACGTTTCAAGCGCGCTCTAATATAACTTAATAATGTTAAAACTACTAAATTTATTCGACTCTAAAGCCATCTATTGGAAAAAACGCCACAAACTTTTTCCTTGACCCAATATGTTCCCGTTTTCTTTATTTAGAACACATTTTTTTTTTAAATGGGTGTCGATATTAGTTCTGTCAGGGCGCTGTACTACTTAGAGTCCGGCGTAGTAATGTTTGTATACTTTTGCCAATCACTATTCGAGTATAATAACATTTTCTCAAATTTTTAAGTATTAAAATCGTTATTGCAGCTTAGTAACTATTAATGTGTTTTGATTTAGCAATTATTGAGCCATTAATGCTTCTAAGCATTTTAAAATAGAAAAACATCCCTAATTCGATCAATAATAGACGCAATTTTATGAAATCTTCAATGTATATTCTGGACTGGATAGGCCAGCTTGAAAGATTTGACCTTTCTCCACTCCTTACAACACGACTCCATTGGACTTATTTCAAGACATATGTATTTTCAGTCGGACTGACAAGAAAGTCCAAATTTTAGAGTCTCCATTAGACTTTTTTTCAGTCCGACTGAAAATATGTCTTGAAATAAGTCCAATGGAGTCGTGTGGTTAGAGGGAGATCGCGGTGAGTTCAAAAAAAAGAAAAATGTCCCTAAAGGCCGACAGCCGACATCTTATTCTGATAAAAGTATGGGATGCACTTATGCAAAATTTGGTTAAACAGAAAGGGAGAAACAATCATCCTACGAATTTTGTCGTCTTCTGCAGTTAAAATTTCCCCATCTGATTCTTCATCTGCCAGATGATTCCCCTCAAACGCAGTTAAACTTGTTCATCTGATTTATGGCTTTTCATCTGCATTTGCATACTCTCACAATAATAATACACGATATTGTCGCACACTACCAAATTTTCTTATAGGAAAATTAATTGTTATGGTTTACGCAAGTTCAATTTTTAACTTCTATACGAAATAAAAAAATTTGTTTCGCAAATCTCCACGTTTTATAAGATTCTAAATGGTTTGCAATCATTTTTATCCAATGTCTGTCTGTCTGTATATCACAACAAATGTTGTGATTAACTAAGGACCACGTTCGCTCTGAATTTCCATATTCATATAGCTTTCTTTTAGAAAGGCTTTCGGAAGGTAACTTGATTTGAACATACGTATAGAAGTCTAGTCGTTTTGCATTATAGCTTGTTTTCAGATGTGATAGGAATTTAAGCCTTATGACAAAGTCTGAAAACACAATTTGGTACTACATTTTCCTATAAAATGGAAGGGAATATTCTTAAATTTCCCATAATATTATAAATTGTGTGGGGAGAGACCCTGATGTTTTTATTCGGTCAATCCTAGCGAAAATTGCAAAAGTCCATCTCTTTCTACTTTTCTGATTTTTCTCGTCAGAATAGGATGTCGGCTGTGTGGAGATTGGCCTTTATTTGATTAATAGTAGGTGCATTTTCATGAAATTTGGAATGTCTATGTTGGATAGGCCAACTCAGTGCCAGCATATGAAAACGTCTTTAATTACGGTCAACAATGAAACAATCAAACAAAAATAAATTCCAATTTCCTATTTTCACATCCATGAAAAAAAGCGTTTTCAAAGTCATTGCCATCAAATTCCAAAAGGAAAGGGTTTTAAAAAATTTCCACGAATAATGATGACGTTTTTTTCTTTATATGCAAAAATTATCCAAAAGAAAATTACTTTGCGTGTACTTTTTTACACTTTAAAAGTGTTTTTTTTGTTGTGTGTTTCACACTACACCAGACATTGCACCATGCATCGTTGAATGTTGTGACGACAACAACAATATTAAAATACAGCCGCAGCCAACCAACCAACCAGCCAGCCAGCCTGCAGGTACAAAAATCAATTTCGGCATAACTAAATGATTATAATTTCGTCTCACACATATCACGGTTGTTCTCTTCCTGGTACACACGCATTATAATTCATCTCATATAGTGTAGTTGATACCAGCGATGGATGGATTTTGAATAGATACACGTTTCTTTTGAGTTTCCTATGTTTTTCTCTTTAGAAATTTTTCTTTCAAGGAAAACATGTTCTCATTTTCAACCCTCCTTGATCTTGACTTTGGTTATTACGATATGCCAAGACTTGTTCACATACCAGCTATGAGTTTATCCTTGTAACTACATACGTTTTTCTTCCATTAAAATTAATCAAAAAAAAGGCACTTTTACTCTGTCGGCCAGGGACGAAGTGTTATATATATTCGAAGCAATTGAGTACTACATATTTATTCATTCAGATTAATAGAAATTTCATTCAACAATCTGTTCCTATTTAAAAGAATTAGAGACTATGGCTACGTTTACACCGACCTAAAATTTAGGTCACCTAACTAAAAGTTAGGTTTGGGTCAGACGTGTTTACACCGTACTAGACCTAAGTCTAAAACTACGTCATATGTGAACATTTATAGAACTTGGATATCAAGAAATCAGCTGTTATATGTCAAAAGTTCTTAAGTCGATTTAAATTTAAGGTAAGTCTGCAATTTAAGTGACCTAACCTAAGTTACTTTGGGCGTGTTTACACCGTCATATTTAGGTCGACCTAAGCACTTAAGTCTCTTTTTAAGTCTCGGTGTAAACGTAGCCTATGAACAGGTTGAGAGTGAAACAAGAAATTAACTTTTTAATGAATATCGGATTCACAGCCATTAGGTATTACTACAGAAATTTCATTTTCAATATGTTCTGAATTCCATGCAACCAAAGCAACAAAATATTCCAAATTGCGCAACCTACAAACGCTGATTTTTCTCTCATTCTTTATGTGCATTGGAATATTGTTTTTGGAGACATTACGTCCGATTTGAAATGAAATCAGAATTGTTTTGAATATTGCATATGCCTTTAATATAAATTGAGAGAATATCACGCTTAAGGGTTGAAATACAGCAAATAAACTATATTGCTTCATGAATGAAAGATATTACGCGATGCGCATGTCCGCCATTTTGAATATTTATTTTCATACTTTCATGAGACATCACATGTCAATTTCCTTTCAAATAAAAAAATCGTGATTTTTCATATAAACAATATATTTCCAGTCTCGCGTGACGTAGATGCGCAGAAAAAACCAGTTTGAAATATGAGAAAGTGTAATCTATATATTCTTTTTCATTTATGATATTGCTCTGTGCCTTTTATTTTCAATTGAAAATACTTTTTGAAATAGCACTCGTTTTTGTGATAGGCATAATTTTAGTAAAGCCATGAAAAAGAATATACCTAGTTCCATTTTAACTAAAATGATTTCAATTAAAATTTTTGATCGAGTCGACATTGAACATTTAATCTATTCTAGTCGTTCTGATTAGAAATTGTAATGAAAAGACACAAAAAATGATGTTACTCGTTTTCTGGCATGGCAGAAATTTCTTTTCAGAAGTTTTTTTTTTTACAGCTTAAACTAAGCTTCAGTCAAATAACTTTTTGTGTGTAAATTAACGATATAAAACCTTCTTTAACATAATTTTGCTCATGAAAAAATCAAAGTCTTTGGCATTGGCGTTAACATCACCCAACATTCGAGTAATTGGTTCATTTCTACCATACTCCGTTCTATGGTGATTTTTTTTTACATAACTCCACAGATCTTAAATTACGTGTATTCACGTTTAAATGGATCTTATCTAAAAGGAAAGGGGAATCTATAACACCATTAAAAAGTTAGTGGACAAAAACAACACTTACTATCTGACGCCTTAATTCCAGTGAACTTAACCCTAAATCAATTTTAGTCTACTCTCATACAGAAGTAAGAGAAAGTGGTCATTCCATGGAAGGTTTCTTAATTACGAATCGTACGAATCTACATTGAACAGATTCTACTCTATTAATTTGATCTTTGGAATCGGGTGATCACACCTGACTTGCGTATTCAAGGGTTGGTCTAACTAGAGTAGTAAAAAGGACTTTTGATTTGTGAGGGTCCGAAAATTCTTTGGACCATTTTTTAATGAAAAGTTGAATTGGCTCAATGGACGTATGAGCCAATGTGTATTTTAAAATCTAGTTGGCTATCACACATCACGTCCAAATTCTTGTTCATTCTTCTCAGAGGGACCTCAACAAAAGAATAAGGATGAACAGAAAAAAGTGATAACCTCACATTTATCACAATTAAGCTCAAGATTATTATTATTTTAGTTTACTTAGGTCTCTACAGTTTATATTGTAAAGTCGTACAAGTAAAAGATCTTGGAGTAATTTGTGATCAGGAACTCACATTCAAGAACCATTTAGAATTCATAGTCAATAAAGATAATTCTATGCTTGGTTTTATGAAGCGTTGGTCAAAAGAATTTGATGATCCCTATGTCACTAAGTCTTTATACCTTTCATTTGTTCGACCACAGCTTGAATTTGCCAGTCAGGTTTGGTCCCGACACCTTGCGGTCGACATTGACAGAATCAAATCAGCCCAGCGGAAATTTTTAAGATTTGCACTTCGCGGTCTCCCATGGCAAGATTGCTTCATTCTTCCACCATATAACGACCGTCTTAAATTAATTGATCTCCAGTCTCTCACCAAAAGAAGGTTGGTTACAGATATTGTTTTTCATTCATCAAATTATGATCGGCGAAATTAGATCCCTAAAAATTCTTGCGAAAATAAAGTTAAGCGTTGTTAACCAGAGATGACTTAGACTGACTGAGTTCTTTCACATCGATGTTCATCGAACTGATTATGGGAAGAATGAACCAATCACACATATGCTTCGTGAAGTTAATTAATATTATAATAAATATTGAATGTTTTGACTTATGTGACAATAAAAAACTGCTTAAGAACAAACTATACGATTGTGTTCTCTACTGAGCTTAGTGCTTTAATTCACATTTAAGTTAAATGTATGCAAAAAAAAAAAAAAAAATATTGTGCTTCCATTTCGCCTCCCAAAACAAGACATTTCGTACCTGCTGTATGCATAGAGTACTCCTTTGCATTTATATGAAATTATCTGATATACCTGGATGGATATCTGCACACACTGTTAATGATACAGAGTGAAACAGACGTTTCATATCCTTTATTTTTTTTTTTTTTCTTCAAATATAAAGATATTATATTTGTATATCTGCTGTAATGCTTTTGACGGGATATTTTCTTTGGTTTTACCTTTTTTTTTTCATTTTTTATATTGGATCACCTTCTTAATATGTAACCTGTAACAGCTTTCTTGCGATATTCACATATATGTATGTATATCTCAAAACGAGTCTCACATCCCACATTTAAAGGAATATATATATATATATATATATATAATAGGAGTATAATGGTGTAAAGAAGGGTTTCAGAAGAGAAAGGTGATGAAGAAGATCAAAATTCTAGACATTTTGTTGGCGCCTGAGTCGTATAATAAAATTCTTTACCATATGAAAGGTGTTTTCATGCATGCTATGTATCTAGCAGAGAGTCAAACCTGAACTAAACGAAAAACCGAACTGAAATATTCTAAAAATCACAATTAATGTATGAAGAAAAATTTTTTTGTTCCAGGTTATATAGCGTGATTAATTCTTTACTTTTTTTTTTTTAAATAAAAATAAAACACTTAGAATTGAATGCAAATATTAAATCTTTATTATCAACTTTAAGCACATAGTATGGCAATTAATGTTTGAAAATAATTTCCTTCAAATGTTTGCCGGCACTAAGTTTCAGCTCGGTCAATCTGGCGGTCCAATTTTCGATCAATTCTCTCAAACATTTCGACCGGAATCTCATGAATGACAGGTGTAATGTTCGCTTCAAATGCTTCAATTATCACTGGTTTATCGGCAAAGACTTTTGACTTTACATAGCCCTAAAGAAAAAATTCCAAAGGTGTAATATCGCACGAACTTGGTGGCCAATTCACTGGGCCAAAACGTGAAATTAATTGCTCACCGAAATGAGTTTTGCAATAAATCCATTGTAACACGGGCTGTATGGCTTGTAGCACCGTCTTGTTGAAACCAAATATTGTAGAGACCACGGGCTTCAATTTTAGGTACCAAAAAGTCCGTTATCGTGGCACGATAGCGCTCACCATTGACGGTAACGTGGCCGCCGGCCGCATTTTTGAAGAAATACGGACCGATGATGCCCCGGCGCATAAACCACACCAAACTGTTGTTTTCAATGGATGTAATGGTAGCTCTTGAAACTCTTGTGGATGCTCATCATCCCAAATACGGCAATTTTGCTTATTAACGTAGCCATTAAGCCAGAAATGAGCCTCATCACTGAACAAAATTTGTTTTGAAAATTCCGGATTTTCTTCGATGCGTTCAAGCGCCCATTCAGCAAACAAACGACGATGTAAGTCTTGACATGATGAATTGCCACACAATACTGAACAAAAATGACAAATCAGAATGATCACGCGTGACTAGTGAGTCACGCGTGATCTATCAAAAAAACCCTATTGAAAAAAAAATAAGGTTTGAATCACACGTTATTAGGACAATTGCCATTGCGGAATTTAAAAGAATACACTTAGTAACTGAAAATCAGCCTATAGCCGTTTTTTTGATGCCCTATGCCAGAAATTGGACAGAAAAACTGTCAAAAATAAGAATATTTCAAGGGTTTGTCTTCATTAACTTTGTTTCCTCTTGCCAAAATTTTCTCTAATTTGCAGATAACCTAGACCCTAATAGCATAAATCTCATTTGGAAATTTTATTCAAATCGGTGTATTCGTTTTTAAAATACATCAAAAAAACTTTATTTTCTCCTAAGATTATTACTTTCTCCACTATCCTTAAACCGATTTTACTGGAATTTAATATGGTATCGTGTATTTATGTAATTAACAAATACAATATAATTTAAACAAAATCGGTTCACAATAAATCCAAATAAATCCCAAAAACCATATAAAAAAAAAACGATAAAACTTTCTGGCCAATCTGGTTTTTTCTTTATAACTTCGCATCCATTCCGTCGATTTTGTTGAAATACAATACCAAATCCAGTTAAGGAGTAACCAACTCACATTGTAAATTTCAGCTAAATTGGATAACGCATTTTCGAGTTTTCTTGTACACGGACGAACGGACGGACGGATATGCATAAATCGATATAATTTTTGATTTTCTACACAGTTAGTTAGTACCAGTAGGGCATAATAATTGTGTTAAACATATGGAGATTTATGTCATGACTTTTATAAAATTTCGAACTTATATGAATTGTTGCACGAAAAACGAAAAAAAGTGACAAACGATTGTGGTCTCACTGATTTTTGCGTACGGCGAAACAAAAAAAAAAACTTCAACGATAAACCAGAACGAAATAAATTTCAGTTCGACTCTCTGGCATCTAGTAAATATATGAGGTCGCATTCAGAAAGACATATATATATGTTCTTGCCTTGTCTCTTTTCTTCTTCTTGTTTCTTTCATCTTTTACTAATATTCTGGATGTAAAGGGTGTCTCAAAATTCACGAAAGATTAAAATTTTGCTCCATTTGTACGGTAAAGTGTTGCCAACGGAAAAACAATAGACAGCGTGACAGGTGACAGTTCACGGTTATTAAAAATGGAGCGCTACATGCGAAAGAACAACGTGTTTTCATTGTTGAGGAATATTTTAAAAATTATGAGTCATTTCCTGGTCGTGTAATTTCCTGTTTTGGTGATCAGAGTTGGCCGCCCAGATTATGCGACTGAATGCCGTTGGACTTTTTTTTTGGGTGGTTTTTTGAAGTCTAAGGGTTATGACAACAAGCCCACGACTACGTATGCTTTAAAGGAGGAAATTTGCGCTGTATGAACGAAATTCAGCCACATTTATGCGAAACGGTCATGGAAAATTTCAACAAAAGTTTGCGTATGTGCCAGCAAAGCCGTGGAGCCATTTAGCCGATATGCTATTTTATACATAACCTTATACTATATACTTTATGAATCAATAAAAAATTTACAATAATTAATTATAAACCTGTGTTTTATCTTAAAATTACTTCTTGTGTGAATTTTGGGACACCCTTTATAAGGTTTGGTTTTAACTGTGCTGACCAGGTTCTCCAGGTTGTCAACGTAGCCAAAGGCCATTTCGAGTGCATTTCGCGTATTTTTTTGTTCCCTTTGTCAAGTTCATTTATTGACTATATTTAATATACTTACCTGCAACATTTTCAACAATAAAAATAACATCGTTTCTTTTTAACACCATTTTTATATTTGAATAATGTTTTCTTTTGCCCGACGACATTCATTTTCAAAAGAATGTTTGTTTTGGAACTAAAAAGGAAGAAGTCCTATTATTATTTTTATGATACACAAAATCTTTCAACGGGATTTCCAATATATCAGGTAAGTCTATGGCAGTGTTTCCCAACGTAGGGCCCACGCCCCACAGGGGCAATTTGCTTGTTAAGGGGGGCAATTCGAAAATGGACATGACACGAGTTTAACCCTTTCGCTCCGGGCCATTTAAATGTAATGCTAGATTTCGGTGCCAAATTTAGTTTCTTAAGTGAACAATTCAATTTTTTAAGGTTAAAAATTATGTATGTTACATAGGGGGAGGGGGGCATAAGAATTTTAGGAAGGCTAAGGTGGGGCATGGCACAAAAGAGGTTGGGAAACACTGGTCTATGCTATGCTTTTTCTAAAAAAAAAAAAAAAGATTCTCCTTTTGAAACAAAAAGGAATCCCAACACTGTATCTTTAAGCTAATCTGTTACTACACGACTCCATTGGACTTACTACCTTGATCAAGAACAAAACGGAATAACCACCGTGTGGCGCTCCCATCGTTCCGATTTGAGTTCTGTTATAGCATGACATTTGCAAAAGTTACGTAGCCAAGAGTACATCTGTCTCTGTGTGTGTTGGCGATTTTTTACAATTTTATGCAAAAAAGAGACCGTGTTGACGTCGCAAAAGACATGATTTGCGAGGCTGAATCCGATCCCACATTCATCAAAAAGATCATTACTGGAGACGAGACGTGGGTTTATGACTGCGACACGCAATGCAAACATCAGGCAAGTGAATGGCGTTCACCAAATGAGCCGAGACCAAAAAACCACGTCGTTTTCAGTTAAAAATGAAGGCAATGCTCACGGTTTTCATGGATTACAACGGTGTAGTGCATCATGAATTTTTGCCAGAAGGGCAGACAGTAAACAAAGAGTATTATTTGGGCGTTATGAGACGTTTGCGTGAAGCAATTCTCCGAAAGAGACCAAAATTGTGGGCAGAAAACTCGTATATTTTGCACCATGATAACGCACCGTCGCACAGTGTCATCATTATTCGTAATTTTGTGACGAAAAATGCAACAAATACCATCAAACAGCCACCGAATTCACCTGATTTGGCTCCCTGTGACTTCTTTCTGTTCAATCGAGTTAAAAAACCATTACGGGAACGCGTTTCAGCAGCCGAGAGGAAGTAATGGAAAAATCGCCAACACACACACAGAGATAGATGTACTCTTGGCTACGTAACTTTTGTAAATGTCAAGCTATGACGCTAAGATTTAGAGGGAATATCAATAACAGATGTACCAATTTAACAAAAAAAACAGAACTCAAATCGGAACGATGGGAGCGCCACACGGTAGATATTCCGTTTTGTTTTTGATCAAGGTAGTATTTCAAGACATAATTTCAGTCGGACTGAAAAAAAAGTCTACTGGCGACTCTAAAAATTGGACATAATTTCAGTCGGACTGAAAAAAAGTCTAATGGAGACTCGAAAATTTGGACTTTTTTGTCAGTCTGAGTGAAATTATGTCCTGAAATAAGTCCAATGGAGTCGTGGGGTTAAACAGAATTGTTCGTCCTGTGACAAATTTCTATAGACTTTTCGAAAGAAAAAAATACTATAATCAAATGGCGCAATGTCAGAAGTATATTGTGGATGATTGATTTCCCATTCAATTGGTAATCATTTTTTCTATCCTTATTTTTGCTGTATGTGGTCTGTCATTATCATTTGGAAGTACATCCTGTTTCCAGTTTGGCTAAAGGTTAGGAAAGTGCCAATCATAAAAAAAAAATACAAAAGAAACTGAACGAATGCTAGCTTTTATGCACGTCAACTACGTTCAACTCATTATAATTTGCATAATATGATAACTCTTACTGCAATTATTTTATTGATAATGCTCCTCTACATAGAGTTAATTGCATTATTGACCTGGGGGGTTACTTGCAACAATGAGCTTAACTTCAGACTTCACTTTGACTCTTTGGTTCTTAAAGCTACTTAGGGCTACATTAAGCAGTGGTCCAAGGAGTTTTTTGACCCGTATGCCACTAAATAATTTTATATCGGTTTTGTAAGACCAATTATGTAATATGCGAGTCAGATGTGGTTCCTGTACCACAGGATTCGTATATACAGGCTGGAATCTGTCCAACGTAGGTTTTATGTTTTGCTTTGCGTAACCTACCATGGAATGATCCTTCATTGTTGCCACTTTACAATGACTTATAGGCCCATTACACTACACATGCATGCATGCATGCGCAATCACTTGCTTGCGCATGCAGAATGATAGTGTGTGGCGATGATTGTGTGGTTGCACATGCTGACTGCGTAAATCAAAACTATTTTGATTCGATTTCTGCTGCGAATGCATGCATGTGTAATGTGTGGTGAAATTTACGTAGTTTAACGATAGTTGTCGGCACGTAAAGTGACCAGATTTTTTGAGGACAAATTCAGTACATTTTTTATTTTGGGCTATTAATGAAATATAACAGCAAAATTAAATTATTTAATGTATTTATAATAATTATTTCTTATGAAATGAAAAAAAAATTGAGAATATTCTACGATATAAGAAATACAGATCAGATTTCCTAGCGCATATTATCTTTATTTAGATTAGTGTTGAAACACCGCGCCACCAATTAAGCAGCATGTCAACGTTAGAATTTTTTACATATATACATAACTCAACTCCAAGCATTTTAGCGTTAAATTGACCGAATTTCAATATAATATTTGAAATATTTTCAAAATCAGTACAATATTCGGTACAAATTTTAAATCAGTACATAACCATGAAAATCAGTACCTGTACTGAATAAATCAGTACGTCTGGTCACTTTATCGATACGTAAAGCAAACGCTACTAGAATTAATGGGCGAGCATCCGACATGATGAATCAAACTGCGAAAATAATCTGATTTATAAAATAAAGACTGCGTAAACTTGACGTAAAGAATGCGTTGTGTGTGGGCAAAGCAAAACTGCACAATCAAGTGATTGCGCATGCGTGCATGTGTAGTGTAATGGGCCTATTAGACTGAAATTGTTATGTTTGTATTCTCTGGAAAAGCGGCGAGAAGTGACAGGTGTAATTTTCGTTTATCAAATTTTTAATGGGGCTATTGATGCTACTAATATTTTAAGCAAAGTGCACCTTAATTTCGACATTTATTCTCTGAAATCCGTGATCTTGTTTAATATCAGTTTCCACCGGACAGACTGCGGGAAAAATGAACCAGTCTCCCGAATGCTGTGTGTGGTAAATTCCCAAAAAATATCAAATCTTCAGCTTCTTCATAAAAAAAGGAAAACAGTTCCATTTGAATTGTCAAGAATTTCCGTATGGAATGCACTACTTGAATTCTTCAACATAACGCAAGCACGACTATGCTCATTATAATAGTATATTTCCGTAAAATTGTCTATGCTTGACTCTTCCTATTATAATTCACCTTTAAGCCCTTGTCAACCAAATGCCCTTTCTTTATACTGGATTCATATAATATCCATCTCCCGTGACCGATACGTTTGAGGAATTAACACTAAGTTTGGCGGAGGAGAGTAGGAAGAGATGCACACATTAATTTGTTGTACGGTTTTCTTCAGGTAACTAACGGAGGAATCTATTTTCACCAGTTTTCAAATTTTCTTTTTCAGATAGTGACGATGAATATGATATACAATCTCATCGATATTCAATTGTGATCTTCTCCATCAACTAGTAGGATCTTTAGAATTTGATTATCGTGATATTGTAAAATACGCACGAACTTATGAACTGACCCAACACTTACTTACTTGATCTCTGAATTTATTGCGCTGCTGTTATCATCATCATCATTTGTATCTTTTATCCGGTTTACAACGGAAATTTATACATATCGTATTTTGAGATCCACGGAATCCGAATTGACTATTTTCCCCAAAATGCCTGCACGTACGTCTTTTTCTGGGTGTGTTTTTGGTTACTTTTTTTAAAATATGATAACCCAAGAACGGCTTTATACAATTTTATTCAAATTTGGTACAAAAGGTCTGTTTTATTTGCCATACCCTACCCTGGAGCAGGGTAAGTTGCAAATAAAACGAGCAGGAGTAGGAGAAAGCTTTAATTCAAATGTTTGTAGCGCTGCTTAGCAATCATATTGTAATGAAATGAAAAACTTTTAGCTAATACACTTTTTATGGTAGAAAACTGAACTAATTCGGGAGTATCAGTTACACCTGCTCTGAAAGTAGTGTAGAATTTGCTCTTTTGTTATTTTTGTTTTCAATGTAAAAATTTGCTCTACTCCAGAGCAAGTGGCAAATAAAACAGACCTAAAGATAGGATGTATTAATGGCTACGTTTACACCGACAAATTTTTAGGTCACCTAACTAAAAGTTAGATTTGGGTCAGACGTGTTTACACCGTACTAGACCTAAGTCTAAAATAACGTCATATGTGAACATTTATAGAACTTGGATATCAAGAAATCAGCTGTTATCTGTCAAAAGTTCTTAAGTCGATTTAAATTTAAGGTAAGTCTACAATTTAAGTGGCCTAACCTAAGTTACTTTGGGCGTGTTTACACCGTCATATTTAGGTCGACCTAAGCACTTAAGTCTCTTTTTAAGTCTCGGTGTAAACGTAGCCAATATGATGAACTTAAGTGGAATATTTCTTCTAAGAAAGTGATATTTTGAGTGATATCGCAATTATAGGTCATATAAGTTGGTGCGTGAAGGTGCGTTTTTGTTGGCTTGATATGTTTATAATATTGAATAACGTATTGAATTTAAATTGAATTAATTAATTACGAAAGACTAGAATAGAATACAGATTATAAAAATGATGTAATATATTTTTTATTTTAAATTCACAAATAAATGGCGCCTTATTCAGAATGAATCATGGCGGCGCATCGAGGAATTTTGTTGCTAACATTAAAATTAATGAAGTAATTGTTTCTATCTTATTTTGAATTTGTTTATTAATTAAATTTAGGTGATATTTATTATTTGTTCAAGTAGAAGGAGTTAAATTATTGAATTATGTTTCTATTGTTCTTTTATTGATAATCATTTAATTATTCTTTGTCCTTTTTTAAAAAATAAGATTAACATAGTTTTGCCTTTAAGAAATATTATCTTTATTGAATTAGAGTTGATATGAACAATATCTCCTAAATAAGGATTCGAATACCTAAGGTATACATTCTGTCAAACAAGTATCCGGAATTTGCCAATAAAATACAATATGTTGAATTAATCATCAAAATTAATTTTGTTTCCTTTAAAATAGTCTCAATTGATGCGATACACATATGCCAATGATTAATTCAGTTGTGGAAACACTTCTTATAGACAATTTCCGGCGTAGCTTCCAGCACCTTCTGCCAATTTTGTTTTATGGCTGCAATGGACTTAACACTTATTCAACGAAGTGATAACTTCAACCGGGGGAATAGGAAAAAGTTACAGGGAGCAATATCTGGCGGAAACGGTGCTTATTCGATGATGTTTGTTGTTGAGTTTTAGATCAAAAACAACCATCGGATGTGTGGGAGGGCTCATTATCGATGCAAAATCCAAAAATTGTCCTGTCACAAATCTGGAATTATATGGCAAACATTTTCTCTTAAACGCTTCATAACGCCCAGATAATATTGTTTGTTGACTGCTTACCACTTCCGAAGTATTTTCGTGTGGACAACACAACGATAATCAAAGAAAACAATCAACATGATGATTTTCGAGTGATATTGTTTTTCTTTTTCGTTTTCTGCTGGTTATCGAAACGCCATTTGATTGGTTTGCATACCATTACTCATAAACTCACGTCTCGTCACCCGTTATAATGCGTTTCATGAATGTAGGTTCCAAATCGTCTCTAACCATTTCTTTTTCTAGAAAATTTAAAAAAAATCGCAGAGCAGACTTGAACTCAACTAACAAAACCAACAATTATTAAGAAACTGGTTAACAGATCACGCCAAATTTTTACGTGACAATTATGGAGATTTGTAGCAACCTAACTGCAAAATACATTTTTTCATACTTTTCACGCGGGCTTTTTAAATGAACAATTCCGTATACTTATTTGACGGAATGTGTATCAAAATTTTAAGAATATAAACTGCTGAAGATTATGATGGAGTTTAAAATCATAGAAAGCATACATCGATAACATAAACATAAATCGATAACGTTTATTTCATATGGAAATGTTGTATTTGGTTGTTTTTTTTTCGTTTTTTAAATAAATAAAGACAATTATTCGAAATGTATAATTCAAAAAAGTGTGCTATAAGTTTTCTTAATTAACAAATTTCATTCGAATAACTTTAAAAAGTATGAAAAATTCTATCTTAGTAAAGGTGAATGCCATTTAGGTCTTCTAGTTTTTTATTAAATTAGACAATACAAATGTGCTGCGAGAAATTTCTTTTCACTCGTCAAAGTTAGTAGGATTCAAGTGTTAAGACTGGAATAGAATTTGGGTTCAAGTCGAAGCGAATTTTTGCCACTTTCAGTTATCTGATTGAAGTTTCTATTTTAAATTTCCTCGGAATATGAACCTCCATTCGAAACTTAGTCAATAGAATATGCTTGTTGTTAAAACATATTTAGAAGAAATTGAATGTTGGCTCCTATTGACTGTGTGTCAGCATGGCCGAGACTATTGTATTTACTATTTCGTTGTTGACAAAACTAGCTGATTCAGATCCAAAAATGGTATAACTTTGTTCAAAAAGTAAGGTGAATTGTTAATTTAAACTTCCCGCGTTAACCGAATCGGACAAATGCATTTTTTTTTCAAGTTGGTAGGACTATTAGTGACATCTGTGACAAATTACATGTCAATATCATCATTAGTTTTTAGTTTACGCTTGTTTGGAACAAAGAAAAGTCAATTTGGCGATTTTTACGATGTCGAATTTTGTTGAGCAAAGAATCGCCGCCGCTGAAACGTATCGAATGTTACAAAAGGCCTTCGGTGACGAGACTATGTCACAGAAAAATGTTTACAAGTAGTACAAAGACTACAAAAAAGCAGAGAACGTGTTGATGACTTGGAACGCTCTGGACGACCATCGACATCAATTGATGAGCAACACATCAAGAAAATCAAAGAATTGGACCTTGCCGACATGCTTGCAATATCAATTGGATCAATGCAAGCAATTTTGAAGGATCATTTGTGCGAGTCAAGAGTCAAATCGCGTTTGGTGCCAAAATTTCTCAATTTTTTCGAATTTCTTCGTGAATTTTTCGCCAAAAATTCCACTCATGTCACTCCACAACCACTGTATTCGCCTGATTTAGCACCGTGTGACTTCTGGCTGTTCCCAAAGCTCAAGAGACCACTCCGGGGAAATCGTTTTAAGTTGATTGAAGAGATCAAACGTGAATCGCTACACGCATTGAAGCATGTTCACAAAACCAAGCGTAAACTAAAAACTAATGATGATATTGACATGTAATTTGTCACAGATGTCACTAACAATCCTACCAACTTGAAAAAAATTCATTTGTCCGATTCGGTTAACGAGGGAAGTTTAAATTAAAAATTCACCTTACTTTTTGAACACAATATTTTACTATGCTTGCTATTTCGAAAAATGCAGAGATAACAAAGCACAATATATGCATTGTACGTGATGTCCAATTGATCTCATTGCATATCTATTTTAATTGGACATTAACTTGTTATTATGAAATCAAAATGTTGTACATAAAACATACAATATATATTCATTTAGACCAGGCATGTCAAACACGCAGCCCGCGGGCCACATGCAGACCAAGGCAAGTATTAATGCGGCCCGAAAATATTCAAAGTTACTGAAGCATGTTCATTTTTCTGAGAAATGATTTGTGTGTTTGCGCTCTCGTGCTAAAGCTGCCAAGTGACAAACAACAGAAACAGGACCAGAATGGAAAGCTCTTTCGTTATGTAATAAATTCTTTCTGTTTGCGTTGCTCGCTCAGCTACACTGTTCTGTTGTTTATCACGTGGTGGTTTAAGTGAAGAATGAAACATACTAAGTGTAAAATTAGAACCAAAATGTTGGATGAATTCCTTGAAAATTACCTGAGAATTGCATCCACGTCAATCGAACCAGATATTGACGGTTTAGTTTCTCAACTTCAATGCCAAGTATCACATTCATTTTATGATATGGATTTATACATAGTAATATACTTGTGGCCCAAAACACCATGTCTTCTTCCAATGCGGCCCAGGGAAACGAAAAGGTTGGACACCCTTGATTTAGACTCTTCTGCTCTACATATTTATACCGCAAATCAGTTAATATAATTTCTAATAGCATAATGTAACACAATCTAAATAATATTATTACATTTTTTTTATTGATATTTGTAATAAAATTGCGTAATACAAGTAGGAGTGATTTAATAATAGTGATATTAAATATGTTTTCACAAACAAGCATCATCACCGCATGAAGTTTATTATAATGATAAAAATTGATATGAATATTGACAGCGCTCTGATTTGAGTGAACATATGTACATTCGATCATATAACAACTAATCAGGCACGAGGCGTTACTTTTTTTTCTTTTTTTTTTATAGAAATGGAAGCACAATATACCCTCGTTTCTTTAAGCAAACATGATAGTTTTGTTTGTTGAGAAATTGTTCAATGCGTAATGTTTTCTCATCCGAAAATACCAAATTTGGTAAATCACCACCGAGTGAACGTACGAAGGAATTCTTTTGATTGTAGAAAAAATTAGAACGCGTCTTTTCATCAACAACTAATTTTTACTACTGACAGACAATATGTCAAGCAACATTCATGTCAAATTTTAGTATTGCAAGATGTACGGTTTAAATTGTGATTTGAATTAGATGGACACTTTAATTGTCGGACACGGTAGTATCTAATATTGTGACGTGCTTACCCTTTTGGTTCGATGTTATGAAAATGATAACACTTTTTATTTATGTGAATTTAGTGTATAAACTTTATTTATAATTATTTCTGTGTTAACAATTAGTCTTAAAAATATTTGTCTATCGATAATTTAATTATTACAAAATTATTATCACAGTTTATTCACAATGGAAAACACTATTAATCACTTTTTACTTTTAGATTCAAATCACCGTTGTAATCGCTTTCCGAAATAATCACGTTTCAAATCTCAGTTTTGATACAATCTTGGACGAAGTTTAAACTTCAACTGTTTGTGTTTCAACGATGTTTCTCCTTATATACCCATCGTTTTTCAACTCGAGAAGCTTCTCAGGCTTCATCGAAACGTGTTTTCTATAAGATTCAAGAAATGTCAAACTGAAAGAATTCTCTTTCAGTATATGGACGCCTCGTCTCTGATGTATATTCTTATCTCTCAAATTCTAGACTATGAATCTCTGTGATTTGCAAAACTTTACTTTCGGTGTCCCATCATTCCTAAATTCGAGAAATTTGGAAACTTATCCTGGAGAATTTTCGCGGTTAGTTCTGGAAAAGGGTTTCGTATCCATTTGTATTCCTCCGTATTAATTGTGGTAATCTATTGGTCAACAATTTTAGATGTCGAGCTAAATCTAAAATGCTTTGCTTGTTTGCAATAGTGGCCATGTTAGTTTTTTGTTGTATCTCTAACTATCCTAGGAGACATCACTACACGTTATTTGTTTATGTCATGCCTTAACGAGCCTGCGAAAGAAGATCTTCGGAAAACCATTCCTGACTTTGTCGGATGTCCGGAATCTGAAGGTGGAATCCTTAATCGATTACCTGAAGAAGACAGAACTGTTTTCAGAGTTTGGGCAACCTGCCACCCTGTAAACAGGATACAGGTAATTAGTCTTTTTCCCCATAGGTGTTCTTGGAAAACTTGTGCGATCCCAGGACATATGTCCAGATTTTCCCGAGGGTACAATGGGCCGCAAGGCCTAAGTATGGGGTGCCTTTCGGCACCCACCTCCTTTAAAGAAAAAAAAAACTATCCTAGACTATTTGCCAAAGCTCGAGTTTCATTCTGTTTGAATCTGTTTGGAGGATGTTAGTAAATTTTCATTATGATGCTTTTTTGAGTTCATTTAGATATTTAAATGGGTCGACATATATATGCAAGTTTGGCAATCTCGTCATTATCTTCGAGGAGTTGGTGTGTTGTTCGTGAATGTTTTGATTAAATAGAAATGATATTCACGAGCCCAGCATAAACTTTGTGTTTTTTCTCTTTTTGGACCGCGCCACACATGTTGTGAAGCTTTGGGTCAATCGTTTAAAAAATTTAAATTGAAGTTAATAAATAGATAAGTAAATATTAAAGAGTTTAGGAATTTAGAAAACTACATTTTTAACCCTTCTGTAGATGTTATGTATTGAAAAACAACTATGTAAACTATGAAACATATGTTTCTCTCCCTACTGTGTACATATTTGATATACAAATTCGTCTTCCTTTTTCCTGAATTCAAAAATTAAAATGTCTTCGTTTAAGACTTCTTCATTTAAAATGAAAACAAATATCTTTTTTATATTTAAATTAACAAACTGAAAACAGAACAATATATTTGTACATACTGCATCCAAACTCTAAACGTATGAATATGATGGCAGAGGAAAATGGTACAACCTTAGTACCATCATGAACTTGACAATAAATGCCGCCAGTTCAGTTCCATTTTATGATGACATTAATATTTATATTACAAATTTTATAGATACACAGACTGTAAAAATGATATTTTAAAGTGTAAACAAATGAATAAAATCAAATACTCTGATAGCCCTCGTAGAACACGAAGGTTAGGTTCCAGAAATATCATAGAAACCAAGTTACATCTACAGGTTGAAATAAATGTTGTGGTATTCTTTAAAATAGCCATTGAGTACCTTGCAGTATCTTGTTGTAACCAAAGAGTTGAATGGTTTCCCACAGCTGATCTTAAAACATTCTCCAACATCGTCCGATATTGAGTACTATTGATGGAAACTGCAACACCGTCTTCATTTTCGAAGAAATATGGGCAAATGATCCTCCCAGATGATACATCGCATTCAGCCCAGACTTTAGCAAAGCCTTCGATAAAATATCTCACCGTCTTATTTTGTTAAAGCTACGCGTACAGTGTTTTCCAGATTCCTTTATTAACTGGATTCAGTTTTATCTTCATGAAAGAACTTATAGGTACTTTTTGTTCATCCCAGTCTTAACAGTATTTGGCTATATCGGGTATCCCATAAAGTACATATCAACAGATTGGAGTCGGTTCAACGTAGATTCATACGCTTTGCATTAAGGCAGATCTGCCTTGGAATGACCTCTTCTTGTTATCCCCTTAACAAGATAGGTTAAGGTTGCTTGATGTGAAATCTTTAGAGGAACGGTGTCGGGTAGCTGATGTTATTTTTATTCACCATTTGTTCAATTGCGCTATTAACGCTCCTTCCTTGCTAGAGTAGATACCACTAAACATTAATCTGCGCTTATTTAGGTATGTATGGAATTATTTAAAACATTTCACCACAAAACGGATTATGGTAAAAATGAACCAATTTCCCGAAAGCTTAGGGAAGTAATGCTGAAGCGCTTGATTTTAGTATCACCAAAGTTAGTTTAAGCAAATGTTTATACAATACAATTCGGGTTGATACTTGAACTAAGCATTTTGTAAAAACGAAAAATAGTAGGGAAAATTCCCTACTATTTATAGTTTGTTTGGGATTTTTTTATATAATAGGTCTGTTTTATTTGCCATACCCTACCCTGGAGAAGTGTAAATGGCAAATAAAACAAGCAGGAGTAGGAGAAAGCTTTAATTCAAATGTTTGTAGCGCTGCTTAGCAATCATATTGTAATTAAATGAGAAAATTTTAGCTAATACACTTTTTATGGTAGAAAACTGAACTAATTCGGGTGCAATAGTTTACACTTGCTCTGAAAGTAGTGTAGGATTTGCTCTTTTGTTGTTTTTGTTTTCAATGTAAAAATTTGCTTTATCCCAGAGGAAGTGGCAAAGAAAACAGACCTAGTATATAAAAATGCCAGAACACTTATATTTTAGCCATATATAAAAGCCATAGACAATCATTGCTTCCCATTCATCATCATATATGCATTTATGTGTAAACGACAGATCATATATAATCATGAAAAAAGCGGTAGCTTGATACCGCTTAGAGCATCAGCGTGAGGCAATTTTGTTTTATTGTTAATTATGAATGAATATTTATTTATATAGAAAACATCATCAGGTACTTTAAAAAAAAAAAACAATTCATAAGAAAAGAATTTATTATGTTATCTTTATCATATGCACGTCTAAAGGTACTACAATAGGCCCTATTCCTTTGAGGTTTTCCGCCTGTTTTTTTTTTGCTTTTCTTTTTATATTTTATTTTTACATCCATCAAGTATATTTTCCCCAACAATATTTTCGTTAAAAGTTAGCAAATCTATAATATATAGTCGCAGTCAGAAAGCATCATACTTTCATACTTGTAATTCTCAGGTATATTATTAATGTCCTGACATATACTAGGTATGTTAAAAAGTTTTTAAAAGAATTATTATCATATGAACACGTATAAAGTTGCACGTCAATCTGTCAATTTGTTTAGTTTTGACAGTCATTCAGAGTAAACAGTTTTTGGTTTTTATCAAATATGGAAAAAATTCAGTAACGATCAGTGATTAGATTTCTGTTTTTGGATGGGGGAAACGTGTTATATATATATATCGATGGCAACTCTAGTAACATTTTCAGTAACCGCTACGTGCCAACTACTTATTCACATACCGCCTCAAGTGGCACAGAGGTGTCATAAATACTAACTGGGAACTATCAGACAGATAATGATAGAATAAATTTAAACGTGGTCGTACAAGCGTATGTTATGATCAAGAATGTCAAAATTGGCCAATTGTGATGACTACTGAAGAAATTGTCGAAAAACTTCATGATATCCTGTTAGGAGATCGAAAAGTGAAAGTGTATTAGATATCTGACACTATGATTGATCATCTTATATGAGTGTATTTTGAACATGTTACATGAACATTTATAGATGGATAACTATTCATGGGTGGATGCTGCGTTTGCTTTCAATCGTTTAAAATCGGAATTCTATGACATCTTTAATGCAATGATAAAATAGCATGAATTATACTATACGAATTAGTTAATGTAAGGCAAAGAAAAGTAGAGAAAAAGTGAAGAACCGAGACCTGGATTCGAACCAGGGTCTCATCAGTCTCATGAGGCGAGGTCGAGGTCGTAACCAACTAGACCATTCTACACTATCTCTACCAGTCTGTTCATTTGCCTTTTCCTCTACTAACAACAATATTATTCAAATCATTACAACTGTTTTTGTCAAACCTCTCAATTGTTTTATCAAATTCAGTTTTATCCTATTTTTAACTTCTTACATTAACCATCTTCCTTATTCTCGAATTTTATGTTCGTGTAACTATTTACTGTTTCAAAACTTGAAGAAATGGTTCGAGGTGTAGGTGATTTCTATCAAATTCGGAAGTCGTCGAAGATATAGTAAATGCCTATTTTCTTGAAGGTTTAAAGAATCCGTATTATCCGGAAGAGATAAAAAAAGTAGAAATGAGCTTGAAGGAAATTATACAATATTTTATTTTATTCCGAAAACTTTTTGATATACCTAGTATATAGGATTGTTTGAAGAACGAAATACACCTTTGAAAATATACAATTTTCTACAATTACTTGAGTGTGCGGAGCTGGCTGCTATGTTTTTGATTGTAAGATGAATGATAATAGTGCGGGAATATTATAAGAGGGTTTGTAGGGTGCGTATTTTTATTCCAATGACAAAAAAAACAAAGATATCAAAAGGAAAAAATACGAAACAACTACTGATAAAAACGCGAACGGAATTTTAAAGGTTAAGATTTTTGATGAATGTCTCCATTTCAACAAGTTCTATACGGATCTCCTACCTATCGTGTATTTCATCATCATAATCATTGTCATCAACGGAATTTTTGTAGTATCATTCAATTTGTTGTTATTTTACTAAAGCTAAGATCACACACAGCAACTTTTGCATTAGGGTTTTTTTTTGTTGCAGCTGCAAAAGTTGCGAGTCTTGTTCACACATGTAAGCAAAAGTGGCGCGCAATCTGAAGTTTTTATGCTGCTGCAACAAAAAATGCTGCAACCTTAAAAAAAAGTTGCAGAGGTGTTCACACATAGCATGCAGCTTTTATTGCTTGCAACTTCATTGGAGTTTTTCGTGTATGTATGTGTTAAAAATTTGGCGTCTTGTTTTAATTTTAGCATTTAATTTATTGCAATAAAATATGTTTTATGATGAAGAAGAACAAGCTGCTGCCTGTTTAGCACTTATTTTGTTGAGAAAAGAAAGACGACGGCGTCAAAAAAGTAAAAGAAAATGCTGGGTAAAAAAATGGATAAAATAACGTGAACAGTACAGATTTGTTCATAATTTATTACGCGAATTACGTGTTATTTTTTAAACATTTTTTGTAAATATCAGCATCTGATTTTGATTATCTTTTGGAAAAACTGAAACCCATAATTAGAAAAAAGGATATTCTCATGTGAATTTCATTACATTTTAAAAACTTATCAGAAACAATAACCAGTGAACTGTCAAAAAACTTGCATGCAGCATGCAGCAAAAGTTTCAACCATTTTAATATTTTTTGTTGCATATGCAACTTTGTTTTTTGCTATTCACACGTTGAAACTTTCCAGGTTGCACGCAATAAAAAAATCTAGTCATGCAGCAAAAAAGAATTGCAACTTTTTGTGTTGCAATGCTGTTCACACTATGCAGCACTCTAGTTTCGCATTTTTTTATGCTGCATTGCAACAAAAGTTACAGTGTGTGATCTTAGCTTAAGAATACGTACAAACATGATGTACGGACATATAATTTCCCTTACAATTTCCTGTTTTTGGTCTTCTTTTGAACTCGCTTTGCTCCTTTTTGAAAA